>OW240917.1:211457098-211567588 GCA_933207985.1 Pelobates cultripes
AAAGGTCCTGGGAGGTAGGGACATGCAAGGGGATGAGGGAAGAGATAGACAAGTTACTGAAGGGATGAGACATACAAAAGTGACTTGGGGAGAGATACCCAAAGTGGCTGGGGGAGAAATACACAAAAGTGGCTGGGAGGAAAAGAGACACATGAAGAGGCTGGGGAGAAGAGATACACAGAGGGGTTAGGATGGGAGAAAGTGGCACACAAAGGGGCTGGGTGAAGTAAGAGACACACATAGGGGCTGGGGGGAGAAAGTGACACAGAGGGGCTGGAGGGAAGTAAGAAATACAAAGGGGCTGGAGTGAAGTAAAAGACCCATAAAGAAGCTAAGGGGGCAGTAAGACACACAAGGGGATAAGGTACACTAAAGGGGATAAAACATTAAAGAGGGAAGGGGTCAATACTTGAAAGGGACAAATAGGGTGAGAATGCAGGATTCATTTCCACCGTATTGTGGAAGGATGGAGACAATCCTCCTCTGCTAGAGCTGGGAGAGGACCTATACACCATGTATTGTTTTAACCATTTTTGTGATGTGCTTTTCAGTTGTTAAATATAAAGGAGTGCATATTATGGAATAGAAAATGGAAAAATAAATAATTTCTTATTGTCCTGATATGTCTGGACTGATAAGACTTGATACGCTGCTAAGTCCTCTCCAGACAGGGCACTGGGAGATCAGGCTCCCTTTTCCCCCTCCCAGACATGGAACCCCTGCAAACTAGGTGTCCCCATATAGCTTGCCCTCTCAGGTATTTTCCACTCCAAAAAGTGCCCAATCGCCACCCAGTTGAACTGGAGTTTCAGATGGCCAGCTTTGGTCCTCTGGTCTTTCTCTGGCTTAACCATAAGTGTTCTAGTGCCATCGCATGGTCAGAATTAACTAGGCTGGATTTGTTTGGCCAGGTGCACAGAACTTCAGGAATTGTTCCATGCCGTGGAGATGTGGTGTCCTCCATCGCATATCCCATCCCATCCCATATCCCAAAGGTTTACCTATGACCAGCTATTTAAAGAACCAGACCACCTCATCTGGGTCTAGTGGTTCTGTCATTTTTGTAGAGGGCTTAGGTATCTTGTGGCCGTTCTTGCTATACTTGCTATATATTAAAACTCAGTAGCGTAATGCGGCAACTCAGTCTTATAAGAAGCATTGGACTCACACGCATAGCTGCCACACATGCACATTAGGACCCCACAGATGAAAGAATAAATGCCCTGTTGATGACATTGTGGGAGGCGGAGAGGTGAGAAGCCCCAAAGGAGTATCGACGGTGCAAAAAGGTAAGTATAAAACTTTTGAAATTATTTTTATGGCAATCAAGGGGCCGCTGAATCTATAAAATACAGGGGCATTGTAGAGTTAGGTACACAGTTTTGTATTCGTAATGCTAGGGTTCCTTTAATATGTCATGTCTATACTATGAACTTGTGCATACTCTTCTCTTATGAGTTAGTGGCAAATTCACAATACTTCTAACTAAGGTGACAGTTAGAAGTCCAGGTCCTCTCCTGATTTAAGAACTTTGATCTTTCTACCAGTCAATCAAGTCACACAGGAGGGCCAGTGATTGGATAGTGCTGGCTCTGCATGGGCCTCTTTTGCTCGGTGTGTCCGATGGTCAGTCCAGGCCTAAAGGGGAAATCAGAACTCCTATTCTCATTAAAGGGACAGTATAATCTGCAAAACAACTTTAGATTAATGAAGCAGCTTTTGTGTATAGATCAAGCCTCTGAAGTCTCACTTCTCAATTATCTGCCATTTAGGCGTTAAAGGAACACAAACGTGTTTTCCTGACCCTACAGTGTAAAAAACACCCTCTAGCTGCCCTGACTCCCCTAAATATAGTAAGGGAGTAATTCCAGTTTGCTGCTCTACTTCTGATCTCCCCCTGCAGATCTGAACCAATTACAATGCTGTCCAATAGGAAAGCATTGGATTGGTTGAGAGTGTCAAAGAGGCCGACCAGGGGCAGAGCCAGCACAAGCCAAACACAGCCCTGGCCAATCAGCATCTCCTCATATAGATGCATTGAAGCAATGTATCTCTATGAGTAAAGTTCAGTGTCTCCATGCAGAGGATGGAGACATTGAATGGCAGTGCTGCCCCAGGAAACACCTCTAATAGCCATCTTAGGAGTGGTCAGTGGAAGTTTCCCTAGGCTGTAATGTAAACACTGAATTTTCTCTGAAAACACAGTGTTTACTGCAATAAGCCTGAAGGGAATGATTATACCCTTCAAATGCAATAAGCTGTAGTTGTTCTGGTGACTATGTTATACCTTTAAATCACTTTTGTTTTTTGTCCATACAGTCCTAGCAGTATAAACAAAGTGATTTACCCCCTAAATGACAGAGAATTGAGCTATGAAACTACAGAGGCATGATCTAAACATTAAAACTGCTTTATTAAGATAAAATAGTTTGGTGACTACAGTGTCCTTTAACCCTTTAGTGACCATGGAAGTATCAGGTACGTCCGACAAAAAACGTTCCTTAAGGACCGCGGACATACGTGATACCGCTCTACAAGGTTCCCCTTAGGTGTCCACAGTGCTGCCTGCAGTGAGACTGTCTGAACTGACAGGCAGTCCTCCTGCTGGTGAAAAACGTTTTTACAAAACATGGCTGGTGGGCTACCGAGTAAACATCCGACTCTGAACACCACAATGACTGTCTGTAGGAGAATGTCATCGCACGACAAAAAACATTCCTGATACGTCCTAGGGGAATTAGAGCTCTGGAAGCGATCATGTCATGTCACACATGATCGAGGGGTCAAGGCACTCAGTAAATATAAAAAAAATAAAAAAAATTAATGCAACATTTTTATTTTCTTTTTACAAATTAACCCTTCACCCTCCCTCTCCCTTCCCATGTACTTACCGATCGCCGCCGTTCCCACGCCGGCGATCGGTCTTCTTCTTAGGAGGGACTCTCTGGACTGAGCCCAGAGAGTCCCCCCTCTGCAAAAAAGGACTGCAGTGAGACTGCCTGAACTGACAGGCAGTCCCCTTGCTGGTGAAAAAAGTTTTTACAAAACATGGCTGGTGGGCTACCGAGTAAACATCAGACTCTGAACGCCACAATGACTGTCTGTAGGAGAATGTCATCGCACAAAGATATGGCCCTGGTGCTAACGCCACTGTGCCCCATATCACACAGCGATGTCCCCCCACTACACTACGACCCTGGGACTACCATACCCCTGTAGACTGAAAGATCTAAACAAACAGGGCACGATCACCCCTCTGGGAGACCTAGTCCCAAACATCCCACACACCCTGCTGCTTCGCTTCAGATATCATCAACTGACGAAATTCTTGAGATGCATACCCAATCTGGACTCAGCGAGCACACTCTACTTTTGAGGCCATCTGCACAAACCCCCACCCCAGCGCTCGTAATTTTGGTTCTATAACGCTTACAAAACACCCTCACTCTGATGCACCTTTCCTTTACTTCACTAAATACTGGGAAAGGGACACAAGAAAAACTAACTGCGATGAAGACCACCTGCGACCCGGAATGTTGGAGATGCGGGAGAGCACTATGCTCCCTTTTCCATATCTGGTGGTCATGTTCACTCATCCAGCCCTTTTCGGAAGCAATACATAATGGACGCAAACCTGCAACTCACACCTGAAGCAAATCTGCTCCAACTAACCACAATCCCCATAAGCAGATTCAAAAAATCATAGCGCACCTACTGAACGCAGCCCGTAGCCTTATCCCGGGACACTGGAAACGAACTACGGCTTCGACACTAAGAGAATGGATGAACAGGTTGGAGGACATTAGACGCATTGAGAAGCTAATCCTACCCGCGGCAGGACGCATACAGATCTATCACGACACGTGGTACCACTGGCTCCAATGGCTCTCCTCTACTGCAACCATGGGAGACACACAGCCCCGAGAAGAAGCCAGGGGGTTACTGGCCCCGACCGAACCCAGCAACAAGACCACGGATAATAGGACACCAGACCAGACAACCCACGGTGACCCCACAGACACCACACCGCTACCTACCCCAAGAGGAAGGGACACAATCCTTATGGACGATGGGAACCGCTAGACCTGGTCCGGGGGTGGGGGGAGCTAGGATAGGGACCAATGACCAGACCTCCCTCATCTACCCTTACTCCCCCTCACCTCACCCCATATGGCCCTCTGTCAACCCTACCCCCCACACCAACTACTTGTATCCTTGCTTTTCATTATCCCCCGCGTATGCTTACTCCCCCCCCTTGCAATTCAAACTCTACACAATCCACCAACAACACAATAGCAATGGGATGCAAGACCGCACATAAGCATCTCCTCCCCCCACTATGGGAGGACACCCACACAACGCTACACTCATAAACGACCCTATACATACTCATGAGCAATGAGCACAACACGAACCACCCTACTCTGGCCACCCTGGAGACTGACGCATGGACCCAGCCACCTGAAGGCACAAGAAACCAGACCTGCTAGACCGGTAACCAGCCCCTTGAGACTAAGCGCTGCACCACTAAAGCCCTGCACCACTGACGCCACCTATACTGCGCCACATAACACAACATGGTCTCAACGACACTCTATTTACAGGACGTACCAAACGGCCCACAGCTGTGTAATGATACCCTAGTGGAACTCGAACCACATGTCTGAAGGTCCTGATACCCCTACTGATATAGATTAGTTACAGATATCCATTTGGGACATATACTACAGTCCCCCACGACATCACCCGTAGCATTATATTGTGACTCCCGAATACATGTCTATCTTTTTGGATGCTGTAGCAACCTTCCGCTCCATATGCCCTCTCCCGACACATGGTATTTTCTAAATTAATGCGATTTCTATGTCACCAAGCTCTGAATAATAACAAAAATAAATAAAGTACACCAGCATCACCACCATGAAAAAACAAGCCCACCTACAGTGAGCAAGTGATCGTGTCTCAAGTGTACCATGGGTGGGTTGGAAAGACTCACATGGAAACCCCCCCAAATGAAAAAAGCCACCCAGTGACAGACCTCCCTATCATAACGCACACCAACCCACTGACCACAGATTTCCCCCACCCAACCCATTACTTACCAAGCAGGTATGGACGTAGTGAGGCCTAAGCTTGAATCTCCCTGCTAGCTATAAGTTTTCTCTCTTCTTTCTTGACTGTTGAGTTTTATGTTTCATGCTTCAATACAACATCTACATAGCACTATACAGTCCACCGACATTGCTTATTGCAGCTAATTTCTACCAAGCAATGTAACCACGCACTTGTGGCTCTTAGTTAAAGGTGTTTGTTGCACGAACTGACATGCATATATTGTACACTCAAATACTAAGGTTTGAATTGTATACTTTTTCAATTTGTCAAGCATTGTACATTGTCATGTGAATGTTGTTATCTTCTTGTGATTACTAAATGACAACAATAAAAACTTTGAATAATAAAAAAAGTTTTTACAAAGTTGAAAAAAGTTTAAAAAATAAAAGGTAATAAATAAAAATATATATATATGTGTATATATATATATATATATACATATATTATGTCTTTATATAATATGTGTATATATATATATATCTTATATATAACGTCATACTAAGTGTATTTTTTTATTAATATATACATAAAATTACACACGTATATATATATATATAAAACATATATAAGAAGTATATATATTATGTGTATATATATATATTGTAAAAAATAAATAATAATTAAAATTAAATAAACTGTTAAAATAATTTTTACAAAATTATATACATATATATGTAATTTTATTCTAACTGTATTTTGATATTAATATATATATATATTTATATCAAAATACTCTTAGAATGATATTATATATATATCTATGTATATACTCTTAACGCACGTATTACATGTATATGTGTGTGTGTGTGTGTATATATATTTACATACATACACACGTATTATATGTGTGTGTGTGTGCATATAGATATACACATACATACATATGTATTATATATATATATATATATATATATACACACACACACATACACATGTATTATATATTTCCTGGCCATATCCATGGCAGCACAACAATGGGTACCCCTCCTACCCTCAGTCTTTTTGTTTCTGTCCTATCTCTTTTCACACTGAGAACAATTTTTTTTATGGCTTACTTTAAGGGTTTTTACCCTTGGTTTTTAACCTTGGTTTTTACCCTTGGCCCCAAGGGAGTTAAGCCTCTCTTCCTTGGGAAGCTCCAGTATACGGCCCTGTGCAAAGGTGTCCCCCTGGAGAACCCCCAGTGACCGGGGAAAGCTTGCAGTGACCCTAGGGGTAGCAAGCATAAGGAGCCACTACCCTACTAACTGCAGTGACCCTAGGGGTAGCAGGTATGGGCAAGGCATAAGCAGTATGGATATACCCCCTTCTACCTTAATTTCCTGGTTAATCCTGCCTTCTCTGATTTAGAGGCATTCATCCTCTTGATTCAGCAGTTCTCTGCCCGGTGTTTATTTCTCCCTTCTGGGGGAGTACAGGGCTTCCCTGGTGATCTAGGGTTCCTCCTGTCCCTATTTGCGGCATTTTCGCTGCATTTCTGGCTGTCGGCAAAGGTTGGGAGACCTTGGGTCTCCTTGCTGGCTTGGCGCCCGGTTTTCACCATAGTGCGTTCGCGTCATGCCGTTTTCGCGCCTGTGCTGAAGTGCCGGTTGCGCATGCGCGGTACATCGCAGTTCCGATAACGTCATTCAGTAGTTTGGGCGCCCTTTTTAAAGCGCCAATACTGAAATGTAACTTTCCAACGCAGTCCCTTGCTAACTTAAAGGGGTACAGTGCGGTCTTCACCCAGTTTTGTGGTGCAGACTAAAGGTAAGTCTTTTAAAGGCACAGTTGGTTTGTTTTTTGTTTTTTATTCAGTTTATGTTTTTTGAACCTTATTTTTATGCCTTATAGTATTTTATGGGCTTAACTTTTATAGATGAATTCATCTGAGATCATGGATTCAGACTCATCAGTTCAAAGTAAAAGGTCACTATCTAAATCTCGGGGTTAAGCCATTTCCTATAATTTTTCTTCGAAACAAAAAGGGCTGGCTAATATTTTTCCCTTATTATAGTAGTACTAAAGGGAAAAAGACAACTGGAACATCAAAGGGAAAGTCTCCCGCAAGGTCCCTATGCGAAGCATGTGACAAGAGGGCCCTGGAGGGGAAGCGCCTATGCTCAAATTGCCTACAGGTCGCAGGATGTCCCGCATCATCCACCCCGGATTTGATGCAAATTATTCAGAATGCTGTATCCCAAGGCATTAAAGAGGCTGGCAGAGCCCACAAAAGACCTAGATTTCCAGATCCTCCCGACTACTCCCAATACGACTCTTCGGATGTGTCTATGGAGGAGACATATAGGGAGAGGTCATCTTCCTTGGATTAAGGGCATCATTATGGAAGAATGGTCCAAGACAGAGAGGAAACTTCCCAATCAGGGGAGAATTTCTCGCCTTTACCCTTTTGACAAAAAAGACGCAGGCCACTGGGAGTCAGCCCCAAAAAGGATGCAGCGGGGGTAAGACTGGCCAAGCCAACCACATTGCCAGTGGATAATACAGGATCTCTAAGAGACTCCATGGATAAGAAGATGGACTCTAACCTGTCCAGGGCCTATGTGGCAGCAGGCACAGGCCTCCACCCCGCGGTAGCCCTTACCTCGGTCTCCAGAGCTTTGAAGATCTGGCTGGAAGGCTTGGAGGAGGACATCAAAGAGGGCAGAAGCAGATCTAACCTCATGGGCAGTCTACAAGACATTAAGCTGGCCGTAGATTTCACTACTGAAGCCTCAGTGGATATGGTCAAAGCAGTGGCCAGAAACATGGCATTTTCCATCTCAGCTAGAAGGGCTTTGTGGCTTAGATCCTGGTCAGCAAATGCTTCATCTAAGAATAGCCTCTGCTCTTTACCGTTCTATGGAGACATGCTCTTTGGTAAGAACCTGGATGATTGCATTAAGAAAGCGGCAGATGGCAAGAATGCTTTTCTACCCTAAGATCGTAGGCCTAAGAGATCTTTTCGACCTAAAAGACCTTCAGATCACTTTTCCTTTCGGGACTTCAAATCCTACAGACCAGGTAGAGAATACGGAAGATCCCAGCCTTGGAGAGGGGGACAGTCTTCAGTCAGGTGAGTAAGATCCAGAGGCTCTGCATTCAGCAGGAACACGAGAGCTTTATGACGGGTTGATCTCCCAGCCTGGAGGGGTAGGAGCACGCCTCCTCCTATTCCAAAAGAGATGGGAGTCTTCTACCAAAGACAAGTTGGTGCTGGACATCATCAAAAGAGGATATCTTCTGGAATTCAGAGATGCCCCACCTCGTCACAGTTTTTAAATTACAAGATGGCCGGGAGACAGAGAAAAGAGATTGGCTCTTCTGGAGTTTATTTCTTCCCTACAGCAAGAAGGCGTCATTATGGAGGTTCCAAAGGAGGAAAAAACACACAGGTTTTATTCTCACCAATTCCTCACAAGGCTATGTGGCTATTACAAAAAACTGGACATTTTGAATACCGTGGGTTATCTACTTTTACAAATGGTATGTCATGGTGGGGTTAATTTTCATTCCTGGGCTGCTATACGGTCTCAAAGGTAACATAGGCCAAGCAAACCAATCTGGCAAATTTCAATGTGCAAACCCCTGTAAGTTTGCAAAATCCCATAAAACCTGTACATTGGGGGCACTGTTGTACTCGGGAGATGTTGCTGAACACATATTGGGGTGTTCCTTGTCAGTAACACATAACAGTTACTGAGAATCCATGCCTAAAGTAAAATAACACAAAAAAAATGACCCAAACATTTGACAAAGACTGGTGGTAGAATTAGTGCACGGCAAGTGTTAAAATACCACCATTTGAAATACCCTAGGGTGTCTACCTTTCAAAAATATATGGTTTGATGGGGGTAAATTACATTGGCCAACTTCAAAAATGTCCCAAATAGGACATGGGGGCATGATGACCAGCTGTGAAAATTCCAAGTTGGAAAACTGGAATGCACACTTTCCAAATAAGGTCTTGTTGCCTGGAGTTCCAACCAAATCATCAAACTAAACAAATGGAAAGAAAGATGGAGAAAACACCAGTGTATACCAAGAAACTGGAATTATTCAATTTTAAAAAATACAAATGATTCAGTCGTACACATTGCTTGCCATTGTGTCTAGTGAGATACAAACAAAGTATTGAAAAACGTCACAAGTTTCACATCAACTGATGTTTATTTTATTTTTCGTAACCATTGTATTTGACATTTTAAATTATTCCACAGCTTTAAGGTGATTTCTAATTGAAAAGTTTTTTATTGTTTTCTCAAAGCATCGGAAACAAAAAGGGGGGTGGGGGAAGGGGTACAGAAGGAAAAAGGGAGGGGGGGGGATAAACAGTGTATTGTTACATAGCATAGAGCACAACAATTGTGGCACATGGTCTGTTCATCCATAACATTTATACTTGACAGGTACAGTTTCCTTCACTGATTTGTAGGTTTGGTAGTTTCTAAGGGAAGGGGGAGAAGGGGGTAGGCTGCGTACAGCAGAATCTGTGCCCGTAACCCGTGCGGTGAGGATTGGGGATACAAGGGGGTGGGGGGGGGTTCATCGGTGACCAATACAATATTTAATGATTAGTAGGCCTGTCAGGCCGCCAGGTAATGCCGTCTTGTGTGTTCTAATGGGCTAGGGGTTCGTCCGCTACAACTCAGTGCATATGCCACATTGGTTTCCAAACCAAGCTATGTAATTACCTGCATGCATCATACTTGCTTATTTTGGTGAGCATGCTTGATTTAGGCATTTAATTCAATCCATGGTTTCCACGTGTCCCTAAATTTTTGTGTTTCTATACTATTTGTCATTGTCATGCTTTCGTAAATGTAGTATTGTTGTATCTTATCCCAGAGTTGGGTTTTAGAGGGGCAAATGTCTGATTTCCAATTAATGGCCAGTAGGTTCCTGGCAGCCAATAATACTATGGCACACTTCTGTTTTTGCGCCTTAGTGAGGTTGTTGGGAAGTAGGAGCAATAGGTACGTTTGTGGAGTTTTAGGTAGGGTCGGTATACCCAGTTTGTGTAGTGTGTTGCGGACCTCTGCCCATAAGGGTTGAATTCCCAGACAAGACCACCAAATATGTAACAATGAACCTACTTCCCGTGAGCACCTCCAACACATAGGGGAGACTGTGGGATATATTCTGTGAAGTTTCTGTGGGGTCATGTACCACCTGTATAATAATTTTCTGTGTGCTTCTATATGTGTGTAACACTTTGTGAGTTTAGATAAGTCGTTGGCAGCTCGTACCCAGTCTGCGTCGGGTATCTCTAGGGAGCAATCGGCTTCCCATCTCGTTTTGCATAACGGGGTTTGGTTTGGTTGTGTGTCATTCCACATCTTATAGCATAGGGATATGGCTTTTTGTTTATTAGGTGTGGTCCAGCACCTGTTGAGGATGTTTATCGTTGTTACTAGTGTGTCCTGAGGTTTGGTGTGGTGTAACTGTACATGTGCCATTATGATTCCCTTGATTCTTAGGTAGGTGAATAGTTCTTTGGATGGCAATTGCCATTTAGTTTGTAGGTCCATGAATTGTACTACCTTACTGTTGTCTACAATTTGGTGAATGTGGGTAATTCCTGCATTGCTCCACTTCGTTAGTGGAAGGTTGGGGGATATGGCCTTTAGGGCTGTTAGTGGGGCCTGGGCATGGAAGACAGTTTTGCAGTCTTGTGCGTTCATAAATTTATCCCATACTCTAATCGTATATGTTGTGGTGGGGAACAACCTGAGTTTAGGAGGTCTGAGATGTTTGGGTGTCCACATCAAGTCTATTAAATTGTATTCCGGTATTTGTGTCTTTTCCATGTCTACCCATTGAAGTTCTCCGGCCGGTGAGTGTAAGAGTATGCCCGTTGCCAGTGCTGTTGCTTTGTAGTACTGGTGGATATTTGGGAGGCCTGTTCCTCCTTTTGTGATGTGTGTGTGTAGTAGTGTGCTGGGTACTCTGGGTTTTTTGTTGCCCCAAATAAATGATTTGCATGTTGTTTGTAGTGTCTTGAGAATGGTTTGTGAAACTCCAATGGGCAGCATCCGAAACACGTACAATATTTTGGGTAAAATAGTCATTTTATATGCATTGATTCTCCCTAGCCAGGACAGGTGCTTTCGTGACCATTTTGACATTTCTGTTTTGCATTGTTGTGGTAGTGTCTGGTAATTGTGTTTTATTATTGCAGCAATGGACGTTCCTATTTTTATGCCTAGATACGTAAGGGAGGTGGACCTCCAGTCGAATTGATATTCATCTTTCATACTTTGTTGTTTCTCTCGTGGCATGTGTAATGGTAATGCTTGGGTCTTATCTTGGTTGAGTTTGTAGTGGGATACCTGACCAAATTCCTGGAGAGTGTGCATGAGGTGCGGGAGGGAGTGTTCTGGGTTTTCCAATGAAACCAATACGTCGTCTGCGAACAGCGACAGTTTGTGTTCTTTGCCTAGTACCTCGATCCCTTTAATATTCGGATGTGTGCGTATTTTTAGTGCTAGTGGTTCCAACGAGAGGATGTATAGGAGGGGGGACAGAGGGCACCCTTGGCGTGTTCCATTAGTGATGGGGAATTTGTCTGAGATGAACCCCCCGTTTGATACCCTGGCCGCTGGGCTACTGTAAAGTGCATTTATTCCTTTGATCGTCTCGTCCGGGAAGCCGTATTTTCCCAGCACTTTCGACATGTATGTCCAGTTTAGGCGGTCGAAGGCCTTCTCCGCATCTAGTGCTAGGAGAAGGCCCTCGGTCGCCCGTCCCTCCACTGCTGCTAGTATGGTCAGTATCTTACGGGTGTTGTCCGAACCTTGACGACCTCGGATAAATCCGGACTGGTCGTTATTTACCAGTTGGCTAAGGATTGGGGCCAGTCTGTTGCTCAGGATTTTAGCGTATATTTTGGCATCGCTATTTAATAAAGATATGGGTCTAAAATTTTTGCATATTGTAGGTGATTTTCCAGGTTTAGGCAGGGTGGAGATATGCGCCAGGAGTGTTTCAGTGGGGAGAGCTCCCTGTTCTGCGCATTGTTGGTACAACGTGAGCAAGTGTGGGGCGAGATTGTGTGTGAACGTTTTATAATACTTATTGGTAAGACCATCTGGGCCTGGGGCTTTGTTCGATGGTAGGTTTGTTATTACCTGCTCAATTTCAGTTAGTGTTATGGGTTGTTGCAGGGACAGTTTTGCGGTTGGTGTAAGGGAGGGTAGGTGTAGGTCGGCCAGGAACCTGTCAATGTCTGCTGAGGTGGGTACGTTGGTAGTTTGGTCTTCTTTGAGATTATACAATTTATGGTAATACTCTGCGAACGTGTTAACGATTGTACGAGGGTCAATTATTTTTTTACCTTTGTTTCCTTTGAGGTAGGCAATCCTGGAGGCGTATGTTTTTTGTTTAAGCTGAGCTGCTAGCGTAGCTCCAGCTTTGTTTCCTGACATGAAGAACTTATGTTTAAATTTTTGTAAAAAATATGTGGTTTTAGCCAGTTCGATATCTCTTAGTTTAGTTTGTAATTGCAGCAGTTTGTGATGCGTGTCCTTGGTGGGTGAGTGTTTATTCTTATGTGTCAGGGATTTAATTTCGGTCATGAGAGCCATGTATTGTGCTCGTCGGGAGCGTTGGATTTGGGTTGCGTGTTTAATGAAACTGCCCCTAATAACTGCTTTGTGTGCTAGCCAGGTATAGGTAGGATTTATGTCTGTCCTGGTATTGTCCGCAAAGTAATTTTGAAGGTCTGATTTGATCTGATCCACTACTTGTGGGTTGGCGAGTAGGGATTCATTTAGTCTCCAGGTGGTCTGGCTGTTGGTGGGGAATCTATCCTCCAGGGTCATCGTTATAGGGGCGTGATCTGACCATGTAATAGTGCCAATTTCTGTGTGTAATACTTTCGGTAGGGACGTTGCTTTAATTAGAAACCTGTCTATTCGTGAGTAGCTATTGTGTGCATGGGTATGGCATGTATAGTCCACGTCTGTGGGGTGTGTCATCCTCCAGGGGTCCACATAGTCATGAGTGTTTAAGGTGTTACAGATTCGCTGTGACTGTATGTGCCGTTGTTTAGATGTTGTGTGTGATACAGTTTCCGAGGTAGAGGAATCTTTGGTACTATCTAGGAGAAAATTGGTATCACCTCCAAGTATTACCTCTCCAAAGCTATACACTTTCAGCAATGCAAATACATGTGATAGGAAAGGTTCTTGGTTTTCATTGGGCCCGTAGATGTTCATTAATGTAAAGGGGCTGTTATTGATATGGCATTGGAGAATGAGGTACCTGCCTTTACTGTCACTAATTTTGTGCACTAGTTCAAATGTAAGAGATTTGCTCACTAGGATAGAGACTCCTCTCTTCTTTTTGGCGTAGCAAGAGTGGTAGTCTGTTGGGTACCAGCGTGAGTTGAACCTGGGTTGGGAGCCCCATTTAAAATGGGTTTCCTGAAAGAAGGCTATTTGCGCCTTCTGTTTTCTGGCCTCTAGCAGCGCCAGTCGCCGTTTATTTGGCGAGTTTAAGCCCTTCGTGTTGAGGGACAGTATTGTAAGCGGCATTTTGCCAGTAAAGGTAGGTGAGTGAGTTTGGAAGATTATCCTCTAGTTCAGTGGTAACACTTTGTTTCAGGTTATGTTATCTCTGGGTATTGATCAAAGGGTGATGGGTAGGAATGGGTGGGGGGTAGAACAAGAACTATATACAAATCCTGTTAGCCAAATGGCACAGTGCAGTGGTCTGCAAACAGGTATGATGTGGCTCTTAGTGTAAGCCTTACGGGGGGTTGTAGGCGGTAGTACAGATGTTTCTAAGCGGTTTATAGGAATTATGTTCTACCACAGGTATATGTTAATCAGAATAACTGAGTGTGTAAAGAAGCAACTACCTGCTCGGACTTTTCCTGTGGTCTGACCACTGAGGTGGTTATCAAACAATTTAACAAAACTACCTAAGTAGCATCCGCCTATTGTGGGCTCGCGGCTGTGGACACATTGTAGGTGAAGACAGCCGCGGGTCACTTAGGGGGGTTGGTATACAAACAGTCTCAATATAGCATGCTGGAATACATATCTGGGAGACTTCATTGGTGGTCTGTAGGCTTGTTCTTAGGCGAACCGGTAGGCAGCATGTCCGGAACTCTCGTGTTCATCTCGTGCCAGGGGACATTATGCCAGTCTCTATTAAGTTTCCTAGGCGGTGAGGCTGTGGGTGATCTGAAGTTGGGTGGTTGGTGGATAGGTATGTCCCATTCTTTAAGCAGCCGTATGCCATCTTGCGGTGTGAAGATAATTCGGTCTGCTCCATTTCTTTTAAGTATGAGCTTCGCCGGGAATCCCCACTTGTAAGGTATGGCGGCTTCGCGGAGTGCTGTGGTGATGGGAGCGAATGACCTCCTCTTGGACATCGTCGTAGCAGAGAGATCTATAAATAATTTGATGTCTGTGAATGGAGCTGGGAGTGGAGTAGCGGCTCTGGAGGCCTGCATTAGTTGTTCTTTCACTGTGTAGAAGTGTACCCTCGTGATAACATCTCTCGGGGTTGAGGGTGATAGGTGTCTGGGTTTAGGCAACCGGTGAGTGCGGTCTAGGCGGAGGTCTGAGGCCTCTAGCGTAGGGATCAGTGCTCCGAACATGTTTTGGACAAACGTAGGTAGCTCTTGTGTACTTATGCTTTCGGGCACTCCTCTCAGCCTTATATTGTTCCGCCGGTCCCTGTCCTCGTTATCTGCTATCTTACCCTCTAGGTAAGACACTTTCTGTTGCAGTGCAGTGTGTGCCTCTGCTAGCACGTTATGTGCTTCCAGCATCCCGTCTGTTTTCTCCTCTAGGTGTGCAGTCCTGTCTCCTAGGGCCTGTATGTCAGCCCTGATATCGGACGCCATTTTGGAGAAATCTGATTTCAGTCTGGTTTGTAATGATCGCAGCATGTTGCCCACCGATGCATCTGTGGCCGGTTGTGATGTTGGGGTGTTTGGTATGTCGTGGCCGTCCCTGGTATCTTGATCGGATATAGGGGAGTTTGGGTCGCCGTCGCCATCTTGGTCGCTGTAATGCACCATTTTTAGATGTGAGTGTAAGGTTTTTTGTTTTAGCTTCTTACTTGATTTTGTAGCCATATTCTTCCCCTTCGACTCGGGCGGTTTGCGGTCGTGCTGGTGTGCCTATTAAGCTGTGAAACACGCTGTTCAGCCCTCGGTATGGCGGAGCTCGCTTTCTATGCGACTGCTTCCATGCGGTGTTCGGCCACGCCCCTCTTTAAGGTGATTTCTGGGGATCCGCCTGTGCTTTCTCCTTTTTTTTTTTTTTTGTGCATTGAATTTTCTAAAGTTTGCCTTGATGATATAAAGGCGAAGAGCAGCAAATATTTTTTGGTTCATAGAGTATAAGCTCATTTAAACACGGCTTTTTTACCTCTGTTACTATTTGTATGTCAATTGCTTATAGTCAAATATCCCAATTCTATAATTTTATAGCATTGCGAAGTATGTTGGTGCTATATTAATGCTAATAATAATAATGGATGAATGAATAATGTAGAGATGTTTTAAGTATGTTCAATTATTACATCGGATAGTCAATACAATGTTAGACAAATATCTGTACACCAATCAAGCCATGAGACTTGCTTTTCCCACAGAAATCACAAATACATAGTTACATAGTTACATAGCTGAAAAGAGACTTGCGTCCATCAAGTTCAGCCTTCCTCACATTTGTTTTTTGCTGTTGATCCAAAAGAAGGCAAAAAAACAAAACAGTTTGAAGAACAATTTTGCAACAAGCTAGGAAAAAAATTCCTTCTTGACCCCAGAACGGCAGTCAGATTTATCCTTGGACCAAGCAGTTATTACCCTACATTGAAAGATTATATCCTTGAATATTCTGTTTTTGCAAGTATGCATCTAGTAGCTGTTTGAACATCTGTATGGACTCTGATAAAACCACTTGTTCAGGTAGAGAATTCCACATCCTTATTGTTCCTTTGCCTTAGACGAAATCTTCTTTCTTCCAGTCTAAACGCATGACCTCGTGTCCTATGTAAAGTCCGGTTTGTGAATAGATTTCCACACAATGGTTTGTATTGGCCCCGAATATATTTGTATAATGTTATCATATCCCCTCTCAGGCGACGTTTTTCTAAACTAAATAGGATTAATTTGTTAACCTTTCTTCATACGCAGTGATGTTAATACTGCAAAGGATTCTGGGTGGGAATATGCAAATTAGTTTAACAAACACTCATTCAATTTTAAACATGGATTCTTTTGACTCTGTGTTTGCTGTATACAACAGCTTTGAAACACAACTTAGGAAAAGATGCAAAGCCAGTGAACCACTCATGGACAGCTGTTTTATTGTTAATGCAAATCATCAGCATGAGGTTGGTTACTGGCTTGCTATTGAGGCTTGGCAGTACTTGTGAAGCAGACACCAACCTAGTTATAGTGGGGAAAAATTGTGATTAAAACCCCCTTCCACCTGAAGTCAGTGGATAGTCAATACAATGTTAAACAAATATCTGCACATCAGTCAATCCATAAGACTTGCTTTTCCCATGGAAATCACAAATATGCAGTGATGTTACTACCGCAAAGGATTCTGGGTGGGAATATGCAAATTAGTTTAACAAAGAATTTCCAGATTCTATTTACATGACATAAAGTCATGATTTTATTAAGGACACAGAGGTGAATTATATGCTTTATCTCTTTCTTTATTCCTCAGCAGCAAAGAAAGGACATATAGATATTCAGAGAAAAAAAAATACCCTCAGAGGGTTAACCGTATAACATCTTAGCCAATAAAAGCAGTCCACATCCCAAATACTCCCATGCCACTCCTCTTTCTTGGTGATGCCAAAGCCAAGTTGAAAGCTTTTGAAGCCATGGCCCCTCTAGTAGAATGTGCACCATAGATGGATGTATCTATGTGAGCTGAAGACACTATGAATTTCACCCAGTGGGCTAGCGTCACCGTAGATACGGAGTGATGGGATAGTCTAATAGCCAAGAACAACTCGTGACACGCTGGATCCCTGAACGACTGAGTCCGTGTTTCATATTCCTGGAGACAGGCCACTGGGCAAAGGTCAACATTGTGAGGAAACGAGGGGTAGAAAACTGAAGTAATTGATGATTTGGTACGTCTGGAAATATTGAAAGAAACTCCTGTAGGAGTAAAGGAACATGTGTCAATGTCCAGTGCACAGATATCTGAGACCCACGTGCATGATATAAAACAGAGAGGCGTGACCAATTTTGCTGAGAGCTGTTTAAGTGTTATGCGTTAAGTTCTGCATTCGTGGCCAGGTTTCTAACAGGTTAAGAACCAGATTCACATCCCATAAGGAAGTGTATCGAGGTTGAGGTGGTCATGCAAATCTAATGCCGCGTAGGAGTCGACAAACCAATAGATGTTTACCAGCCAGAGAACCATCCAGTCCACGATGACCTGCAACGATTGCTGATCTATAGACATTAATAGTGCGATAGGCCAAACCTTGGTCATACAGGATGGTAAGGAAACGCAACAGGTAATTCACAGAAGCACACATGGGATCCACTTGTTGTTCCATGCACCAACAACTCCATGTGTTCCAGACATGGCCAAAGGATTGTCTTGTTCCTGGGGCCGAAGCTCCCGCCAGTTGATTGTGGAACGTCTGGCACGACCCAGGGTCCCCGGAGAGGAGCAATGCTAATAGTCTGAGGTGTTATTGAACCAAGAGGTGATGTGGGTTCCCATCGGGGTCAAGTAAGAGGTCCGCTGATTCGGGAAGTAGTCTGGGAAGATCTATGGACATCTCCATGAGTGAAGGGAACCAAGGTTGTGCAGTCCAGAATGGGGCTATGAGAACTAAAGACGTCAGAGACCGTCTGAGGTGTGATAATGCCCGAGCCATTACGGAGAAAGGAGGAAATGCATAAAGCTGTCTGTTCATCCATGGTTGGAGGAAGGCATCCACTGCTAGGGTGTCTGGGTCCAGCCTCCAACTGAAGAACACCGGGAGTTGGGAGTTTAATCGAGGTGCGAAGAGGTTGATATGCATCGGGCCCCAGAGCGTTTGTAGTTGTAGGAAAATTTCGTGGCCCAGTCGTCAATCGCTGGTATCTCGCAGATGTCTGAAAAATTGGGACAGTCTGCCCCCCACATAAGACATACAAGGTAGGGGGGATGGTAGAACACTCACCATAAGGCACCCCTGGTCCCTTGGGACTGCCACGATCTGCCTCTGACTGGGAGGAAAGGCAACGGGGATTTGGTCTCTGTATGCTTGAATCTAGTCGTGGCGGAGCCTCGGTAACCCCAGTAGGAACCCACCACAAACCTTGCCGTGAAGGTAATGACATAGTTACCCAGTTATTTAACAAAATTGTCCCCGAATAGGAGACCTTTTGCCTGTGGTCCAGGCTCAGATATTGCCAGATTGATGAGCTTAGGCTCAAATTTCAGGAGGATGGATTTGCGCCTCTCAGTGGCCAACGCGTGCTCTCATTGCCTATCAGACAAATGGATAGTTGAACCCAGCCCCTGATGGCCAATAGATCTACTGGTGCCCCATCGTTTAAGGCTGCTTCGATCATATCGAAGATTCTAGCACTTTGCAGCCGGACTTGCCTAGGAACTGGGCGACCTAAGGATCTACGTCCGGTGTGGCACAGTCCATATCGGGGACCGTAGGGCATGGGCACTCTGCCCTAAGCTTATTTCTTGTAGCCTTATCTAGGGGTTTGCGAATCCTGGCTGCAATGTACTTGGCCACGTGGTTGGTGGGGTACCATTCAGCTGACCTTGGGTTTTGTAGTGCATCGGGATCAAACAGCGGGTGGAAGATAGCGGAGTCATCCACAACCTCCTTGGCACTAATTACTGCCTTTGCAGACAAACTGTGATCAGGAGATGAGTTCTCAGAGTTGATAGAGCTGATCACATCGGACTCGTCCAAAACCTCCTCAGAATCCAAACCAGAGTCGGGAGAATCAGTCAGGCTTTAGCCCTCTTCCAGGTCCGCACCGGTTTTCTCCAGCGGGTGGCTCTTTTATGTGGGGGCACTACGTCCTCAATGGTAACAGGACGCAACCTGTTCATCTGTACAGTTTTGGATGTATTTTTGGCCACATAGTATGCCTTTTTTGTAGCCTTACAGCCGCTAGGGACGATCAGCTTATCATCAGAGGCCTAAGGTAGTGTCAAGCCAGGAGAGTGGCTAGATGCCATGATAGCAGTACTAAAAGAGTGGGACAAATTGTCTGACATAGCTCCCATAGCAGTGTAAATGGCCTTGGTGACTGATTTGGTCATGGTAGTGTCCAGGAGCGAGTGGAACTCCTCCGAGTTCATCTGCTCCAGTAACGCTTGTCCTCCCCCGGATGGGCGCGGTTCTAGTAGGAACAGGGGCCAGTTGCTGCATATTGGCACTCCCAGAGGTGATAGGAGCATTAACCTCCAAATCAGTAGGGGTCTGCATAGTGACACCTTGAATCAACTCTCCACACTGTGGATGAACTAAAAGTCATAAAAGGAGAATTGGGCTGAAGCAGGGGCTGACACGCACAATAATACACAGGGACAAAGCACAAAGTATACTAGTTAGCTCACCAAGTGTTCCCTCAGGAATAGCCTCAGGTAAGCACTGACAAGCTGCCCAGCAACTCAGGCAGCCAATCAGCTTGTACCCGTCCCTAAATGAATATCGCGAACCGGTAAAAAAGCATGGCAAACTTTTGCCACACGCAAGATGGCCACCGTGATGCACAGTGTAGGCCGCAAACCAAAAGGCATAGACGGAGACGTGCCCTGAGGCCAGAGGGAGACCCTGGGATTCTATGGTACTAAGCTGAGACAGCAGCAAAGAAAGAGGGGTGGCTTAGGGTCACATGGGAATATAGAAACATAGAATGTGACGGCAGATAAGAACCATTCGACCCATCTAGTCTGCCTAATTTTCTAAATACTTTCATTAGTCCCTGGCTTTATCTTATAGCTAGAATAACCTTATTAAAAACAAAGAGAACGTTACCTGCTCTCTGGCCTAGATCCCCATGTACATTTAAACAAAATGGAGGCTCTTTAGTTTTATTCCAATGGCCATTTGAATATATAAGCTCACCTGCCACGTCAAGGCATGCCGCAATAGGTGAGTTCCTACACTAGCCATTAGATATGCTGAGATCAGCCAAGAATCTCGAGTCAGACAGGAAAGGGTTATTTTATAAACCCTTTCACATTTAACCATTTATAGGGCTTCTACACATACAATAAACTTTGCTAGTATCAGACAAAGTGTAAACATCTCTAATGAGACAGGAAGGGGTATTTTATTTTATTAAGACAAAGTGTAAACATCTCTAATGAGACAGGAAGGGGTATTTACCCCTTCCTGTCTCATTAGAGATGTTTACACTTTGTCTGCTGCCAGCAAAGTTTATTGTATGTGTAGAAGCCCTATAAAGGGTTAAATGTGAAAGGGTTTATAAAATACCCCTTCCTGTCTTACTGGAGATTCTTGGCTGAGATCAGCATATCTAATGGCTAGTGTAGGAACTCACCTATTGAGGCTTGCCTTGACGTGGCAGGTGAGCTTATATATTCAAATGGCCATTGGAATAAAACTAAAGAGCCTCCATTTTGTTTAAATGTACATGGGGATTTAGGCCAGAACGCAGGTAATGTTCTCTTTGTTTTTACTATGTATTTTAAGCTGTTGGATACTAAGCTACTGCTGCTGTAAGCGCGGTGCTTTATCTTTGTGTTTGTAGAATAGCCTTATGCCTATCCCACGCATGCTTAAACTTCTTCACTGTGTTAACCTTTACCACTTCAGCTGGAAGGCTATTCCATGCATACACTACCCTATTAGTAAAGTAATACTTCCTGATATTATTTTTAAACCTTTGCCCCTCTAATTTAATGTCCTCTTGTTGTGGTAGTTTTTCTTCTTTTAAATACAGTCTCCTCCTTTACTGTGTTATTCCCTTTATGTATTTAAATGTTTCTATCATATCCCCCCTGTCTCGTCTTTCCTCCAAGCTATACATGTTAAGATCCTTTAACCTTTCCTTATAGGTTTTAACCTGCAATCCATGAACCAGTTTAGTAGCCCTTCTCTGAACTCTCTCTAAAGTATCAATAGTCTCCAGTAATGCGTTCAATACTCCAAGTGAGGTCTCACCAGTGTTCTGTACAATGGCATGAGCACTTCCCTCTTTTTACTGCTAATACCTTTCCCTATACAACAAATCATTGTGCTAGCATTTCCTGCTGCTCTATTACATTGTCTGCCTACCTTCAAGTCATCTGAAATAATTCCCTTTTCTCAGATGTTGAGGTTAGGACTCTATCAAATATTCTGTATTCTGCCTTGGGTTTTTACGTCTAAGATGCATTATCTAGCACTTATCAACGATAAATGTCAGCTGCCACAACGGACCATTTTTCTAGTTTACCTAAATCATTTGCCATTTGCCCTCCTGGAACATCAACCCTGTTACATATCTTAGTATCATCAGCAAAAAGACATATCTTACCATCCAGACCTTCTGCAATATCACTAATACAAATATTAAAGAGAATGGCTCCAAGTACAGCTCCCTGAGGTACCCCACTGGTGACAAGACCATGCTTCAAATATACTCCTTTGACTACAACCCTCTGTTGCCTGTCACTCAGCCACTGCCTTACCCATTCAGCAATATTGGAATCCAAATTTAAAGATTGCAGTTTATTGATAAGCCTTCTATGTGCAGCAGTGTCAAAAGCCTTTCTGAAATCTAGGTAAGCAATATCTACTGCACCACCCTGATCTATTATTTTAGTTACCCAATCAAAAAAATCAATAAGATTAGTTTGGCATGATCTCTCAAAAGTAAACCCATGTTATCTCTGATCTTGAAATCCATGTGATTTTAGATGTTTAACAATCCTATCCTTTAACATGGTTTCCATTACTTTCCCCACTACTGAAGTAAGGCTTACTGGCCTATAGTTGCCTGACTCCTCCCTACTACCATTCTTGTGAATGAGCACAACATTTGCTAACTTCCAATGTTCTGGGACTACTCCTGTTAACAATGATTGGCTAAATAAATCTGTTAATAGTTTTGCTAGTACACCACTAAGCTCTTTTAATAACTTTGGGTGTATTCCATCAGGTCCCATTGACTTATTTGTCTTTACTTTTGACAGTTGGAACAGAACTTCTTCCTCTGTAAACTCACATGTAACAAATGAATCATGTGTCCTTTTTCCTAACTGAGGCCCCTTTCCTTCATTTTCATCTGTAAATACTGAACAAAAATATTCATTGAGGCAGTCAGCTAGACATTTATGCTCTTCTACATACCTTCCTACTTTTGTTTTTAATCTAACTAATCCTTGTTTTACTTTCCATTTCTCATTTATGTATCTAAAAAAAGGTTTTGTTCCCCTTTTTTACTGACTGTGCTATTTTCTCTTCTGTGTGTGATTCGGAAGCTCTTATAACTTGCTTAGCCTCTTTCTGCCTAATCTTATAGATCTGTCTATCTTTCTCACTCTGTTTTTTTTTTTTTCTAATTAGTAAATGCTAACTTTTTGTTTTTGGCCACATCTGTGGAGTACCACAGTGGTTTCTTAAATGTGTTGCTTTTACTGACAAGCCTAATGCAATTTTATCACATGACAGGAGGTTTCATATTTTGCAATATTGAGGAAAAAAAGGAAACAATCAGAGACAGGCAGAGAGTATAAGATATGCCTTCCACTTAGTCACTTCCTCTTTCTTTGCTGCTCCATCACAAGTCAGGTCAGAATATTGTGTGTCAACACTTCGTTGTCTTGTCATGTTATATTTACTTAATTTTACTTATTTACTTGATTGATTGATTTCTTTTCTTACTGTATATGTATTTATGTAGGGTTTTGTCTGATAGTGGGGACGCTGTTTTTTTTGTTTTGTAGGGTATAGACTTGGGATGTCTGTGTACCTACTTTATCCCTTTTATTCCCTGTCAATTTTTTGTTTCTCTACAGTTTATGTCACTACATAATACTGATTTCATTATTAGTGGGTTAGTCCCTCTTCTGAACATAGCCCTATACTGATATTTATACTGCTTCCTGACAGTTTTTTTTGCTTCTCTTACAGTTTATGTCAGTACATAATACTGACTTCATTATTAGAGGGTGAGCCCCTCTTCTAAACACAGTCCAATATTGATATTTATACTGCTTCCTGTCAGTTTTTTGTTCATTAGGGATGTGCATGGGCAAAGAATTTAGTTCCTGGCACAAGCAGCTATTTTGGTTTTCCAATTCACATCAGGAAGATTAAATTCACCCATGATGATAACTTTCCCCTTTATTGTCATTTTATCTATTTCCTCAACTAGAAGATTATCTAGCTCTTCTGTTGGTCCTGGTGGCCTATAAATCACACCTACATGAGTTACTGTGTGATTACCAGATTCTAACGTAACCCAAACGGACTCTATGTTCGCCTCACTAACTTTTAATAGGCTAGATTTAATGCAATCCTTCGCATACAGGGCCACCCCTCCCCTTTTTTGCCTTCCCTGTCTTTTCTATATAAAGTGTACCCTGGTATTGCTATGTCCCAGTCATTTTTCTTATTATACCTGTTACGGTACCTCCCGTAATGAAATGTACAAACCGCCGTTTAGTGAGTATTCCCCGTTCGCAATAATGTAGGCTGGTAGCGGGTATAGTAAAACCATGCGAACCGCCAGCTGGGGAACACTCCAAACTCCCGAACGGTACCTGTACGGCTATTTCCCTCCACGAGCTCCAAATCCACGAACTGCCAATATTAGCCGAACGCTAATACCTTCCAAGCGGCAAATATTTCCAATCAGCAGTCTCTAAGCGTCGGTAACCAAATCCCCCCAATAACGAGACCAAGCTCCGCTTTGAGGGTAAAACACGAACTGGTTTACTGTGGGCTACCTGCCCGGTATTTATGCAGGTCTCCCACTTGGTGGACACTCCCCTAGGGGACCAAATGGGAGACTGAAATCACAGGGGGACATGGGGACATTCTGGACATACATCCCCACAATATTCCCAGCATGCAGTACAGTTCCCTCCCCTCTGCTCGGGGAATAATTGGGAAGTAATTCAATTATCTCCCCGAGCAGAGGCAATCGCCATTTTGGATACAAGTTATAAAAACACACAAAAATCCGTAACTTAATAACTGCTGAACATTTTACATCAGTCTTGCATATCCCCAGATAGCCTGGATCTGAGGGCACATTATTGGAGAATAGCGCTCAGATCCCATTCGCACAGTTCAATCGCCATGGAGTCAAAGTCTCTTTCAGTTCTTCGGTATGCGATTGACTCCATGGGACGGCTATCTGGGTTAAGTCCATTCGTGTGGTTGAATCTCCCGAACGGCTGTCATTCGCATGCTTTTGTCGATTGAGAAGGGGAGGTCGACGGCTTCAGCGGTGTTCGGCTGAAAAAGTGTCCGTTTTCCGATCCATGAAATAATCGTTGAACACCGCTGGTCGTTCGCATGGACAAAATGGCCGCCGCCTCGTGGTCGACATACGAACGACGACCACCCGGCATTCGGTTTTTAATTGAGAAGTGTCTGTGGTTAACCGCAACGTTCTAATTGGGATCAATAGGTTAACCAGCAGCACACTTCTCTTCTGGGTGGCCGTCCGTTCGGTAGTTCCGTTCGACAAAACCGACATTCCCTTAAACAAAGCATACGAACGGGGAAATTCATGAAAACGGCAAAACAGACGAACATGCAGTTATAATCCAGACAGATGGGTCTGTCACAATACCATGTCTCAGTAACAGTCACTAAATCTACATTATCAGTTGCCATTATTGCCACAAGTTCATGGATCTTATTCCCTAAACTGTGAGCATTTGTAGACATGACTGTAAGCTTATCATTTTTTTTCACATACTTGCTACAGGCACCTTCTGTCCTTGTTTTGGGGGGCAATTGGATTCATGTTTTATCACCCTTTTGTCCCTCATCCTAGTTTAAATACATCCTAGCAACACCTCTGAACTGCTCACTGAGAACATTTGTTCCCTTTTGAGAAAGATGCAAACCATCTTTTTTGTACATGTTATTTCAATCTCAAACAGAGCTACCATGAGAAATGAAACCAAATCCTTGCTCCCGACACCATTCACCAAGCCACAAGTTAAAGTCCTTAATACGCATCCGCCTGTTGTTTTGAGTGTTATCCACAGGCAAAACTTCTGAGAATGACAATGTGGAAGCAACCTGTCGTATATCATTGGCAAAAACACAAAAAACTTCCTTTACCTCTGAAACCTCATTGCAAGCCAAGTAATTTGTCCCTAGATGGACAAGTACATCCAATTCCCCTTCCTGCTTTGCTCGCTTTACAATATTACAAATACGTTTCCTGTCTCTGTGAGCAGTAGCTCCAGGAAGACATCTCACAAGGCCACTATTGTCCAGCTCCACACCTCTTATGATAGAATACCCCAACAACAATTGCTTTCTATCAGGCCTCACCTTGTCTTTTTTGTCATTGGCTGCAGTCTTGCTCAACTTTAACATAGAGAATGGTGGTTCCACAAACTCGGTGCCTGAGCCTGTCTCCATGACACCACTACACTCGGTGCCTGAGCCTCTCTGCCATTCCTAGGATGTCTCTGCGGCAGTGGGTTTGCAACAGTTCCAGCCTGAGTTTGTTTAACGGATACTTCGCTGAGGCAACAGCAAAGAAAGAGAGGTGGCTTAGGGTCACATGGTAGTATATGAACTGTGGACTGCTCTCTTTGTCTAAGATGTTATACGGTTAACCCTCTGAGGCTATTTTTTTTTTCTCTAAATATATATATATCATTTCTTTGCTGCTGAGGAATAAAGAAAGAGATAAAGCATAATATGAGCTTCTGTGTCCTTTAATAAAATCAAATTTTTTACTCTTTCCATTTTAAACACAGATTCATTTGAGTTTGTGTTTGCTGTATACAACAGCTTTGAAACACAATTTAGGAAAAGATGCAAAGCCAGTGAACCACTCATGGACAGCTGTTTCATTGTTAATGCAAATCATCAGCATGAGGTTGGTTACTGACGTTCTATTGAGGCTTGGCAGTACTTTTGAAGCAAAAAAACCAAAAAGTTATGGTGGGGAAAATTGTGATTAAAACCCCCTTCCACCTAAAGTCAGTGTATAGCCAATACAATGTTAAACAAATATCTGCACACCAGTCAAGCCATAATACTTGCTTTTCTCACAGAAATCACAAATAAGCAGTGATCTTACTACCGCAAAGGATAATTATCATGATAATGGCTTTCCTTGTACATTATTTTGTGGTTATTTTTTTATTTTTTTTTTAAATGCTAAGTGAGAGATAATGATAATGCATAAATGACCTTGACACATTTACTGTCTGTGCATTTTAGCAGCCTGTGCAGAGTGTGACATGAAACATTACCAACTCACCAACCTTTCATCCTCCAAAACCAACAAGCTATGCACTAGGATCAAGGAATTCCCATAAAAATCCCATTGTTGAGCTGGCTGATGTCTCTGGGGTCTCATTACCCTGTAGGAGGATAATCCAGACTTTAAAGTAAATTATTCCTTTGAAAGATGTGGTGTAACAAGCGTGTGGGGGGAGCAGGCTGTAGGGATGGAGAATAGTATTGCAATTGTTCAGGAGGAATTGATGTGGAAGAAGGCAATTTGAATTATTATTATTAGCATTTGTATGTAGTGCCAACACATACAATGTGAATCACAAAAACAATCAAACCGTGCCTCGATGCTATTATTGACAATAATTACATTAACTAATTTTAACAGACACCATTACCAATAAAGCTGCAACCACACTTCATGTATAACGTTTCCCAAAGCACACAATAAAAATTATAAATGACTGAATACGAAGTGGAATGCTTGCCAAAAGGTTACCACAAAGTCTCAGTTTCTCCATACTGAGGATGAGTAGTGGAGTGCAGGAGATAGCGGGTGTGCTTACTACTTGAGCCATACATGGCTCCTTTTCATGTGAGTGTATTGTTTTTAAT
Organism: Pelobates cultripes; assembly: GCA_933207985.1. Classification (NCBI taxonomy): domain Eukaryota; kingdom Metazoa; phylum Chordata; class Amphibia; order Anura; family Pelobatidae; genus Pelobates; species Pelobates cultripes. The sequence goes on from OW240917.1 coordinate 211,484,216, forward strand.
ATTATTTTCCTTATACAGGTGATACTCGAAAAATGAGAATATCGTGCAAAAGTTCATTTATTTCAGTAATGCAACATAAAAGGGGAAACTAATATATGAGATTGACGCATTACATGCAAAGCAAGATAGTTCAAGCCGTGATTTGTCATAAGTGCATTGATTATGGCTTACAGCTCATGAAAACCCCAAATCCACAATCTCAGTAAATTAGAACATTACATGCAATCAATAAAACAAGGAGTGTACATAGAACAATATCGGACCTCTGAAAAGTATAAGCATGCATATGGACTCAGTACTTGGTTTGGGTCCCTTTTGCAGAAATTACTGCATCAATGTGGCGTGGCATGGAAGCTATCAGCCTGTGGCACTGCTGAGGTGTTATGGAAGACCAGGATGCTTCAATAGCGGCCTTCAGCTCTTCTGCATTGTTCGGTCTCATGTCTCTCATCTTTCTCTTGGCAATGCCCCATAGATTCTCTATGGGGTTCAGGTCAGGCGAGTTTGCTGGCCAATCAAGCACAGTAATCCCATGGTCATTGAACCAGGTTTTGGTGCTTTTGGCAGTGTGGGCAGGTGCCATGTCCTGCTGGAAAATGAAGTCAGCATCCCCATAAAGCTCGTCTGCGGAAGGAAGCATGAAGTGCTCCAAAAGTTCCTGGTAGATGGCTGCGTTGACCCTGGACTTATTGAAGCACAGTGGACCAACACCACCAGATGACATGGCTCCCCAAATGAACACAGACTGTGGAAACTTCACAGTGGACTTCAAGCATCTTGCAGTGTGTGCCTCTCCATTTTTCCTCCAGACTCTGGGTCCTTGGTTTCCAAAAGAGATGCAAAAGTTGCTCTCATCAGAAAAGAGGACTTTGGACCACTGAGCAACAGACCAGGTCTTTGTTCTTTAGCCTAGGTAAGATGCTTCTGTCGTTGTTTGTTGTTCAGGAGCGGCTTGACAAGAGGAATATGACATCTGAAGCCCATGTCCAGGATCCGTCTGTGTGTAGTGGCTCTTGATGCACTGACTCTAGCCTCAGTCCACTCCTTGTGGAAGTCCCCAACACTTTTGAATGGCCTTTTCCTGACAATCCTCTCCAGGCTGCGGTCATCCCTGCTGCTTGTGCACCTTTTTCTTCCACACTTTTGCCTTCCACATAACTTTATATTAATGTGCTTTGATACAGCACTTTGGGAACATCCAACTTCCTTCGCAATTACCTTTTGAGGCTTTCTCTCCTCATGGAGGGTGTCAATGATGGTTTTCTGCACAACTGTCAGGTCAGCAGTCTTCCCCATGATTGTTATTTCTAATGAACCAGACTGAGAGACCACTTAAAGGCTCAGAAACCTTTTGCAGGTGTTATGGCTTACTTAGCTGATTAGAGTGGGACACTGTGAGCCTAGAATATTGCACCTTTTCACAATATTCCAATTTACTGAGATTGTGGATTTGGGATTTTCGTGAGCTGTAAGCCATAATCATCGCACTTATGACAAGTCACGGCTTGCTTTGCTTGCTCTTGCTTTGCATGTAATGCGTCTATCTCATATATTAGTTTCCCCTTTTACGTTGCATTACTGAAATAAATGAACTTTTGCACAATATTCTAATTTTTCGAGTATCACCTGTATGTGTGGGCAGTCTTTGATTTATTTTGAGAGAGGAGACATAATGACCTGTCCATCTGAAAAATTCCTTCTCGGATGGAAGTGTTAATGGGACACTCCAAACCCCTAACAGAAAAAACTTAAGCTAGCTGAAGTGCTATATTTTTTAAATGTGTCTTTCATTTTTTTTTTTTTTAAGTGCAGATTTCAATAGAAATTGGCTCTTTCATAAATTTACTTTTTCACACCTCTCTGGCTATCAATTAGTAAAATAAGTACTTTTACTTCCTTGTTGGTTAGCTCAGTGGAGCTAAGCTCAAGAGGCAGGCCATTGCTCATAGCACTGGACTTCCAAAGACTGCATTAGGACGTCTGTAACTGGACAGCCCCAGACATTCTGGAGTAGGTTAGAAGAGGAAGTCTTGCAAAGACTTCAGACAAGAGCTTTTGCAAGCTGTTTTTAGATATACTCCCATTGAACGAATGCATAACTAAATGCACTCATTATTTCGTTGTAAGTAAATCTACTAAACAGTGATTTGGGGTGAGGGCAGTCCCGTTAACCTAGAAAGGGATTTTGCATATTCCATTTTTTAGAAAACCTACTTGATAGGTCTGGAGTGTCCTATTACAATTGCCCTGAATTCAAATCCAAGAAATAGTTCTAGGGGAGTACAAATGTAGTTATAAAAACCCAAAGAATGATAGCCTTTAATTTATAGAAGTTACAGATACAGAATTAAGAGATTGGAGAATATTTCAGTGAATAATCCAGCCTGGATTTACTGCTGCTTTTATGCATTATGTAGATAATGATTTACAGGAAATGTATTTACTCGAAGAGAAAAAAAAAGATACTTCTCATGGTACCTCATGGCACATTTTCCAAAGGATCTAAGCCGTATCCTCTACTTCTCACTAAAATCATGAAAATGTCTCCACACCACAAACATGATATCCTATCGCTTAACACAGAATAATTAGTAAGAAAACATGCATGTGTGTCATACATACCCATGGTGACTAATTTCTAATAGGAAACCTGGAACTGGCAAGTCGTAAATGTGTAATGCAGTCGGATCTAGCATCTCATTTGCATTAAAACATAAATGACCAACGACTTCTAGCATGGGAATTGCTGAACTTTTTTTTTGTGAGATGGGGATGAGCTAGACTGCATATTGTTTGGAATTCCTTTTTTCACAAACTGTGCATGGCATTTGCCCGTGTCAATGCAGAAACAGAAGTACCCTGTGGCGAACAGAACCTCGCCACGGGCTTTTGGAGGGGCCTGCTTGCCAGCCACCTGCCAAAAGACTATGGGCCAGGTCAGCGACTGTAAAGACCCATACTTTATTCCCCCTTATTCACCTGGTTCGGCACTTTCCATAGAACCGAATGCTAGCTCACTTGCGGCCGTTCAGATGGACCAAAACCGCGAATAGACTTTAGGGGGACTTAGCCGCGAATGCCCTGGAACTATTTTCGGCATGAAAACTTCACGGTTCCCAGTCGATCCCCCAGCGGCACTTAGCCGCGATTCTATGGAACAGTTTTCGGCAGGAAGACTTTGCGGTTCCCAGTCAGTGCCCAGCGGCACTTAGCGGGGGGGTTTGTATGTTTTAAGAGTATTTGGGGGTTTTTATAAAAATGTCTGTTTTTGTGTCTGGAGATAATTGAGTTAATACAGTACATCACTCAATTTTACCACATGACAGGAGGCTTCATATTTGCATATCTTTCTTTACTGAAAACTCCAGCAGCATAGAAACAGTAACAACCAATCAGAGAAAAGATATGGTGCCCATAAGAGGCCCTGTCTATGACATCACTTCCTCTTTCTTTGCTGCTCCAGCCTACAACAGGTCAGAGTATTATTACCTCTCTGATGTATTTATATATTTTTACTCTACCTTCACTTTGTAACTAAATATCTATCCATCTACTGCTCCTTGCTCCCTTCCCTGTCCCCCTTTCTCCCCATATTCAGTGTGTTACTACCACTTTATCTAATTTTGGTCGGGCGGTCCGCGGGCGTCACGGCTGTCCGTGCCGCGCTCGCTACGTGGACCTGCCCTGCTGACACTCAGGGGACTGTGTGGGGACGGGTGGAGGGTGGCCGGGGCGGTTTTGCATTCTTCTTGTTTTTCTGCTTACTCGAGGCAGCGAGCGAGTAAGCCTGCTACACGCGACTGGCGGCCATCTTGGATCTCGCGGCTCGCGAGACCCACGACGCCCGCCTTCCCTGCTCACGCGGCGGTTCGGGAATCACCCGATCACCGCTCCCTGCAGCTGCATTAACCCCTTCAGGGGTCCCCCTCCCTAGGCACTTTCGTTCTTGGTTGAAATAAAACATTTTCTTCTCTGCTGTGAATGCCACATGGATTTAACTCTCCCTTAGTGCCTTACACTGGATGATTATGTTGAGCATGCAAACAATTTAAATATATTATGGTTCAGTCCATACAATACCACTATTACTATACAAACAATTACTGTGACATACAGGGAGTGCAGAATTATTAGGCAAGTTGTATTTTTGAGGATTAATTTTATTATTGAACAACAACCATGTTCTCAATGAACCCAAAAAACTCATTAATATCAAAGCTGAATATTTTTGGAAGTAGTTTTTAGTTTGTTTTTAGTTTTAGCTATGTTAGGGGGATATCTGTGTGTGCAGGTGACTATTACTGTGCATAATTATTAGGCAACTTAACAAAAAACAAATATATACCCATTTCAATTATTTATTATTACCAGTGAAACCAATATAACATCTCAACATTCACAAATATACATTTCTGACATTCAAAAACAAAACAAAAACAAATCAGTGACCAATATAGCCACCTTTCTTTGCAAGGACACTCAAAAGCCTGCCATCCATGGATTCTGTCAGTGTTTTGATCTGTTCACCATCAACATTGCGTGCAGCAGCAACCACAGCCTCCCAGACACTGTTCAGAGAGGTGTACTGTTTTCCCTCCTTGTAAATCTCACATTTGATGATGGACCACAGGTTCTCAATGGGGTTCAGATCAGGTGAACAAGGAGGCCATGTCATTAGATTTTCTTCTTTTATACCCTTTCTTGCCAGCCACGCTGTGGAGTACTTGGACGCGTGTGATGGAGCATTGTCCTGCATGAAAATCATGTTTTTCTTGAAGGATGCAGACTTCTTCCTGTACCACTGCTTGAAGAAGGTGTCTTCCAGGAACTGGCAGTAGGACTGGGAGTTGAGCTTGACTCCATCCTCAACCCGAAAAGGCCCCACAAGCTCATCTTTGATGATACCAGCCCAAACCAGTACTCCACCTCCACCTTGCTGGCGTCTGAGTCGGACTGGAGCTCTCTGCCCTTTACCAATCCAGCCACGGGCCCATCCATCTGGCCCATCAAGACTCACTCTCATTTCATCAGTCCATAAAACCTTAGAAAAATCAGTCTTCAGATATTTCTTGGCCCAGTCTTGACGTTTCAGCTTGTGTGTCTTGTTCAGTGGTGGTCGTCTTTCAGCCTTTCTTACCTTGGCCATGTCTCTGAGTATTGCACACCTTGTGCTTTTGGGCACTCCAGTGATGTTGCAGCTCTGAAATATGGCCAAACTGGTGGCAAGTGGCATCGTGGCAGCTGCACGCTTGACTTTTCTCAGTTCATGGACAGTTATTTTGCGCCTTGGTTTTTCCACACGCTTCTTGCGACCCTGTTGACTATTTTGAATGATCATATAAAATGTAACATGTGGAGAGACACTTTTAGTATAATTACCACCACAATTAAGGGTGCTATTCCAACAAGGTACTCCCTCCAATACCAATAAACTAAATACTCAAAAAGAAAGGAATGCACACCAACTGATACAATAGTATCTATCTATATATATTTATTGCAATACAAATCCGAATCATACATGCAAAAAATGCAACAATATAACAGTGACCAAATAGGCAAAAAAAGGCTAAACCATATATTTACCAAATTTCACAAGCCTATATGGGCAGAAACACGAGTCACAAACAGTCCCCCAACGTTTCGGCTCCTCCAGGTAGCCTTTATCAAGGGTAGCTATGACTATTTTGAATGAAACGCTTGATTGTTCGATGATCAGGCTTCAGAAGCTTTGCAATTTTAAGAGTGCTGCATCCCTCTGCAAGATATCTCACTATTTTTGACTTTTCTGAGCCTGTCAAGTCCTTCTTTTGACCCATTTTGCCAAAGGAAAGGAAGTTGCCTAATAATTATGCACACCTGATATAGGGTGTTGATGTCATTAGACCACACCCCTTCTCATTACAGAGATGCACATCACCTAATATGCTTAATTGGTAGTAGGCTTTCGAGCCTATACAGCTTGGAGTAAGACAACATGCATAAAGAGGATGATGTGGTCAAAATACTCATTTGCCTAATAATTCTGCACTCCCTGTATACAGAATCAACTATCTCACTGTACCCTTCCAAGGGCATATTGCGTTACTGTACCCTACACAGGGCCGACGGTGCAAATTTATGTGGGTGTCCTCTGGGTATTTTTTCATGGCACACCACCTGGGGTGACCCCCCAGATATGCATGCAAGGTCACTGACAGACCATTACCTTTGATGTGGGTGTCCTCTGGGTTACCACGGCACACCACCCGGGGTGAACCCCGATCATATGCACAGAGGCCTACGCCTCAACTTTACCACTGATTACTACAGACATATATGGATGTTTAAACACTGCCTGTCAGTTTTACATTAAAGCAACAGTACCATGCCGGATACGATTTGACGGCAGGATCACTAAGGAAACTGAGGGTATTACGGTGTACCCTTCACAGGGATACATATATGTATATTTACTGTGCCTAGTGGACATAATGAACGTAGGTGTCCTCTGGGTAATTTTTCATGGCACACCACCTGGGGTGACCCCCAGATATGCATGCAAGGCTTGTAAGGTGCTAATAATTATAATATGGGTGTCCTCTGGGTTACCATGCCACACCACCTGGGATGAACCCAGCCAAATAGACATGGGTCCTGCGGCTGCAGACCTTATGGAGACAGGCCCCACGCGCCTATATAATAAGACTGTATAGTTAAAAACCGTGCATACAGCTCTGGCATATATTTGTGGTGAACCCGGCTAGCCAGACCAACACCACTACCAGTCAATCGCGCCTGCACCGCGGCTCTCAGTAGCCAGATTAAACTAATAGAGGTGACCCCTCTACACTTGGCACGAGTATTCATACTCTCAGACAAACTAAAGCAGGCAATTCAAACCGTTTTACCTGAGTGATCCCCAGTTCTACCAGGAGTCTTGCACCCCTACGTGCTGACCCTCACACACTACTCCCACTGTCTCCCATCAGGACAGGAACGAGTCATGATGGACACTCTCAACCTTCCCAAGATTTCTAGGAAATGATAAACGCCGCAGTAGCGGCCTCAGTGGAGAAGGTTCTGTTATGAGCTCTGCCCCACACCGCTTGATGGAGACCTCAGGCCCACAAGCCTTCAAGTCAAAACGGCAAGGGAAGGGCTCCAGCCCCCTTGCCACTAAGGTCAAGGGCAAGATGCCCATCGAACAGACCAAATAGGTGGAGCACCGGGAATCCAAACCCCGTCCGCCACAATCTTCCGACAAAGAAGGCTATTTCCCACCACGTACTTTGGACATGGTAGATGAGCGACACGAAGACAGCTCACCGTCTGAGGAAGTGGAACGGCAAGACCTACCCCACACTTCCTCGAAGTACATTAGGGAAACCTTACTCTGTGACGGCGGCTGAGGCAGAGATAGCAGTAGTGGCACTAAACCAGAGTAGCCGAAGAAGGAACGTTCCTGGACGAACACTATTGGCTGCGCAACCCTCTGGGATGGAAGTATGCGCACGCCTCCAGACCGAATACCCCAGACCACTGCTACCAGACAAAGTGGCAGTTGCGTCCGAGCTCAACAACACTGTGGTAGTCTTCATTGCACGCTCGGGACGAAACCCCGCAATGGTGGGGAGTATGGCCTGAGGTCGACACGAGATAAAGTACTTGATTTACCAGGCTTGATTGCAAGATACTCTATTTTGCGGATCTGGCACTCAACCAGGGTACACCACTCAACCCTACCACCTCCAGAGAATGGGCTCGATGCTCGATATGCCTCCTGGGCAATGCAAATGACGCACTATGCGCCGACAGACGCAATGTGTACTGGTCCGCATCGAAAACACACTATTGGACTTAGGAACGACAAGAATTCGGCCCAAAAGCACAAGGCCTACTATTCGACGTAGTGTTCATTGCAGTACTCAAGAAACACGTGTATTAATTCACACACTAAATTAAACCCAGACCTCGCTAAAACAAGTCTTCCACACCCCTACGGGGAAAGGTGTTTTTGGGTGGACTGGTCGGTAACGGAACCGAGCCACCAGCCGCTTCTGGGCGACAGGGTCCAGATCGTATACACAGTCCTCATATTTCTCCCATCTACTACACTAAGGACCCCATCCGCTTCATCTACTAGTGAGTCAACCTACATAACTAACTGTTTCCAATTTTATGACCGGCAACCTGTCTCTATTTTACAGTTTTGGGAGACGACTACCAAAGTCACCTGGGTTCTCCAGACGGTACAAGACTATGTCATATAGTTTTTTATCACAGCCGTTCAGGTCGCCCCTTCAACTCCATTGCGCACGCTGGCGGAACATCTCGTGGACAAAGAAATCCACACCCTCTTCAAGAAGGGCGCAATTCAACATGCACCGGAGGGGAAGGCTTCCTCAGCAAAATTTTTCCTGGTCAAGAAGAAGCCAGGAGACTACATCAATGGAACTCCTACGTGGTATACAAATGCTTCAAGTTGGAGGAAATTCGTCTTCTACAGGACCTCCTAAGCGGTAACGACTGGTTTACACATCTGGACCTCAAGGACGCACACTTGTCAGTACCCGTTGCCCTGGACTGCCGAAGCTTCCTCCGATTCCAATGGTGAGGACAAACATGGCAGTTTTACGACTCCGTGGTGCTCGCGAAGCTACTGAAACCAGTGAGGGCACACATCCGTAAATTTGGGCGTGCGATGCCTCGTATACCCTGAAGACTTGCTGACTCTTTACGAATCCAGGCTACGTTTGCAGACAATTTGTCGTTCACTTTCGGGACTCCATGGGTTTTGTAGTACACAGACAAAGATCGCTTCTCCATCTGAATCGGGCCAGTTCCTCGGTTTCGACATCGGCTTGGAGAACTACGTTCTGCGTCGATCCACGGCAAAGAGCGCCTCTATAAGGATAGCTGTCGGACACGCTCTAAGGTTGGATGCGATTCCTCTCAGGATACTCGCCGGATTGTGGGATTCCTCTCCTCCTCTCCTCCTCCATACAAGCGATATTCCCTGGCCCACTAAACTACAGGGCCAATTAACGACGAGATACGTACGCACCGGTCACTCATACGACCACTGGATACCACTGTCAGCAGAAGGGAGGACGGAATTTCGAAGGTGATTACTTCACATACAAACTTGGATTGGCAAAACGATCTTTGACTCTTCCTTCGGATACGAGGCGATGGATGAACCCCTACAAACGTGACTCAGCCGTGCTCAACAATAGCAAGGGTGCTTCGATACACACGCACCCACAAGATATCGCTCCTGCTCATGACACCCCTCGGACAGGGCCAACCGTGGTTTCCCGGATCGCCTGGAGATGTCTCGCGAAGACCCTCTACTACTCCCTACCTTCCCTCTACTTCCGACGGGACCTCGAGGGGAAGCCCACTCCCTTGTCATTGAAGGACAACTTGCACTAGTTGCCTGGACGATTTCAGGGGCTCCTGGTCGGTTCACGACCTATTGCATCAACTAAGACCTCCTATGGGACTCATAGGCTCCAGGCACCAGGAAAGGCTATATTTCTGCCTGGTCGGCCTGGAGTGATAGGTGTGTGGAAAGGGATTCTGATCCCTTTACCGCACCTGTCCTACTGATACTCAACTATCTGTCACACCTGGTCTCGTTGGGTCGGTCATATCGACCCCTCAACGTGATCAGATCCGCCATATTGGCGGCACACGTTCCGGTACAGGGCAGACCAGTAGGTCAAGATACCCTGGTTTGTTGACTACTACGGGGTGCCAAATTGTCGAGACCCCGGCACCCAAGTATTCACGCCTCTGGCAGGTGGATGTGGTACTGAGATTCTTTAGTGTATGGCCGGACAATCCTTGTTTGTCACTGAAAAAACTTTCAGCCAAACTAGCCCTCTTATTATGCCTTGCCTCATTTAGACGGGTGGCGGACGTTAGGGCTTACGATATGGATGGTTTCTCTCTCACCCAGACAGGTTACCTTTACCATGTCGAGTCCGATCCGTCTTCAGTGTCATACCCATACTTTGTGTCAGACGTCACACTATGCGTGGTCAGAATGCTAATGGGGTACACCGATATCTCTACCCCTTCGAACTCATTTGACGGGTCACCTTCTGACTTCTCACGTGAACCCTCATGGACCAGTGTCTACCGCAACACTGGCCAGATGGGTCCGCTGGCTATTGTCTTTAGCGGGCGTCGAACCTTGTTTCGGAGCCCACTCGGTCAGGGAGTGGCGGCCTCACAAACCTTTTTGGCCGACGCTTCCCTAGCCGACATTATACGCTGCGCGGACTGAGCGCGAGAGAGTACGTTTAGAACGTTCTATTTCGACAAACATCTCATGCTTCCTTCACATTGGTCAATTCAAAGCTTTAAAAATGCAAATATGAAGCCTCCTGTCATGTGGTAAAATTGAAGATTATATTAGCTTTAGTGTACTAATAATCTTAATTTTAGTAATGACAGGAGGCGAATATTTCCCACCCTATAGGATCCCTCCCATGTTTCTCGTGTTGAACAGAATATGTCCTTTATGTTCAGGAAGGTAAGTACGTATGGTTTGTATGTTTGCTACTTAGACCTGTATCTTGTGGATCTTGGATAGGTTGAATATTAGACATGAACCTTGCATTATGTTGTGTTTATAGATTCTTAAATATCATTGCTTTAGAATAAATATATATTGATATGTTTCACATTCTAATGTTTGTTGGTATATCAGATGCTTAATGCTTATTGTATGCGGAAAAGTTATCACGCCAGAGACCTTTCACCTTTTTCTTTTCTTGCAGCGTGAACGTCTTCTCATCGAGACAAAGATTCACCTTCCATACCTCTGCATCGCGGAACAACTGGAGTTGGATATTCTAATATGTTGTTGAACTGTTGACGTAATATGATTATGTCTCTTGTTGTTATTTATTGTTTCGCTTCAAAGAAAGAGGAAGTGATGTCATAGACAGGGCCTCTTATGGGCACCATATGTTTTCTCTGATTGGTTGTTACTGTTTCTATGCTGCTGGAGTTTTCAGTAAAGAAAGATATGCAAATATTCGCCTCCTGTCATTACTAAAATTAAGATTATTAGTACACTAAAGCTAATATAATCTTCAATTATCTCCCAGGTACAGAGGAGGGATTGACCTACTCTGTATGGGAGTGTCCTAGATCTGACAGCCAATGTGATTGTGTATTTGTTTCTACTGTGGTTTACTCTCAAGACCAGGGGGAGTGCCCCTTGCATGGGGACTGTCATAAAAGGCCAAGTGTGGTCCCATTAAAGTCAGTTCACTTCACCCTCAACACTCAGCCTCGTCTCATGATTGTAGGGAACAGCTATACCAGCTTCGGATTGCAATACTGGCTATAAGCACTAGCTTTTATAAGAGCTACACAGCTATACCTGCTAGACTCTCTGGAGGACAGTGAGACCCCAGCCAAGCTCTGGCGGCTATGATGCTACAGTGCTTATGGTGTCTGGTGCGGTGCATCCCATTGTACAGCGCTACGGAATTTGTTGGCGCTATATAAATAATAAAATAATAATAATAATAATATAGTACTCCAGGCTATTAGGAAGCAGTGATTGGCGGAGGCACCCAATCGGGGTGCCAGGCGGTTCATCACATACCCTAACTACTTCTGTTTACTTGTCAAACCTTTAACGTGGATTTGGCCATAATGAGGAAATTTCTCATTATCTGTCCAAGTGTTTGCGCACCATGCAATGTAAGCCTATTAACACTGAGAAATAGAGTAAATGTGCCACTCTGATGCCTCACAGCAGTCCCCTGTGTGAATTTGATCATGAAACCGTCAGCAGAGGTTCTGTAGTGCAGAGAGGGTTGTGGAAAATTGGCACAGACTACCTATCCTACAAACCAGAGCTTACCACCAAATCATTGCATGTCATACACAAGAAAAAACTAGGACGCACAATTAGGAAGTGAATGACCTGTTATGTGAATGACCTGTCACTTTAACATGACCCCCCCCCCATGTCAGAGATACATTATGTAATCAATGTACAGTACATAGACATAAATTCACCTCGCCTGAAACCCAGCATCCCCGTGTCCTCACCTTTGTGGGTGGTACTTCTCTGTAACATCCTCCTCTGGTCAATCTGAGCTCCACCTACTGTCTTTTTTTAATTAATTCTGGGGACACTTCCCCAAGTGATGTCAGCACTAGATATGCCGCCTCCTGTCCTGTTAAGATTATTAGTACACCCTAATCTTCAATTATCTCCATCACAGAGGAGGGATTGACCTACTCTGTATTGGTCCTAGATCTGACAGCCAATCTACTGTGGTTTACCTCAAACCAGAGTTTGCATGGGGACTGTCATAAAAGGCCAAGTGTGGTCCCATTAAAGTCAGTTCACTTCACCCTCAACACTCAGCCTCGTCTCATGATTGTAGGGAACAGCTATACCAGCTTCGGATTGCAATACTGGCTATAGCACTAGCTTTTATAAGAGCTACACAGCTATACCTGCTAGACTCTCTGGAGGACAGTGAGACCCCAGCCAAGCTCTGGCGGCTATGATGCTACAGTGCTTATGGTGTCTGGTGCGGTGCATCCCATTGTACAGCGCTACGGAATTTGTTGGCGCTATATAAATAATAAAATAATAATAATAATAATATAGTACTCCAGGCTATTAGGAAGCAGTGATTGGCGGAGGCACCCAATCTGCCAGGCGGTTCATCACATACCCTAACTACTTCTGTTTACTTGTCAAACCTTTAACGTGGATTTGGCCATAATGAGGAAATTTCTCATTATCTGTCCAAGTGTTTGCGCACCATGCAATGTAAGCCTATTAACACTGAGAAATAGAGTAAATGTGCCACTCTGATGCCTCACAGCAGTCCCCTGTGTGAATTTGATCATGAAACCGTCAGCAGAGGTTCTGTAGTGCAGAGAGGGTTGTGGAAAATTGGCACAGACTACCTATCCTACAAACCAGAGCTTACCACCAAATCATTGCATGTCATACACAAGAAAAAACTAGGACGCACAATTAGGAAGTGAATGACCTGTTATGTGAATGACCTGTCACTTTAACATGACCCCCCCCCCATGTCAGAGATACATTATGTAATCAATGTACAGTACATAGACATAAATTCACCTCGCCTGAAACCCAGCATCCCCGTGTCCTCACCTTTGTGGGTGGTACTTCTCTGTAACATCCTCCTCTGGTCAATCTGAGCTCCACCTACTGTCTTTTTTTAAATTAATTCTGGGGACACTTCCCCAAGTGATGTCAGCACTATGGCTTCTTGCCAGCATGCCAGTGTCTGTATAGATTGACCTCAGTCACTTCATAGCAACCACAGCACATGTACCGCCTGTGGGAGGTCTCTTCTACTCTGTTAGTGAATTCTTTGTACGATAATCTATGCCCAAAGAATTGACTTACTGGGAATAGATTTTTTTTAATAGGTTTGTTTCCCATATTATACATTTGCTAAAATAAAATCCGCTGTCACAAAGTGTCAGCGGAATTTTATGCTCTTTAAGAAGAGAATAAGTTAAGTATACTATGATAGGTTTCCTTTAAGACATTACAAACTAAACAGATGGGCTCTGAGAACCAGGGACTCCTCAGTTTTCTCTCACACTACTTAAAAACTCTTTAAAGAACCACTATAGGCACCCAGACCACTTCAGCTCAATTAAGTGGTTTGGGTGCCAGGTCCCCCTAGTTTTAACCCTGCAGCTGAAAACACAGCAGTTTCTCTACATTGCAGGGTTAATACAGCCTCTAGTGGCTGTCTTCCTGACAGCCGCTAGAGCCACTTCTGCGATTCTCAGTGAGAAAATCGCATTGAACTCACGCAGCGTGAGTTCAGATCCCCATAGGAAAGCATTGAGTAATGTTTTCCTATGGGCAGTTTGAATGTGGCCGCGCATGCGCATTCGGCTTCACTCGGGAGCTGACGTCGGAAGGGGGAGGAGAGGTCACCAGTGCCGAGGGAGCCCAGCACCTTTTCTACTCAGCTATAAAAATGGCAATAATAATAATAGGTCATGGCAACATCTACAACATACCTGGCACAATATAAACACCTTAATTAAATGTATCATCATTCAAACATGTATAGAACATGACCTGTCATTACTATTCATTAGCACATGTCCAATATATAATGTACCAACTCCTTATATACCAACATAATAAAATGACGACGAAATTCCTAAAACCCAATGATCCAGGAAAGTGACTCGCACCTATTAAAGGGCAGTCAAGGGTTAAATAGCAGGCAGGGCTGCCTGGGTGCCCCCCTCGCCTCTTCGCCAGGGAGCACATGATGAAACTAGCACCAAGGCAAGAGCCACGGTTTGCTCAACCAGTCTGACACACCTCCACGTTCTGTTTGGCTTCTACATACCAGAGCTCTATAGCCATTGGTCTACTCTGGATCCCATCCCCCGCCACATGGCCGGTGAGTGTCTTGACAGCACGCTGTAATATGAAGGAGGTGAGGATCCAGCTTCCCTCCTCTCCTGCAGCTCTCCACCCCCACCTCCCTTTTATTCACACTCCTTTCCTTATACATCAGGAAGTAGTTGCAGATAGACCTTCATTCACCTCTCCCTCTGGATTTCTTTTTTTTTTTTTTTGCTCTTTTATATGGATATACAAAATAACTCTCTTTTTTTTTTAATACAACATATCATTGGGCTGTGTGTGACTGGGTGAATTATTGACGTTGATAATCTGGATATGCTGTGTATATTCTGTCGAACAGAGAGAATCCGTGATTGTACACTGACTGCCCTGTCTTGTGTCTTCTGCCGGGATATTGATTGCACAATGATAAAGTAGTTTAATAGGAATCTCCTTGAAAGCCTTGATTCCCGCAGTGGAGCCATTTGGTGCCCTGATTCCTGCCATAACCCCTCCACCACACCCACACACCCACCTATACACACACATTCACACACCCTTCCCCTCACACACACACACATTCTGGCGTCTTGCTTTGTGCTTGCTAATTCCAGATGTGCAATCAGCCAGTGCATTCCGAACACTGCAACAGAGTAACAGGGCAGCACTTCTACGTAAAGCTATAACCCGCAGCACTGCACCAGACAAGACTTTTTAATATATATATTTTTTAATCATTTTATTTTAGGGTTAAAAGAACATCGTTTGATCCCAGCTGTGAGGCTGTGAAAGTGAGTGCAGATGTGGACACTGCAGCAGGATACAAGATCCTCTTATACAGCCTGGCTTGTTGGTGATACGATGTGGAATGGAGCAAGATATCTCCCATGACTGAATGCCATTGTTTTTAAAGAGATGTCTAAAAAAGAAGGATCAACTCTCCAAAATCGGCATTTGATAAGGAACCACACATAGACTTCCAAGTACATGGACTATTCCATAGAACTCTGAGCCCACAACATTCCACTCAGTTGGATACAACTAATGGGACTGTGATCTGATATAGCACTGTCTGAAAAGGGCTTCTGTACAAGCAACAGGATTTCATGTTTTACTTTTTTTTTTATCTGCTGACGTCATTCCAGGATTTTTCTTCTACTGTCTTCTTTTTATTTATTTTGGGGGACCCCCACTGACTGCTCATTGACTTCCATCTATTTTTTTTTTGTGTGTGTGTGCAGTTGGGTTCTAACATTTTTTTAGATGTGAACATATTCAAACAGATAAAATATAAAACACTTGGGGAGGAAGGAAGGAAGTTCAGAACCCCCCCTTGGATGCCTTTGCAGGGAATGTGGTGGTGGATTTGCTGTAGACATGGGTTCACCCTCCTGGGCAGAGACTATGGGGAGAAGGAGGAAGAAGAGGAATCATTTGAGATGAAGAGTGCTTCTGATGTTCAGATTTGCAGTAGACAAGTAAGTTGAATCTGCATTTTTAATATGTATTAATAATGCCACTTGTAAATTTTAACCATGGTTCCTGAACTACATTCCCCATGATGCTCAGCGTACCATCAGCTGGCTCGGCGTCAAGGGAATTGTAGTTCCCAGACCTCTGCAGTATAAAGACAAGCTATAGTATCACTTGCATTTACTTGAGTTGACTAATTATACTCTTAAATGGGGTTAGACAGTGCACTGCTGCCAATTGTGACAATTAAAGGGGGATATGCCATTGCTATGAACATATGATATTTTTTATAGATGACTGGTGCAAATATTTGTATTTTATTTTTTTTAACTTGATTAGGTTAACACTCTTCCAGTTAAAGCACAGTCAACAATATTTGCTTAAATCAAAATACTGATATGGTTCAATTTATGCAGGCAATAATGCATGTTCTTTAGTAAAAAAGCATAAACTGTAAGCAAACACTCCAGTAGTTTTAAATTAAAACCATCATTCTTTTTTTTTATTTTTAAGTGGGCCTACACATTTTACAAGATTAAAGTATACACAACATACACAAATGTATTTAATTTAAAATAAATTTCTTCTGCAATAAAAAAAAAATTATATATATATATATAAATAATATACAAATATATTAAGTACAAATTGTAACTGCTAACAAAAGGGGGGAGGGGGTCAAAAATAATTAAATGTTCAAAGTTTGCGTGTTTTATTTGAATCTGACAGTAATTTTGTTTGCTACTATGATGTATCTGATTTTCATCCATGAATATCCTACTATAAAATGTTACAGTTTGTGCTGTATGATCACACTATCTGAAACAATGGTGGAATACAAGAAGGCTAATTGAATTCTCAGGCAGACTAGTGGCTTGCTTGTGGCCTAAGGGCCTAATGAGCTCAGTACAGTGATCAGACAAGTTGGATACCATAGAGAAGCCATTGTGGCACAGATTCAACACCCTTGGCTTGTCTCCAGTTTAAAAGCAACTCTCTTGTCTATGGGCAATATTAGGCAGTAAAAAATGTCAAATCTGTGCAGCTCTATCTTACTTTAATTACACATTTATGTGGTATATTGTATGCTGTCAGTGCTGTATACATCCTAAATCAGTAGAAACTATAATTTCATGTCTATAATTTTTATGTCCAGGATAGCAATTGCATGGGATTGAGTACTGTTATCATAGGCGTGCGCAGCCTATTGCATTAGGGTGTGCACCCTAAAGCACAAGCACACGCCGCATATATGTATATGTATATATATATATATATATATATATATATATATATATATATACACACACATACACATATATACACACATACACACACTGCTGTGTGTGCTGTGTGAGGGTGCCGTTAGTGTGATGTGTGTGTGACGGTGCTGGTAGTGTGCTATGTGGGTGAGGGTGTTTGTGTGTGCGTGGTTGTGAGGATGCTGTTAATGTACTGTGTGTGAGGGTGCTGTTTGTGTGTGTGTGCGCGCTTGTGAGGGTGCTGTTAATGTACTGTGTGTGAGGGTGCTGTTTGTATGTGAGTGTACTGGTAGTGTGCTGTGTGTTTGTTAGGGTCCTGTTTGTGTTTGTGAGGGTACTGTTAGTGTGCTGTGTGTGTGTGAGGGAGCTGTTTGTGTGCTGTGTATGTCTGAGGGTGCTGTGTATGGGTGCTGTATGTGTGTGGGTGCTGTATGTGTGTGGGTGCTGTGTATGTCTGTGGGTGCTGTATGTGTGTGGGTGCTGTATGTGTGTGGGTGATGTGTATGTCCTGCTCTCTCATGTGTGGGTGCTGTGTATGTCTGTAGGTGCCTGTATTACTGTACACATGAAACATATGGTGGATATGACATCACCTTTTGTAGGGAGGGGGGATCGTGGTCCTGGTGGTCCAGTGGAGGAGGGGATCCTTGCTGCTGTGATCCCTGGTGGTCCAGTGGAGAGTGAACTCTAACCCCTGTGGGGCTAGAGTTCACTCTCGCGAGATTTGAGCGTTGCCGTGGCAACGCTCATATCTCGCGAGAGGAACCCAGCGGAGCTGCGGCAATAGCTCCGCCGGGTCCTCTCCTGCCTCCCTCCCTGCATGTGGGTCAGTGGGGAGGGAGGCTGAGAGCAGAGCCGGCGCTCGGATAGCGCCGGCTCTGCATGAGCCGACAGGGGAGATCCTGAGATCTCCCCTGCCGGTCTCAATATACATAGGCGGGCCGCGGGATTAGGGTGTGCCCAGGCACACCCGGCACACCCCGTGCGCACGCCTATGACTGTTATATTGCAGTTCAAACCAAGACATAATAGAGCTAGTTCTGCTAGTGACTCCATTTTTAGTTTGAAATATGGCAAATGCATGATTTAGAAGGCACATTTCTATTTTCCCTGCTCTCTCAGCTCCCTGTATTACACACAGAAGGCACATGGATATGACATCATATTTCGATTGCCTTCTCCTTACTGGGACCAGTGTGCCGTTTTAATCAGGTATGTTTGTTAAACATGCACACTGTCCTTGACAAGTAAAATGCAGTTCCCCATTACTGATTAAAATGGCAATTTGGCCGCCTTAATCAGTGACTGAGGAATTTACAGAAACATGGGCCATACAGCTGAGCTGCACAAAATCATATGTAAAAGTAGTGTAATAGACATCTTTTCCATTGGAGCCACATATATCCCTAGCAATGATGGTGGACTTTTGCTTCCCATATTTATCAATAAATGACCAGGTTTTCTTTCTCTGTCAAAACACCTTTAGAACTTCTGCCAAAGGCCTCACAGAGTACAATACACTGCTGTTTTTTTTTATATTAGTTATAACTGCTTATACGGTAAAAATATATGTAATTTTAATAGAATGTCTAGCAAAGACCCTCATCCCCAACCCCCACACATACTCACACTGACTCTTTATATTACTTGAAATCTTCTTCCCAGTGTAGGGGAGCTCATACTTGTGGGCATTTGGGCACTGATGCCTTATCCATGCCCTTTCTTGTGAAAATCATTATCATACAGCGCTACAGAATTTGATGGCGCTATAAAAATAAAAATAATAATAATAATTAAGAACACAAAATATGTTGACTACTTTATGAGGGGAGAATGCAGAGGAAAGGGTTAAGGGTCATAGTAGATATCTCCATGATAGTGATAAATAAAACGTAAAACTATTGTTTTTTTGTTTTTTTTATTAGCTGAAAGGTATATATTTAGATTGCTCTTTTTTTATTTTGTTATTAGTAGTAGTAGTAGTAGTAGTAGTAGTATTTAAAAGGCGTCAACAAATTCCACAGTGCTGTACAATGGGTGGACATGTTGGATGTACAGAAACAGAGGCGGTTGATCATATGATCTTACATTATAGGGGGAGTGGGTTATGAAAGAAGTCCATTTAAAAAAAAAAAGGCTGTGCAGGGCCACCAATAAGCTCTCACAGTGCCACCATAATAATGAGCCCTAAATGTGTTCGATATGGAGTATGAATAAGATCACTAGCATTGCAGTTATTGTAAATGCTGTTATTTATAAACAGCATAAATAAGCACAATTGGATCCATGTCATAAAGAAATAAGATAATGCTCTTTGAGCTTTTTTTGCGTTTCGGTTTTTGGATCAAATGCAGCAATTCTACAAGTAGAAGCATTTTTATAAAACTCTCCAGGAAACTAATCTGCAATAATGACTTTGATAAAGTAAAAATAAAACACAGATGTTTGTATGCTTAATGCCAGATATACAGATATATGCATCTTGAAAAAAAGGATTAAAAAACAATTGTACCACAACTTAACGTTCTCATGCCTGCTTCCAAGAGGAAGTAACAAAACCTTTCAAGCACACAATATTGTACATTTTCCACAAACACCTAATACATACAGTTCTTTATCAGTTTCTGTACAAACCCTAGTAGTAGCAAGTGTCACACCTAGTCCTCATGTAATATGTGACTTGTAGCTAACCCAAGTAACTTCATTCATACTCAACTATATATCCCGCATACGGTAAAGCTTTGAAAATGAGTTTGATAGCTGAACTATATATCCCCTAATGGCACGGCACTTACATTTAAAATAAATAAATATTGGCTGAAAGGTCATAAACTGTACTAGAACACAAACTGAACCATCCAAGCAGGTTAAAGTCAGGAACCAGGCTGTCGTAGGGGCAAAGGAGAAAACGTGAGATGCAGGGTAACCATATGGCAGTGTAATTTCCATGCATTGAAGTAGATAATGATTTTAGAGTTGTATTTACATTAGGGTGTATTTGGATTAAAGGGCTACTCCAAGCCTGCTGTAGTGGGTATGACGTGAGGAATACCCTGGTCCCATTTTCCAGTAATGAGGTTAACTTTTTTTGCAACAGTTTTTCTTCTTAACTGGTCCTGCCGGGTAACTGGCCTCCTTGATAATATGAAAGTAACGGGAGGACCAAAATAGGCTGTGCCGGATCTCAACCAGTTGTGTCTGTAGAAGACAAACCTGCAGAAGTAAATAATCCAGTGGATTTTCTGAAAATGAGGGGTATTCTGATGTAACTTTTTTTTTGTAATTTATATTTTATTACATAGTGCAGGTAAAAACAAGCTAAATGCTTGAGAACTACATTTGCTCAAGTAGATATTAACAAACTGTAAATGGCTCAATGGTGACTCCTTAAGTTAAAATAGACTAAAGCCTCTTGCTAATTGTCCCTTTAAATACCTAAAAGCAGAATTGTAGGCATTTGGACCTAACCAGGTTGCTTATGTCCGCAGACAGGGCCATATTTACATGTCAGGTGCCAATAAGCACAACATATTAACCCCTTAAGGACACATGACATGTGTGACATGTCATGATTCCCTTTTATTCCAGAAGTTTGGTCCTTAAGGGGCTAAGGTTTCCTCAATCCAAAAAAAGACATAAATAAATGTAATGCGTTTGTCAACTGGACATTGCAAGTCTATAAACATCTAAATAACACATTCATATTTAACAACGCATGTATAAATGTATGTATGTGTACATTTCTGCTTGTAATGTACTTTGCCTGGATCTGTGAGTATAGTGAGTGTCTGTAGTTGTGTAAAAACATGCAGGCTTATTCTACAGCTTTGTGTTTATTTGGCAGTGTAGGTGGCTTCCCCGGGGTACAGTGTGGATCGGACTGGCCAGGTACAGTTTATGGGCAGGAGCTGCAATAGCTGCTGTGGGCTGCTTTACTCCAGTGCAGATTCACGATTACAAGTGCTGAGAGGAAGTGATCTGAGATCACTTCCTCTAGGCGCTGCAATGTGTAAATTGAGGGTTATCAATGTAAGTGCTGCTTTTTCAGAGAATGTATCCATAGATGTTTTATGTCATTAGCATAAAAAAATGGCCATGACCCCTAACTGAAGGTAAAAAGAAAGCAGCCCGATCCTCCCTTTCCTACAGATCACCGCAATTATGGAACAACCTCCTGCACACTTTCAAATCTTCCCCAGGCCTAAAATCCTTTAAGAGATACCTCTTTACATATCTCAAAACAGAATGCACCTGTCATGGTTGATTATATATTTCCTACCTGTTCTATGTTAAATTTTGTATATATTGTGTATTAATATTGTTTTTCTATTTTATTGTACCATATTGTATCAATGCAATGTTTCGTGGACCCAGGACATACTTGAAAACTAGAGAAATCTCAATGTATCCTTCCTGGTAAAATATTTTATAAATAATACATAATAATAATAAATGCATTAGGATATATATATATATATATATATATATATAGTTGTGAATTGGCAACCAACTACAGTATTGTGAATCTTAGTGAAAACTCATGGTGCAACAGTGGGCGCCACCTTTGTTTATGGAATAAACTGCTAGGTTTCCCAAACATTTATTGCCTACAAGTGATATTATTGGTTTTTGACCAGTAAACATTAACTCGTCCTACAGCTTGCGGCTCTTATTGTGAAAAAGGTAATTTTGTTTAAACAAAGTTTCTCTGACTAATGGTAGTAGCCTATATTAGTCCAAGGGCAAACATTGTACACATTGATTTATTCATATGCCTTTATTTTATGTACACTGTAAATGGCTTGATGGTATGTTGTTTTTTTTTCTATTTCTTTCTACATTTGCAACATTTAACCCCTTAAGGACCAGACTTCTGGAATAAAAGAGAATCATGACATGTCACACGTCATGTGTCCTTAAGGGGTTAAAGTAATGTTTACACTGAAAGGTGCCGAAGAACAAAATTCAGATTTTGTGACATTCCAGAGAATTTGTGGGTGCTACACTGCCTTATTCCCTCTCCCTCTGCACAGCAATTGACCCTGACTACGGGCACGCTCCCAAGACAATATTCCCTGGTGATGTCATCATGCTGCCTTTAGTGCCATCAATAAGATGTAGTGGTTTTGGTGCTTAGAGTGTCTTTTTAAAGTGCGTAGCAAACACAATTTGATATTGCTTAAAATAAGGAATTAAATTTCATCTATACATTGTACTAAACACATTTCTCAGACGTCCATGGATTAATGGTGTAGATTACGAATCTGACATGCACGTGCGTTAGAGTGTACAGGCCATTCCAACATCCCAGTATTCTTACCATGCATATGATGACCCATCTTGGAGATGGAGGAAGAGCCAGCGATAGGTTGAGCACATCAGCACACTCTCCCTATCACTACTGTCCACTGATTGAGAGAAGTGCTTAAGAAAGGAGCTTACATATTTTAGGACAAGTGCTCATAAGGTTTATTACATCCTTTTCTGGGCATAAATATAAATGTTATTATAAAATATAGTTTTGATCTTAATATGTAAAATGCAAAATTTTTTCTTTTTCATCAGCTGCTTTTCACGTGTTTCACTATTTTTAGATCTTGGCACTTGCAAAGTTTCTAGGAACTTTAAATATTTTTATAAAACTAAATATATAAAGTGATGACTTTCCACTTTTGAGACAGCTGAACAGCAGGGCCGGACTGGCCCACCGGGAAATTTCCCGGTGGGCCGTGGCACCTGGGGGCTGCGCTTCCACATAGGTGGCACACTGAGAGGGGGCCGGCCGCGTTCCAGACTGGAGCCGCCGGGCCGGGTGGCAGCTTCGCCGGTCCGGCGGCACTCCAGTCACTGATGGTTGAAGGAGGAGGAGCCTGTCTACCATGCTCCCTCGCGGATCCCACAATTCCCAGCACAGGAACCGCGAGGGAGCATGGTAGACAGGCTTCTCCTCCTTCAGCCATCAGTGACACCAGTGACTGGAGTGCCGCCGGACCGGCAAAGCTGCCACCCGGCCCGGCGGCTCCAGTCTGGAACGCGGCCGGCCCCCTGCCTTCCCTGCCTTCTCTAAGGTAAGGGAGGGAGGGCAGGGAGAGACACAGGAAAGGGGGGAGGGAGGGAGAAGGGAGAGACACAGGAAAGGGGAGGGAGGAGAGGGAGGAGACACAGGAAAGGGGTGGGAGGGAGAGGGGAGAGACACAGGAAAGGGGTAGGGAGGGACAGGGGAGAGACACAGGAAAGGGGAGGGAGAGAGGGGAGAGGAGAGACACAGGGAAAGGGGGGAGGGAGAGAGATGGGGAGAGGGGAGAGACACAGGGAAAGGAGGGAGGGAGATGGGAGAGACACAGGGAAAGGGCGAAGGGAGAGAGATGAGGAGAGGGGAGAGACACAGAGAAAGGGGGGAGGGAGAGAGATGGGGAGGAGGGAGAGACACAGGAAAAGGGGGGAGGGAGAAAGATGGGGAGAGGGGAGAGACACAGGGAAAGGGAGGGGGAGAGTGCCCCTCCCGGGCTCAGGCTCTGGATCCGTCACTGGTATATGACATGTATATTAATGTGTATATTTGTTATATATATATATATATATGTATATATTATATTTACACATATTAATGTACATTTATATATGCATAATACACAGAGAAATTTCATTAATATGTACCATATGTAATGAGCAGATATTGGCCCAATCTTGTTGCTAGGTGCATACTCAAGCACAATAACATATTTAAAGTGAAGAGCACACCCACAGGACTTCAAAATAAAAAATTTTTACAGTTGTGCCCTACATACATTCACCATTTCAGTCCCATTAACAATCTTTCCTTAATATGTCAAGGTAGTTGGACTGAAACATTGGTTACACGCAAAGGCACATCTGCTTAAAATAAATCTGCACTTTTGTTTATTTTGAAGCCTATGAGTGCGTTTTTTACGTTGAAGTACTTTTTAATTTTAAGTTATCTGTTCTAACTCTGTATCTGCACACTATGCTGGTGTGACGCATTATGGGACTGGTAAATAATTTTTTTCCAGGGCTGCTTTTAATTCCCAGTCTGGCCCTGCTGAACAGACACAGTAAAGTCTGGTATGCTGTCCTGATGAAAGTTCCCCAGCGGAACTGAAATGTTGATCTTTGGAATAAAGAAAAGTTTTTTGTTTTTTGAATAAATCCTGGGAGTGCTGATTCCTTTTGGCTGTATCTATTTAGTGCAATCGAGCACCAGGTCATTTACAATGTAAGTTGGAGTGCAAGGTCTTTTTTTCCTTTTATATATATATATATATATATATATATGTATATATATAAAAAAGAAAAAATTTGAGTACCAGTTCTTGCTGTGCAGCCATGCTACAAGCATTCGTCAACCCCGGAAGGATTGACCCCAGAAGGATTAGGTAAAGAAAGAAAGATATAATAAGGTGTAAAGCATATTCTGTATTATGCTTCAAGGAGCACTATAGTGTTAGTTACCAGACTGTACTCCAAACACTATACTGTCCCGTCCCAAACTGTGAAGAAAGGTTTTAAAAAAAACTTTTTACACTTACCTGATTCCAACACAGAGGTTTCTCCTCCCCTGACTTCAGCGATAGTCTTAAAGGAACACTGTAGGCACTCTATCAACTTCATCTGAAGTTGCTATAGTGCCTTCAATATTACCCCTCCTCTTCCTGTCCTACACCAATAGCCCCTTTATTTTATTAAATAAAAAGGTTTGGGAGCATAGCACAAAGTCCTCTGGGTAGAAGAGCCTGGCATGTTACTTCCCTGCTCGCATACCATAACATACTGTGATGTAACATGCGCATGCGCAGTGCTGTCAAGGACTGCCATGGAGAATCATTGTATGCATACACCTAAGGTCCTCTATGATCCTCTATGCCACCAGGATAACGACACTTGAGGAGGTTGTGGTAGCGCCAAGGGAGACTCTGCGCTGGACACCTAGGTGGGCCCTGACCTACCTAGGGACATCAGGACTGTAGCACTAGGAATAAAGGTATGTATTCCTTACGCTACAGTGTTCCTTCAAACTAAAACTGTCATAAGATGTTTACTTTAAAATGAATCCCCCCAAATGCAATGAATACATCATATATCACAGACATACACCATGCAATCAAAGTAAAATTTAGAGAATTTCACTAACCCTACCCTCTGCTCCTGCACTCCCCTGCGGGTGTTACTGTTCTGTAATACCCACCTCTGTTCCGCCTGTGCTTCTACCGGTCTTTTCATTGATTTGCACTGTGTGGGGACACTTCACCTTGTTCCTATGCTCCCTTAGTATACTCTCCAGCTAGCTCTAAGAGCATCAGCTAGAAAGTTACCATAGCAACGATTGTGGTCACTATGTGTGATGAGCAGGAGGGCCACCTATGGGATGTCTTCTGATGCCCCTTGTTAGTCAATCCTTTCGCATAGAGTCTACGTGGGAGGAAGAGTAATTTTTTTAATAGGTTCTTCAGATATAGAAAATCTGCTAGCACAATGTATAGTTAAAATGTTATGCTCTTTCAAATGAGCATAAATTGTAGGTAACGTGACAAGTACCCTTTAAATTCATTTAAAAAGGCACCACAATTCTAATAATAAGCATTACTCGCTAAACAACTAAACAGGGAAAATTTAGAAAACTAACAAGGGAATATAAAATTGTAGGCCATAAAAGGAAAATTGGAAACATTCTCCAATCCAACTATTTTTTCAGATTGGCTATTCTGATGTAAAAAAAAAAAAATCTTAAAAAAACCCCCACCTTTTTCGACAGAAAATGCCACGTCTTTTTGTTCTTATACTAAAGAGCTCTTTCCCCTGCCATATGCAAATAGAAATGTTTTAAGTCTAAATGTGTGAATTCTTCTTCTTTGAACAAAGTGTGTTTTTACTCAAGTTTTATGTGTTCATTGTGCTGTTTGAGAGGTTGGTGTAAGAGAGTGGCCTTCACAATGCAATCTGATTCTTGTTCTATGAAAGTCATCTAAGGAGCGGCTCAAACACTGAAATCCCAACTGCATTGAAAAACCTGTTCAACGGGATATCATTTTTAGTGTTACTGCTGTATTTTTTAATAGTAAAGATTATAATTTCTACGTGTCATGCAGTGGGGTAAATGAAATGTCATGTAAAAATGATGCCAGACAAGTAACTCTTTGAGATGTGCTTGCCTCTCTCGCTCTCCAATTTTTTATTAGTCAACAATAATATGTTATATAGTGCACAGTCTTCTTGTCAGACTCAAAAAGTGTCACTACTATATACCATAACAGATATTACAATTTAAATGAGCACTCTAGGCACCATAACCACGTCAACAAATTGAAGTGGTTATGATGCCTGGAGTCCTTGTCTTCTATTGTCTGTTTCATAGTTAAACCGTTTCTAAACACTTTTAGCCTATCATTGCCTGCCATCGTTAGTATGATATGGTATCATGTAGGCCAGAGTTGTGCTTCTGCCAAAGGGGGCTAGGCTACAGGTGAGTGGGGACCATGATTTACTGTTAAACTGTTGAGAAACAGTTAGCAATGAAACAGGGTTGCTGCTCAAGGCCTTTAGGCACCATGACCACTTCAATGAGTTGAAGTAGTTATTTTGCCTAAACTATCTCTTTAACTTTAAGAAGTGCAGATGGATATAATGCAAGCGTGTGAAAAAACAGGGTCTTTTAATTTTTTTCATTGGAACTACCTTTTCGACTGTGTACAAGAGACAGGTCTTTAGAGATAGAGCGATATGGCAAAATAAAAAAAGTGCTTCAATTCTTTTTTGAGTAGAGCTCAATATCGGATGATGAGAGTCATGTTACAAGAGCTAGAGTTAGAAACCAAATCTAGAACACATAATCGTAGGTCTCAGAATCAGTGTATTGCAGAGGCGAAGATGTGGGAAGACAATGGCGTCTTTTAAAGTTTAGAGATCTTCTCAAGGAACCAGGATTTTTAATCTCAGTTGTGTTTCTCAGATGGAATTTCATCGTAACATAAAAGTGAGATCCCGTGATCAAGCTCCATTTCAGACAATGCTTCATATACCAAACTTGTGGCTTGCTTGACAGTATTATTCTACTATACGTTCTGATGATTTTATTGGCAGTTGGCATCCATCCACAGTAAGAGATCAGCTTGACAGTTATACATCATTAGCACTGGATTGTTTTATTCACTATTAATGTGTGTCTTATCAACACCATGCTACAAGCATGAAAGAGAATAAACATGTGGGGCATGTGGCCCACTAGGGTATTCCAAATTAGCAAAATATAGGCAAGTCAGAACTACTTTCTCTTTTAAATATACAATGAATGCCCTTAAAATGAATGACAGCATTTACCTTTTCATAACTTAATTATATGTCTCCTTTATAAATGTCCACGTCCCTTTGAGAACACTAAAAAATTGGGGGTTCCTTTACACTATTTGATCTCTGCTCTCTAAACTATAGGTTGCTGGTATTTTACTTACAAGGTACTCTATCTTAATGTCTATTCTCTCTTCATACTCTTTTTGGACCTCCTTTGAGGTATTGGTTACCTATGTGAACTTTTGCATTGTGAAATTTCTGTGTGTATTCAAGGATTACTATAGCGTTAGGAATACAAACATGTATAACTAACGCTATAGTGCCTTAATCCTTATTTAGATTAGATCCCCCCACTTGAAATAAAATAGGATTTGCTTACCTTTTTTACAACTCCAAGACTCTACCAATGCGTCTGCCACTCCGCCTCTAATGACATCATTCTAGAGGTGTCGCTTTCTTGGTGATAGTCCAATCCAATACTTCTCATAGAGGAACAATGGGGCTGTGATGTGCATGCAATCCAATGCTTCTTATAGCCAAGCATTGGTTTCAATGCTTCCCTATGAGCTTCATTTGATCACATTGTATACAGATATTTATTCATAGCAAAGCTGTCCCACTTATCTTGAAAACTTCTGTTTAAAAGGACCACTATAGTGCCAGGAAAACATACTCGTTTTCCTGGCACTATAGTGCCCTGAGGGTGCCCCCACTCTCAGGGACCCCCTCCCACCCGGCTCTGGAAGGGAGAAAGGGTTAAAAACTTACCTTTTTCCAGCGCTGGGCAGAGAGCTCTCCTTCTTCTCTCATCCTCCGATCCTCCTCCTGGGCTGAATGCGCACGCGCGGCAAGAAACTGCTATGTTTATAAAAAAATGGGTTAACCCTAGAAGGACCTGGCACCCAGACCACTTCATTAAGCTGAAGTGGTCTGGGTGCCTAGAGTGGTCCTTTAATGTTGTGCAAGTTATATAAAATTTTATGTTATTAAAAGGTTATGCTTATTGCAAAGCTATACAGAAAAACTTGAGTAAAATAGTTTCTGAATTAAAAAGGACTAACATACCTAAAATATAAGGTACATAAAGTAAAAACAGCTTAACTTCTGGAAAGCCTTCCCACTGACATCAGCCATCAGTCTAATCTTTGACTGCTGACATCATAGGTATTTTCTTAAATGCATATATGTTGACATCTTAAAGGCGGTGATGCAGACCCCGGCAAGAAAGAAAATTGTAGTGCTAAAATTGTGATTATGATTCTTTCAAGATTTCAAGTCAGAACGCAAAGTGAATTTCAATGTTAAGGCCAAAGTAGTCAAACTTGAAGCATAGCTGACTGATGCAAAGTTTTCATTTTTACCTTTAATTTGAAATTATTTTCACATACAAGTTTTTACTCTGTGGAATTGTGACCAGCAAAACACAGAGGATATTTTAAAGGAACACTATAAGAACACAAACATGTATTCCTGCCCCCCTTTAAAAGGGTGAAAACTCTCCTTTATTCCAGCACCGCACACTCTGTCTCCTTGACTGAGATCATTAGAGCATCAGACTAGAGTGCATTTCTTTGGGGAATGTTCAGTGTCTCCATGCAGAGCGCATTGTGCAGCACTGACCCAGGAAGCACCTCCAGTGGCCGTCTGAGTGACTGCCAATAGAGGAGTCCTATGGCAGTGATGTTTACTCTTCCTTTTCTCTAAAAAGGCAGTGTTTACATTAAAATGCCTGCAAGGACATGATATACACACCAGAACAACCACATTAAGCTGTAGTCGTTCTGGTGACTATAGTGTCTGTTTAAAATGAAATCAGACCTGGTAATGTTTTAATCTATATTCCAGAACAGGGATAACATGTTTTGTAACTCTATAATTTATTTGAAGTGAAATTCCTTATTTTCTGACTACCATTGTGATCTACATGTAAATGGGATTATAGTTTAAGAGAGATTACATGGTACTTTGTTTAATTGTTTTGCCTGTTTGTGTCTTTAATGGGAATGTTGCCTTGGTGTTTCTTTGTTGTGTGTTAGCTAGGGTGTTATCCAGTTTTTGTTTCAAGGATCAAAATCAATACAGAGCGAATCTATATGTAAAAAACCCTATTCATTGGTTTTGGATACTTGTTACTGTGGAGTCTTTGATAAGGATAATCAACCACATTGTTCTCTTTTGTATTTTTTGAGACTATAATTAAATTGTTTAGTAGAGAAAATCTGGAGGTCGGAAAACATGGGGCAGCCATTTTACACTCATACGTGTAACCTATAACTTAATATGTAACCATTCAATGGCAGATTAGCAGGTAGGTAAATAAATTACCAAAATTCCTGTACCTAGTCTTACAGATGTTCATATGGATTTGCTTAATGCATTCCTCTTGTAATAATGTAAATATGTACTTTTCACAAGGATGACCACAACGTAATTTTAGTCAGAAACATTTTTAGAAATGCAAATTAGAGTTATAATGAAAAGAATATGCACAAGGTAACATAGATTCAATATAGGCCTCAATTTTATGTTTGGATAAAAAAATAAAAAATACAAAAATTAAGAATTACATTTTGTTATGAAAAAATATAAAAATGTTGTAATGTTTTGATATTTTTGGACATATAAATATATATATATATACATACACACACACACACACACACTATCTCACAAAAGTGGGTACACCCCTCACATTTGTGGAAATATTTTATCTTCTCATGTGACAACACTGAATAAATGACACTCTGCTACAATGTAAAGTAGTAAATGTACAGCCTGTATAACAGTGTAAATTTGTTGTCCCCTCAAAATAACACACAGACATTAATGTCTAAACCGTTGGCAAGAAAAGTGAGTACATCCCTAATATATATAACTCTCTCTCTCTCTCTATCTATAGATCCTTGTCTGCAGTTAGCACGGTCCTTTTGGGTATAAAACATGCACATTCTTTAAACCTCTTGACGACCAATGACGGTTCAGGACCGTCATCGAAAAAATCCCCTTGGGGACAGATGACGGTCCTGAGCCGTCATAACGGTCTCGGGCTACTTACCTGATCGCCGTCGGTCCCCCGGCGGCGATCAGCGCTCCTCCCGGTCCAGGTCCCGGGCAGTCTCCCCTCGGCAGATCAGGGCCACGTGATCACTTGATGATGGCCCTGTGTATCTGCCTGCAGGGGGACTGTCTGTGCTGACAGGCAGTCTCCCTGCAAGTGAAATATCAAAAATAAAGCAATCAGTGTAAAAAAAAATAAAAAATTAATAATAATAAATATATATATATATATATATATATACACACACACACACACACACACACATACATATAAACACACACACACACACACACACGTATTATATACAGTTGCAAGAAAAGTATGTGAACCTTTTGGAATGATATAGATTTCTGCACAAATTGGCCATAAAATGTGATCTGATCATCTTCTAAGTCACAAGAATAGACAATCACAGTCTGCTTAAACTAATAACACACAAAGCATGAAATGTTGCCATGTTTTTATTGAACACACCATGTAAACATTCACAGTGCAGGTGGAAAAAGTATGTGAACCCCTAGACTAATGACATCTCCAAGAGCTAATTGGAGTGAGATGTCAGCCAACTGGAGTCCAATCAATGAGATGAGATTGGAGGTGTTGGTTACAGCTGCCCTGCCCTATAAAAAACACACACCAGTTCTGGGTTTGCTTTTCACAAGAAGCATTGCCTTATGTGAATGATGCCTCGCACAAAAGAGCTCTCAGAAGACCTACGATTAAGAATTGTTAACTTGCAGAAATCTGGAAAGGGTTATAACAGTATCTCCAAAAGCCTTGCTGTTCATCAGTCCACGGTAAGACAAATTGTCTATAAATGGAGAAAGTTCAGCACTGCTGCTACTCTCCCTAGGAGTGGCCGTCCTGTAAAGATGACTGCAAGAGCACAGCGCAGACTGCTCAATGAGGTGAAGAAGAATCCTAGAGTGTCAGCTAAAGACTTACAAAAGTCACTGGCAAATGCTAACATCCCTGTTAGCGAATCTACAATACGTAAAACACTAAACAAGAATGGATTTCATGGGAGGATACCACAGAGGAAGCCACTGCTGTCCAAACAAAACATTGCTGCACGTTTACAGTTTGCACAAGAGCACCTGGATGTTCCACAGCAGTACTGGCAAAATATTCTGTGGACAGATGAAACCAAAGTTGAGTTGTTTGGAAGAAGTGTGGTGAAAAAAAAGGCACACCAACATCAAAACCTCATCCCAACTGTGAAGTATGGTGGTGGGGGCATCATGGTTTGGGCTGCTTTGCTGAGTCAGGGCCTGGACGGATTGCTATCATCGAAGGAAAAATGCATTCTCAAGTTTATCAAGACATTTTGCAGGAGAACTTAAGGCCATCTGTCTACCAGCTGAAGCTCAACAGAAGATGGGTGTTGCAACAGGACAATGACCCAAAGCATAGAAGTAAATCAACAACAGAATGGCTTAAACAGAAGAAAATACGCTTTCTGAAGTGGCCCAGTCAGAGTCCTGACCTCAACCCGATTGAGATGCTGTAGCATGACCTCAAGAAAGCGATTCACACCAGACATCCCAAGAATATTGCTGAACTGAAACAGTTCTGTAAAGAGGAATGGTCAAGAATTACTCCTGACCGTTGTGCACGTCTGATCTGCAACTACAGGAAACATTTGGTTGAAGTTATTGCTGCCAAAGGAGGTTCAACCAGTTATTAAATCCAAGGGTTCACATACTTTTCCCACCTGCACTGTGAATGTTTACATGGTGTGTTCAATAAAAATATGGTAACATTTCATTCTTTGTGTGTTATTAGTTTAAGCAGACTGTGATTGTCTATTGTTGTGACTTAGATGATGATCAGATCACATTTTATGACCAATTTGTGCAGAAATCCATATCATTCCAAAGGGTTCACATACTTTTTCTTGCAACTGTATATATAATGTAATACGAAGTGTATTTTTATATATATACACGTATGTTAATATAAAAATACACTTAATTTAAATTACACACTATATATATATATATATATATATATATATATATATATACACACATACACACACACACACACACTATTATAAATAATGTTAAAAAATAAAAAAGTAAAAATAATTTTTAATTAAATTTTTTTATATATATCAAAATACACTTAGAATGTAATGATATATATCTATGTATAACTAAATAAAAATCCGAAATATACATATGTCTATATACATAATTACATAAATAATTTAATAATATACACGTAGACGTCAAATATATATAAATATGTATATAAAAATTCTACGTGCGTATTTATGTAATATTTTTACCTAATTAAGTGATTTTAAATGATTGCAATTTGAGGGACCTGCCTGCCAACCCAGACCGAAAGTCCAGAGAATTTAATTTGCTAGCACTGTGTTTAACCCTGTAACTTTCTATGACACCCTAAAACCTGTACATGGGGGGAACTGTTTTACTCGGGAGACTTTGCTGAACACAAATATTAGTGTTTCAAAACAGTAAAACATATCACAGCGATGATATTGTCAGTGAAAGTGACTTTTTTTGGCATTTTTCACACACAAACGGCACTTTCACTGATGATATTATTGCTGTGATACATTTTACTGTTCTGATACACTAATATTTGTGTTCAGCGAAGTCTCCTGAGTATAACAGTACCCCACATGTAGAGGTTTTATAGTGTTTGTGAAAGTTACAGGGTCAAATATAAGGCTTGATTTTACTTTTTTTTTTTTTTTTATTGAAATTTGTCAGATTGGTTAGGTTACCTTTGAGAGCGTATGGTAGCCCAGAAATGAGAATTACCCCAATGATGGCATACCATTTGCAAAAGAAGACAACCCAAGGTATTGCAAATGGGGTATGTTCAGCCTTTTTTAGTAGCCACTTAGTCACAAACACTGGCCATATAAATATCTAAATTTGGTCCAGTGTTTGTGACTAGGTGGCTACTAAAAAAGACTGAACATACCCCATATTGAATACCCTGGGTTGTTTACTTTAAAAAAATATGTACATGTGAGGTGTGATTCGGGGATTTATGACAGATAACTGTGTTACAATGTCACTATTGATAAATAAAAAAAAAAAATGATTATATATATATATATATATCAGCAATTTCCTACTTGTATTTATAGGCCTATAACTTGCAAAAAAAGCAATAAAGCATGTAAACACTGTTTTTAAACTCGGGACAGAATTTTGAATCTATTTAGCAGTATTTTCATTAGCTTTTGTAGATAAGTAAAAGATTTTTCAAGTAAAAGTCCAAAACCATGTTTTTATTTTCAATTTTTCACCATATTTTATTATTTTTTTCAAATAAAATATATGACATGATACAAATAATGGTATGTAAAGAAAGCCCTCCTTGTCCTGAAAAAAACAAACAACAATATATAACTTGTATGGGAACCGTAAATGAGAGAGAGGAAAATTACAGCTAAACACAAACACCACAAAAGTGTCAAAACTGGTCCTTAACGTACAACATCGCAAAAACAGGCCGGTCCTTAAGGGGGTTAAAAGTAACTTAATTCCCAGGCACTTTGTTGTTGAGCTTCATCACAGAGACAGCAGTAAATAAATAAATAATTAAAAAAATTAAAAATCAATAATGTAACACAAATCCCTATAAACAAAAGCCTAGCACGTCTGAGCACTTACTAACTTCAGATTCCCCATCTCTCAGGGGTTAAACTAGAGCAAGACAATATTGGTTTTACCAACCTAGTGTCTTTGACAACTCTCTGCATTCCAGTGTTTAGTCAGCCTGCTGCTTCCAGCCCTTCAAGAGAGAAACATTCTCTCCTACCTGCCTAGCAGGGAGGGGTTTATTCCCACTGCTGCAGCTGATTACCTGCAGTTGAGCAGTGGGTTGGAGACAGCCCAAACCCTAGTCTGGACCTAGTCTCCATAGAAAAAAACAACTAACAGCGGAGTGGAGCACTGGCCCACCCTTCTCTCCAAATGCTCCACCCCAGGGGCCCATAACTAAATATGCATTTACGTTATATACATACACACACTCCCCCTGGGGTTAAAGATCATATGTCTCTCTGAACAATGCAGATGAAATATAAACTCCCTCACAGACCACCCCATATCCCCCTCCCCAGCTCAGACCCATCGGGGCGAGCGGCCTGGGACCATAGACAGTGAACGCGGGAGAGGCCATCTGCATTACCCTGGGCAGTTCCAGCCCTGTGAGCTATAGTAAACTGGTAGGGCTGAAGACTTAGGAACCACCTAGTCACCCTGGCGTTTTTTTCCTTGTTCTGTATCATCCACGTTAAAGGTGCATGGTCCGTGATCAGTGTAAAACGTCTCCCCAGTAAGTAATATCTCAAGGATATGCCAGGCATTCCTTTTCAACAACGGAGTACCGTCATTCATGGGGATTAATTTTCCAGGCTCAGATACATGACAGGATGTTCCTCTCCTTCATGTACCTGCCAAGGCCCACATCAGACAGATCGGCCTGTACCACAAATGGTTTAGTGAAATCCGGAGCCACCAAAACAGGGTCGGCACACAAGGCTTCTTTCAAGACTTGAAAGGCGTGGTCCACTTAACCATAACTGGGCCTTTTGCCTTAATAAGCTCAGTCAACGGGTTGGCAATGGGAGCAAACTCAGGGATGAACCTGCGATAGTAGCCAGTTAATCCCAAGAAAGCCCTGACTTGCTTTTTAGTTAAAGGATGTGGCCAACCGGTGATGGCCACTACCTTGCTCTCTTGTGGTTTAAGGAGCCCCCGCCCGATTGTGTAACCTAGATATTTTGCTTCGTCTAGCCCTAAAGAACACTTAGCAGGGTTAGCTGTCAAACTACTCCCTTATACTATACACAACTGCCTGTACCTTCACCAAGTGGGTTTCCCAGTCCGCACTGTGAATCACCACATAATCCAGGTAGGTGGCTGCATACTCCCTGTGGGGGTGAAGTATCCTATCCATCATACGCTGAAAAGTGGTTGGGGCACCATGCAACCCAAATGGCAGTACTCTATATTGGAACAACCCGTCAGGGGTAGAAAACGCGTTTTTCTCTTTTGTGCTCTCTGTCAGGGGAACCTGCCAGTATCACTTGGTGAGGTCCAGGGTGCTCAGATACTTGGCCTTACCTAAATCGCTCTATTAGCTCATCCACTCGAGGCATTGGGTAGGCATCAAACTTCGAGATATTTAACTTACAGAAATCATTACAGAAACATATTTACCCCATTTGGTTTGGGCACTAACACTATTGGGTTGTTCCACTCACTCTGACACTTCAATCACCCCCAACTCAAGCATCTTTTTTACCTCTGCACTAACTGCTTCACGTCTAGCCTCAGGTATCCTGTAGGGCTTCAGATTGATCTTCTTCCCAGGTTAATTTTTGATATCATGCTTGATTACATGGGTTTTTCCTGGTATTGGGGAAAACACATCCCTATTTTTAGATACAAACTCCCTGACTTCCTGTTTTTGATGGGGGGCAAGAGTATCGGCTATGTGCACTTCCGAACCCTGCTCACGAGTGGCTTGAGTAGGTTTATCTTTGGTCATGACGAGGACCTCTTGTTCTATCCATGGCTTCAATAAATTTATATGATAGGTCTGTTCTGGCTTCCGTCTGCCTTACTTTATAGTTCACCTCACTGACCCGCTCAGTGATTTCATATGGCCCTTGCCAGCTGGCTAAGAATTTGCTTTCAACCGTGGGGATGAGAACTAGAACCCGATCACCTGGTTTGAATACCCGTAGTCTTGCATTCTGGTTGTAGCTTGCCTGTTGGGCTCTCTCCATGTTTTCCTTAACTATGGGAATTACCGCTTCGATACGCTCTTGCATTTGAGCTACATGCGCTATAAAAGACTATGATGGGGGTATGCTCTTGTTCCCATGTTTCCTTAGCAATATCCAGTATGCCTCTTGGATGCCTACCATACATTAACTCGAAAGGTGAAAGCCCTGTGGAAGCTTGCGGGACTTCTCTAATAGAAAACATCAGGTAGGGTATGAGATAATCCCAGTTTTTTTCCGTCCTTGTCGATCACCTTCCGCAGCATAGCTTTTAGAGTTTTATTAAAACTCTCCACCAGTCCGTCAGTTTGCGGGTGGTATACTGAGGTTTTCAGTTGCTTGATTCTGAGCAACTTACACAAATCACGCATGATTTTTGACATGAAAGGAGTTCCCTGATCTGTGAGAATTTCCTTTAGTATACCCATCCTGATAAACATCATCAGTAACTCCCTTGCAACACTCTTAGAGGTGGCATTTCGTAGAGGTACTGCTTCTGGATACAGTGTTGCATAATCAACAACGTACTGATGTAAAATGCAATGATGTCCTCTAGTGGACTTAGGCAACGGCCCGATCAGGTTCATTGCTATTTTTTAAAATGGAACCTCTGATGGGAAGGGATACCAACGGACTACAAAAGCCTTTATGCTGAGCTTTCAGTTGGCATTCTGGGCAGGATTTGCAAGATCTTTCTATTGCCGAAAATACACCTGGCCAATAGAATCGGGTCAGGATACAATCTCTCGTCTTTTCAAAACCGAGGTGCCCACCTAACACATGGCTATGGGCTAGCTTTAAAACAGTGTTTCGGTGAGACTGGGGAACTAACAACTGTTCCACCTCCTCTTTCCCTTTCTTCTCTACTCGATACAATAGATTATGTTTCACCATGAAAAAAGGAAAACTTAAGGGCTTGTCAGGGTCCACCCTTGTACCTTCCACTACTTGCACACTCTCTCTTGCTGCTGTCAAGTACATATCTTCCCATTGGGCTGCTCGGAAGTTACCAGGGGGGACTCTGAGATCCTGAAACTCCACTTGTTCTATAGGGTCTTCAGTATGGGAAGGTTCTACCTCATTACCCAGGCACACCAAGGATGTCTCTTGCTCGGTACCAAATTCACAATCTCGGAGAAAGGAAAAATTATCTATACCCTCTACCCCTGGTAGCTCCCCAGAGCGCATTTTCGGATGAGTAGAGCATTTATCCCATAGGTGGTAGAAATGGGGGAAGTCCCGGCCTAATACCACATCATATGGTAACATGGGAACTACCCCTACAGGGCATTTAACCTTTCCTACATCGGTGCCAAACTCTACCTCTGCCGTGGGATATGTGTGGGTGTCACCATGTATACACACTATATCAATCACTTGTCTGGTATCCAATTTCCCTGGCTGGAGCAGGACACTTTTTTTATCAAGGTAACCTCACTCCCTGAATCAATCAGTGCTTGTACATTCTTCCCTTCCACCCGCACCATTTTTACATGCGTTGTATCAACAGCACTAGTCACCACACACACACATCTTTGAACAAGTCAATACAGTCCTATGCAGAGCCCTTGTTCCTATGTCACACTGCATGGGCTCTTCACTCTCTGGACAATGGCATGCAAAATGTCCAGGCCCATGGCATTTGAAGCTTGGTCTTGTAGCCGTAATGGAGCTTGTGGGGACCTTCTACCACCATGGTCATATAGTCCAAAGTTTTGTCCTTTGTTTCCCACTTATCCGGTTGTTAGCCGATCTGGACTTATGCTGATGAACAATACTGTGGGTCTCCTTGGCGACCAAATACCTCTCAATTAGACAAATCTTCATAGGCTTTCTGGCACTCCCCACTCAGACATGGAGCTAGAAGCCCTGCCCACTGGTCTGATGGTCACTTTTCCCGGGCAGCAACCCTCTCGAAAGTGGTGAGGTAAGCCTCCACATCATCTGCCTCTGTCATTTTATGCAGGAAGTCAGTTGCTCGGATCCGGGATACCCTGTCCCCAAGGGGGCAACCTGCGCATGGCAAAAACACTCTCTGCAAAACCTCAGTAAGGACAGCTCTATCCTCCTGCTGAGCGTCCCTTAGCTTCTCAACCTGTGCAGCCAATAAACGGTTTGTGTCTTGATGTACAGCGGTTGCCTGTACCAGAGCCTTCAGTAGGTCCTCCATTTTAGTACCAGGCAGATAACAGTCTTAAACATACAAGTAGCGCTGTGACTTTAACAGGTATGCCAAACAAAAGTCCTCAATAAGCAGGCTTACAGATGACTGGCACAGCCCCTCTATTTGCTAACATGCCCGCAATCTCCACCATATTGTGATCCTTGCCTGCAGTTAGCACGGTCCTTTTGGGTACAAACATGCACAGTCTTTAAAAGTAACTTAATTCCCAGGCACTTTATTGTTGAGCTTCACCACAGAGACAGCAGTAAATGGAAAAAAAAAAACAATGTAATACAAATCCCTATAAACAAAAACCTAGCTCATCTGAGCACTTACTAACTTCAGATTCCCTATCTCTCAGGGGTTAAACTATAACAAAACAATATTGGTTTCACCAACCTAGTGTCTTTCACAACTCTCGGCACTCCAGTGTTTAGTCAGCCTGCTGCTTCCAGCCCTTCAAGAGAGAAACAAACATTCTTTCCTACCTGCCTAGCAGGGAGGGGTTTATTCCCACTGCTGCAGCTGATTACCTGCAGCTGAGCAGTGGGTTGGAGACAGTCCAAACCCTGGTCTGGACCTAGTCTCCAAAGAAAAAAACAATAAACAGCAAAGTGGAGCACTGGCCCACCCTTCTCTCCAAATGCTCCACCCCAGGGGCCCATAACTAA
This sequence comes from Pelobates cultripes, assembly GCA_933207985.1. Taxonomy (NCBI): domain Eukaryota; kingdom Metazoa; phylum Chordata; class Amphibia; order Anura; family Pelobatidae; genus Pelobates; species Pelobates cultripes. The sequence goes on from OW240917.1 coordinate 211,523,311, forward strand.
ATATGCATTTATGTTATATACATACACACACTCCCCCTTGGGTTAAAGATCATATGCCTCTCTGAACAATGCAGATGAAATATAAACTCCCTCACAGACCACCCCATTCACCTTATCACAATATATATATCATAATCAAAAAATATTAAATCATTTGGAAAGATTGCCCAACAATATTAAATTGAGGCTACCGTTCTTCGAGGCAATGATTGTCTTCTGTGGATTGCACTGATCTAATCTCAGTGGTAAAACATTTTAGGTATACTTCCCATCTAGCGAAAAAACCTTGTAGCAAGAATATCTCATCAGGCAGGGGTCATACTGAATACAAGTCTAGCACATGTGTTAAAAGGGGTTGAGGAACCACATCATACCTCCTAAGTGTCCCTATTTAGGAGGGATAGTTTCTATTTTAGACTCAAATCCCTCTGTCCCTCTTTTCTGTCCTAATGTCCCATATTCCTGGTGTGCATAACAGAGCTCCACCTGAACAAAGCTCACAGTAAAATTTCTTCAAACTACCATACAAGCGTTTAAAAATCAGTCTGTGTACATAAGATTCATTGTTCTTGTTCTAAATTACATTTTATTTGTAAGAAATGTTATTAGTAAGTCACCTAAGTTTTTTTTCCTGCCTCTGACCACAACACCTCCACTTACACCCCTAAAATTAAAGTGTCCCCATTTGTCCATTTCAAATGTTGGGGGGAATGCCACATGCATAATCGATTCCATCCCACGCCATCTTTTTCTGTGGCTTGGGGGGAAGCGTACAGAAGATGGGTCTTCTAGCATAGCCTCATTGATCTACTTGGGGGTCTGAGTTCCATATGATTTGTGTGTTGTGTTTCACACTCTCTGCTGTATTGCTGAAATGTCTGTCTGTCTAACACATTGGGGGAGATTTCTCAAAGTTCTAAAGTTCTAAAGGTTAGGCAACCACAATGGAAACTAGTGGACCCAAAAGGAATATATTAATGCCCACCCGCCCCCCTCCTTGTCATGGCAGCCCATTTCACTGTTTAGTTAATAAATCCCTGTGCATATTGCACAGTAATCTGTAAATAAATGCAGTTACAGCTCTGAATACTATTAGCTTTTACATTAATGTGACCTCAAAACAAGTTCTGCAATTTTCCTGGCTTGAGTTTGAACACTTCCTTAGAAACAATGTGTTTCGCAACTAAACCATCTGTTTACATATGTGACATGCAGCTTGGCCTTTTACTGATGGCATCATTTCCTATATTGTGTGCTGCAGGATTTGGCAGAATTTTGACAGAAAACAAGGCTAGTGATTGCTATGATACTTTGAAGGGGCGGAGGGCTACCTGGAAATTCAAGTGGGTTGTCATTTGAAGTCATGAGGTCCAGCAGGGTCACTGTCCCCTCTCACCATTCTGACCTGTATCCTTATACATAGAGCACTGTCTTTAGTAAATAGGATTATTTACTAAAGTGAGAATTAAAAGTAACTTTCAAATTACTACATTTTTTTCAAAACTTACTAAATAATTTTCAAATTACTACATTTACTAAAGTGAGAATTCAAAGTAACTTTCAGAAGAAACAATCTGAAACAAAATCTACAAGTTTCCAAGTTAGCATTTATCCTTTTCAGATATTTCGATCTTAAATGTTAAGTTCACTTTTCTGTGTCTTTATCTTTATGTTGTATTTTAAATGTATCGGCATATATGCTTTAATTCTTGTTATTTTGGGACCTGATCAAATTTAATCACCTACCGATGTCTCTTACATGTGGTGGATGGCTCACACCATTTTATGAGTCAGTAGTGGTTACATTGCGGTTTTAAATCTTGCATTCTTCTATTGCAAATTATTTATTCAAGTTCTCTTTTTCATATTCTCACACTTACATCCTAAAAAAAAAACGCTCTATATTGTTTACAGGGCCAGCCTTAGGCTTCTAAGCACCCTGTGCGAAAAATCTTAGCAGCACCCATACCCCTCTTGTCACAGAGCTCCACATCAATACAACTCTCAGTAATGTGCCTATTAGTGTATCACAGAGCTCTCCAACTATAAAAACACAGAGTAATGTGCATTTTCTATGCCAGAGCTCTACTGTAATAAATCTCACTATAATATAGTGTGTGTGTTAGGTGTGATGGTTGAGTGTGATATGAATGCCATGTGTTGGCTGTGTGTGATATTTGTAATGGGTGTATTAACTGTGTGTGATATATGTGTGCATTGGCAGTGTGTGATATTTGTGCTGGGTTTATTGGCTGTGTGTGATGGGTACTTAACTCAGATAAAAAAAAAATGCATGTTCTATGTGTGAATGTAGGTGTATATTTTTGTAGTCACATGCACACAGTCCCACAGTTATACATATACACTGTCATTTACAGCCACATGCACACTGTTCCAGGCAGATAGTTACACACACAGTTATAATAAGTATATGGTCAAACATACAATTACAGTCAGTCACACACCGTTGCAGGCAGACAATGTCAAATACACACAGGTACAGCCAGACAGTCACATACATATAATTATTATTATGATGATATTTATAGAACGCCGTCAAATTCCGCAGCGCTTTACAATGGGTGGACGAACAGACATGTAGTTGTAACCAGACAAGTTGGACACACAGTAACAGAGGGGTTGAGGGCCCTGCTCAGTGAGCTTACATGCTAGAGGGAGTGGGGTAAAATGACACAAAAAGGTAAGGATAGTATTAGACTAGTGACAGTTGCAGAAGAGGAATCAGTCAGGAACTATTAACAGTTTAATTGATACGCTTTTATGAAGAAGTGGGTTTTTAACGATTTTTTGAAGGAGTGGAGACTGGGTGAGTATCTAACGGAGGAGGGAAGCGAGTTCCACAAGACAGTCACGTACACAGACAGTCACGTACATACACTTACAGGTAGACACACACACACAGTTACAGTTATACATACAGACAGTCATACACACATGCAGCCACTCACACACCATTACAGGCAGACAGTTTCTCACTCATACACACCTCTGTGTGTTTGTCATTGTCTGCCTGCAACTGTGTGTGTGTGACTGTCTCACATACACACACACACACAGTTGCAGGCAGGCAATGACAGAAACATACAGGTAGAGGCGGACAATCACATGCATACGTACAGACAGTCACACACAGGCAGGCAGTCTCACACACACACACTCACACACAGGCAAACAGTTAGTCACATACAGTTACAGGCACACACATAGTTGCAATCACACACAGGCAGACAGGCACCCACACAATTATAGTCTCATATAGACTCCTTCCTGTTTCCCCCTTACTGTGAAGCTTTTGCTTCTGGGCGCTTGTAGCTCCGCCCCCGCCGCCATTGAGATCCGCCTCTGCCGCTCATTAAGCCACACCCCTTACACTTGACAAGCTGCGCCCCTGCTGCCATGTTCTTACTTTTGATAGTCCCAGGTGGAGAATACTGAAATATTCCACCTGGGTAGCCGATCATGTTTGAGCTGTGTTGGTCACATGGCGCCCCCTGCTGCCATGTTGCCCTGTGCGGCCGCACAGCTCGCACACCCCGCACACCCCTAAGGCCTGCCCTGATTGTTTAACTTGTTCAGGAAATCTATAAACGGAAACATTTAAGTAGACCTGTGCACAGCAAAAAAATGATTTCTGCTAATAATATAATATATAAACATAGATATTTTTATTGCTCCTCCTTTTTCTCCCCTCTTTTACTCACTACTTATTTGATCTGGGAATAAAATCAACATTTAGTTGCAGTCCCCTAGCCAATAATTTCGTCAATAATTTATTTTTTTTTGGCGCCAATGTTGGAATTCTGAATCATGAAACAAACATGGTTGACCATTGCGCAAGTCATTTATTTCAAGATTTGTCTATATGGTGGTTTTGATATAGAGATATCACACGTTTACCTGATCATTCCAAACTTAGACGAATTGCAGTTTGGAATGAAACTAAACAAGTCTTCATTTAACCATTGACTAAAAAAAAAACTTTTTATTTGTTTAATGAAACAGGTAAGTACTATATTGTTTATATTAGACCATTGTTTTCTAACGTTAGAGCAGATGTGGCTAGAGTAATTCCACTCTGAAGTAATTTTGCACTTTAACCTACATATTATTAGATTTTTCTGATAGAAATTTTTTGATAAAGAGGCGCTCTAAACACCTTAGCCACTGCAGCACACTGTAGTGCACATGATGACAGGAGTCCCCTGGTGCCATCCCACTATTAAGAGTCAAATATTTTTTAATGGTTTGAGACGTATCTGAGTCCCCTTTGCTCCCACGGTCCGGTCCTTTTTCTCAGATTTTGCTAAAGCGAAATTCTACTTCCCCATTAGCGCAATCAGTTTTGTTAAAGTTTGAATGGAATTCTTTAGCTAAGGAATGTTAACTGGCACTCTCAGACAATGAATCACATATGAAAGGACAAATGTTGGCTTTTTAAAGGTGTATTACATTTAATAAATGATGCTTCTGGAGGTGGAGTCACACCTTTGACAGATTATTATTATTGCCATTTATATAGCGCCAACAGATTCCATAGTGCTTTACAATATTATCAGAGGGGATTTAACTATGAATTGGACAATTACAAATAAACTTACGGGAACAATAGGTTGAAGAGGACCCTGCTCAATCGAGCTTACATTCTATAGGAGGTAGGGTGTAAAACACATTAGGACAGGAATTTGCAGTCAAATAAGGTGGGCTGCCCTTTAGGAGAGAGCAAGAGACAGGTATGTGAGGTAGAGGTTACTCTGAGAGGCCATAAGCTTTCCTAAAGAGATGGGTTTTAAGGCACTTCTTAAAAGATGCAAGACTAGGGGAGAGTCTGATGGCGGTAGGCAGGCTATTCCATAGGAAGGGAGCCTTCCGCGAGAAGTCCTGCAAGTGTGAGTTGGCCGTACAGGTGCGGACATCGGACAGGAGGTGGTCACTGAGAAGGGACATACCTATGGATCTGTGAGGAGAGACCGAGAAGGGACATACCTATGGATCTGTGAGGAGATATAAGAGGGGCTAGAGTTGTTCAGTGCTTTATAGGTGTGAATTAGTACCTTGAATTTTAAGATGGCAGACAGGTAATCTAAATATCCTTTTATCAGCAATGTTTCATACTAAAATGCTGCAAATACAGACTCCAAGCACACCAGTGATTGTGGTGCTTGAAATATCCCTTTAAAGGCAGCGAGGGAGGCAGAAGAGGACCCGGGGAGCTCTTGCCAGCAGCTCTGTGGGGTTCCTCCCACAAGTTCACTCACACTAGGACCCCCAGGGATCAGGGATGGCAGCAAGGATTCCCCCTTCCAGGCAAAAGGTAAGAAGGGGGGGGGGGCTATTTCCTAATCTGTCCCCCTACCCCCACATACAATCCCTCCAAACAAATTCACACACACACAGCACCCTCACACACAGCACACTAACAGCACCCTCACACACAGCACACAGCATCCTTACACACAGCACCCGCACACAGCACACTATCAGCACCTGCACACAGCACCCTTACACACACAGCACCGTCACCGACACACAGCACACTAACAGCACCCTCAAACACAGCACACTACCAGCACCCTCAAACACAGCACCCTCACACACACAGCACCCCCCCCCCCCACACACACAGCAGTGTATGTGTGTGTTTGTGTGTATGTATATATATATATATATATCCATACACACATACATGTACACGCGGCGTGTGTCTTTGTGCTTTAGGGTGTACACCTTTGTGCAATAGGCTGCACACGCCTATGGGAATACCACACTGTTTTTTGCACTCACCTCTTTCCAGCACCGAGGGACTTTAGCACTGGCTGGGTATCCTCCTCCGGCAACATCACGCTGAAGGGAGATCATAATGTGCATCCGTGGCAAGCGACACTTGCACATTAACTTCTCTCTAGGAAAGTATTGATTCAAGCATTGAATTGAAGACCTTTAACAAGGAAGTCAAATGTTGTTTCGTGGAGTTAAACTCCAGACAGGATTGCAGGATCCATTGCTGGATTAAGAGGACAGGGGCACTTCACACAGACCACTTCAATGAATTGAAGTGGTCTGTGTGCCTTTAAGTTTAATTGAAGTTTTAAAAACTGAGAAGTAAAAATATTGAGAATTGGTATTGCTTACAGTAGGAGCTTACACTGTAGCAATATTCGTGAAGAGATGTCAGAAAGCGCCATTACAAATGATTTAAGTCATGTGTGACGAGGCCCTGTGACTTCTGGAACTACATCCATTACAGAGTGCTATAGTGGTTGTGGTGCTTAAATTGTCATCTTCAGAAAATCAGGACCCTGGTGGGAGGGAGGGAAAGTGTGAACAATCACATAACTAGCTAAAAGGGCTTTAGAAAGTGGGCAAGTTTGGTAACAAAGTACACATGGTTGAAATTGTTAATTGGTAGGTTGGAGCCATAGGTGGCTTTCAACCTGGCTGTGTAGGGGTATCTTGGTATACCTCTACAATGTTAAATCACTTGGCGTATGATGCCTGTTGTGGCTGTGTCTTGTATTATGTTATTCATATTTTGTTATATGGATTATTGTTATCTTATGTTATGGGTCATTGTCAGTGGATATAGTACTGTTAAAAGTTTGGGTGAATTATGTGTCTATGTTAAAATTGGGTATTTTTGGCAATGACCCATTTTGTTATTTATATATTTAATTATATATATTTTATTAAAGCCGTGATATTTTATCCACTTTAAATCTGGTGTTTGTGTCTTTTTGGGGGGATTAAGGTTATTGTTTTATGACATATGCAAAAAGGACAACTATGCGCATGTCATGTCATTATGCAGGCCGGCCCACTGAGGACGGAACCAGCAGGGAGCACAGTTTCAGTTCTCCCTGCAGGGTCCTAGTGCCCTTAACGTAGCCCGTACCCGTCTATTGATGCGCACATGCTAAGAATGTTGGAGATAGTTCCCTGGTGTCCCCAAAAGCGAGACACCAGGGAATTAACGCAGGGCGGCAGGACAGGACCCAAAAAGCTGGACTGTCCCGCTGAATTCGGGACAGTTGAGAGGCATGTAGTTGCATTTCAGCTGACATACTATAACAGTCTCAGGAAACAACATTTTACTTAATAGACCACTATAGTGCCAGGAAAACAAACTTGTTTTCCTGGCACTATAGGGTCATTAGGTCCCCCCACCCTCAGGGCCCCCCTCCCGCTTGGCTGAAGAGGTTAAAACCCCTTCAGCCACTTACCTTTCTCCAGCGCCGGGCTCCCTCTGTGCGGGTGACCTCTCCTTCCCCTGCCGACGTCAGCTCCTGAGTGGAGCAGAATGTGCATGTGCTGCCAGAACTGCGCGTGCGCATTCCAAATGCCCATAGGAAAGCATTACTCAATTCTTTCCTATGGGGATCTGAACTCATGCTGCGTGAGTTCAATGCGATTTTCTCACTGAGAATCGCGGAAGCGCCTCTTGTGGCTGTCAGGGAGACAGCCACTAGAGGCTGGATTAAGCCTGCACTGTAAACATAGCAGTTCCTCTGAAACTGCTATGTTTTCATCTGCAGGGTTAAAAGTAGGGGGACCTGGCACCCAGACCACTTAATTGAAGAGACCCCCCACAGACGTTACCTCTCTTTCCAAGCGGAGTAACCACAGCGTCCCTCTGCCAATGTCAGCTCCGAATGCGCATGCGCGGCAAGAGCCGCGCGCGCATTCAAACAGCCCATAGGAAAGCATTACTCAATGCTTTCCTATGGACGTCCAGCGTCTTCTCACTGCGATTTTCACAGTGAGAATCGTGGAAGCGCCTCTAACGGCTGTCAGTGAGACAGCCACTAGAGGCTGGATTAACCCTCAGTGAAACATAGCAGTTTCTCTGAAACTGCTATGTTCTCAGCTGCAGGGTTAAAACTAGAGGGACCTGGCACCCAGACCACTTCATTGAGCTAAAGTGGTCTGGGTGCCTATAGTGGTCCTTTAAGAGAAATACAATTTAATTTGCTCATATATCCATTTTTCCCTGTTGGAAAAATAGCAGATGTTTTCCTTGGTTTGGTAGGACAAATTTTTTTTTAAATCCTCCACATAACTGCATTTTCCAGCTGCTGTTACATTGTTACATGGTTCTGCAAAATATATCTACACGTGAAAGAATTGTTGGCAGACAGATTTTAAAAATTCTTGAAGGAATTCTCATGTTAAAAAATTTACTTATTTACTTAAATCTTAGTTAAAGAGGTACTGTCTTATTCCAGAATTTTTCATATATATATATATCCCCTTTAGTTACCAAATATAAAAAAATCTGAACTATAAAATGGAATGTGGAAACGCACACTGTTGTGTTTACCTCTATCCTGGATATGAGTGCATCCACCTGGTCCCCTGTCAGTGAGTGTAGAGAGTGATGGAGAAGAAACAGAAACAATTCTCACATTAGTAAATAGCCCTGAACATTTCTGTTTCTCCTTCTCTAATGTGTGCCCTGGCTTGCCTGGACCAGATTGCACTTTGAAGTCAATTGCTAAATCTATAATAGACCTATAATGGATCCTCATATAAAAACTGTTTAAATAAACTATGTGGTGTTTTCAGTGTTTTATTTACTGGTACAATTTCCAGATAAGGGACAGTTATTTATTTTATCACAATATGTTCTACTTATTTTAACCCTGCAATGCCTAAGCACACACACACACACACACAGATATGCACTCATGTTCACTCGCACGCACACATACACACACATATAATAATATAAAAATTGGTGACTCTTATTTTCTATATCAGTGTGTATAATTACATCTTAAATTCGAGCATATTTAGTTAATTTGCATATTGCTGGCACTCCCAGCCCTCCACTGTCAAAATAGACAACCAAACACTGCAACACCCCTTAGATGTAGCAAATGCCTTTAATAATTATTTTGTTGGATGTGCTACCACCCTGGTTGCTAAGATAACAAATGACACTCATTTTCAGACTGCAAATAAAGATCAGGTCCTGCCAAATCTTCAAAATCCTCATATAGAGTATTTCAATTTTAGACCTGTGCCTGTTAGTGTCGTTAACAAACATCTTAATAATTTAAAAATGAAAAACCAGTGTGGACCAGATCAAATCCCAGCAATGTTGCTGAAGCTCAGTGCGCCAGCAATTTCTAAATCTGTCACTACTCTTATCAATTAACCCCTGGTGTCAGGATACATACCCAAACTTTGGAAGACTTCAAAAGTTGTACCTATCCATAAAAGTGGTGACAATACTTTGGTATCTAACTATCGCCCGATATCATTGCTCCCTGCATTGTCAAAAACCTTGGAAAAATGCGTCCACACGCAACTATGTGAATATTATCAACGATCAAATTATCTGACCCCTGATCAATCAGGCTTTCGTCCAAATCACTCAACTTTGACTGCCCTCTTAAAAGATTGCAATGATATCCAAATTGGCATGGAACAAGGAGACTTAACTGGAGCTTTTTTCCTTGATTTTGCCAAGGCCTTTGACACAGTAGACTATGGCATTCTTCTGCAAAAACGTAAAAACTCACGTGATCGTCCACTAACCTGGTTTCGATCGTATGTTTCAGACCATTTGCAATATGTGGCCATTTCTGATAGCTCTTCCCTCTCTCTTCCACATGTGGTGTTCCCAAAGGAACACCACATACTCGGCTCTCTGCTATTTATCAATGATCTGCCTAACGTCTGCAAATCCTCAACTGTACACATGTATGTAGACAACACTAATCTACACTAGTAAACCCAAGCTACCACATCTTGAGGCTGTGCTCCAAAACCAATTTGCAGAGGTAGAAAAGTGAGTAGCGGTTAACAAACTCTTCCTAAACACTTACAAAACTGTTACAATGATCTTTGGAACTGTACCTAAATTACGTAAACTACAAAATCAACAACTGTGTATCAGAACAAATTCAAATAGCACACTGACAGTAGTCTGCTCTTTTAAATATCTAGGTATGTTGCTAGATCCCAAACTATCCTTTGACCTTCTCATTGAAAAAATCTCTTCAAAACTTTATCCCAAACTAGGTGCCCTGTACAGAAACAAATCCTGCCTAAGCCCTACAGTAAGGAAACAGATGCAACAAATGCTAATGCCGGTCATTGATTATGGGGGTGTAGTATATGCACCCACACCGCAAACCCACCTTATTAAACTTAATACGTTATATAATTTGTTCTGCCGCTTTGTACTAGAATGTAATTACTTTATCCACCACTGTGACATGTTAAAAGAGCTAAACTGGCTGTCGCTGAAATCCTAACACACTGTTCATCTTTCCAGCCTTGTGCATAAGAGCATTTCTGAGAAGCTCCTACCCTACTTGAGTAGAATGCTCTCCGCTGCTGTTCCCACCTCCTATAACTTCCTATCCAGTACTAGCACGGTATTTAGCATACCACAATACAAAAATAAAGTGGCTCTATCCTCATTTTCCTACAGAGCACTACAATTATGGAATAACCTCAGGGACAAAGTCAAATCTTCATTCAATCTAAAATATTTTAAGAGATCTCTGGCCATATACCTCAGCACAGAATGCACCTATCATGGTTGAATATATGTATTACCTGTTATGTATTAAATGTATATATGTGTGTTTATATATATATATATATATATATATATATATATATAGTTTGTATATTGTATTTTTGTAATATTGTATCCTATTGTAACAATGCAATGTTTTGTGGACCCAGGACATACTTGAAAATGAGAGAAATCTCAATGTATCCATCCTGGTAAAATATATTTTATAAATAAATAAAAATGGGAGAGACATTATTTCAGGCCATACAGTGTGACTCATACTTCCTTTCCTGGAATATCTATTCTGTGGAGATATCTGTGTCTTTCTCTCAGATGAGGGGGTGGTAGCATCAGACTGCAAGTCAAGCTTTATCTTAAAAGGTGAACTAATCCTTTGAGCTGGTTTGAAGAAATTCAATGAAAAAAACACAAGCTATGCAAATATTCTAAAAAAAAAGAGAAAAAAGTAGTATCTTTGTGGCTTTGGCAGGAAAGGTAAGCAATAGTGTAAAACTTGTATAAGCAAATATTATGCATCAAACCTCCCATTACTTTAATACAATCAATAGCTGAATTTTCATTAAAGGACCACTATAGGCATCCAGGCCACTACATCACAATATAGATATGGCAATGTTTACATTGTAGGGCTAGAGTCCCTGGAGGGTGCTTCCATTCCAACAACTGAGAAAGATTCTGTGATGTGACGTTTGACCTCCTCAAGCATTGCATCTGATGCTTATCATAGGGAAGCACAGGAATCAGTGCGTCCCTATGAGATACATCATGTATCTCATCCCTGAAGCTTCTCTATGAAACCCCCCCTTTTTAAAAATTTTGTTTAGGAGGGCCAAACATTCATACAGCGACTACAACACTATAACATTAGGAATACATGTTTGGATGTTTGTATTCCTAACACTATAGCAGGAGTAAGCAACCATGTCCCCCGATGCTTTGCCTCTGACTATTAGAGCATTATGTGAGATGTGGTCCACAACATCTGGAGTTTTCCTTTTTAAGTGATGCTTAAAGCGGCACAGTCACCGTACGGGGTCTTTGCATAATTTGTAAAGACCCATGATGGTGATATCACCACTGACGGTCAGGTGGATATGGGAGGCATGGGAAGGTAGGTTTTAATTTCCTGAAGCTGTCCCTCACCAATGCTGCCATCCTCTTCTGTCTGCCTTTCTTTAGCTCCTGGAGCTTCAGCTGCCAAAAGCTGAAGTTAGCGCTGTACTCTTGCGCATGCGCAGGAATACAGCATTGAGGTCTATGGAGCATCCCACGAGACCGCAGGATTTTCCATAGAATGAGCTTTTTTCCCTAAAGCCGACACTGTCGGAGGAGAAATACCCTTCTTTGTCTCAGTATATCTTTTGACTAAGTTAGAATTTCAGTACATTTTTGGTATGGGTTGACAACAATGTGAAAAAGAGATCTCAGCCTCTGTTACGTAGACAAAAGCCAAAGGGCCATTTTTTTCCCAACACAAATCCTGGAATTAGGTATGGTAAATAAAACATATATTTTTCACATTTATAGAAAGGAGATAATGTATCATACAGGTATTACAACCAACACATTTTCCCGAAATTAACATTTTTAATACTCTTATGTCACTTTAAAGGGGAAGTAAAAAATCTATGTTTCAAAACTTGTTAAGCAAGTTTTTATTAGGGGCAACAGCATACAAATAGATATTTTGATACAGAATTTAAAGGTAGACGACTGTCACTTCTTTGGAATTTACACCATTGAATAAAACATAAAAAATCTCCTATAACTTGTCTTAACCCCTTTTTCTTAAATGCTCCGATTTCTTTTAGATTTATATTAAAGATTTAGCAAATTACATCCCAATCCAGTTCCGACAAGGCATGCCAGGGCAAACATTGCAGAGGAGGAGAAGATGTAGAAACATTGTTTTGTATCTCCTCTTCATTCTATGCCCTTCACTATGCTGACTACAAGGTTCAAAGGACGGAGATTATAAAAATGATTGACAGGGAGGCGGGAGTTAAAATGAAGATGCCCAGTTGCAAGATAAAGTAGTGTTGATTTTGACAGTTGATTGTTTTCACACCTCACAAATAAATATTAGTTAAACATAGGGGTAGGTAAACATAATATAAAAAAATACAGAAAAGGTACAGTTTACCTTTAAAAATCTAAAATACTAGCAAAAATGGATATCATTTGCATACTGGAACTTGGTAATATGCTAATGCTTACCTGTCTGGTTTGGATAATAATGGCCTTTTCTTTCAGGATTTACCTCAATTCTGTGCCAGAATATTTTTTTTTACATTATTATTAATTAGTTGACTCAACCAGGAATTATAGAGAACTGCAAAGAAATTTCAAGATTTATGCCAAAATAACTTAGTTTGAAATATTGCTAAATTTAGTTATTTTTCCAAATCATCTGTTTTGGGCTTAGAATTTGTAACTCTGCATAATCCCCTGTTTAGTGAGCAGGTCCTATACTTTTTGGTTTTCTTTTCAATATCTGGTAACATCTACGCTATCTCAAAAGTACAACTGCATCTCCGAAAAAATGTGCAAAAATGGTTGTGTTGGATTAATTTGCATAATTCTTTTTTTAAAACTTAACAAAAGAACATCTAAATCCTTACTGAGTTTAATAATTGTGAATTTTACAGCGTGATAGAAAATAATTGTAACATGTAACAATTTTCAAACACTTTACAGAGGACATTTGTGCTAGGAGCTATTTTAAATTTAGAAGCAGAACCTCCCCTTGGCCACCTGCCTGTGCTGGACCGAGGTGACAACACCTGGTGTTAGGCAGATGGGATATACAGTGCTAAATATAGAGCATTTCACCTTCACTGCTCTGGGACAGCCTAGACTATGGTAGAAACTCGATATTCTCTGTTCGGTAGTATCCTTACTGTATCATTATTAAAAGAACCTGTAGTATTGTGGGAGAGGTAAATTTTATATGAGACATGTATACCAGCTTCAACATACCTAGAAAGTAAATAGAATTAAAGTCTATAAAGATCTATATAGGTACACACAATTCCCATAATAAAGTCATCCTATTTTCTTAAAGTAAAAAACTTGACAGTCCATGGCTGGTTTCTTGTCAATGATCTTTGTGGATTACAACCCATGCTTTGGTTTAAAAAAGTGCTCCACTATTATTTGTAAAACTCCAAAATTCTGCAGTAGTATACAACAATACTTGTGGAAACATGATTTCTCTGAATTTACTATGCCAAGGTAGAGCTTTCTGAAGGTCGAACAATTGTAATATATGTAGGCACAGCATAACAGTAATTTTGGAAATTACATAAATCTGTGGAGTCTTATTGTGTATTGTCTCAACACAACTTATTAAGTATTTAACTATATAGTGCACTACACCAATATTGGCACCATTGGTAAATATGAGGTTGGTAAAGAAGGTTGTGAAAAAAAATGCCTTTATTGAGCCTGTTGATCTTTTGTTCAAAAATAAACAAAAATACTCTGCTCTCATGGATATTAACAACTGCAAACACAACACAGGTTCTATTTTTTTTTTTTATCTTTCTTAAATATATGTGTGGCATATTTATTGGCACCTCTATGCACCCCTATGAATTCCTATAAGAAAAATATGTTTGAAGTATATTCCCATTAATATTTTACAGGGTGAGTTAAAACAGGAAATTGTTCAACCATGACTTCCTGTTTCACAGGGGTATAAATATGAGGTAACACATAGGCCAAATTCCCTTTATTCTTCATTCAAAAATGGATAAGATCAAGGAATATATCTGTGATGTGTGGCAAAAGGAAAAAGCAAAAGCATTTAAAATGCCCATGTGTCTATATTGTCTAAATGCACTGTAAAGAGGATGGCCAAAAATCTCCATGGATAACAGCTGGAGAATTGCAGAAGTTTGTTGCGTCTTGGGGTCAGAAAGTTTACAAAACTACAATCTAAAGTCACCTACGCCACCACAAGTTGTTTAGAACGGTTTCAGAAAAAAGCCTCTAGTCTCAGCCAAATGCAAGCTCAAGCATCAGCAGTTTGTCAGACACTACTGGAACTTCAAATGGGATCGGGTTCTATGGTCAAATGAAACAAAAATAGAGCTTTTCGGCATTATAATAGAAGACTAAGAGCTGCTATCTTGGCAAACGGAGGTAGCACAAAGTGTTGACTACAAGGGTGCCAATAATTGTACTACACATATATTTAACAAAGTTTTTTTTTTTTTTTTTTATAAACCTGTGTTGTGTTTGCAATTGTTTGATATTCATGAGAGAAGAGTGTTTTTGTGTATTTTTTGAATAAAAGATCAAAAGGCTGGGGGGCGGGGCCGGACCGCCGACGGGATCAGACATGTTCTGTCTGAGCTCCCGCTCCAGGGACCGAAAGTCGGAGCAAATTGGAGGTTGGCTGCGACCGGCAAACCATACCGAAGTCCACCTAACCCCCCAGTTACTGGGGAGAACATAAGACCCTGTCCGGCACCGACAGTAACCCGGCTGGGCCCGGAGATAGTTGGCGCTTGAGCCGGGATGGGACGGCCGCCCTCCCGGGTCTCCTAGCCGGCGGCTCGCGGCTCCCCCTCCCCCCTCTGGACCGGGGGGGTCATCCCGGTCTGCGGAGGCACTAACCAGCACACCAACCCGGGCCTAAAAGACCTCCCTGGCGAGGAACATCAAAAGGGCGACAGTCCACAAGATGGCCGCTGGCCATGTGCGCGAGCTGCCAGGGTGATGGAGATGACGCTCGCTTATGGCGAAGAAACCAACAAAGCTAAAAAGAAAATCGTTTATTGTTACTTCACCAGCTTACCAGAGGGGACGGTCCGTCACCGTAAAGCCAGGAGACCCCTAACCTGCACCGTAAATCCGGCGGGAGACACCAGCTACAAGAGCCAGGGGCCTCATGCAGCCGCAGAGCGCAATCCAGCGGGGTGAAGGACCCACAGCAAAGTAGGAGAGGCATCCAGCGAAAGCCACGAAAGGTGACATATGAGAGCGTGCCTAGCACTGGGACAATCAAAGCTCTGTAGACACCGGGGGAAACCCCCCACGTTTTATAGCTACTGCTGCATTTGATAGACTGCCACCAAACCTCACATGGAGAGACCCGGTAAAGACTGTAACTGGCATGGCTTCCTCTGGGCTTCCATATCCACGGCAATCACACCGGACTACCCTATGCTGCATAAACCAACCTAAGAAATCCAGACCAGCCAGGGTGAAATACTTCTGTGGTACCACTACTTGCAGAATACCATATGTTAACAAAGTGCTTAAAACTCATTTAACTCCTTTGTGTACCTGGATAGACATGTGATATTCCTTCTAAGTACTGTCGCAAATAAAAGTTTTTTTTGTTTTGTTTTTTTTAACATTAATTTCTCTTGACATCACCGCTGCTGAGCACTGCTAGACCCACATAAATGGACACTATCACAGTACTAACGCTGTATGACTCAGTCCAGCTCCTGCCGGAGACTCTCATACCTGCTGAATGAGTCCTATGGTGGCAACTAGCATGAAACACAAACTACGTAACTATACAGTGCCTGTTCATTGATATGCCTTATAATATGACAACTTGCCTTATCGCATTTGAACAGGTATATATGTCTATTGACACAAGCCTGATGTCCTAACGTGCCTTACCACCTCAGACACACTAAATCAGCCTGTACTACATTTAACTGTATATGCTTACAACTATGCAACTACTTTTTGCTGCGTTATTTAGTTAGAGTGTTCCCAACCGAATCTCATGATCCATAGCTTGTATTTTCAAACTAATGAGTCAAAGATACACATCCAGCAAAGCAACTGTTTTAGTTTAGCTTGAACTTTGATGTTTAACCTACTTTGTGCATAGGCAGCTCCATCTTGCGGTTACTACACAAGACTGTATGCTTCTCTTTTTCTAGAAATGTAGAATACTGTTTAATCCTAGCATGTTAAAACACCCTCTGGCATAGCATATCATTTAAATCTATTAACATACTCAGTAGACATGCCTCCAATGAACCAGCTTGTACAACGTAGGAGTACGTTACCACTGCTTGATTAACAATCAGCTTATCCACTTAAGGTGCCTTTAAGCAACAGGACCTTAAGATCCATAGCTTGTATCTTCAACATATAGTTTAACGACAAAAAAAACAAAAAACAAAAAAAGAGGCATCGCTACTCTGGAAATGTACCTTAATTTTACTAAATGATGTATCAACCCTATGCTGTAAATCACCTGTACTTTTCCCCTGCTTTTCTTCTGTACCCCATCTAATATGCCTTCAATAAAAGAAAGATTGACAAATTCAAAAAAAGAAACACAAAAAAAAAAAAAGATCAAAAGGCTAAACAATAAAGACACATTTTCACAGCCTTATTTGTTCATATTTATCATGGGTGTCAATATTAATGGAGGGTTCTGTATATATTTATTTCTGGAATAGAGACCCTTGTGAGGGATGTACAGGTAATCAATCCACGTGGCTTGTATCTTTGTTCTGCAAATACATATCTTCACCCAAGTTGCTGGATAAATTTACAAAATGTTGCTTTTCCAGCCTGTATTGTCCATGATTGGGTTACATGTTCCCAATCTCCAAGAGGAAAATCTTGAAACCAGTACAGTTATTTGCTTCTGGTACTCATTTCTGTGGACACAACCAACTGTCTCTAAACAATCACACCTCTAGTATGTAGGAATTAAGAGTATTAGAACTCTATCCAAAGTACCTGTTTAAAGGACCACTATAGGCACCCAGACCACTTCAGCTCAATGAAGTAGTCTGGGTGCCAGGTCCCCCTAGTTTTAACCCTGCATCTAAAAACATAGCAGGGTTAATCCAGCCTCTAGTGGCTGTCTCCTTGAAAGCCATTAGAGGCCGCTTCCATGATTTACACAGAGTAAATCACACTTACTTGATGCTGCACGTCCTCACGGAGTCCAGTGTCAAAAAAGATCCCCATAGGAAAGCATTGAGTAATGCTTTCCTATGGGCGGGTTTGAATGTGCAAGCTCCTCTGGCCACGCATGCGCATTTGGCTCCATTCGGAAGCTGACATCGATGGAGGAGGAGAGGTCACCAGTGCAGAGGGAGCCCGTTGCTGAATTAAGGTAAGCAAATAAATGGTTAATGAACCATTTATTCGCCACGGAACGGGGCCCTAGTCACCTAAACGGTGACTAGGTCTCTATAGCGTTAGAAATACATATTTGTATTCCTAACGCTATAGTGTTACTTTAAAGGTTCCACCCATTAATCACTTTATATAATTTGTAGTCTCAATCCTACCAAAAACAGTCAGTCTCTTACACCGACTGTTTCCAAACTGATCTGTGCAAAAATACATGTCTCTGGGTCTTGTTCCACATAATGTTAATCTGACATGAATTGAAAACTGAGTTAAAAAAAAAAAAAAATAGGTTAAATTACCTTAGATTTTTTTCATTTCCTATTTTGGCCTAAATGTTAATCTAAACTGTCATTTCACCATAGTGTAATATTTCGTAAATTTGTTTAAAATTTTTATTTTATAAAGAAACTTTTGGTGTGACGTCCCTGTTAATTACAGGAAATATTTTACGGGCATTAACATTCTACAGGACCCCGGGAACCAAATGAATCGTGTTTTTCAGTGGTATAGCTAATAGAGAATTTTATGAGATTACAAAAAATGGCACATAGTCTAAAATAGATGAGCAGGCTAATGGAGAGATGTTATTCTCTATGAGTAATCAAAAAGCATTGTCTCCAGGCTGTAAAAAGAGCTAGGAACCATTTCTTTGGAAATACGATGCGATTGCTGAGTGTTTTCAACAGACTCAAACTTTTGTGATCAGATTAGCTATAGGATACATGTGTATATATAGAGCAAATAATGAGAAAAAAAAACATTTTGGCCGGTAGCCCTTTGTCATTTTAAAATGCCCATATCTTCATTAAAAAAAGCCTGTGAACTTGTGAGGTCACACAGTACATTTTGATGCCTTGAGGAAGTACTGAAATAGTTATTTATATAATTATAGACCACTTACACCCCATCTACCCCAGTGGGTTATGGGTGGACACTGCAGCTGAATCGTCTCACCGCCTAGGCCCGCATCTTTCTGAGGTACGAACTGGCCTACAGCCTAATAATCAGGCTAAGCCAGTCTTACTTGTAAAATTTATAGTTCAGAAAAAACTACTTTCTTACTGAAGCACTTGGCCATGACTCTGACCTTATAACATCTTTTTTAGTACCTCCTCTGATCCATCTTTTCCAAGGGGCTTAGTATGTACTTAAAAGGGACTGTGCATTAATTAATATTTCACTCCAATATTTTATATACTATAAGAAAGTCTAATATCAATATTATTATTGGTATTTATATAGCACCAACTTTTTCTGCAGTGCTTTACAGTATCTGTAAAAATATTTACGTGCTACATTTACTGTAAACTTTATATATTATTATATATTATATTATTAGTGATAATTTTATAAAGAGCCAACAAATTCTGTAGCACTGTACAATAGGTGGACTAACACAGAGGTATTTGCAACCATACAAGTTGGACACACAGGAAAAGAGGGTGTTGAGGGCCCTGCTCAAAGCTTACATTCTAGAGGGAGTGGGGTAAAGTGGCACAAGAGGTAAGGGTAGGATGTATTTCACGATTGGGGAAAAAGAAGGTTACTAGAATAGTTTACAATGAAGGGTTCGTTTTTTAGATGATACAGTTGCAGGAGAGGATGCAGGGTGAGTTACCAAGGTGCAGGGAGAGAAAGCTCTAAACAGTTTAATTGATAAGCTTTCCTAAAGAAGTGGGTTTTTTATGATCTTTTGAAGGAACGGAGACTGAGTGAGCGTCTAATGGAGCAAGGAAGGATGTTCCATAGGAACGTCGCAGTCCTAGAGAAGTCTTGGTAGTGAGCATCAAAGGTGCAAGTATGAACAGAGGAAAAACATTCAAAAAAAATTAAGAAATAAAAACAGAAATAAAGTGAAAATAATACAAATGAAATCACTTTTACATATATTTTAATTATTTTCGGGATGTAAAAATTTACAGATTTTTGTTACATATATATACACACACACACACATCAATACAACAATTCATCTGTTTAACCTGTTAAATAAGTCAGGAAGAAAAAGCCACAAATGAGTTTATGGTTAAATAAAGCTTTTAGTGTTTCGGCTTTTGTTGGGGTAATTAGTTACATGCTCCCCTAGTGAGTATGCACAACAGAACCTTTCTTGATGACATTAGCTGTGAAGGAAGCATTGATGTATTTAGCATGCCTCTCCCTCCCCCCTTTGCTTGCTGTGTTCTGTGAGTGTCTGTGTTTACTTAATGTCTGAGACTGTGATAAGCCACCTGGTTTAGAAGACTTTTTGCTTGATTGCTCTCTTTTACTGATAATCCTGATAGCCCTTAATATCCACGGCCCTGCCTACTTGCCAACATTTGAAAAAAAATTCCTGGGACACTTCCAGGGAGATTTACCACATTTTTTGCCAACCCTTTTATGTCTAATTTTCAGCAAATATTTGGCACAATTTATCTGAACCAATTTTAGCAATTTGGGGTGAAATAATAATATATTTAACTGATGGTAGTTTTGGAATTCTTTAAATAGCTAGTTTTTAATGCAAAGTATGGGAATGGTGTGACTTCAAAACAGAAGCTCTGACACATGGAAGGTCCTGATTGGACTGCGCTTGGCAGGAAGTTTAGTAAGTAATAATGTCAACTTCATAATGCTCTTACAGCGAATAATACTGTCAAAGCATCAGGGTAGATGTAGTCCACAACAACTGGAGTGCCAAAGGTTCCTTTCTACTGCTATACTAAGGTATCTAACCAACTATGGTTGTAGATTGGAGTGATACAGGACTGTAATGCATCTCTAATATCACATTCAATACAATTGATGATATTGCAAAATGATGCTTGTATGTAAAACATTGCATATCTATATTTAACAGAGGCTGTTCACAATCACAACACTGAACAGGCATTAAAGAACCACTATAGGCACCCAAACCACTTCAGCTCAATGAAGTGGTCTAAGTGCCAGGTCCATCTAAGATTAACCCTGCAGCTGTAAACATAGCAGTTTCAGAGTAACTGCTATGTTTACATTAGGGTAATCCAGCCTCTAGTGTTTGTCTCACTGACAGACGCTAGAGGCGCTTCCGTGCTTCTCACTGTGAAAATCACAGTGAGAAGACACTGCCGTCCATAGGAAAACATTGAGAAATGCTTTCCTATGGACTGATTGAATGCGCACGGCTCTTGCCGTGCATGCGCATTCAGCGCTGACGTTGGGAGGAGAGTTCCCCACTGCCGAGGGAGCCCGGCGCTGGAGAAAGGTAAGTGTTTAACCCCTTCAGCCCGGTGAGAGTGGGACCCCGAGGGTGGGGGGGGTCCTAAAGACCCTATAGAGCCAGGAAAGGGAGTTTGAAATTTAATAATTTGAAATGTTTTTAACTCCTGGATATATTCAGGAATGTTCCAAAACTTAATTTTTTTCTAAGCTTATCGATTAATATTTAGCTATTTAGGTATTTTTACAAGGATGTAACTAGAACTTAAAATTTCTAATAAAAAGCAAAACAAAAAAACCTACAAAAAAAAAACAACACACATGTAATCAGGAGTACTGACGAAGAGCATAACAAAAAAATAAATAAAAAAACATTATGTTTTATATTAAATATTGAAACCAATATTTGTTTGGTGGTACTAAACCACCAAAAATAGAAAAGTAGTAAAAAAGGATACAACTTGTTTATTATAGAGAGGCCAAGAATTATTATAGGTAGCAACTTTTCTTGTAAGCATCCATGTGAGTACTAAAACCCATGAAACATGAAATTTGAAATTCAGTTGAAGCACCCTACTCCAGTTCTGCAATATTTACGGTGTGCAAAGACACTATACACTATATCGCATGTTACTGATAGTTTGTGTAACATGAAAGAGACTGTAGTCAGGACTCAAAGGATAATTAAAACAACATGTTTTAGTGCTAGTCAATGTTGCATGAGCCAAGGAGGATTAACCCTTGCTCCCATTCTGGGCACAGGAATGTTTTCGATTTGGTAGTACTCTGTGCATGCTGTGAGTTTATAATAGATCATATACACTACGGTGATGGCAGACTCATCATCAAACGAGGGCGATATTGTGATCAACATTAATACGCACATCACATGTAAATCAGGATTTGGATAGCACTCGGGGTTGCGTGAGTCAAGGATTACCCTTGCTTCGTTTCTTGGTACAATAATATATTTTATTTAATAATACACAGTGCAGGATTACTACATTACAGCGATTTCATGCTCTGCTTTAAACTGCGGATCACGTGCAAACCAGTCATTGTCTGGCTCAGCTAGCTATAGTGTTAAACAGTGGTGGAAAAAAGATGCCGATTGGGGGATGGACAAGAATGGAGAATTCTTCACATAGATATCAAGAGAGGGCTAACTAAATGAAAGAACTTGCAAACAGAAGATTCTGCCCGGGAGCATAATTCCCACCAAATTTGGGCAGAACCTATGATTAATGAAACACTAACACTGTTGTCATCATATCGTCTGCAGAGGTGTCTGAGTCTCAACTCTCAATAACGACAGGTGGATGAAACTCAATTTTATTAGATAATAAAAAGAAAACCATGAGTTAAATGCCCATTTCTATTCCGTTTTTCTGAATATAATGGGCAAAACCCCTTTTTAGACATCAATTACATTAAACTAACAGAATTTGAATAAAGCATGCACACACTTACATGGTTATTAACTAAATACTGGATGTTATTAGCTAAATACTGACCAGAGTGACAATTCTCATATTTAATAAAGCTAATTCTGATTGGAATTCCCAACCAATTCTCCACAAATTAACCGGATGTATTTTCTATCTGGTTTAAAATCAATGCTTTTTTCGCTAGAACCCTATGCACAGTTTAGGATTTGGGATATCTGCAAAGCATCAGTATTAACCCAAATGGGGACCAAATCCATCCAGAAGGGCGCACGTTAGCAAAGTATTATTCACTTCTTTCTAGGCAGGAGAACTAAAAAAAAAATTATTCTTTGTTTTTGAATTTTAGAAGCGAGACATTCAGTTGGTGTGTATGGACCAGTATTACAGTTTGTTAACAAATATGGGATCAACAAATAAGGAGGGGTAAAAACAATGTAGCGGTTTATAATACATTATGGTACAGTATAGTAAGTTATTCATGAGTACAATACAATCAATCGGGTTGATATGTGAATTCTTTGTGGTACAGTTTAACTTTTTTGACTCATTGTGTTGTTGACCATTTGTGTAGGTTTTGGTGTGGGCAGGAGAACTTTTTAAGTTTAAAAAAAAAAGAAACCCTTGGCAGGGCAAGGACTATTCATGTGGCTGCAAAAAAAAGTGAATTAAAATAATATTTAGAGGGGGCGTGGCCTGGAGCTCGATCGGCATGGACGCACACATGTAAAGCTCCTGCTAATATCGGGATTTTAGCACAAATAAACAGTCTGCAAAGTGATAATTGAGGCACACCAGGACTCACAATGACCCATAGACAGAAGCAAAGGACAGGTAAAGCTGAAAGAGAATCCTTCTTTTTGGCAAGATCCATCGGTAAAAAGCCGCGTGAGTCCGGCAGCCCCATCCAAGATGGCGGCGGGAACCGCTCCCGCGAAGGATCCCTCTCTCCTGCAGCTTCCACAGGCTCCCTAGCGGAGGAACAGCCTCTCACAGCAACCTCTATGAAGCTGATGCTTTCGGAATTAGCTGACACCTTATAAGCAAACATGAAAAAACAACTGCAGGGCCTGGCAGCAGAGATGAGGAAGGACAAAGCAGAATTAGGCCAGCGCAGGGCTCAAGTGGAGCAGAAACTAGATGAATGTGTGGACACACACAACTGCCTGGCAGATAAAGTGCAAGTACAAGAAGCAAACCTACAAGCGTTAAAAATTGAAATGGCTGATCTAGAGGACCGGTCCAGGAGAAATAACATCCGGATAAGGGGCATCCCTGAAACGGTACTACCAACGGGCCTACATGACTACCTCCAAGACATGTTCCAGACGCTTGCCCCAGAGACACAGCCGGACCAACTGGTAGTGGATAGGGTACACCGCCTTAGAAGACCACATCATCTCCCGCCAACAGCAGAGAGAGATGTCATAGCACGCATCCACTTTTTCCATGTGAAGGAACGGATTGTGAAGGCAAGCAGGACGGCTGACATGCCAGATCCATACGGGCACATTAAAATCTTCGCCGACCTGTCAGCAGAAACCCTACAATACAGGAAAAGCTTGGCGCAGATCACCACCACCCTGAGAGAGAAAAAACATAGCCTACAGATGGGGATACCCCGCCAAGCTGTTGATCTACCGGGAAGGGAAGATGCACGTGATAACAAATACAGAAAAAGGCCTCAACCAACTTAAGGACTGGGGCATCCAAATCTCGGGTGAGTTGAAACAGCACCCTACCACAACTACCAGGGTTACAAGAGACTGGTCCACTACCTGAACACTTAAGGGTAACCACCTCTGAGAGAGGCAAGTCACTGCTACCGTCTATACAGAGTACCAGAGACTCATGACACCCAGAGAAAAGGTTTTATGTTTACCACGGTTATAGTTCATGTTCCCACAGAGGATGTATGTAAAAAGCGTACTATGTTAACAAAGTTTATGTAAAAGTTAAGGGCCAGACAGTTAGTTGCCAGAGCAGCGGAAGCACAAGCCCAATCCCAATCCATTGAGGGTCACATAGCGGCAGTAACACAGAACTAAGCCCTCTAAAGGCACCTCCCCCCAAGGAGTTGCAACGCTACATCCCACCGCTAAGGCCACGAATGAGTCATCGGAGGATGGCCGGGCTCATACCCCAACCCCATGTAATATGTGGACGGGACTCTCCCGGCACATTTTAACTCCCTAGGGAGCAGTTATTTCGGGCATACGGCCCGACTGTTTGTTATAAACCCCCAAGGTTCTACTACCCCGCAGTGTCCCCCCTACCCCGATACCCCCTAAGCATCAAAGCAAAACACTCTACAAGTTACCGCCACACCACTACAATGAAGGCAATGGAGTACATCTCAGGGAGATGGAGCCACGTAAGGTTTAGAGGCACTCCAATACACAACTATGAAATTAGTCTCCTGTAATGTGAAAGGGTTAAACACCCTGGGTAAACGTAGACTCCACCCAAGCGACAGGGACTACACCTTCCACTCAAAAGTCCACAACACATACACACGCATAGACACATTCTTGATAGACAGACCACTATTAGCACAACTGACAGGATGCTCTATAGGGGACATAGCGTGGTCAGACCACGGACCGATATACCTAGACTTACTTGACGCATACCAATTTAAGGGAAGGGGAACGTGGCGACTGAACGATTCACTACTACTGAATACGGAATTTGCACACCTACTTCGAGTATATCAAACAGCCACAACCACAGGGACCCTGCCACCAGAAATGCTCATGGCCACAATTGTCACCCTCCCGAAACCGGGAAAACCCCGGATAAATGCCAAAACTACCGACCCATATCGCTATTGAATACCGATGCTAAAATATATGCAAAGATTATAGCTAACAGACTTAGAGACATCCTGCCCGACCTTATAGGAGATGACCAGACAGGGTTCGTGACAGGCAGACAAGGGCTAGATAATACACGGAAACTAACACTACTATTAGAGCACCTACGGAAAACTAAGGAGGGGGGAATGCTCCTAGCACTAGACGCAGAAAAGGCGTTTGACTGCCTCAGCTGGTCATTCTTAGACTGAACTCTGAGGGCGTACGGATTCCCACCTCCAGTAATAAGCCAAATCTTCGCACTATACTCTGCCCCGGCAGCACAAGTCCTACAATCAGGGTTCAAATCGAACCCTTTTAAAATCTCCGTCGGGATGCGACAAGGCTGCCCGCTCTCACCTCTCCTGTATGTACTAGCACTGGATCCCCTTCTCCGCACTTTTCGAGCCCACCCCATGATAAAAGGCATCACAATAAAGCAAATCGAATATAAAATCAGCGCTTTCGCGGACGACATACTACTCTTCATAACACGACCCCTAGACTCCCTACCACACATCATGCAAACAATACAAATATACGGCCGCTTATCGTACTATTCTCTGAACGAAACAAAAATGCAAGCCCTAGGGATAAACCTCCCTGCACAACTAATCCGTACACTACGCACCACGTACAATTTTGAGTGGAGAAAAGACTTTATCACATATCTGGGGCTACACATTACCAGACAGACAAAAGACCTAATACCAGGGAACTACATTAGGGTGTGGAAGGACTGTAGAACGATACTTAAGATGTGGGGCCACATATTCCTCACCTGGACAGAACGGATAATTGCTGTTAAAATGTCCATACTCCCTAGACTACAATGCGTATTTAGAAATTTGCCCATGAACGTCCCACAAACATACTTCAAAACAATTCAAAAAGATGCTGGCACATTCAAATGGGCCGGAAAGAAACCGAGAGTGTCACGGAGACTGCTGGCGGCACCACTGACGGAGGGGGGACTAGCAGTACCGGACGTGCAGGCTTACCACCAGGCTGCCATACTAGCATCGGCAATGCCGCACCTCATAGACCAGCCCCCCCCTCAGTGGGTGACGCTAGAAAAACACCTGATGGAACCATATGAGATTCCACATGTGCTATGGCTCCCCAAACCGCTCAGACCACCACTGATGGACATTCCAGCACAAATCACACTGCTCCTGAGAGTCTGGGACCTGCACAGACACAAGCTGAGCTCTAACCCCCGAATCTCGCAGGCCACCCACTAGGGACCCTCACATACTGCATCCCCAATTTCCACGCAACACCTTGGCAAGAGAGACTCTAACCCAAATCCATAAGGGAGGTAGACTCATAGACTTCGACACGCTACAGAAAACATATGACATGCCGCCAACATCACACTTTTCATACGGACAATTATCATCATTCCTCCATGCACACACTCCTAAAAACATCACACAAGATAGCCCAAGCCCTCCTACCTACACTTTATGGGAAAACTTATGCATAAACCACAAACTCCCCAGAGCCTGCAGACCTCTATCTACCTGCTACAAAATGCTCCTAGACTACAGCCCATTATCAACAACTACACCAGCGATACAATGGGAAAGGGAACTAGGCAGGAACCTCACCAAACAGCAATGGGAGGAATTAGTAAACTCCCCTAGGAAACTGATTAAGTGTGCGACACTCATTGAACAGCAGGTGGTACCTGGTCCCAGAAAAACTACACAGGCTCTATCCCTCCAGCTCACAAAACTGCTGGAGATGCACCAAACATGTTGGCACCACCTTACATGTCTGGTGGCAGTGCCCA
Source organism: Pelobates cultripes (assembly GCA_933207985.1). Taxonomy (NCBI): domain Eukaryota; kingdom Metazoa; phylum Chordata; class Amphibia; order Anura; family Pelobatidae; genus Pelobates; species Pelobates cultripes. Next base: position 211,550,290 of record OW240917.1, read on the forward strand.
CTGATACAGCCACTCTGGAGGGCAGTACAGAGAGTCCTTAAAGAAATCTCAATCTCCGAACCACAATACGACCCAGGCACATACCTACTACTAGCACTACCACCAATGACCCCACAACATATGAAAAAACTGACATACCATCTCCTGCTCACGACCCAACGAGTAATCGCGAGCGCATGGAAATCCTGCAATACCCCCTCCATAGAAGCAGTCTTAGCGGAGGTGGACAAACAACGACTCTATGAGAAACACCTCCACAATATATGCCCCCCCACGAACACAACATTAGCCACATGGGAAAGCTGGGATAAATGGAGGCTTAAACATCCCCCAGATAGCTAGGACCCCAAAGCTCAGGAGATACCTGAAGAGATGCAGGAATGGTATAGCAAAGCGGAGATCTAGACAAAGAGCACAAAGCAAAGGGCAGTATTGAAAGATAGGAATGTATTTCATGTTATCCCTCCTGAAGCGAAGACAAATGCTTGTATATCGAATTGTAACTAAGCTCACTCTGAATTGATGCTCCCCCTCCCTACCCCTTTCCCCCCTCTTCTTCCTTTCTGTACCCCTCCCCCCTTCCCAATCTCCCTGTGTTGACAATTCATAAGGAAAACAATAAAAATTGTCAAAAAAATAAAATATAATAATATTTAAAATAATCCTATGTACGTCAATATGCTTTAAGGGAGGTTTTTAACCCTCCTTATGCCTTAACCAGCCATGCAGCTGGTGGGACATGTCTACTAAACAGTGTAACTTTAACCTGTTTAAACACTGTAATTGCTGGCCAGTCACTTGAAAACCCCCATCCCATTGGGGTGAGTTCCTAACACTAAATCTGTGCTCCCATCATTGGATATTGGGTGGGGACTTAAAATGCAATAAAAAACAGGTGGACCCGTCTCTGTACACCCCTCTACCCCAAACCATGGCCAGCAGATGGGGGGTATTAAATTTAAAAAGCGAAGGAGACATCCATATGATCAGCGGGTGAGGGAGATAAATAAAATAAATTTATCGAACCCATTAAAGGTTGTTGGGGACAATTCATTAAAAAACTGTGTGTGGGGTGGGAGTGGGGTTTCCTAATGGGGACTACTAAGAAAAGGCCATAAACATTATTTCCCGACATTACTATTAAAAATTGAAAAAAACTTGATTTGTTTTTACTCTGCTTACAGAATCCTGCCCGTAGAGATTGTGTTATATGTTATCTATTATTTATTTGGTATAATATTAAAACTGATGTCAGTTTACCTTTAACTCATACAGTCTAGCTTACAAAATGTCGTGCCTGGTAGCTGAGTCACTAGAGATTAGATGGCAGCTGGCAATTATGAAATTTACATTGCAAGCTGTATTGTGCCAGAAGTTAGTGTTGCCACCTCTGGCATCTTTTACCACCACATATAAATTCCATGTAATTTGCCATCACAGTTGTTTTGCTACCAGACACTCACACATTACACATTCTGTTGGCAGACACATTTCCATGTGGTCCTCAATGTGATTCATTTATTGACTTTCTCCCAGTCATATATAAATTGCATTGTGTCCTCTAATGTCTCAGTTGCCAGCATGTGAAATTTAATCTCTCTGGCAAAAAGTGTCGAGAGGGAATACATTATGTTAAACATAACTTTTTGGTTTCATGTACCTTAACTGTTTTATAATGTTCTGGGCTAGAGGATTTGTGAGTACAGACCATTTCTGACAAAATCTCATTAGCTGGTTATAAATTCTTTGAATGGCTTTTGAAATACGTGGAACATATTATTGCCTCCCTTACTTTAGATTCTAATATTTACATTTTAAGGAACACTCCACACACCATAACCACTGCAATGTACTGTAAGTGGTCATGGTGCCAGGAGTGGCCTGGTTTCACTTCTTACTTAGGGTCTCCCAGGCTGCACTCCTTGTCTTCTTTACATGTGACAGAGAGGCGGAAGCTCCTGCTTAAGAGCTTCTGTGAGCTCCTAAGCTGAGTCCTGCAGAGAGCTTTGGACTCTATGTTGGCTGCAGTGGAGGCAGGGAGCAGTGCTCTGCAGATCCCAGGTGAGAAGTTAAACTGGCTAAATTAGTTTGACTAATTACAGAGGGGTGCCTTAATCACTACAGCATTCTGCATTGGTTATGGTGCATGCAATGTTCCTTTAAAACCTGTTGGCCCACATTTATGCACTAACACTGTAGCCATCTAGGTTCCTGCTACCTCGACTGGCACAGCCTGCCTGGCCATGTCTATTATGTACCTTAGGGAGTCCAATTTACTTTTAAAGACGGCAAGGTTGCAATGTTTGTTGGCTCTTTATTCAGTTATTAATGAAAAAATACATAGTGAAAATAGTAAAAGAAAAAAAAGACAGAAAACAATATAACATTAAAAATATTGACCTAATTATTCAGAGGTAACTAAAAGGATCAATGTCAAGATAAAAGATAATAGTGAAGAGTGGATATATAGAAAATGAGAGAATGATAAAGAACATGATAATGATAAATGGTATGACTAGTGATGTAGAGGTTTTAATGCACACATTTATATTATCAAAAACTAGATTAAACATGTGAAACATTTGGCAATCTAACCACATGCACAAAGGAAATCATTTCTGTATTCTACGTTTCACAGTTTTCGAGAATAGAGAAGTGACTATTAACTGAGTATTTCCTTTTACCTGTTTCACACTCAGCATTTATCGTAGCAGCTCTTTCAATCCAGTACATTACCAAATTTGTGTCATACATTTTGGTAAATGTAATCTTACGTAGAGAGAAGAAATAAAGCTGGCGTAGAGGGAATAATTATATTAAGGCAGCAACTACGAGAAAAATGCGTCGGGACTTGTCAGATTAAACAAAACTAGGCAATCATATGTTTTATTTATTGGCCTGATTTTATTGTCCATAACTTGTTGGACCAGAGGGATGCATGTTTGTTCATATTCTTTTGGTCTGAAAATACTATTTGTTCTTTGTTTTGTTTTATTTTGTTTGTTTGGTTTTAAATCTTTTTTTATTCAGTTACTTCATGCTCTCGTTACCATGATTTATAATTCTACCAGAACTATATTCACATTCTATTATAAAAATTATTGGCACTTAATTTTAATTTCTACCACTTGAACTAACTAAAATGCTTTATGAGTCTAGAGTCTGTCATTTTTTTGACCGTTTATAAAAGTGACGCTTTTGTAAATATGGGCAGAAACAAGTCCCTGGATATCACTAAGACAGCCAGGGAAATTTTCTTCCGCTTCCATTAGTTCCACAGAGCTAAGAAATGTGGCAGGCATGCTGCACTAGAGTGCGCTTACTTTCTCAACGAGAATTCTCTGACTGAAAGTTTATGCCTGAGAAAGGGCTTGCAAGTTGTTTTTATATACCCCCTCAGAAAACATACCTGTTTAATTTTGGGGTATAACTGCTAAGTATTTAATAAAAAATTAAATCGATTCTTCCATTAATGATATGGAAAGACAAACTGCATGTGCTGCTGCCTTGTCCATTTCCAGAGATTACGTAGTAGGAGGAGCTTTGCAGTAGTGAGTAACTTTTAGGTCAGAGTAGTGGTGTAGGACATTTTGAGACTTGAGAGTATACAATTTACATTTGAAAAATTATATAATTTATATAACAAGGTGTCTGCTCTTTTTATTTATAAAATCATACAGCTCCTGCAGCTCCACCGGGTTCTCCTCTCGCGAGCTTGGAGCAGTGCCGCGGTTACCACGGCATTGTTTCGAATCTCGCAAGAGTGAACTCTAGAAGCTCCTCAGGCTTCTCTCTCTCACTACCTGGACCACCAGAGCTTCTCCACCGGACCACCAAGGATTAGTACTGTCCCCCCTCCCAGGCAAAGGAAAGCATGGAGGGGGGATATGAAAATAATATATATTTTTTAATGAAAAATAAATAAATACAAGTATATATGTATCTGCCCTCTTACCCCCACAGACCTACAAAACACACAATTACCCACCATTCACACACACAACCCCCCATACCCACACACTGCCCCCCATACACACACACTACCCCCTAAACACACACCGTGCCCTCCATATACACAAACTGTACCCCACACACACTGCCCCCCACACACACACTGTACCCCTCATACAACCTGCCCCCCCACACACACTGCACCCTTGTACACACACATACTGCATCCTTCACAAACACAATGCACCCTTGTACACTCACTGCACCTCGAACACGCAGACATATTGCACCTCTCAGACACACTACTGCCCCTATCCCCTACTACAGCCCGTATCCCGGCAAATCCCAGGTAAGTTGTCAAACTGTTCTTAAACAGTTTGACTACTTACTCTGGGAGGGCACTACAGCACTACTGGCACCATAACCACTACAAAGTGCTGTAGGGGTTATTGTGCCTGGATTGTTTCTTTAAATAATCTACCAGTGCCCCTCCCATGATTAGGTTCTGGATCTGCGCTTGAACAGCAAGCATTTCTGCCGAACCATGGCCCAGTTTATGCTGCTGCGCTGTACATATATACAACCTAAAAAATTGTTTTAACTGGAGGTGCCTTGAAAAAATATTGAAATATTTGGGGCACCTTAAAGGTTTGGGAACCACTGGTGTAGCCAAAAGGGTAAATCTAGTGAGGGAATGCAGAAACTATGTAGCAAATATAGTAACAAACAAAAAGAGTACCCACACCGTGTTCAAAGCTAAAAGATACAAACTGCACATAAACGATAAAGTGGTCTTTGAACCTTATCATTTGTTATGTATACTTTGTATCTTTAGCTTTTAACACTGCCTTGGTGTGAGTTATTCTTTTCATTTGTTACTATATTTCACATGTGGTTCATGGATAGGCATTGCATGCTATCTCTGTGGACCTGGGAATGTTGATTAATTCTGTCTCTTTTTCATGAGATGCATGTACGGCACAGACATTTACCATGGGTGGTAGACATTTGATGGTTATAAACCTGGTTACCCTGATGGTTATAAACTTTTGTTATGATCGAAAGGACAAAACTTTTGGACACGTCATATCCAAGAGATAGCAACCTCAATACATCTGGTGTTAATGTGTTACTAAACATTGCTAAAAATTCCCTGACACTTATAGTGATATAATTCAATGTAGTTGTGTATGAAATACATATATTTTTTGTATTTTAAGGTTGCTCTGTGTGAACATTTTTGAAAATCGTAAATATCATGTATTTTCATTTGATAGGAGAATTGCAGTCAACATTTTTAACACAATTTGGTTTCAGTCTACATCTGTCTGTTATGTTTTACTATTGCTACTTCTAGACATATGTTCTTTGAATCAACTTAACACCCTTCATCTTTGTTGTTTGTCAGGGGACCCTGGATGTTGGTGTGACCCAGCCTGTCCATGTGTCCAATGGATCAGACAGGTAAATATAAAGTCTTCATACAATGCGTTGCCACTTATGTTTGTGGGATTGTATATTGTTAAATCAATACGGTGGTTTGAAATCTGAAGTATTACAACAAATAATAATATAATGTGATAAATCATTTACTTCATCTGTTCCTAGAATTGCAGTTAAACTCTAAGGTACAAATTGGTAACTTTCAGCTCCAGGTGAAACTCAAATAGCCTGGTAAAATTTGCCTAAACACATGCTTGACTTTGTAATGTGTGAGTAAGGGAGTTATTCTTGTTCATAAATACTATTTTGGTGTTAAAGAGACACCATAGTCACCAGAACAACTACAGCTTAATGTAGTTTTTCTGGTGAGTATAATAGCTCCCTTCAGGCATTTTTATGTAAACACTGCCTTTTTTCAGAGAAAAGGCAGTATTTACATTGCCCCTAGGGACACCTCCAAGTGGCCACCCCTTAGATGGCCACTGGAGGTGCTTACTGGCTCAGGGCTGCACAGTAAGCAGCTCTGCCGTTCAGTGTCCCAACGCTCTGCATGGAGACATTGAATTTTCCTCATTGAGGTGCATTGATTCAATGCATCTCTATGAGGAGGTCCTGATTGGCCAAAACAGCACTTCGCCCCACCCCTGTGCTGATTTTAGCCAATTTGGCTAAAAGCTGCCATTTGGATGAAGTCACAAAGGGGGCAGAGCCAGCGCCGGCGGACCTACGCTGGAAATAAGGTGAGTTTTATACTTTTATATGGGGGCTAAGGGGAGGGGGGGGGGGCAAGCCACCTATATGGTGGGTTTAGTATTATAGGGTCAGGAATACGTGTTTGTGTTCCTGACCCTACAGTGATCCTTTAAACAAAACAAAGGGACTCTCTCTCTCTCTCTTTAGATATATATATATTTAAAAAAACTGTATATATATATATATATATATATATATATATAAATCTGTATTACTCAGAAGTTCTGCTTTCAACTTTTTGTTTTAAATAAATACAAATCCACCAGTTTATTCTCCAGCAATGAATGAGTTAACGTTAAAGTCATTTATTGCCAAATTTTTTCGTCTTGACTTTCCTCGTTGCAACTCCCTCCCCACGCTTTTTTAAACCATTTTCCAAATTCTTTGACCGATGGATTTACGTAAACAAGTTTATTTTTAGGCCCGAGGTCTCACTCTGATTAGACTGGCTCCCTATTTTCCCACCAGCAGCAAAGGACTCTGGGTAAGGGGAGGGGAGGGAGGTCAACACTGCCATCTGTGCTATTAAATAACTGGGTGTGTGCAGAGAATTGAAAACAGATTGTGTAAAGATTGTGTATTGAGGATACTATAATATATATTATTTATTTACATTATATATATATATATATACATATATATAATTTTTTAATTTTTTCAGCACAACAAAAGGTTTTATGGTATAAATTAAAGATGAATATATTAAGCTTGTTTTAAGTGAACTTCATGCTACAATGTGAATTAAATAGACATGTTTTATTAATAATACCTTCCTGCAACTATTGTGCATTTAGGCCATTGACTTGTTTAAAGATCAAGGCTCTCGATCCAATTTAACTGTCGCAGGTGTTGTGCCAGTTATTTATTTAAATATGAATAATTTATTTTATAACGTATGCGCCTTCCTTTGTATTTGCCTAGCTTTACTGAGCTAAATAAGACGTTTCTGCACACATTATACAGCTAAGTGCTAGTCAGAGGCTGTTAGTAAATAAGTAATACTCTGTCTGTTCTTTACACAAGTGTCATTGAGAGTCCTGCTTTGTGTTTTGGAGCCCCAGGATCTATACACATTCTTTGCTGTTCCTCCTGAATTATGACCCTCTTCCTGTTGTTGGAGTGACTATTGTTCCTATTAAAATATCATGTATTATAATCTCTGGCCTCCTCATATGCAGCAGTCTGAGGTTATTTATTCATTTAAATAAATACTCTAAGCACCAAAACAACTTTAGCCTAATGAAGCCGTTTTAGTGTATAGATTATGTCCCTGCAGTGTCCCTCATGGTTCGAGTTCTGTAGGAATGCTCAGGGAACGGCGTTCCTGTACTTTAAGTAGGTAGGACAGCACCAGACCAGATAGGACTCTCTGTCCCTTAATGGGCCGATTAAACATCTCCTCTGCACAGGGCATGCAATGCTTTCCTATGGGGAGGGCCTAATGTGATTGCAGTACTCGTAGTGCATATACATTAACCTCCCCCTTGTAGGATGATGTCGGAGGAGAAGGTAGAGTGCTGATCCAGTGCCGAGAGGATTGGCGCTGGAATTGGGTAAGTCCAGAAAGCAATGAATGCAAGGAAGTTTAAAATCTAAATCTCTCTTTACAGGAAATGTGTATGGAGGCTGTGTAAGTCACATGCAGGTAAGGTGTGACTAGGGCTTCCTAAATAGAGTGATTTAACTTCTAAATGGCAGAGAATTGAGCAGTCAGACTGCAGGGGCATGGGCTATACACCAAAACCACTACATTAAACCTATGTTATTTTGGTTCTAATGGTGTCCCTTTAACACTATATATAGTTTTCCAGATTTTATTGGGAAGTTACAGGGCCAAATATATTAAATGCCTTCTTTAAACTTGGAAATTTGAAATATTGGTTTTCTGGGCTTATGTCACCTTTCAGACAGTATACTGGTGAAGCCCTAAAGTGCTCTCTTTTTGATCCTAGTGCCCGCTACACAGCTAAAATGCGTTTAATGGTGCACTTATGCAGTGATGCCTGAGGAAAGTTCCCTGGTGTCCCCGAATGGATATTTTTTAGTGCAATAAAACTCAATATTTGTATTCAGTTATGTTTCACGAATATAGCAGTGCCCCGTAGTTTTCCAGGTCTACTGTTTGCCATTCTCTGGGATTTATTTCACCTATTGTCAAGTTTGGTCCTGAGCCATTGCATCCTTTGAGCTGCCTTGCAAGCAGCTGATCAAAGTATTTAACCATCACTTCCCTTGCCTGCATATAACAGATGTAAATTGTGACCCCATCCACAATGTTCAACTCGGCACCAGAAAGGCACGAGTTAGGGAAAAAGAGGGGACTAACTCTTGGACAGGGAGGTAGAGTTGAGCTAGATTATATAAACAGACAAATAACTGCATCAGCTCAAAGAAAATGTTGACCAGAGTTCTGCTAGGGCATAGATATAGATAGACCGATAGCGAATTATCTTAAATGGATACTGTAGGCATCAAAACAACTGTAGCTTTATGAAGCAATGTAGGTGTCTATATCATGCACCTGCAGTCTCGCTGCTGATTCTCGGCTATTTTGGAGTTAAATCACTTTTGTTTCAGTCTATGCAGCCCTAACCACACATCTACTGGCTTGATTTACAGAACGTGCATGAAAAAAAGTTTCCTTTTCGTTCAGATGTTAGCTTACTTTAGAATTTTTTAATCTCCTGCTCTGTAAATTTAACTTTCAAGGGACACTATAGGCAATCAGACCGCTTTATCTCATTGAAGTGGCCTGGGTGCAATGTCCCTGTCATTTTAGTCCCGCAGTTGCAAACATTGCAGTTTCAGAGGAACTAAGTCTGCCTCTAGTGGCTGTCTAACTGACAACCACTAAAACACTTCCTGGCCTTTCAAAGAGTTTGACTCTGTGAAACAATGCTGGATGTCCTCATGCTTTGCATGAGTTGGCAGAAGGGACCTCAGGCTGGAGTCAGGTAAGTATTTAAAGGGTATTTAACCCATTATTTGCTGTCCGGGGGACGAGGGATGGGGCAGAGGGACACTATATTGTTAATACTATAGTGCTCCTTTAATCACACACAGGAGGCTCCTGCGGGCTCTAGCAGACTACTAACAGAGAAGGAGATAAGAAATTCTAAATAAAACAGACTAAGCAATAAAGTAACCTAGAATATCTAGGTTCCTATTCAGGAAGATTTACAAGGGATGTGTGATTTGGACTGTATAAACAAAGTGTTTAATTCTTAAATTTCAGAGAATTGAGCGTTGAGACTGCAGGGGCATGATATACACACCAAAACTGCTTCATTACGCTAAGTTGTTTTGGTGCCTATAGTATTCCTTTAAGAGTAAAAACATAAAAAACAGAGTAACTTGCACTTAAGTGCTAATAAGCTAAAGAGCAGCAGTGTGTAAAGGAAACTTTGATGTTCATCCTTTTTGTGCTAGCCATTGATTTAAGGTGAACAAATGGTCTCTGGTTTTGTACCAGACCCTATAGTTGAGTGGTTTGAAAAAACAAGAGCTTTCTTTGCACCCAAAATCAAGCCACTCTGCAGCCATTGTTGATTGACCCCCAGTGGTGGCTGGGATCAAGCCACTTAAACAATTTGTAAGAAAATGGAGGGTTAGCACCCAAAGGCTCATTCCACCACACCACTAAATGACCCGTACAGGTTATGGAGCTTGGGCTGATCCTATTCCAAAAAATGACTATCCCATGTTGCATTGAATGACAGCAGTATTGAATGTAACTGCTTTTGCTAAAGACGTAGATCGAGTGAATAATGCCATTGCTCCTTAAGAGGTAAATCCCAAATTAGAAGTTCAGTGAAAGGAAATAATATTTAATCTGACTATCTGGTAACTTGTTAAATTTCGACTGATTATTCACTGCAACAGAGATTAAAGATATGTAAGGGGACCCTGAGTTTTTTAAATACATAATGAGCAGACTAGATGAGCCTGTTCTCCATCTGTTGTAAAAACAAAAAGTGTATAGTTTTTTTTAGTCAGTATTATTGAATATGTACTGCTTTGGAAACAAATGGACTATTTATTAATAATTAACAAAATGACATAAGGTATCAAACTGTATTATTAATAGCCAATAAAAAAAGATATTGGATAAGGACACTGTAATGTATGAAATGTTAAATAAGGAAAACACATCATTAGAGAGACAAACTGTTTTAAAGTGGGAGTGCTGCTTGTCTTATTTTTTAATAACACAATAGCTCACTAGAATTTTGTCTATGGGTGGTCTACTTGAAAAGAAAAAAAGAACAAACGAACTGTTTTCTTTTCTTTCTAATTTACATCATATGTGCACATGTGGGCTCCCTGAGGGCACAAGTGCCTGTAGCAGTATAGAAGGAATATTTAAGTCAACTTGTGTTCATATGGCACTTTCCAAACAGGTGCTCAGGTGTATGTGAGTGGAGCATCATGGGATGAATTGCATTGCATATAATCAGAGATTTTGTAGAAGTAAATGTTTTATGCTTTATAAGATCAGCACATCTATAGTGCTGTGGGGTAATGAAATCAAAACTTACTTTCAGGGAAGTGACAGTTCCTCTTTCGACATCAATAGCTTGTGAGTAATCCATAATACTACCAACAGATTTATTTTAAATAAGAAAGAATGACAGTTCCTTATCAGTTTCTCTGTGAAATACTTGAGAAGCAGAAGTAAAAATATATACATATCTGGCATTTCGGATCTGGACTGCCCGTATGGGTGGGACCAGTCTGATATGTTTTAGAGATGTTCTCTCTGTAATGGCACAAGATGAGCAAAAATCAGCGTGAGAACTGAGCGGGGATCCACCGAAGGGCAGGCTATTTCAGCTGCTGCCCGTTCTCAGTATTCTCTTGCGACCCATTTTTTTTGCTATATACATCTATATTTATATTTTTTCTTAACTTTATTATTTTTATTTTTAAATATATTTTTTCAGGCCTCTTCAGTTTTTTGCTATATTCATATATTTATTTATTTATTTTTATTCTCCTTCTCACCCATTTTAGCTTTCTGTAATTCTTATTTTTATGATCTAGCTCAATTTCTATTTTTTATCTTATGATTACTCCTCTCATTTCCTGGTTTATTTTTGCATTCCTCTTCCTCTCTGTGTCTCTCATCTCAGCACCATCATTATACAGATTAGCCATTTTACTCCCTCTGATTCAGATCAGCTGATCTCCTCCACACCTCCCCCCTACCATGCTCCTTTGTACATTATCTTCATGTATCCATATCCCCATCACTTGTGCCCTTTACTTGAATGTCTGGCTACCAATATCGACTCTGAATAAGCGCTCCTGTGGTTTTCCTCCCTTTCCTTAGGTGGCGAAGGCATCCCAGCATGTTAGTACATCCTAACATTTCTTATGTCTGTGCTTACGAAATCAAAGTAGTCACTGGGATACATTTTCTCATTTCTCGAAATCTTAAATTGCTAAAAAAATAAAAAAATAATATTAATATTAGTCACTTAAAAAAAGGTACCTTGAGGCCAAACATAATAAAAGCATAAGTAAAGCATGGTAAAGAAAGTTAGAGTAACCCTTTAATAACAACACTAATTCTAGAGAAGCATTTAGTAAGTCACCTAAAATTACAGCAACCTGACACAAAGGAGAAAATGAAAGAGAGAAGTCTAGAGGAAACCAACAGGGTTAAAATTGCCGAATGACCAATATTGCCGAACTTAAAGCATAGGTGAGTTGGAAAATTTGTTTGATCCAGCTTTTTTGGCATAAAATTCAAAATTCATTTTCAATTACCCACATTTAAAATAACTCTGTCAGGCGTCTTTAATAAAGTGAGGATTGAACGTGAATTGCAAATATAAGGAGAGAAGGGAACGTGAATTTTAAATATAATGCAATTTTTTTTCAAATTCGGCTATTTTGACCTTGAATTTGAAATTAATTTAGAATTCTCACCTTTAGTGAATAATTCTGCGTGAGTATTATGACCTAGAGGTCAGACCTGATAGGTTTCCTGAATAGACTCTGGGTGCTGGGAGGTTTGCACCACATATATGTCCCAGATTAGCACGCCCATGTCTATAAGTCTTACCAAGCACATAACCTTCTAAAATTGTGAAAGAACAACTCAGGACAGTGGAGGCCCAAAGTATTGAGGCCATGATTTTTTGAGGAGTGGATCATCCTAATCTTAATACACGTCAGGATGGCCAGAGATACTCCGACCAGCTTTAGGACTTCCCATGCACACACTATTTCCGGCATGGATTTAATTCCCTAAGAGCACACTGCGCAGGTGGATAACATCTTTCAATGGGGCTGTGCTGCATTTTTTAGGAACAATATCTTAGTGTTCCCAGATTTGGGACACCAGGAAAGAAACTTAGGATGGTGGAGCCCGAAAGCAAGACAATCCCATGTAATCTGGGAATGTTAGGAGGCATAGTTCTAGAGAAAACATTATGCCTAATCTTGGCTTGTTAAAGGTTGCGCTATGGATATGCATTTATTATATTCTTGTGTTCTAAGCGCATTGGCCACTGGAGGCGGTTTCTGGACGGTCTTCTTGCTAGCCCAATGGAGTGAGAAAAGTGGAGCACTTCAATAAAACAATAGGTGTCTGAATTGTAAAAAGTGCTTAATCTATATAAGTAAAATGTGCTCCAAATCACAATAATCAAATACAATAACAAAACGTGTTTTATACAAATATATCAAACAATCAATATTTTTTGGATGTATATTATTGCTGTATATAGAAAACCTCAAAAATATAATAACAAAAATATTACTAGCCTTAAGTTAATAGCAACCTATAGTGAGTGGTAACACTTGTTTTTGGGGATGCAATATACCATTAGGTAAGTCATCTTTATTCCATCAAGGAGTTGCTCATTGACTCTTAGACATGAACTCTATGAGAATCACAAAGTAATATAATCTCAGGATCTAAAGTTTTAAGGCTAAATATTTGTAAAATCTATGCAGAGTGTCACATTGGACCATTGGCATAAAATGAGACTGAAGAAGAGCAGTTAAAAACAGAGATACATGGATTTTTAATTTGCTGTCACTTTTCAATGTCCTGAGTAACAGGTTTAGGCATCTAGCTAAGAGATTGTGTCTGCTTATTTTAGGCTTTTACATGCCTTGGAAGAAAAACACAGCCTGATTACACAGCCCGACAAGGTTACATACAAGGACGATCAAGATGTAATTGTTAAAGGTAAATACCCGTTCACTGTCTGATCTACTATGGTTTATTTTGAGACTGTGCTCTGCGAAATGACCTTTGCAGACTCTTAGGATATATTATTTTGTATCCTCTCTTTTCATTGTCTTTGTCAGCTTGTCTAAATTGTGTAGTGAAATAACCACATAACCAAAAGTAGAAGTAGATTATGTCATTTTCACAAATCTGTACCGAGCACATGACAAATCTAGAGAGACAAAAATCTTAAATAATTTGATTCCATATTACAAAATCTTTTTCTGTGTTTGTTTTGTACTCTAAGAACATGTTTTAGAATGACCTTATGTTTGTTACTTATGTAACGCATTCGTGTGTTAGTGGTAATTGGCAAAGAAGACATAAGAGAGACTTAGACCTCAGGGGACGATGGGGGATCAGAGCATGTAATTACCCTTTCATTATGATCTGTACTCATCCGGTGCAGTCTTGAAGTAAAGTACATGACGAGAACAGTTGTAATGTGCATTTAAGAGGTTAAGGATGAGTGTTGAAAAATCCCTAAAGCAGGAATTGATAGGAATTGTTCGGAAGCTGTAATTTATTCCAAAGGGTGCCCAATTGTTTTTTTTTTGTTTTTTTTACATAAGCTAAACATTCTAAATATCTTCATGGTGCCATAATAAAAATTTACTGAAAATGTTCCCTTTTTAGATCAGAATAGAAAATTGGAGTATTAAATAAAACAACTTCAATAAACATAATATTTACAGCAGTTTTTATTATAAATACAATATAAATAGTATTAACAAATTAGAAACATGTATGTGTGATCTATGTATCACATTTGTTTATTAACATCATAACCACTGTAGTGCACCGTAGGGGTTATGATGCCATAAATGGCCTAGTGCCATCCTACTGTAACATGTCAATCTGATTTATCATGGGTTGACACATGCCTGTGTCTCACTGGGATCTCATACTGCTCACTTCTATAAAAGCCATATGTCAGTTCTGAGCAAGACAGGAACTCGGGAATAAAAAAAGAACAGATACCTATATAGTGTAATATAACAGGACGAAATGGACTAGATATATTAGTAAATGGGATTGCACTCACATGTGGTGGAGCAACCAAATGGTTACCATTTGACAGTGTGAAGTGGTATAATCCCCACTCTAATATATACGGGTGTCTAGAGTCCTCCTATGTCTTCTATAGACCAGTCTGATTGATGAGCTACTGGAGTGGTTATATAGTGTTCATCACTCCTGTTTGAACCTCGGTAGGAGAAGAGAGTTCCCATTACTTTGGAAGTAATGCTATGTCTACACGCTATACCAATACACGTGCATGCTTGTTTCATTATGTTATTATTTTTGTCTTTATGTCATCTTTCAATACAAAAAATTCATACATATAAAATAAAAACTATAAAAAAAATAAACTGGATGTAAATAAATGTAAAAAAAAAAAGTTTGATTCAAGTAGTCACCATCAGCACATCTTTAAGATAATATAACATATTTAGAATTGTATTGTTTAAAAAAATAAATAAAAAAAAAGTAGCACAATATGCCATGAGTTTTCAAATATCTTTTTTCCTTAGCTGAGCTTACACCAAACCATAACAACAACCTAAGCTGACTGTCTTCTGTTTTGGCCTCTTATGGTGCTAAATGGTTTTACTGCTTTTGGTATGGTTTCCTGTTCTACAAGAGGTTTTAAGATGACATTTGCAAGATTAATTTTAGCCATAAAGCTGCTAAATACAAGCAATTATACACTACGCTTAAACCACCTCTATCTTTCTCCACTCTTAATGTGGGCATGCGGTCAGTTAATGAGATTCTTGCAGCTGTCAGTTCAGAGAACTTACCTCTGTTGATCCAACAAGTTGCACAAAATGTTTAACTATTTCAGGATACCATTGCATTCTTTAATTGCAAAAAAGCAGCATAAAAAGGAAAATTGTCCTCAGTTTTAAAATATTAAAAATAAAAGATTACATGTCAGATATATCTTGTTTGTATTATTTTCTAACGCATTTATGTAAGTTGATACCAATTTTCAGTGCAATTCCTGGGTAACTTTGTTAAGTGGGAGCAGCCATCCTTAAAGGACCACTCTAGGCACCCAGACCACTTCAGCTTAATTAAGTGGTCTGGGTGCCAGGTCCAACTAGGGTTAACCCATTTTTTCATAAACATAGCAGTTTCAGAGAAACTGCTATGTTTATGAATGGGTTAAGCCTTCCCCCCATCTCATTGACAGCCGCTAGAGGCACTTGCGTGCTTCTCACTGTGATTTGCACAGTGAGAGCACGCCAGCATCCATAGGAAAGCATTATGAATGCTTTCCTATGTGACCGGCTGAATGCGCGCGCAGCTCTTGTTTTCCTGGCACTATAGTGGTCCTTTAATTTGTATTTGATCAGAAGCAACAGTTATCTGCAATTTGAGCTAATGAATGTGGCTGAGAGTATGTTTTTTGAGATACCTGGTGCTTGTGCGTGATGTCATGATTCATCAACATACATAAGCTCTCATTGTCATTGGATGCATATACGTGCTTCTGATCAGAGAACGCTTGAAGATGGCCACCTACAATACGCTATAATAACTAGTGATAATTCCACTGGCCACTTCTCAGATGGCTACTATAGGTGCTTCCTGCATGGAGACACTGAACTTTACTCATAGAGATGCATTAATTCAATATGAGGAGATGCTGATTGGCAGGGCTGCCATCAGAAATTGTGTGGCCCCTGACACAGCTCAAGGTCTGGGCCCCCCGGTGCCTGCACCCGAGTCCGCCCAAAGTGCTGCAGCCCCCCCCCCGAGTCCGCCCACAGGAATGCAGTGTCTGCAGGGCCAGTGCAAGGATTTTTGCCGCCCTAGGCAAAAGTAAAGTTTGCCGCCCCCCCATGTGACATCACAATGCCCCACCCATATGATCTGCCATGTTAACTAACACCAATGCTGCAGTGCCGCCGTGTTTACATTAAAGGGCCTGCAGGGACAGGCTAGACACCAGAACCACTACATTAAGCTGTAGTGGTTCTGGGGACTATAGTGTCCCTTTAATGTGAGGTAAATTAGAGATTAGTGCCACAAATAATATACTAGATTGCCTACTTACAACCAGATGAGGATGATGATGGGCTCTAGCTCCCGTCTGGCTCCACTGGTCTGGTGTAGAACAGGCTCTCTGGAGGCGGTTTGTAACTGTGGTCACAAAAATCAATGTTCTGGGATCAACTGGAAGCAGCTCCATTTTTTTGAGGGCCCTTTACACAGCTCAATGTCTGGGTCCCAGGATCCACCTTCATGTTCCACCAATGAGTTTGTTCACAGGGGTGGAGTGTGTGTGGGGGGATGTCCTGATGTGTGTAAGGAATGCATTGTGTGAATCTGTGTTTGTATGTGTAAGGGCTGCAAGGTGAGTTTGTGTATGTATGGGATGCAGTGTGTGCGTCTGTAAGGGATGCATTGAGTGTGTGTAAGGGGTGCATTGTGTATTGCTGTGTGTAAGGGATGCATTGCTTGTGTATGTGTGTCTGTGTGTAATGCATTGTTTGTTTTTCTGTGTGCAAGGGGTGCATTGTGTGTGTGTGTGATGTATGTCAATCTCTCCCCCTCCCCCTGTCAATTTCCTTCTCCCCTCTCCAATTTCCTTCTTCTCCCCCCCTCTCCAATTTCCTTCTTCTCCCCTCCTCTCCTTCTTCTCCCCCCTCTCCAATTTCCTTCTTCTCTCCCTCCCTCTCCAATTTCCTTCTTCTCCCCCACCCTCCAATTTCCTTCTTCTCCCCCTCTCCAATTTCCTTCTTCTCCCCCTCCCTCTCCAATGTCCTTCTCCCCTTCCCTCTCATTGCCTTCTCCCACCTCCAATTTCCTTCCTCTCCCCCTTCCCAGAAATTTCCTTCTTCTCCCCCCTCCAACTTCCTTCTTCTCCCCTTCCTCTCCAATTTCCTTCTCCCC
>OW240917.1:211567688-211806449 GCA_933207985.1 Pelobates cultripes
TGTGCTTCCTCTTCAGCTCCCTCGCGCACCGTACTGATGCCGGAGCCGGAAGATGACGTCATCTTCCGGATCCGGCATCAGTACGGTGCGCGAGGGAGCTGAAGAGGAAGCACACAGAGAGTGCTCCCTCGCGCGCCGTCCCGCCCGCCGGGTGACTGCAGGGCCAGCCTCTGGGGGGCCCTGAGGTGACTGCCTCCTGGGCCCCCCAGGTGAAGAGGCTGTCCCTGTGGGTACATACCGGGTCGCAGGGCCCCCTGCGACCCGGTATGTACCCACTGAATGTGGGGCCCGGACGACCTGAGCAGTCCGGGCCCGCAGTCCGGGCCCCCCAGGACCGCCGGGCCCATGACAACCGTTGCGGTTGTCATGCCCTGATGGCGGCCCTGCTGATTGGCCAGAGCTGTATTTAAATTGTTCTGGCTCTGCCCCTGAGCTGCCTCAGCTGCTCAGAACAATACTTCTGATGATGTCAGCTATGCAGGCAGAACAGGGGCAGAGGCAGCACCTGCAAACTTGATCAAAAGTAAGTTCTTACTATGTTTAGAGGGAAAAGGGAGCACAGGGGGGACAGGTGGTGGTTTTATCACTGTAAGTTCAGAAATACATGTTTGTGTTCCTGACCCTATAGTGATCCTTAAAAATAAAAGTATATAGTGATATACATTAAAATATCAGATGAGTTCAATAGAATCATGTAATCAAAACTCAAAGGATAAAATGTATGTGTTAAGGTTATATCAAAATATCATCAAATGATTTAGAAAATACAACCCAGCTAGGTACAAGAACTGCCCGGCATGTGCCTAGTTAGTTCATTTTTGTATAGACTGTATGTCTAAATCTTTGTATTTTGGAGATATTTTAACACAGGTCTTGAAATGGCACATCCCAGGCTACTATCTAGGCCTTAAAATGTACTTTCCACTGCACGTCTACAGAGCTTATGACATATAAACCAGGGTGAATCTCTAGTCTCCAGGGCTAAATTTTCAATTGTCAATGATGAAGACAAGAATAATTTTGTAAGTCTTATTTTTTATGTCTTCAATATATGACTTTTTGATAATTAAAGAAATAGCGTTACTTACAGTATCATCACTAGAAGACAGGTTTCTTTTGCAGTATCGTGTTAACATCGAAGACCCCACCTTCATAAGTCCTTTAATAATTATAGAAAGGTAAAATAAAGACTACTAAAATGAAGCATAATAGATTGTCAAGTGAGAATTCTTATGTATACGTAATTTAGACTTAGATGAATTATACATAAATAAAATTTTAAAATACTTAATTGCAGCATATATAAACATTTTCTCATTTGTTAGAAGCTGTTGCCTTTCACTTAAAAAAAAAGTATTTATTATATATACATTTATTTTTTTTTTACAAAAGTACCACTTTCTTTTAAAAAAAATCTAAGTAAAATCACCTGACTTTAATAATTTAGTATGTCCTTCTTGTTTTACCTTTGACAACTTACACATCAAAATCAACCTATGACTACTACAATGTAGAAAAACTACAAAAGTACTACCTTGAAGTTAAACGTTAACAGCAAAGTTGCTGGAAGCCGCTTACAATCTGTATACATTATGGATATCTATATACGCCCATATCTTTCTGTTTCATCTTCTGTTCTGTGTTGTTCTCTAGGTTGGCTGCAACGGGAAGTTAATGGAGGAGTTAAGACTCCCTGGTCTAGATTAAAGAAGTTCTGGTTTGTACTTACTCCTGACTCCCTGGACTATTACAACAGCAATGAGAAGTCCAGCAAACGCGTGGGGAGCCTCGTGCTTACCAGCTTGTGCTCTGTGATTTGGCCATCTAAACAGAGTTACAAAGAAACAGGTCAGGATATTACATAGAATAGACTGGAGGCAATAAAGTAAAGGGATGACATAAATAGAGCTAAGGGAGAGGGCAGTGTTTTATATCTTTATGAGGTTTCAAACATTCTCGTTGTAAAGCCAAATGCATGTACGATGGTTTTGTTACATGATTATTTATGTACCTGTATCAGTTCTTCATAAAATGAGCTACCTATTATTATTATTATTATTGCCATTTATATAGCGCCATTAGATTTGGTAGCGCTTTACAATATTATGAGAGGGGGATTTAACTACAAATAGGACAATTACAAAAAAACTTACAGGAATGATAGGTTGAAGAGGACCCTGCTCAAACAAGCTTACAGTCTATATGAGGTGGGGTATAAAACACATTAGGACAGGAAATGGCAATCAAATAAGGTGGGAGTGAAGCAGAGCTGGAGGAGAGAGTAAAGTGCTGCCCTTTAGGAGAGAGCAAGAGACAGTTATGTGAGGTAGAGGTTAGTCTGGGAGGCCATAAGCTTTCCTAAAGAGATGGGTTTTAAGGCACTTTTTAAATTATTGAAGACTAGGGGAGAGTCTGATGGCGGTAGGCAGGCTATTCCATAGGAAGGGAGCCACCCACGAGAAGTCCTGCAAGCGTGAGTTGGCCGTACGGGTACGAGCAGCGGACAGGAGAAGGTCACGGGCAGATTGGAGAGACCGAGAGGGAGCATACCTATGGATCTGTGAAGAGATATAAGAGGGGCTAGAATCGTTCAGTGCGTTATAGGTATGGGTTAGCACTTTGAATTGACTCCTATAGGATACAGGAAGCCAATGTAAGGACTGACAGGGGTGAGGTGTGAGAGGATCGACTAGAGAGGAAAATCGCCTATATGTATAGTATGGTTTTGTCGTAGAGCATTTGAATATATATATATACTTTTTTTTAATGCAGGGTACTGGAATGTTACAGTGTATGGAAGAAAACATTGTTATCGGTTATATACAGAGCACTTAAATGAAGCTGTACATTGGGTGTGTGCCATCCAGAAAGTGATTGACAGCAAAGCTCCTTTGGAAACTCCCACACAACTTCTCATTAAAGACATTGATGTGAGTGGCATTTTGCATGTGCTGTTTGTTCACTTTTTTATGGAGGCAGTTCATATTGACAAAAAGATTACACGCAGTACAATTTATTTGTGTATATTTTTGTATTAAATTTAAAGGGACACTTTAGTCATCCAGACCAATCCATCTCCATGAAGTGGTCTAGGTGCAGTGTCCCTGTCCTCTTTACCCTGCAATGTAAAACATTGCAGTTTTGAAAAACTACAATGTTTACATTGCAGGGTTAAGTCCACTTCCGCAGCACTGACAGAGTAAAATTAAAGAACGTGGCCCAATGTTTTCTTATGGGGAATTTTTAATGCGTGTTTAGTCTCCATTGCTTCTCTATAAGGAGTCTTGGATTGGACATCAGCAGAGCTGTCCATGCCTCCTCTGTGACATTACTGGAGGAGGAGCGGTGAGCACGGCTGAAGGATCCTCAATGCTGGTTAAAATATGTAGAACTTCATTTTTTCTAATTTTTTTTGAAACGGGAGGGAGGACCTGGAAACAATGTGGACAGACTCACTATAGTATTAAGAATACAGATTTGTATTTCTATTGCTATAGTGCTCCTTTAATATTTTTCAGTGCATCTCCTGGCAAAATCCTGCTCTGTGGGGCAGGAATAAGAGTACTTGAGGTGAAGGAAAGGTGAAGACACCATGTGAGAAACTACAGGCAAAAGATCAACTTAGGCATAGAAATGGATTAGTTATATGGTCTTACGGTTTAATAAGGGTGGTAATAGTCAAAATCAAAGGACAGTTGCGACTGAGCCACCACAGGGTGATAGGTGGAAATCTCATTCAAGATGAGACCAAGCTAAAGTCATGACTCATAGCCCAGAAAGGAGCTTTGGCCGGTGGTTTATCAGGAGGTCAAGGACGGGCTCTTTGTCATTTCTGGTATGGGATAAATGTTTTAAAGCACACTTTTTGGTGTTGATTGCACTGTATAACTGCTGTTTTTGAACATGTTGTGACTTACATTACAACCCAGGGTATAATTCTTTATTCTTCTGCTGTTATTTTAATTGTATGAAATAATTCTAAATAAAGAAGAATAAAAAAAAATAAAAAAAGATGAGACCATAGTAAAACTGCTTAAAGGGACCCCCCAAAGCACTTTAGCTTGCTGAAAACCTTTATGTGTGAAGAGGATGTCCTATTATTTTTTTCATTTTTAAAAAGAAAATGCTGATTTCGATAGAAATTGACACGTTTATAAATTAACGTGGACACACCCCCTTTGCTTTCAAGCAGACAACAGGTCTTGTTATGTCACGGTTTGGTTAGCTCATTGGAGAGGAACTCAAGAGGCAGCATTTGCCCAGAGCACCTGCCTTGCAAAGACTTCTCATTGAGCTGCATTAGGAAGTCTGTGATTGGACAGCCATAGAACGTCTGGGCTGGGTTAGAATGGGAGGACTTGCAAAGGCAGCAGACAAGAGATCTGCATGTTTTTGCAAGTTGTTTTCGGATATACTCTCAATGAAAAATGCATAATTAAATGCATGCATGTTTTCATTATGGGTATATTTACTAAGCAGTGATAATTATTTATTTTGTATTTGGGTAGTGCAATGTCCCTTTAAAGGTAGGTTTAAATAGTATTGATACCAAGTAGTTTGCAGGAGCCATATGTCATTAATCACCACAGATTAAGAGTGAAATGCTGCTGCTATATTCTGAGCTACCGGTGGCCAAGAGAAATAAGGCACATCACTTTAGCTAATAGGTCCCAAGTTCACAATGTGTATGGGGAGATGTATCAAAGTGTTAGGTTCTAAAAAGTAGTGAAAAAATGTAAAAGGTGAGGAGTCACCAATAGAATGTACCCACTGATTCCAGTTGTTTTAAGGTGATTTCCCCGCTTTTAGCACTTTGGACCACTTCATAGAACAGGACAATTTGATAAATCTTCTCCGGAGTGTCTTTAATGGAAATGCTGAGGGGTGTGATCTTTTGGATTCATTCAAGAAAATTAATGATGATACACCATACTCACGAGAGCACTTAGTGAAGGTGTTTTACAGGTTGTAATGCATTTATGAGAAGCATGTCAAAGATGAGCTATAGGAGTAGTCATTAAAATAATGAGATATATGTGAATAAATTAGAGGTGATTTGAGCTGTTGTGGAGCATTATGGGAGAAAATAAATATCTAGATTAAACAACGCTGTTACAGGATGAGTTACATGAGCAGATACTATCAGATATATGATCCAGGACGCACTCAACCTCCAGATAACACCACTTAATCTAAGTTCAATTACAAAAGGGGGAAATGTTGAAACAGGATGTGTAATAATAAATCTGAGGTTTTGATATCGTGTTTTTTTGAATTTTCTTTATGAGTGTGTAATCCACTGGATTACGTCAATGTCACTGAAAGGAAAGATTTAAAACATTTTGTATTCATATTTTTTTATTTAATTTTGTTCAGGAAAATCACTGCAATCAAGAATCTGTGGATGAAATCTACAAATTAAACCCCATTCTACGGCACACAAAGAGTCCTCTGTATGCCCCCCTTTTACCCTTTTCGTACGGATCCGAAGATCATTCCAGTAAGTGAATCACAGATTCTGTTTTGTATAATTTACTTTCTGTCTAAAAAAAATTAGTCACACTTTTTGCATCATAAATGAAGAAGAAATATTCGCTCTGAGAGTCAAATTCTTGCATGAGTTGTGTTAGTGTTAATATGACTTCTTAACATATGGTGTTATCGGAAATATTAGTTTAAAGTTTATTAAGAATGTCTTTTTATTTGTTTATGTATGTATTGTGCTCAGCTCCAAAACTGTGATAATGCATAGTCTAGTGGAGCAACAATAAAACAGTTTATTCAGAATTCAGTTGTAGCATGTTGACCTCTAAGATTATAACAGTGAATGATGGCTGGACTTCGGGGTCAATGCTAGGGCTCTGGTTGTTAAATAACCAGAAAATTCCACTGATTGCATTCATAGACAGAGTAATCACATGCTATGTATGAGCAATGAGGGTTTAAATGTAGCGCGGTCAAGTATTTGCAAAAACAAATAACCCTGCAACATTTGGAGACATTTGTAGTTGTGCATTCCTCTGAAGGATATAAAAAAAAATTGTTCAGAGACACTGATTACAAAAAAAAGGGTCATGTTCTCGACAATTAACATAAAAACACATATAGCAAACACAATGGTTTGCTTTTAATTTATACATATGTATAGACATACACTGTATTAGTCCAGTGATGAATGTGTAAAATAACAGATGAAATTAATATCAGGGAATACCAAAATTCTGTTACGCCAAAATTCTGTTAGTCAAAAAATAAAAAGGTATTTTAGTGTGTGTGTTTGTGTGTTAATATATATGAAATACTACTGCTAGGGTTAAAGGGAAACTCCAGTGCCAGGAAAACCATCAGTTTTCCTGGCACTGCAGGTCCCCTCCCACCCCCATCCCCGAGACTGATCCGGCCCACTGGCCGGGGAGACCTAATGCGCATTAGAGCTCCCCATAGGAAAGCATTGAAAATGCTTTTCAATGCTTTCCTATGGGGAATTGAGTGACACTGGAGGTCCTCACACAGCGTGAGGATGTCCAGCGATGCTCTAGTACAGGTTTTTTTGTGCTATAGAGCAGGAAGTGCCCTCTAGTGGCTGTCTAGTAGACAGCCACTAGAGGTGGAGTTAACCCTGCAAGGTAATTATTGCAGTTTATAAAAAACTGCAATAATTACACTTGCAGGGTTATGGGTAGTGGGAGTTGGCACCAAGACCACTCCAATGGGCAGAAGTGGTCTGGGTGACTGGAGTGTCCCTTTAATCCCAAAATTTGAGAGAACTAAATGTAGGAGTAACATCTGGAATACGTTTTTACAAAAAAAATTGTAGATCAGTGAAATAGCCAGAGTTGGAATAAGCTTGCCTAGGGTCCTAGCAAGGGTGCCATATTAGGGCCCCTTCCTAGAGCCTTATGCTCTGCTTCTGTGAAGAAGGATGTGTGTGGTGGTTGAGTGTTGTGTGTAAGAGTGTGTGAAAGAGGGCGAGTGTGTGGAGAAGCACGAGCGTGTCGGAGGAAGGTTGAGTGTCTGTGGGCGTTGGTTGAGAGTTCCCTCGCAGTTCCGGCGCACAGACTCATCCTGAAGTGAGATCGTCCTTACAAACCATAAGGATCCATCGTTTGATCTCCCTGCCGACTCGAGGGGGGCCCGCTTAGGACAACTTTCTGAGACTGGCTCCTAGACGACTCTGGTAATAGCCTGTCTTTTATCTACAAACAATCAGTTTATGTTTCTATGTTACTGTACTTGTAAAATCTTGAGTTTTGAGGAAGGATTTAGAAATTATGAGAAAAGGTCAGATTTCATATAGTGAGTGCAAGAAATATAGTTGTGAAAATACAAGAAGAAGAATACATATTTGAAGGTAGGGAGCACTTGCAAATTACAGAAAACATGTAAGAGAAAATAAAACTGCAGAAGGGTTTGTAAGTCAAAGTAGGAGTTTAGATTTAGGTTTTGATAAGATTGTAAGTCAGTAGAAGAGGAGCAATAGGTGAAGAACATGATGGTGGCAACAAGAGGTGAATGAGTAGAGTGCCCTTAATCGCGCATGTAAATGGAAAGAATTTTGTAGCAATCCAGAGGTAATTGAAGGAAAGAATGAGAGGTTTTAGTTATACCAAACCAACATGATTTATATTTAAATTTGATATTTCGCAACACGATGCCACGTAAAAAAAACAACTTTACATTTTGTTCTATCCCATTTGCTTCCCACTTTTAATGAAAAATATATCGCTCTGTTTGCATTACCCATAAATCTTGCTACTGATTTCTGCTAGAACTATGTGCAATATTCTACCAAACGCAGCATCCTGTCACTCATTAACGAACAACAAAAAATTATGAAAAGAACACTCCAGCATTAAAAATACATATCTGTATTCCTAATGCTACAGCCCTGATGCTCCTTGTTATTTAGCCCCTCCCCCCATAAAAGAAATAGCTAAATAAATAAAAATATAACAAATTATTCCCCTTTCTCCAACACTGAGTCTCCCTCGACATTGACGAGACCTCTTCCTCGGGTTGTGATGCCTCCTGGATGACGGGCCAATCCAATGCACCTCATAGATGCTGTCATGATGCACTTAACATTCTTACATAGATAATCATTACAATGATACTCTATGATTCTCTATGGCTGAGCGTGACGGTACTGCACATGTACACATAACGTCACAATATGTTACAGTGTGAAAACCAGGAAGTAAGATTCCCGGTCTCATATTATTATTATTATTAACATTATGTCACCTATTAGTCACAAGGGGAGAAATGTAGAAAGGGATACTAAGAAATCAGTATGTACATTTACATTTTTTATTTTCTATACGTATTTTAATTTTAATACTTTTAAAAAAGGAAGTAAATGTACTCTAGTAAAAGCCCTTTCTTAATTTTTACAATACTGAAAGTGTGGTGGATTCATGGAATAGGTCACCAGTAGAGATTTTCCAAATAGGTGTATACAAAGTGGTACAAAAAAAAAAGATTGGAAAAAAAGAAAAGATTAAAAAAAAGTCTCAGTTTTTGTTCTGCAAGCAGTCTTTTCTTTTTCCATGTTGCAACATAATGGGGGTGGACTGGGAAATCAGATCAAAAGACAGAACACAGTGAGTCATTTCCAAACTTCTAGGCGTCTAGGGTCCAAAATTAGGACAATGATTTCCTTATTCTCTAGAGTGGGAAAACCCAGAGCGGACAAGCCACGGTTTTGGTAACTGGTCTTTTAACAGATTATGATGGACTTTGTTGTGCCATGGGCCACATTTTCAGTTTCATATTACTATTGGAAACAAGATCTGTGATCAGTGCCCCCTGCAAAATAAAGAAAGGAGAGGTTCAATGCACATTTGTTTTTTGTTTCCTCCGTGTGTCCACACACCTCGTATAAAGCTTTGCAGGGTTTACATCAAAGAAAATGTGAACAGAGAGTTCTGGCACCAAAAACTAAATGCTCTTGAATCTCAGATGTTTATTTGATTAATCATTTTTCCTGGGAATTGTGCAAATAAAAAATACATTTGCTCGTCAAAGCTACATTGACAAGTGTTTTGTAGTCACACATATTTTAAAGAAAGCAAAAATAAATGATGTTGTAAAATTGCTTTAGATAAAATAACTTTTTTCATAATACCAGGATTTTGTTTTTAAGGAATAAACATTTCAGACCACATTAGTTAGGCTGGAAAAATAGCTTGGTTGTAGAATTCTTCCAATTTGACTACGCTGATCTAAAATTTGCAAGCCCTGTGTTAATTCATCACAATTTTAAGTTTAGTGAATATCCCACTAGGGTCAGATTTAGAACAGTAAAGCACAAATGTAAAAAAAGACACTGTTTTTTTGTGTGTGTCTAGAAGGAAGAGTGGACACATTTAATTTGTTTAGCACAAAAGGCACTGCTCTCTCCCCCATACTGGACAACATTACTTACCACAAACAAAAATGCACACCATAGATATAGAAAAAAAGGTTCTTTGTTTAGACCACCATCATCTAGGTTTAATGGCGGTCTTAAATAATTTTATTATCCTACTAACAGAAACATGACAGATCCTTGGTATTAAAACCTTGCGTTATGGTGGTAGAACTATTTTTTAGGCGAAAACATAGCCCTGCAAAGGTTGTGTAAATAAAGAGCAACTTTGTGGTGCTTATGTAGGCTGCCGAATGATTTTTATTGGATTATTAGAGAAGGGTTGGTGGGGCTCCACATTACCGACTAGTGACCTGGTAGCTGATGATAAATTAATAGTTTGGGGTATGACACCAATAATACAACATGGCGAAATAATTTGGATTTGGCTACAAAATATGATTATGTAATACATATGCCTGCAGAGACTTATCTAATGTACTATCACTGTATAATATGCATTATATAAGACTAATATAGCCTGTTTTATATTGCATAATACCAGTTATATAAAGCTATATGGATCACAGCCACGTTGTTCCTAAAACTAGATAGAATCGAATGTATTAATTTAGAAATAACATTCATATGACTTCACACACACACAGACACACACACTGTCACTCACAGACACACACACACAGACACACATCACATACATTCACTAATAATTTTATAAATAAACATTTTCCACCCAGCCTCCCTACCTGGAGAGCTGGTGTAGATGCTGGATCGGTCCCTGAGGGCTGGGGCTGCTGAGAGGCGCGCGGCAGTGCTGTGATCAGGCGCGCGAGGGAGCTCTAATCTCCATCCTCTGCTCCCTCGCGGGCTGCCTACTGATGACGTCATATTCCGGCTCCCGCGGCATCAGTAGGCAGCGCGCGAGGGAGCAGAGGGTGGAGATTAGAGCTCCCTCGCCGCCTGATCACAGCACTGCCGCGCGCTGCGCCGGGGGTCGAGATGGTGGCCTGGCAGGAGGGAGAGCTTCCCTCCTGCCGGTCACTGAAATATTGCGCCCCCAGAGCCCGTGCGCCCTAAGGCGGCCGCCTGTGCCGCCTTATGGACGCGCCGGCCCTGGACTTTCATCAAGTTCAGACATTACAATTAGAGTTATCATAAAAGATGTCTAAAGCAGGTTTGGTAAAAGAATACATATGGTTGCATGATGTAGCTTTATTTTGGCAACTTGCATAAGAGAAGCTTGAAAGTAAATCCATTAACGAATGCTTACATTTAAAAAAAAAAAAAAAATTACTATAGTTTTTAAGGAATTAATTTGCTATTTGTGGTGTCATATCTACTTCATGTCTTAACCCTGAGCTTGCAAAGTTAAAGAATATTTTTAAACACATTACTAATTTGAATGCTAATTACCCATCAAACATGTAGATATCTGTATTTTTTTTTATTTTTCTTTAGCTCATAATGTCAACGGTTACACGGCTCTCCGGGATGAGGCTGTCAAGATCTTTAACTCTCTTCAGCAGATGGAGAATGAACGAGATCCTATTCCCCTGATACAGGGAGTTCTTCAGACCTGTCTGGACCTGCGGCCTCTGAGAGATGAGGTTTACTGCCAAGTCATCAAGCAAACCACAGACCCTCCTGAGCCTGGAAGCTTAAATGACCTAAGATATTGGCAGTTACTTACCTGCATGAGTTGCACTTATCTACCTAGTCCTGCTGTGCTTCGTTTCCTCCACACTCATTTACAGAGGTGAGTTGGGCTTACCTTGAACATTCTTATTTATAGCTTCAGACATCATCACAATAACTCTTGTATCTTATTCACCATATAGTCCCCATTATTATACAGTATGTTTATAATGAACGCGTGACAGCTTATTGCGTGCTAAAGCAGCCTTGCCATGATTTTTATTTTTCTTACTTTCTTGATGTCCTTGTATCTTAAGGAGAGCCATCAAACTATAACATGAAGCAAGAAAATACAGAGAACAGGCAACAATTCAAATAGCTTTTCTTTCGGTGGCTTCCTGCTCAGTTCTCTAGCTAGTATTAGCTAATTAGAAAGAACCTAAAATATTTGCATATCAGACTGATAAGACCCAAAAGGACGGTGTGGATCCAAAATGCAGGCTGGCTCTCCCTGCTTAAGAGAATCAGAAAACCAGGCAATCATTTCAGCTTTGTTAGACATTGTCAGTAAGTTATAGCTGATAGCCCTCTAGGGACAAAATTTTGGGAGAGCCACCGAATTAAAAGAGGGTGCAAGAGACTCCTGAAAATGTACAAAAAGTCAAATAGCATAAACTTTAGTGGGTTCCACTCAGTTCTCTCTGTAATGGCATGAGTTGAGCTAAAAGCAGCTTGAGAACTGAGCGGGGACCCACCGAAGGGCAAACTATTAGATTCCCCCCGCCCCCATCTCAGTATTCTCTTGCAGCATGTTTTCTCCCCCCCCCACTGTAACTCCTTCTTTCCCTGCCCCCTCCCCACTGTAACCTCTTCTCTCCCTGCCCTCTCCCCACTGTAACCTCTTCTCTCCCTGCCCTCTCCCCACTGTAACTCCTTCTCTCCTTGCCCCCCCACTGTAACGCCTTCTCTCCTTGCCCCCCACTGTAACCCCTTGCTCCCCCCTCTCCCCTGCCCTTACTTCCTCTTCTCCCTGCCTCCTCCCCCACTGCAACCTTCTCTCTGTCCTCCTACCTTTCTCTCCCTGTTCTCCCTACTGCAACCTCTCCCCCCTCCCTCCCTGCCCCCCCTTTTCTCTCCCTGCCTCCCCATTTAAAACCTTCTCCCTGCCCCCCTGCCCCTCCCACACTAAAAGTCCTTCTCTCCCTGTTTCTCCACCCCACTGTAACCCTTTCTCACCCTTCACACCTACTGTAACTCTTTCTCACCCTCCCCCCCACACTTTCACCCTTTCTCACCCATCCTCACACTGCCCCCCATGCTGTCACCAGCACACACACTCCCTCTCACACTGTCACCCTCACCTCCGCCACACACTGTCACCCCTTTACCGCCTGTCTCTGTGTGTATGTGTATCTGTGGGTCCTTTTGTGTCAGTGTGTGTGTATTTGTATGTTCATATGTGTTTGTGTACATGAGTGTCTGTGTATCTGTGTGTGTGAAACTAGGTGTCATTGTGTGTGTGTCTGTGTGTATCGCTGTGTTAGTGTGTGTATTTTTGTGTCTGTGTATTTGCCTGTGTGTCAGTGTGTGTCTCTGTATGTGTGTGTGTAAATGCATACCTGCATTCAAACACAAACATTCCCACAAATACTCCATACAAAAACATGCTTACATTCAAACACACATTGCTTATATGTATACTTTTATATACATAATATACACACACTGCACCCACTACACGTGCACTGCAATCAAACGCAAATTAACATACAAACAAACCCCTTTATTAAAACATTAAAATTATATACAAACACCCCTTCATTCAAACACCAACACTACACACAAAAGCACATCTCCATATAAGTCCAACACTACATACAAACACACCACTGCATTCAGACGCAAACACTACACACAAGTACACCACTACATTCCACTGGCAACAGTACATACAAATACACCCATACATGCACACATATACTTCATACAAAACCTGAAGAGACCCTCGCCTAAGCATGGGTACCTGTTCATCTCTATATTCTTGGACTCTGATATGCCTCTAAATGTATAGGTTAGCCAGACCTCCTGGACTGCAGGGGGAAACACTCCAAGCCCTTTGTCTATTGATTAGGATGTGGGATTATCACAATACTGTGTTCCTCACACATAAAGTCTAAGTCCCCCTGTCTGCTCTCTAGCCTGACACTCACCTACTCATTTAATTAATCATATATTCTCTTTCCGACTAAGTGGTGTCTCATGGGGAATATAAGCTTTTGGTTATCATGTTGTTATAAGCATGTTATTACTGTAAAGCATATTATCATTATCATTTTACTTCATCTTGCCTAACACACATGTCAGTTTGCACTTTCTGATTTCCTTACTACTCATACTGACCCAGCTTCTGACATATCTGGCAAGACCTTGTTCACTACGCGAAAAAAAAAAAAAGAATGTCATGATATATTGTTAGCTTTGAATTGCCTGATATTGCTATTGTGGCACTGCTGACTTGGCTGTAATTCTTTTGCAAAACAAAATAAAGAATTAACTTTAAAAAAATAAAGTTGCCATGGTGTGCCAAGTTTATGCATCTAAACGTGATTGCCATGGTTTGCCAAGTTTATGCATCTAAACGTGATTGCCATGATGTGCCAAGTTTATGCATCTAAAAGTGATTGCCATTGTGTGCCAAGTTAATGCATCTAAAGCTGATTGCCATGGTGTGCCAAGTTTATGCCTCTAAAGCTGATTGCCATGGTGTGCCAAGTTTATGCATCTAAAGCTGATTGCCATGGTGTGCCAAGTTTATGCCTCTAAAGCTGATTGCCATGGTGTGCCACTTTTAGGTACCTAAAGTTGCCATGATGTGCCAAGTTTATGCAGCTAAAACTGATTGCAATGATGTGCCAAGTTTTTGCACCTAAAGCTGATTGCCTTGGTGAGACAATTTTCTGCATCTAAAGCTGGCATTATGTTCCCATTGTATGCCTCTAAAGCTGATTGCCTCGGTGTGCCAATTGTATGCCTCTAAAGCTGATTGCCATGGTGTGCCAATTGTATGCCTCTAAAACTGATTGTCATGGTGTGTCAATTGTATGTCTCTAAAACTGATTGCCATGGTGGGACAATTTTATGCTTCTAAATCTGATTGTCATGGAGTGCCACTTTTATACTTATAAAACTGATTGTCTTAGTGTGCCAATTTTATGCCTATAAAACTGATTGTCTTAGTGTGCCAATTTTATGCCTATAAAACTGATTGTCTTAGTGTGCCAATTTTATGCCTCTAAAGTTGATTGCCATGTTGTGCCAATTGTATGCCTCTAAAACTGATTGCCGTGCTGTGCCAATTTTATGATTATAAAACCGATTGCCATAGTGTGCCAATTTTATGCCACTAAAAGTGATTGCCATTGTGTGCCAATTGTATGCCTCTAACGCTGATTGCCATGGTGTTCATTTTTTAAATATGCATGTTCATTTTTAAAATATGCATTAAAAGCAAGTGGGTCTCGAAAAAGTACCATTTTCAAAAGTGGATCTCGGCCCATGCAAGTTTGGGAAGTCCTGGTATAGGTTCTTTCTGTAACAGCACAAGATGAGCTAAAAATAGATGAAGAACAGCACATACACACAAAACCAAAAATACAGTTTAGAATTATACAAGGTTACTTAAAATCACCAATCTCAGCAAATCAATATGCGGATTCAGTTCCACCATATGGATATATTGTGTCAAGCCCACCGCAATGTCACAGTACCCCAATGTCGGTGGGTCCTGCACTAATTTCAACATGGGAGATTAACATGCTAACTGCAATACTTACTGCATAAACTGCTTCCAGAACCTCTCCTCAATTTATGCTTTTTTGTGGTCACCTCCAAAGGGGCACCTGTAGTGGTTGGGTGGGGTGCTCAGCCCAATAGGAATCTGGTCTGGATTCCAAATCTACATAGAAAAGGGGAATTGGGGGCACACACAGAACATGCATTTCTAAATATTGGCGCTGACATAAAGACCAAAATATATATAAAATACAGATTAGGGAACAGCACGCACCAACCGAAGGGCAAGCTATTTGAGTTGTTTGCCTTTCTCAGTATTCTCTTGTGACCTGTTTATTACCCTTGTATCTTAATGATTATAGTCTCCCCCTTGCCACTTGCCTTCAAATACCTGTGTGCAGCCACTTTGTTAGGGTAGTTGATATAAAATGTGGAACGGTAACTACTCTTTGCACCATAACCACAACACTAAACTGTAGTAGTTATGGTGCATAGAGTGCCTCTTTAATAAAATGCTCTCACATCATGGCAAAATATATAAAGACATTGTTATGCTGAGCTGGTGGTAGTGTTGTTGCCTCTTTCTATGATCAGGTTTATTTGTTACAAATAACATGTAATACAAAGCTTTATAGTTGTAAGTCACAACATGAACTGATACAGATTAGGCCTTTTAAACTAAAACTTTTACAGGATGCTGCTGGAGCAGTATGTGGCATATATCTCTAACAAAAAAATTGCAATGTTCCCTAGAACTCAAGAACTGTTCCCAGGCACAGAAATGGAGAAGTATGCAGAATTCATCCTAGCATCCCTTGATAAAACAAAGCAGCGGGAGTTTGTCCCATCCTACGATGAGATCTCTGTATTGATCAACAGAGAAGAACTGTCCTGTATGGTCTATTATCCTGGAGCAGGCACCTGCAAAGTGCAGATCACTTCACATACCACAGCTGAAGAGGTAAGAAAAAGCATGGAAGGATAGATAGATAGACAGACAGATGATTATTATTATTATTATTATTATTATTATTGGTTATTATTTATTTAGCGCCAGTTTAGATAGATAGACAGATAATTGTGAGAATCTGATACTCACTAAAATGAATTTATGATAATTAAAAGTGAGTTTCAAATTTTAGGCGAAAATACCCTAATTAGAAATCATTCTTCTAAGTCAGCTACATTTTCATAATGGTCAGTTAAGTCTAAACATTCTCTTTGAAACTGTAAACTTTAATTAGCAAATTGAAATTAAAGATTGAATTTGAAACCATTTTAAAAAATTTAATATAATGCTGGAGTTATTTGTTAAACTGGGAACTGTGAGAATTGACATGAGAATTGCATTTTTAAGTCCAAAATAGCTAAATTGAAACATTCTCCAATTCAGCTGTTATTCCAGTTTGGCTATTTTAGCTAGTTAAAATAAACCTCTATATAAAGACGAACAGGAAGAATAGGAAGAAATGATCAACATTGTACCTTATGTTGTAGAATTTACTTGCTGTAAAATTTAATGTAGTGAGATTTAGTGAATCTTCCTTAAAGCAGTATTCATCATGGCAACCAATTTATGTCTTTCATTTTACATCCACAATAGCGCCTGTTTTGCCTTCATACATCTCCTCCTATATATTTTACTACTCACCACTGGGTGCTACAATGAAAGTAGACATGACATGCAGGGGAATGTTTGCAAATATTGCAAAGACCACACAAGTCACAGTTCTCCTTTAAAACAGCTTTCACTTCCCAGGGTTTTAGTATTATGTTTACTCATCCCCTATATTTAACAAATATATATTCTGAGCTGATAAAAATAAAAAGACATGTAGATGTCTACACATTATTATCCCACCTCTGCGACTGTGTGAAGCTGGCCCCTCTACAACCGGCACAAATTAAAAAAATCCACTGTGTTTCATGTTACGTTTGTGCTGTTTTGTGCCGTAAAAATTAAGATGTGTGCTGCTTTTATTATTAGGGTAATGGGATTTGATTTTAGAGCTTTACCGAATTAATAAAGATCACCTAAAGTTACCAAGCACCCCTACAACCGCCAAAAGACATGAAACTGGGCTGATTGGTTAGTGCTGCGTTTCTGCAGTTGAAATCTCCATTATATCTAATTTTGTTTTTGAATTACTAACAATTTAATAAAGATTATCAAAGGTCACTCAGCCCCCCTACGACAGCCAAAAAACATGAAACCAGGCTGGTTGGTTAGTGATGTGTTTAAGACATTAACATTTTTATTTGTGCTGCTTAAACCTCCATAAACCTCAATGCTGTACTCTCACACATGTCAAAATAATGAAATTGGTAGAAATGTCACAATAAGTTTACATTTTTGCTATTTTGACTTAAAGTTTGAAGACCCAACAACTCCCAAGTCAGGGATTGCATAGCTTTTTCACAAAACAGTGTATTTGTTTTGTGAATTGTAGTATTGTAGTAAAAATTCTATCTCAACTAATTAGCCTTATTCACTGTTTAGTGAGTAAATTGACCACTTCGTCAGTCAAAGTGCCGGGATCCCATTACAGTTAATATGATGGAGAGGATGCAGCTGCAGTGTAGATATCAATATCACCAGTAAACGTCTGTACATGGGCATACACTTGTAACATTAGAAGGGGGCATCCAATGTCAAAGACCGAACAGTTACTCGGAAGAGTCCATGAAAGTGATTAAGTCCCTAGATAACTAATGTAAACACTCTGAAACACTATACAGAATTACTATTATTATTACATAAATATATTTGATGCTCACTAGTGTCAGTAAATAAACTCCCTGGTAACCTCAGATAAGACAGGCTCTCCACCCAGGATATGTGAGTAGTGAGTTGGAGTATTAAGCAGGTCGCTTTCCAGCATTTGGTGTAATTCAAGTCCCACGATCCTCCTCTAGAATTTGAATGGGAACAGGGAGGTTGAGAATCTTGATAGAAGAAGTTCAACTACTGGTAGGGCCGTATTTACATGTCATGTGTCATTCTAAGGCACACTGTCAGGGTACCTGTGGTCTCATGCCAGGCTGAAACCCAGCCTGTGGATCCCCTCCTGAAGGAAAGGGACTGTCCTCAATCTCCTTCACCTCTCCACAGCAGTTACGATGCCAGCGTAGCTATCTAATTTTTTTAGAGGCGTAGCTATCTAATTTAAGAGGCAAACTATAAAAAGGGCTCATAAGCATTGAATGATTATCCGGTTGTGGTTAAAAGTTACTTTGTTCCCTTTAGTGCGTTTTCTGGTTTTTGATATTTGGTATTTTTACTTCGGCTCTGGTTTGACTATTCTGTATTCTCCTTCTCTGTGACTCAGCTTGTTCTTTATCGCTTTTTCTGTTTTCTGGCTCCCTTAACCTCGGCTCATCCCTGACTATTCTCTGTCCTTGCTAACGTTAGCCCGGCCACTCTAAGGTCCGGTATACCTTCTCTATTAGCACCCAGCATTTTGGATTCCTGATTTGTTCCTGACACACACACTCTGTTCCCCCTCCATCCCTACCTCGAACAAAATACACGTTGTGCTGCCTAGGGACAGTTCTTGGGTGTTCCTGGATGTGGGACACCAAAGAATTAAATCAGGACCGCAAGACAGGACCCCAAAATTAAGACTATCCTGCCAAAATCAGGACTGTTTGGGGTCCTACTCTGTAACTGTTGCTGCAGCTCTCCTCTCAAGCATAGGAGGCTGACTTGACTACAGAGCACACTGGCCAAGGCTCCTTATCGCCCCTCACAAGTCCACCTAAGCTTTAAAAAGATACATTAAAAGTGCAATAAATAAGTGTGCCTCCTACAGGACAGGTGTCTGACGGCAGATGCCTACTCCGGCTAATGGGAAATCTGACCCTGACTATTGGAGAGTTGCTTATTGACTACCATCATGAGTGTTGCTGGGGAGTGATTTAGGTTTCATGGGTTACTCTAGGTTCCATGACCACTTCAGCTTTTAGAAGTGGTCATGGAGCAAGGAATCTGTATGTGCAGCGTTTCTGCTTCAAATGTTACACATGCAGAGATATCTGCCTAATGTTAATTCTGTGCACAAATTACATATGTCATCAGCGTAGAGTGCTGCATAATCAGCTTCTAATTTCAGGCTGGACTGGGAGCGCATTTGCAAAGGGAAGCTTGTTTGTCCACTTTGTCTGTTCATTGCCCATGTGCTCCCTTCCTACCTCTTTGCATTCTGGTTTGTGATTTTTTTGTGTTTTTTTACGATCCCTTTCCTCGGTCCACTTCCCCACACTCCCTCCCCAGCTCAGAGTGTGTGCATGCACTCTGTGCTTCAAGTTCTGTTCAATCAAATGCTTCTCTATGAAGCCTTTGTTAAAAAAGCATTGGAGTAACACTTTAAGTCACAGATGTGTGTTGATTTAATGCTGGACATAATTTATTCATGGTTTTCCAATAGATATTGTAGTTTAGTTGATGTCCAGGAAATGTATTCTAACACTAACACTGACCCTTTTGCCTTCTCAAACAGCTGGTGCAGGAACTGACTGACAAACTTAATCTGAGTAACAGCCATAATGTCTTTGCCCTGTATGAACAGAACAGCCATTATGAGCAGGCCCTCAGCAAAGCTACCATCATTGCCGATACTCTCACCAGGTTTGAAAAGTAAATATCTTTTTACTAGTATTGAGTTATATAGGGAGGGAGATATGAAGGACAGATCAGTATATGACATGCTTTACTCAATCAACATTGTGGTGAATTGACCATGACTTACAAAATTTGTGAAGAAAGCATTTGATAGTTAAAAACACAAAATTCTATGCGATAGGTGAAAACTTGTAGCTTAATTATACAAACATAAATGTAATTAAAAAACTGTCAAAACATTTATAAATTAAAATAAATACTTATCAGACAATCACAGCCGCTTATACTAAAATAAATTACTTGCTTGCCTTCCCACAATGCATGTGGGGCACATGGAGTAAATAGCTGCACATAGAGGTGTTGTCATACAAATAACATAACATAAGAAAAATCATGTTTTATTTTTACATTTCCCTGCCTTTTGACTTGCACAAAATGTAACTTCATTACATGACACAAAAACTATAAATTATTATTTTATTATGACAGGATGCGTTTAATTATAAAATACAATTATTTCTTAATCCCTGTTAATGAGGCTACTTGTTAGATATTTCACTATAAACTATAAAATGACTGAATCTCTGCTAGTATTTTACAAACATTAAGACACCCTGGTATATCATATTTGTGTTGGTGGCATGGTGGTATCAATTTTTTTGGGGGGTGGGTGGAGAGTATTTGTTTAAAGAAGACAACTATTTCTACTGAGTTTCCACCAGACTCGCTATCTGAGTCTCTGCCTGCTCTCCTCAATTTTCCAGTTCTCGTCAATACTTTTGACTACTTCTGGAAAATCTAAAATAGATAGACATATATAAGGAGGAGCTTTGACATGCTGTGCATGCTCAGGTTTGGCGACGTTTAAATTGGTACCTACTTAATTGAAATTTACACATTTACATGAATATATCCAATAGTAATTTGCATCTTACCATTGCAGCCTGTCCTGCAAAGAAAAAGGATTTGAATCACGATGGAGACTTTACTTCAAGCTCTACTGTTTCCTTAATATTGAAGATGTAGCCAAAGACAGCCTAGAATACTCCTTTCTCTTCGAGCAGGTACTTTGGAAAATTATAGTGATTTACTTTACCTGTAGGCCTCTTCCATCAACTACTAATCATATCTCATTTCCATTCAGTCACACTACAATATAAATATCTCGGAACTCCAGAATATCTTTGAGTACATTTTTTTTCTGTGCGCCTCTACAAATATGAAACATTATACTCGGTGCTATTTTATAATATTTGGAGTTTGTTGGCATCTGTCTTTCTGTTTTTTCCATGATTAACTCTATTTTACACCCCCTATTATGAGCCTTGATTCTGCTACCCAATGCTTGTATCCTCACAGGACTTCAAATTGTTCCACTCATTGCTCCAACATGTCCATTTATGCCCTAGTGATATATATTGAAACTCAGAAAAATTATTTTTGATGTAATAATAATCTTCACATGAATATGGATATAATTTA
Organism: Pelobates cultripes; assembly: GCA_933207985.1. Taxonomy (NCBI): domain Eukaryota; kingdom Metazoa; phylum Chordata; class Amphibia; order Anura; family Pelobatidae; genus Pelobates; species Pelobates cultripes. The sequence goes on from OW240917.1 coordinate 211,588,589, forward strand.
TTTATTTTTAATTGAAAAGTGCTGGCATTTATTTCTTTTTTTCCAGGCACATGAGGCAGTTATACGAGGGTACATGCCAACCAACGAGGACACGTTACACTCACTGGCAGCTTTACGTCTCCAGTTCCTAAATGGTGACTTTTCCCCCCATGCACCCTTCCCTCGACTAGAAGAATTGTTCCCCATCTATATACTTCACTCTCGGATTTTGTCCTCAACTAAACCTTCAATCACATCCAGAACTTCCTGCACTAGTTTCCAAAAAGGCATTTTCTCAAAGGCTCTTCCTAATGGGCTGTGGAACAACTCCTTGGAAAAGCAGAAAGCAGAGGAGAGCCAGAAGTTCAAGGGACGTATGAAAGAGGAGAGTGCCAACATGATGTCTGCAATTGTAGAAAAATGGAAGGTCCTGCACAGTATGCAGAAGACTGAGGTCATGACCTCATATCTGTCCATTGTAAAGCAGTGGTCGGGTTATGGCTCCACATTATTTGATATTGACTTCTACATGGTAAGTCGATGTATTTAGTATCTGATTATGCAGATAATTAGTAGATAATTAATGGTTACTAAAGACGATTTTGAGAAACATACAAAGAGTAGTTACAAGTAAAAGATTTTGATTAATTTTGATTTTGTGTCTATCAGAAAAATAATAAGCCTCAAAATCATCCAAGATGTGTTTTAAAGGTTGACCTTGATGGACTTGAGTCTTTTTTCAACTTATATTACTGTGTAACTGAATTATGAATTACTTGCAATGTATATTAATTAGATCAATTATCACTTAAAGGAACACTCCGGGCACCATAACAGCATAATTAAATTAAGTTATTATGGTGCCAGGAGGTCCCTGACGCTGGCTTACATTTGTGAATAGTTTAACCCCAAAGTCTATGCTGCAACACTGCTCCTCTTGCTTATTGGCTTAGTGTCAGCTGACACTAAGCCAATCAGTTATTCCCCATTTATTAAAATGGCTTGAAAAAGTTACCTTTTGAAGCAAAGACCAAAAAAACATTTGTGTTATGGTGCCCAGAGTGTTCTTTTAAGTGCATTTGATATGACACTTCATTAGCTTGAAGGCAGGTAAAGGGATTTTAGTTTTTTGTTTTTTTTTTGCATTTGGGATTATTTCCCTCTTTCAATTGTTCTATATAGTTTTTCTTTTTAAAGTTCCATCTTTTTTTTGAAGGGTATTTTATTTTAAAGAATGCCTTTTTCCTTGCACTGAAGAGGAGGGGATATTTGAGCATCGTTTGACAATGCTGGCAATGTAAGTATTTAAATCTATTGGTATTATAGGTTTTATGTAATAGGGAAAGGTTATGGAAGAGATCTCCCTGATGACCTCTTATTTATGTACATACTTAATGTTTGATAGTGGACAAATACATTTACCTTTTTTCCACTGCTTGGGAGATTCTCCTCATTGCAGCTCCATTTGCCCTCCATAAGGTCATCAATCCTAACGACCTATGTCTAATTAGATGGTTCTCGGAGAATCACTGATGTCACAAATGGCGCATGCAATTGTCATGACCCTCCAATCCAATGCATTCCAATGTTTTTCAAAAACAGCAAGGGGGCAGCATCTATACCCATAATTTCATTAAAATGAAGGCAAGGCTACGACACTTGTTTATAATTTTTGATTATGCTTTTTAGGATCTCATAATCGGTAATGTTAAACTTTTTTTCAAATATTCAAGTAAGGAAACACTTCAGAAGTAATGCATTTGAGATAAGTTCACAAATAATTCATACTGATGTGACGTTCACAACAGGAACAAAATTAAACTGGCCACCCTGGTGGACTGTCTTATAGCGTCAGTGGGTTTTATAAATTGCTGCTGCTATAGCCCATTCTCAGGCATGAGAGCACACTCAGTAATGCAAAATGCTTATGGTGCGTAGACTAACCATTTAAAAATAAAGTTGTTTTTTTTTTTTTCTTTTATTCTGAATTCTGAGATGTGTGGTAGTAAGTGAAGATCAGGGAAAGCTAGAAAGTTCAAATACTTTTACTTTCTTAAGGAGAACCTCTGGCTCTAGATACACAAATCACTGGACCATGCTGTAATCAGGACTGTGATTAGTTGATGAGTTTTTTTTTACTTTTTATTTTTTTTGCAGTGCAATATAGAATGACATACAGGCCTGAGGTGCCCCCAAAGGCAGTCCTCTGGCTGAGCTTTAATGTAGATTTGACATGCACAATTTTTTAATATAGAGAACATAAGGAAAACAGCGGTTACATCCCTCTATGCCACATTTAGGAAGAGACATTCCACAAGAGAGTTAAGCATAGACAGATAAACAGATAAACGTTTGACTATCCAGGCTTTAGGTATATGTTTTACAACAGGCTATGAAACTGGCAGCATATTGATAAAGTAGGCTTGACAAGTTAATGATTCAAAGCTAGGTTACGGTATCGCTGGATGCAGATATAGTGAAGCTATACGTGGTATGGCTCGAAAAGGAAAGTGCAAGACACAGATGCAGAGTATAACTATTATATAAGGTGTTAGTTCACTCTGGTTTGGAAGGCTCAGTGTGTGGCCGTCTGCTCGCTTAGAATCACAGTTCCAGCGGTGACCTCAAGCCCTGCCATGCCACGATGTCGTCAGCCAATTACCTCTGTGGGGTAGTTGCGTGTGCCTTCCAGCAGGTCACGGTAAGCCGTTGTCGAGGTCTCCCTGCGCTTTCGGCACTGTTCACCCGTGCGGGCCTCTGCATACCTTGGCGGCTGGGCTGCTTGCTGTTTAGTTCGTTGTTTGGCCCCGTACTGGCTGCAGTGAGCATCCAGGTGCTGCAAGCTGTGTTGGGGATGCTTGGTGCATAGGGTCTGCGTTCGCTTGTGCCGGCCGCCATCCTCCGCCATCTTGGGTGTACCTTGCTGCCTCATGGTGATCGGAAGAAATGGTGGCCGGCTGCAATAACCCCCACCGGTTCAAAGCCATGTGCAAGGTTACCATCCAGGAGAGCGGCCGCCTCTCCCTGGCTCGATCGCAGTTAGGCCTCAAGATGGAATCGTGGGGACCCAGTGAGTTGCGGGTACAAGTTTGATATCAAAATGTTTTCCCGGGTCTCCCCCACTCTGTAGTCACCTTCCCAGCGGTGTGCGTGTGATGATTTGGGGTATATCCCCCGTTTTAGTGGCTGGCCTGCAGGAGCTATCGTACAGCACGTCCACTCTGCTAGGAAGCTAGGCTCCGCCCCCCAGTTGATGAGCTTTTGTGGTTTACTTTCGAAACTAAAGTGGTATACAAGGAAATGATAGAAATACCATACAGTCTGAATTATTAAAGCTAGTTTCATAGACCATCTACTTCACTGATTAACGATATTTGCACACAGGCTGTTAATGTTTCAGGATTTTTATGTTTTTTTATGGACAGTTTAATTGTGTATTAATCACAATTCTATACCCACTAATTACTACAGTAGAGCTGGCATGTCCACACAGACATAACTAATAGATTGGTAAGTGAATATTATTTAAAATATTGTATTTTACACTTACCTAGGATCCAGTGGAATCTTTACAAAATGTGAGAGTTTTGCTACCATTAATGCAATGAGCTTATAGTGTGCATTACATCGCACAGTATTTAATTCTAAAAATGCTTGCAAATGTATAGATTAAAAAAAAATATATACTTTATTTATGAGTGACAGACTTGTCATATGCATAGCATATGTTACAAAAGGAGCATAATACAAAGAAGCCTGCGAGAGCTATTATATATACCGTTGGATCACAGTAAGCATGAATAGGAACATCTAAATGGCTGGTCTGTCAAGACATATCACATTTTTACATATTATATAAACTAGCAACATTAACTCGAATATGCTATTCTTGTGATGAAAGGTATCCTTCGTAATTGTATATAGCTTACTTTATCCCAAGATGTAAAGTATATATCGCATCCATGTCTCCATGGACCCTGGTCTTTCCGTTGGGTCTTATATGGAGAATCTATTTAAGGTTTCATAAAACTTTCAGTTCCTGAGATTAGAAGACAGAAAGAAAGTGAGAAGAGAAACTGAAAGAGGAAAGGAATAGTAGAGATAAGGGGTTGGTAGGTTGAGGCAACCCCATACAAGCAGTCATCCAACCCAAGTCTTTTTATTTCATTCCAGGGTATAACCTGGGTGAGGGGGGTGGAGAACCCATCTCATCGTTGCACATCATACACATCAGCTAGGGACCTGCCGGGCATCTATTAGTCTGCCAGATCGCAATTCACCCAGGGTGCAAATGTATAGATTTTAATTTAATGGTCTTACATAGCCCCTTTTACACTTAAACATTATAGACTTCTCTTTGCTGGTCTAAGGTGAGGGTTCAATGAAAAAAGAGAACAGGAATTGTCAGTCCCCCCCTTTTCCATCACAGATAATGTTGTATTCTTGGCACTATAGTTCCCTCTGACCCCCCTCCCCCTTCCTTGGGTTAAAAATAAAACATTATTTAGTCACCTGATTCCAGTGCTCCCTTGGTGCTGGGTCAGTGCTAATGTGCATGCATGGTGAGCGCATTAGGCCCTCTCCATAGGAAAGCTTTGAATCAATGCTTTCCTATGGGGATTTAACAAATGCTGGATGTCCTCATGCAGAACTTGAAGATGTCCAGCGTCAGTTAGACGAACAAAAAGTCACAAGTTACACTAGATTTTCAGCCCACCCGGTTTACTATTTACCTTTAACGTTATTTTGTTACGTCATGTTGCTAAACGGTATCCAAAGACATCTGGTGGTAAATTAGAAATATTACCATCTACTGTCCACACAGAAGAACAAGCTTTTGGATACCATTTCTAAACTATTTATTTTAGCTGACTAGACAGTTTTTGTATCAATTGTTTCTTATAATATATTCTACCCCACCCATTGGGAGAAATCTGTTGGAATTTAGGACTTAACATTTTTTCCTTTGTTTTTTTTCTAGGGAGTATTCACTCCGAGTTCCAGTTTGGCATTTTCTTGTTGCAGAACAAGATATATGATTTATAATCGTTGTAGTTTGTTGTACTCTTTATGTGTTATATATCTATTATTCTCACCCCCTACTTCTCTTTTATCACTGTCACTTCAGAGTACATATGTCACATTTATATATTCATTTTTTGGATATTTTTTACTTATCTTCAATAAAAGTTATATTTGATCATTATTATTCTATGGTGTTTCACCACATTCAATTTATTTATGTAAAACTGCAAAACTGTGTTACATTGCAGGACTATGTGTGACAGGGACAGTGCACCCAGATCATTCATTCAATGAGCTGAATTGGTCTGGGTGCCTTTAGTGTCCTTTTAAACTTGCGAAGCACATTACAGTAAGGTGTGCACCCAGAGATAATTACTATAAAAAATAAAAATTTTACTTAAAGTTTAGCTAAAAAAATATAAATTTTTACAAAATACACATTTTGCTTGAATAATAATTAGGTATATATAGAGGCTTTCTTCAAAAACATAATAAACGTAACTGACTTTCGGTAATTAAAAAATAAGAAACTACTAATGCATGTTTATTGCTTACCAAGAACTATTGTATAGCATGCTATATTATCCATTTGCCATACAACTATGCAGATCATCAGTAAATTCTGAATTGCGTAGAGTTATTAAGGGTTTTGCAAAATATAGACTAAAAGTTTTGAAGATTGTTTACAATATTGCTATTTTCACAATTGCATGGACAAAGTCTGGTTACAGAACTTTAGTGGATAACCCTGCATGTGTCTGCACATTGCATGGATATACAGGAATTTATATAGGTGTCTGTACTTTGTTTAAGAATTAAGCTATACTCTGGTTGCTAGATACATATTTATGTATGGTAAACATGTAACTTGTTTCATGAATGTTGCCAAACAATTGCTGTATTTTGGCTCTCAAAGGATCATGGGATTTTCCTAAAATCTGGAGTTGCAGAATATGGTTACCCATCTGAAACTTTTCGCACATATAATGCAAACAATAGCTCTCTGATATCCTTGTTTTAGAAAATAAAAGTTTTAAAACAACAGCCTCAGGTTTTCTGTGTCCTTTTGGATTGACTCACAGATTATGCACATCTTGTTTCCTCTCCAGAGCTCATCTGGGAGTTTTTTTCAACGCCTCTGGCTTGGCATCAGTGCCTCGTCCCTTTGCCTCTACAAACAGGGAGAAATGGAGCCCTTTGAAAACGTTCTGTACAGTCAGATATCATCATTTGGTGTTTCAGACAGTACCACCTTTAAAGTGTCAGCGGGGGAGAAAGACATGATATTTGAAACCACTAAGGTGAGATTTAACCCTGCATCATTTCTGATATTAAAGATTTAGTTTTATTCATCTGTAACTGAGGAATTGTCAGTAGATCAAAATTGTCCAAAATTCTAAGTGAATTTCAAATGTAAAGGAACACTATCGGGTCAGGAACATCTGTTCATGACCCTATAGCGTTAAAAACACCATCTAGTCCTCCTGGCCCCCCTTGACCCCCTAAATATAGTAAAATCTTACCTTTACTTAGGTCTGCTGCAGCTGGCTCTGCGCATAATCTGCCTGCTTGCTTGACAACATCAGAATTGTTGATCTGAATGAATCACAATGCTTTCCCATAGGGAAGCATTGGATTGGCTAGACTTGTCAAGAAGGCAGATCAGGGGCAGAGCCAAAAAAAAACAAACACAGCCCTGGCCAATCATCATCTCCTCATCTCTATGAGGAAAGTTCAGTGTCTCCTTGCAGAGGGTGCAGAGGGTGCAGACGCTGAATGACCAGCACTGCTCCAGGAATTTCAATCTGACATTGGCCAGTGGAGGTATCCATAGGCTGTAATGTAAACACTGCATTTTCTTTGAAAAGACAGTGTTTACTGCAAAAAGCCTGAATAGACTGATTATACTCAACAGATCAAATACAATAAGCTGTAGTTGTTCTGGTGACTATAGCGTCCCTTTAATGTAGTCAAAGTAGAAGCATAGCTGACTTGTAGTATTTTTGTATTTCAGCTACTTTGGCCTTACGTTAGAAATTCTCTTCTTTATTCACTATGAATTCTCACTTTAGTAAATAGCCCAGACACATGCATAAGTACATGAGCCAGGTGAGGCACTAGTCACTTGAGTGATGCTGGACATCTATTAAGAAGGTTAGCATAAAATATATATCTACGTATTAAATTACTATTATTAGCTTGCTACTTATTTTAATTGATTTGGTATTAATAAATACCCAACCTACATAAGGACACAATTGATTCCTGGATACCTCCCACATTAGTGTACTTATTATGTCACTTTTGTGTACTATTAAGAACATTTTTATAAACCTTTGATAGTGTCATTCATTTAAGTTAAGATCAGAATCAAGCAGAAAAACATGTCACTGCAATTAGGTATTGAATAAATAATTACTCACCAGTCTTTCCCTCAAAGGCCTCGTTCTTGTAATTACTCACAAGTCTGAAAAGGAGTGTTGTCATTAATGCACTTTGCTAATGATGACTAACCCTAAACGGAAATGCTCATATCAGGAAAAAGTTTGTTTGCAATGACTCTCTTATGATCAACCTTTTCTTGGGAGCACGCACCAACTGCAACTTAAAAGATTGAACAAAAATTCATAATAATGATTGGCCCAACCAAATTTTACCATTTGTGTTTAACAAAAGCTCCATTTGGCAACACTCGCTAATAATGTCTTTGTGTTTTTACCATGCGTTCAGCCAACTTACTAAAATACATTTTTTGTATATCTGTTCAGTTGTGAAATTTTCAACAACTGGCTGTTGGGTTTGTAAATTACAGCTAGTGTTAAAGGAACACTATAGTGTCATGAATACAAATTTAGTGTTACTTTAATCTAGTGTTAAATTAGCTGTTAGGCCCCCGGCCCACTCAGATTGCTCGGAAACAGTTTTATACTTACCTTTTCTCCCATACTGGTCTCCCCGCGGTTGGCCTTGATGCCATGGCTGAGATCATCAATCTTGATGATCTTGGGCAATCCAATGTTTTACCATAAGAAAGCATTAAAAGGTAATTGTGTATGCACGCCACGCTTCGCAAACAGCATCTCCTCATAGAGATGCATAGACTCAACACATCTCTATGGGGAACGTTCAGCGTCTCCATGCATGCATGATTATTTTAATTACCAATATATATATAACAAAAGAAGAGGTTCAAGCATAGATATATAGGGCTCATTTCAAGTTCTACGCTACTAGACAAGTCTAAAAGTTAGCCGCCACTACAAGCCTGGAGGGTTCATGGCTAACTCACCAGGTGGTAATTTCTACTCGCAAGGGCTGCATTTTCACTCGCCAATGGCTAGTGGGTGAGTGGAAATTTTAAGCCCTCAATATACATATAGCAAATCGGTGAAGAATTCAACACTGCACAGTGTGACCTTGTGCATTCTCCCTGTAAGAGTGGTACAAAATCCTGAGATTCAGGGTCTACCTTATCAAGGTCGTAGATATTTATTGTATATGTCTGATATATCACACATACCACGTTAATCTTCTTTATGTCTGTTCTTTTCTTAAAGGTGGATGAAATTACCCAGCTAATTAACACATACCTGATGTGCATCAGTAATGGACATTGCTCCACTATGGGGAGTAACAGTGTTGCATTTCACAGTCAAGATGAACCAGTGCATCACTGACACTGTTATGGTTTGCAGAATTTTCCCTGAGGGCAACTTCTAGGCATGGCTATTACTTATGGCCCTTATGAATCAGCAGCAGCATTAAACCTGGACATCGAATATGGATGTGCCTCTACAGGAGATTATAAAGATGTGGAAACAATATTTTGCTGCAATCAAACTTCTATTCCCCAAACCAAAAATGTGTCTTTTCTCTTCCTCTACCATATAGATGCCTTTGGATAAGGATTTTTGTCTAATTTTGTCAGGATATTCGTCAAACCATTAGAAGGCAAAAAATCCAATCGACACATTTGTGCATTTTCACTCATTGCATATTGTTAAACAGTTTTATTTCAATTTTCAATCCGGTTACCGACACAGGATGCTAAGTTCTCCAGTTGTCTGCTGCAGTGTTTTTTGTTGTTTTGTGTATCAAACTGTACATTTATTCTCTGGATCCAGATCTATTCCTTTGAGCCTTGTGTTGTTTCTCACGACCTAAGCTTTCCTTTGATGTTGGGTAACTGTTAAATGCAAAAATATGGTAAATAATTTATGTCAAAAAAGGATTCTTTATTAGTAATACAATTTACGTTGCTATTGTTACACAAGACAATGGGATGAAAAAACTACTCATTGTCTTTAAAAACATTTGCGATTTAATCTAAAATAATAATAATTTAACGAAATTACTATCCCAGCAGGATATAAGTCTCAAGGCAGGTAACTGGTTAGTCTCCCACCTCCTATTTTCCTCATCATAGACATGAAGAATTAGGCCAAGCAAATTCATCATTCTGAGGCCACCTTATGGTAATCCTGCTCTATACCTGTTATGGTTCTCAAGCCATAGAACAACAACGGAAACATGGGTTTGACAGAACATTTTGTCTCCAATGAAAGAGTCCTAAAAATATATTTTATATTACTAGTAAATGAATTAAAATACCAATCCAAATGACCAACTCCCCCCTACCCCCGCCACAAAAAAACAAGCAAAAAAAAAAAAGAAACAACACGTTTAGCTATCAAAACTTAGCATTGATATCCATTTTACAACTTCTGGCTTTGTTAAAGGACCACTATAGTGCCAGAAAAACATACTCGTTTTCCTGGCACTATAGTGCCCTGAGGGTGCCCCCACCCTCAGGGACCCCCTCCCGCCCGGCTCTGGAAGGGGGAAAGGGTTAAAAACTTACCTTTTTCCAGCGCTGGGTCGAGAGCTCTCCTCCTTCTCTCCTCCTCCGTTCCTCCTCCTGGGCTGAATGCGCACGCGCGGCAAGAGCTGCGCGCGCATTCAGCCCGTCGCATAGGAAAGCATTTACAATGCTTTCCTATGGACGCTTGCGTACTCACTGTGATTTTCACAGTGAGCAGCACGCAAGCGCCTCTAGTGGCTATCAATGAGACAGCCACTAGAGGATTAGGGGGAAGGCTTAACCCATTCATAAACATAGCAGTTTCTCTGAAACTGCTATGTTTATAAAAAAAATGGGTTAACCCTAGCTGGACCTGGCACCCAGACCACTTCATTAAGCTGAAGTGGTCTGGGTGCCTAGAGTGGTCCTTTAAGGAAATTATATCACATTTACAAAAGAAGTCTGTTACCCAGAATCCCATGAGGTACATTTATTTCTACATATTTTTGGAAAAATATTTGCATTAGACCTAGCAATATTAACATGTTAATCCTAAAGTAAAACTTAAACAAATATGGTTTCATACAAATTTGTAATATCTTTGTAGGTTAATTATTTCAGTGTTGGAAGGTGTAGGTTTCCATATGCTTAACCACATAACCAACGTTTTCTTTGACATATGGTGTACATATTTTTTTTTTTTCCGTAGACAATATATATATTTTTTGTGCATTTTATTTTGTAAGCTGCAGGCAGCTTTGTGGGCAATCAAATACTTACATCCCAGACGCTTTGTGAAGGCTAGTGCAGGATGAAACGGCTCTGCATAAATGGGAAATTTTGAATTTAATGCCAGTAGTGTTTTGCTTTTCAACATGGAGCAGTTTGTAATGACAATTCTGCTGTAGTGTATTGTCCTAGAATACATGCAAAAATCTGTCCTTTTATGAATATTTAAATGGAAAAAGAGATACACAGGTCTAATAATACTCTATTAAAATTCTAGGATTTGAATATAACTTTAAAATTCAAAAATATGTACGAGCTATATATACAGACATGCTTTTAGGTATTTATAAAAATTTGTGTCAACTACACATTTGCATGGCAAAAAAGTTCAGTTTGTTCGGGGGGAAAAAAATTCCTAAACATTTTGGTTTGGACGAACAGAGATCATCCATGTGCCATTTCAGCTGGGACGAATTTTGTCCATGCGATCATTTCAAGAAAAACTATTTGGACAAACCAAATTACAATGTATATATTTGGCACTGTTCCACCTTTTCTTCCCATCTAGTAGTCATTTCATTGATCTGTGCATTAAATCAACATTTATTGTTTGTCCCCTAACAATTAATCATCTTTTTACATCATTCATCTTTTTATTCAATCTCTTAATTGAAACATGAAATACCACATCATTGGACAGACCTTTTGTCCATCATGGCAAACTAAGCTGCTTATTTGCAAAAAAAAATTTCTGGCATCACAGACGGTGCTTCAAATCACAATCCATTGCCAGTTTTATTTGTTTTGCGATACAAGGTTCAAAATTGAACTTGATGGACTTCAGTGTTTTTTCAGCCTAGATAACTATGTAAGTATACGTCTACATGGCGTTTCTGAGTTGCGGAATTTGGCCAAATCACAATTTGCTTGAAATTAGCCGTCACCGTTTACCTTTTGGGTTAAAATCTGTTTTGCTGTTAATGTGAATAGATATCTATACTTTTCAAATACAAAAACGGGAGAGATAGGAACATGCATTAGATCCTAGTTGGCTTACCTGGAATGTTTTGTGGGTACCTTATCGTCAACAGCTAGAAGTTATTCAATTTCAGCTCCACTTATGCCAGCAATTAATATGTCATATAGTGTGTTACACTTCCCTGACTGAGGTAGTATAAATGAGCTTAATTTAACATCTATCCATCTTCAATCGAATCTCATTAGTAGAATGCTCAGTGGGGATAGTTACGGAAGAATGTGTACCAATATATTTAGTGATGCCACTTTAAGAGCAAGTTGCTTTCCTTGCAGCTTAATCACCAGTCATTTCCAATAATATTAACATTGAATTACATGGATCCTACCACATTCCTTGTATTGTATTAATTGAAGGTGGTATTCAATTAATGCTGGATTTAAAAATTATCTTGTATCTGAAAAAAAAAATGGTAGTTTTAAAATAGTTTTCCAGTGGACTCCATTGAAAGTGTTGGATTTGGATAACAAATCAAAATATATATTATATTATTTTGACCTAATGTTTATAGTTTTGTTAACAGTTCACCACAATTCAGTATTTCGTTAATATACACTTATGTAACGGTGATTATGTGAAAGTTTAAGTCACACAATTCATTGTCAAACTTTAGATACTCTAACACGGTTATTTTCTGAGGATTGTCTTAGGGGGATTTTTGAATTGTACACCAAAATAGGCAAATTGGAGAAACCAAACATATTTTGGTCAGAATGTGAAATTCCTTGAATCCCTTCAGGTAACTCCTTGTTCAGTGAATACCTCTGCCAATACTGTTAACGTCCACGTATATCGCATTTTTATCAGAAAATAATGTAATTGTTCCAATGAGAATCACTATGACAATATTAATAACCATTTTTTGCCTGTACAAAGCTCAAGATAGTAAAATGGACAATCTGCAATATTTCTAACAATAAAATCCAAGTCGTGAGCTTCCACACATTGGATAAATCCACGTGGTTGAACATTACATCACATTAGTAAATGCACTTCTCCTTTCCCATCAAGAATCCAGAACACATTAATTTTTACCTTTTTATGTAATAATAAATAGTAATGTTGATTGTGTTCCATCCTCTTATCTCATTATCTCTACCTAAACCCAAGATCTATCTACAACAAACTCAACATATGCTAATTCAACCGTAAAAATATGTACAACTGATATTGAGTTCCTCTTGCAAAGAGGTAGGATTCTGACATGTGGAAAAATGCTTCATCGTACTTGTAGTTAATGTGGTAAAAAAGAATGTATCAAGGCCGTTATAAGGTTGGAGGGACAAGAAGGTAGATCCCCATGATATTTTGCCTGCCTTTTTAGATGCCAAAAACACATTTCAGTAATACGAATATAATAATATAAGTTTTATGTCAGATATAAAAAATACAAACCTGTTTAAAAGGACACTATAGTCACGAAAACAACTTTAGCTTAATATAGCAGTTTTGGTGTATAGTTCATACCATTGTAGTGTATCTGCCTAATTATCTGCCGTTTAAGAGATAAATCACTTTGTTTATGCAGCCCTAGTCACACCTCCCTTTGTGTGACTTGCACAGCCTTCCTAAATACTTCCTGTAAAGAGTGATCTAATGTTTATACTACCTTTTTTTTATTTTTGCAAATTCTGTTTAATTCACAATTTCCTATCTCCTGCTCTATCAATAGCTTGCTAGACCTTGTTTGTAAGTTACATTTACAGAGCAGGAGATAAAAATGTTTAAAGAAAGTTACATCTGATTGAAGTGAAACCATTTTTTTCATGCAGGCTGTATCAGTCACAGCCAGGGGAGGTGTGGATAGGGCTGCCTAAACAGAAACAAAAGTGATTTTACTCCTAAATGGCAGAGAATTGAGCACGGAAACTTCAGAACCATCATCTGTACACTACAACTGCTTCATTAAGCCAAAGTTGTTTTGGTGACTATAATGTCCCTTTAAGAAAAGATTATAACTAGATAAGTCATATTTTTTCTCATTTATATGAAACTACCAAAAATATTATTAGTTGTTGTAATCCATGATTTGTGAAGTCATGTAAAAGAGAGATTTGATTCACATTTGCTTAAAGTGTTCTCTTGGACAAAAAAAGTGGCCTTCCTGTTTTGTATGGGGTCTGCTACGGGTGCCACACGTTGAATGTGTATTTTGTGATTATTTCATTTTTGCACTGTTTTATGAAGCCAATTTTCGTGTACAGATGCCAAACTTTTCTCCACAGAAGGAAAGAACTTATCAGCATTCTCAATGCCCTCTAAAGAAAGCAATTTATCTTGTTTTTAATACATAATTTAAAGTTACTAAAGTGTCTTGTTTTATGTTGAGAAAAGTGTAATTTCTTTCTTTCTTTTTTTTTTTTTTTTTAAAATAGTTTTGTTTTAAGAATGCTAAAAGGATCACTATAGTGCCAGGAAAACATACAGTGTGCTGTGGTGATTATGGTATGTGCAGTGCTACTTAAATGTAAAAGAAAAAAATGAATAGTAAGATTGTAAATCAAGAAAAAGCTACACAAAAAATTGGGTAATAGGTAAACAGACATTTCATGCTAGGACAAAAAAGAACATTTATAGAAAAAAGAAGCCGTTCAAATCTCAGTGATATAGTTTAAACTGAATTAAGAGATTTATATACAAAACCATAAGCTGTGGTTAAGTGACAGCTGCATAATTTAGGCCTAAATAGCAAAGCACCATGGCTACTTTCCAAGCTACTTTGGCATAAAGGTTGCAGTTCACTTGCCAATTAAATGGACACTCAACTGCCTCCACTATTTAATAGATATATGCATGCATGCATTTAATTATGCATTTTTTATTGTGGGTATATATAAAAAAAAAAAAAAGCTTGCAAAGCTGAAGATCTCGTGTGCAGTCTTTGCAAGTCCTCTCCTTATTCCCCAGACCCCAGCCCAGGATTTCAGTGTCTGTCCAATCACAGATTCCAAGTGCAGCTTAGTGAGAAGTCTACGCAACTCTGAGCAATTGCCTGTCTCTTGAGTTTAGCTCCACTGAGCTACCTAATCCAGGAAGTAACAGGACCAGTTGTCTGATTGACAGCTTGGATGGATGTAACAAGGGTGTGTAATAATTTCTATTGAAATCTGTACTTTATGTAAAATGAGAAAAGGAGGACACATTCGTCACACATTACACAATAAAGTGCTTTAGAGGGATATTCTAAGTAAAAAAAAAAACAAATTTGGCTTAATTAAGCAATTTTGATGCATAAGTCATGCCCATGGGCCTCCGCAGGAATTTTTCCAGGGGGTGGGGGGGCATAATTGTAATGGCATCCATGCTTGGCCCCTTTTTGACAGTGTCATGAAGGGGAGGAGCATAGTCATTATCACATAACGCCAGGATGAATAGCGTTTTCACAACTATGGTGTCAGGAATACATGTTTGTATTCCTGACACTATAGTGTTCCTTTAAGCAAATTAACCCCTTAAGGACACATGACATGTGTGACATGTCATGATTCCCTTTTATTCTAGAAGTGTGGTCCTTAAGGGGTTAAAGGAACATTCTGGTCACCATAACAACTTCATCTAAATGAAAATGCTATGATGCCAGGATGCCCCTGGGCGCTCTCTTTCCTTTAAGGGGTTAAACCACTCTCAAACCCCAAAGGCTTCCTCCAGCTCCAGATCGCTCAGTGGTATGCGGCTTCTGAAATGGAGTGTCAGGAAGTGCAGATTGACGTCAGGCATGGGTGCCGCTGATTGGCTAGAGTGGTCAGCTGATGCTCTAAGTCAATCTCTAGTTCCCAATTCATAAAATGTTTTACATCTTTATGAATGGGGAGCTGCTGATTGGCTTAGAGTGCTAGCTGACCGTTGTAGCCAATTAGCGGCACCCCTACCTAGCGGCCCTCTGTGTTTCCTGAAACTCAGTAAATAAAGTGAACACATTAACACTGATAATGTTTTTTACCTGGGGAGATGAGAAGGTCCAAAGTTTCCTGCAATGCTCAGGTACCAAAGCCTTATGATGTGGTGTACAGAATGAAGTGGAGGGATCACTTCACTTGTCCTTCCTGCTCCAATCTCATTTTCTTCTCCATTTGACACAGTTTACTTGGGCCCCCTGACTACATATAGATACACACAAATACACTGCCTGACACACACGCAGATACACACTGACCGCATATAGATCCACACAAGAACATACAGATACACACTAACTACATATAGATACACAGACACAAACAGATACAAACAAGGTACACACACTGACTACATATAGATACACCGACACACACACTAACACAGATACAGACACACGGATACACAACCTGACACACATGCAGATATACAGATACAAACACTGACACATACAGATACACACATACAAATACAAATGGACAACATATAGATACAGAGACACATTCTGACAGATGTACTGACACAGACTCACACACAGACAGCCATACTGAAATACACATACACAAAGACATACTGAACCACACAGACACTGACGGAATCACACACACACATACATACAGATTCACTGACAGACATACTGGCACATATACACACAGACAGACGGACATACTGAAACACACAGACACTTACAGACATATTGACAAACACAGACATACAGAACCACACGGACACTGACAGACATACAGACATTCTGGCACACATACAGACAGACAGACAGACTGAAACACACATACACACAGACACTGACAGACATACACACATACAGACATTTTGACACTCACAGACAGCCATACTGAAACACACATACATACTGAACCACACAGACACTGACAGACTCACACACACAGACATACTGACACACTGACAGACATACTGGCACACATACACACAGACAGACAGACATTCTGGCACACCTACACACAGACATTGACAGACAAACACACACAGACAGCCATACTGAAACACACATACATACTGAACCACACAGACACTGACAGACTCACACACACACACACAGACATACTGACAGACATGCACACATACATAGATACTGAACCACACAGATACTGACAGACTCTCACCCACACAGACATACAGTTACACTGACAGACATACTGGCACATTAACAGACATACACTGACAAACAGACATACACACATACATACATACATACTGACACACACACACACACTCATGCAAAATTTGGTAACCACCCTCCAGTTTCTTATCTTTTCCTGGAGGGTGGCTTCCCTGGGGTCCAGTGGGCTGGCTGGGAGTTAAGCTCTCGCTCTCTCCCGGCCTGGCCCCCTCCGGAACAGCTCCTTCCTCCCGCACGGCTCCTGTTTCTGTGGGAGGAAGTGACGCGCGGCTGTCACTTCCTCCCAGTGCTGCCAAAAATCAAGGGCTCGGTCGCGCTGTTAAAGCGCCACAGCGCCCGACTGGGCCCCTGCTGACACAGGCCCACCGGATGGCCCAAAGTGCATGGGCCACCCAATGGGCCCCCATAGTTTGTGGGCAGAGGGCAAATGGGGCAGGTGCCAGTTTGCCCCGCGTTAAAGACGGCCCTGGAGGTTGTGTTAATCAAAGTCATGGCAGGGTGGGGCTAGGGCTGCATAAACACAGTGATTTAGCTCCTAAATGGCAGAGAATGTAGCGGTGAGATTGCAGTGGCATAGTCTACACACCAAAATGGCTTTATTAAGCTAAAGTTGTTTTGGTGCTCAGAGTATCCCTTTAAGTCTCTCTGTATACTGCTATACAGTAAAATCTTGCTAAAATATGTAGGCACGAATGTGTATATGTACAAGTATAACGGCATATACATGAATCATTGTGTGCGTATATATTATATCTTACATTTGGCAAACAAACCTTCCTGGAATATATTTCTGGAACAAAAGCTAGAGAACAAATATAACTTTCTGTTGATCTCCAGGCTTTACGCCAACAATTCTCTTCCAAGAATCAGGCTGTAGGTGGAATGAAAGCTGGATCAGGCAGGCTGTATCTGCAACCTGCTTAGCAACAAGAGAGGGGCTAAAGAATAGAGGAACCAACATTCAAAGCAACTACAGGGGAATTTTGTTGTTGTTTTGTTTTGTTTTTTTTCAGTAAAATTTTAAGTATTACAAAATAATAATAATGAAAAAAGTCATGAATGCACAAAGGACCCCATTGTGAACATATTATTAATGTAATTATCACATAATACTAACAACAGCTATAGAACATTTTTATGTTAAAAATAACCACAGCACCAAAGCAATTTGCTGCAACGGACACAAAAGTTTAATAAAATAAAATGTAGCATATTCGTTGTAAATTGAGCTAATTTTTATCTGTTAATAAAGACTCCTAAAGGAACACTAAGAGGTTTTTTTTAACCACCACCCCTGCCAAAAAAAAAGTAAATAAAACAAAAAAACATTTTAACTTACCTTCTATCCCCTGCCACGCCAGCATCACTGCACCTGCCACTGCTCCCCTAGCTGAGATTATGGTTGCTGATGAGCTCAGCCAATCCAAAGCTTTACAATAGGGAAGCACGGGGAGCTAAGG
Source organism: Pelobates cultripes (assembly GCA_933207985.1). NCBI lineage: Eukaryota > Metazoa > Chordata > Amphibia > Anura > Pelobatidae > Pelobates > Pelobates cultripes. Next base: position 211,606,672 of record OW240917.1, read on the forward strand.
TGAATCAGCATCTACTCATAGAGATGCGTTCAGCATCTTCATTCCGGGGCGTGAACATGTAATGGTAAATGTTAATACTGCAATCTTTTTTTACCAAAAAGGGCTGTAGTGAAAGCCACTAGAGGTTTCCTTAGAAAGCAATGTAACCATTGCCTTTCCTCAGATCACCATGCCTATCCCATACCACAAATTCGATTACTGCATCCCTCCTTACAGATACACACATTCCCTACAAACACACACACTTGCTAATTCCCCTGTACACATAAGCTGAAGTTTACGATACAGATTGTTTTATTTATTTTTCCCTAAACTTCTGGTTAAAATATATGGGTGCGTCTTATATTCCAGTGTTATTCTGAAAAATACGGTAGCTTATTCACAAAGCCACACTGAACAGTGAAACATTCAATATTGAATCGAAAGCTGAAATGCTAAATTTAAGCATTAATAGCCGATCCTGAGAAATTCTCAGTTCCGCCATAGTAACAGCTTGGGAATTGTATCTGAAATGTTGACATTTGCAAGGTTATTCAATAAAGTTGTAATTCTGTGTTTAGTAAATAATTCTAAAAGTCCTTAATTCTTGCTGGCATGTTCTGTTCGTTAATGGAACCATCCGGGCACCATATCAAATTCATCAAAATAAAGTTGTTATGGTGCCAGGAGGTCCCTGGCTTACCTAAGGAGGTTAAATCATTTACAAACAGTTTAAATACAAAGAGCTGTATCGCTCTGGCCCCTCCAACATCAAGTTGCTGAAAAGCTTAAAAATGGAAGCCTACGACTGTTTTGTACAGTGGGGAGCCTCTGATTGGCTTAGAGTGGTCAGTGGACACTTTCAAAATAAATAGAGTGATTGGCTTCTGGTAGCATAGGCAATTACAATCAGAATGCAATATATAGATCATCTGATGTAAAAAAAAAAAAACAACTAACTAAAAAAAAAAAAAACAGGAAATTCAGGGGGAGGAGCATATTGCTTTTCCCCTTGAATTTAATAGAGTTAATATAAAGCAGTTAAAAATGATCAGCCTGCTAACTGTGTACATAAAGGCATGTTTAGCCTGGTAGGAAAAGCTAAGCTTTCTGATTGATTACATGTCAGTTCGCTCCTGAGATTCTAGTCTTCAAGACTATACAAACACACATCATCAGAATTTTCTTCTAAGTGCTCAATGGGAGACAACTGCCACTCTAACAAATATAATTATTTTACGAAAAAATCTCACTACCTACCCACTTTAACAAACCTCATGGGCGATGGCTTTTATAAATAATCTATTTGTAGTAGTTTGCATGAAATGGAAGTCTTATTGCTAAAAAAGCAAATTACTTAATCTCATATTTAACAACAGTACTCAGTACGGAAGGCAACTTAAAAATAAAAAGAACGTTGTATGGAAAACCATCACCTTTCTGTGAGATATTTATACTGTGAGGGAAAAAAAAGTATTTGATCCCCTGCTAATTTTGAACATTTGTCCACTGACAAAGAAATGATCAGTCTATACTTTTAATGGCAGGTGTATTTTAACAGTGAGAGACAGAATTAAAAAAAAATCCAGAAAAACGGATGTCAAAAAAGTTATAAATTGATTTGCATGTCAATGAGTAAAATAAGTATTTGACCCCTTCGACTTACTTGGTGGCAAAACCTTTGTTGGTAATCAGAGAGATCAGACGTTTCTTGTAGTTGGCCATCAGGTTTGCAAACATCTCAAGAGGGATTTTGTCCCACTTCTGTTTGCAGAACCTCTCCAAGTTATTAAGGTTTCAAGGCTGACATTGGGCAACTTGAACCTTCAGCTCCCTCCACAGATTTTCTATGGAATTAAGGACTGGAGACTGGCTAGGCCACTCCAGGACCTTAATGTGCTTTTTCTTGAGCCGCTCCATTGTTGCCTTGGATGTGTGTTTTGGGTCATTGTCACGCTGGAATGACACATTTTCAATAACCTGGCTGAGGGAAGGAGGTTCTTAGCCCGTCCATCGTCCCTTTGATGCGCTGCAGTTGTCCTGTCCCCTTAGCAGAAAAACACCCCAAAGCATAATTTTTCCACCTCCATGTTAGATAATGGGGATGGTGTTCTTGGGGTCATAGGCAGCATTCCTCCTCCTCCAAACACAGCAAGTTGAGTTGATGCCAAAGAGCTCGATTTTGGTCTCATCTGACCACAACACTTTCTCCCTGTTCTCCTCTGAATTATTCAGATGTTTATTGGCAAACTTCAGATGGGCCTGTACATGCGCTTTCTTGAGCAAGGGGACCTTGCCGGCACTGCAGGTTTTTAGTCCTTCACGGCGTAGTTTGTTACCAATTGCTTCTTGGTGACTATGGTCCAAGCTGCCTTGAGATCATTAACAAGATCCTCCCATGTAGTGCTGGGCTGATTCCTTACCATTCTCATAATCATTGAAACTCCACGAGGTAAGATCTTGCATGGAGCACCAGACCAAGGGAGACTGACCGTTATTTTGAGTTTCTTCCATTTGTGAATAACTGCACCAACTGTTGTCACCTTCTCACCAAGCTGCTTGGCGATGGTCTTGTAGCCTATTCCAGCCTTGTGTCTACAATCTTGGTCTACAATCTTGTCCCTGACATCCTTGGACAGCTCTATGGTCTTGGCCATGGTTGAGAGTTTGGAATCTGATTGATTGCTCTGTGGACGAAGAGAGTGCTCCTAATCTCAGCTTGTTACCTATATAAAAGACACTTGGGAGCCAGAAATTTTGCTGATTGATAGGGAATCAAATACTTATTTCACTCATTGATATGCAAATCAATTTATAATTTTTTTTGACATGCATTTTTCTGGATTTTTTTTGTTGTTGTTGTTATTTTGTCTTTCATTGTTAAAATACACCTACCATTAAAATTATAGACTGATCATTCTTTGCCAGTGGACGAACGTTCAAAATCAAATACTTTTTTCCCTCACTGTATATGACACACAGTCATTGGAAAAAGAAAGTACACCCTGTTTGAATGCTATGGTTTTACAGATCAAGACAATCACAATCATCTGTTTTTGTTTTTTTTAGCAGGTTTTAAAATTAGGTAAATACAACATAAAAAAACAAACACGACATATTACACCGTGTCATGATTTATTTAACAAAAATAAAGCCAAAATGGAGAAGCTATGTGTGATAATCCAAGAACACCTTATGATTCAATAGCTTGTAGAACCACCTTTAGCAGTAATAACTTTTCTGTATGACTTTATCAGTCTATCACATCATTGTGGAGGAATTTTGGCCCACTCTTCTTTGCAACGTTGCTTCAGTACACTGATGTTTGCGGATGTGTGTTTATGCACAGCTCTCTTAAGATCCTGCAACAGCATTTCAATCGGGTTGAGGCAGGGCCGGACTGGTCCACCGGGATACCGGGAAATTTCCCGGTGGGCCGCGGCACCTGGGGCTCGGCTGACAGCCCTAATCATTGCTCAGGTTCCTGTAATCCCGGCCGGCTATGTGTGAGCTGTGCGGCCGCACAGGACCCCATGGGAGTAGGTGGAGCCAGGTGGCCGGCACAGCTCACACATGCGGCGGGGGCGGAGTAACCGTGCGGCGGGGGCCTGGCTAACTGCAGCATGGGAAGCAGGAAGGGGTCCCTGCTTCCCTAACAACCAGCCTCCAGGAGCTCCAAGCAGGAGGTAAGAAGGAGGTCAGTGTGATTGCCTGTGAGTGTGTAACTGTGTGTGTGACTGTTTGTGTGTGTGAGACTGTCTGCCTGTGTGTAACTGTGTGTGTGGCTGTCTGCTTGTGGGTGTGTGTGTGTGTGGCTGTCTGCCTGTCTCTGTATGTGTGGATGTTTGCCTCGGTGTCAGTGACCGTCTGCCTCTCTGTGTGTGTGTGCATGCCTCTGCTAGTGAGGGAGCCTCTGTGTGTGTGTGCCTGCTAGTGAGTGAGCTTGTATGTGTGTCAGTGAGCTTGTCTGTAGGGATCATATGTGTGTATGTGTGTGTTAGTGAGCCTGTCTGTGGTGAGCATGTGTGTACAGTGAGCTTGTCTGTAGTAAGCATGAGTGTGATCGTGAGCTTGTCTGTAGTGACCATGTGTGTCAGTGAGCGTGTCTGTAGTGAGCATGTGTGTGTCAGTGAGCTTGTCTGTAGTGAATCTGTGTGTTAGTGAGCTCTTCTGTAGGGAGCATGTGTGTGCCAATGGGCTTGTCTGTAGGGAGAGTGTGTGCGCATCAGTGAGCTTGTCTGTAGTGAGTGTGTGTGTGTATCAGAGTTTGTCTGTACTAAATTTGTGTGTGTGCTAGTAACCTTGTCTGTGTGTCATTGAGATTGTCTGTCAATTAGCCTATTTGTGTGCATCAGTAAGATTGTCTGTGTGTGAGTATGCTTTACTGTATAATTTAATTACCCTAAAAGAACTAATATTTTGAAATAGAAGAATAAATGTATCAATAACATATATATATATATATATATATATACACACACACACACACACATACTGTTGCATCACCAGTATCCAGGCAATTGAAATAGTTGGATGCACTCTCAGATTTCCTTAAAACTTAACTTTTATTGAAATATTTAAGAGAAGATCAATGTTTCAGTCCCTCTTGTGGACTTTCGTCATGATCCTGATGCAAGTCCACAAGAGGGACTGAAACGCTGATCTTCTCTTAAATATTTAAATAAAAGTTACATTTTAAGAAAATCCAAAAGTGCAGCCAACTATTTCAATTGTGTGTGTATATATATATATATATATATATATATATATATATACATATATACATATATACATATAAACACCCTAAATAGCACAATGACTTATGGGGCTGGCATAGATTTTTTTCCAGGGCTGCTTCGTATTCCCAGCCCGGCCCTGGGTTGAGGTCTGGACCTTGACTGAGCCATTGCAACAGCTTGATTCTTTTCTTTTATAGCCATTCTGTTGTTGTTTTGCTGGTGTCCTTGGGATCATTGTCCTGTTGCACGACCAAATTTTGGTCAGACTTTGGGGTGAATTTGCTGCGACGTCCACTCTTGGGAAGGTTTGAATAATCTTTCCAACTCTAGAACGATGGACTTTAAATTGTTTAGAAATGACCTTATAACCCTTCCCAATTTGATGGGCACAATTGCTTCTCTAAGATCATTGCTGATGTCTTTCCTCCTTGGCATTGTGTTAACACACTTGAATGCACCAGATCAGCACACTGCAAAACCTTTGGCTTTTATAGAGGTGGTCACACTTGATGATGATTAATTAATCAAGCGCATTTGATTAGCATCACCAGTCTGCTATTTAGCCTCTTAATTCCAATGGAAGCATTACAGGTGTACTTTGTTTTTCACATATGGCTTCATGACATCTGAGGTTGTATTTACCTAAATTTTAAGACTTGCTAAGGAACAGATAATTGTAACTATGTTCTGATATGTAAAACCATAGAATTCAAAAAGGATTTACTTTATTTTTCCAATGACTGCATACAGGGTAGTATACTTTGTAAAGGCCGGTGCTACTCCGCAATGAATATAAGCCAGCTTTGTATGATAGCACTCCAAGGACTTCTGGTAGTAGTTAAAAATAAAAACTTTTATTTATTGTTTGCACAAAATAAAAATATCAACGTTTCAGTTCACACAGTGAACTTTCATCAGGATAAACCAACAACAGTGACCACAGTGAATTTACTGTATAACCAAATCGTATCTTATGATTTTTTTTTTACATAAGTTATATGTAATTTTCTATTTCCTTCTCTTTCCCATCATTTGAAATTCATAAAATTTGCATCTTCAAACCCTTCTCTGCTAACATTGCCGTTATTTATGGTCTCTGTCAGTCCTTACATTGGCTTCCTGTATCCAATAGGAGTCAATTCAAAAGTGCTAACCCATAACTATAAAGCACTGAACAATTCTAGCCCCTCTTATCTCTTCACAGATTCACAAGTTGCCCCTTCTCGGTCTCTCCGCTATGCCTGTGACCTTATCCTGTCCGCTGCTCGCACCCGTACGGCCAACTTGCGATTGCAGGACTTCTAGCGGGCGGCTCCCTTCCTATGGAATAGCCTGCCAACCGCCATCAGACTCTACCCTAGTCTTCAATCATTTAAGAAGTGCCTTAAAACCCATCTCTTTAGGAACGTGTATAACCTCTACCTCACATACATGTCTCTTGCTCTTTCCTAAAGGGCAGCACTCTACTCTCTCCTCCTGCTATGCTTCACTCCCATCTTATTTGATTGCTATTTCCTTTCCTAATGTGTTTTATACCCCACCTCCTATAGAGTGTAAGCTCGTTTGAGCAGGGCCCTCTTCAACCTATCGTTCCTATACGTTTTCTTGTAATTGTCCTATTTATAGTTAAATACCCCCTCTAATAATTATGTAAAGCGCTACGGAATCTCTTGGCGCTATATAAATGCAGATAATATATCATGGTGAAATTTCCAGAGAAGCGACAGTAACCCTTTAAACCTAATATAATATACCTGCCTGAATATCAAAACATTTAGATTCCATTGGAAGAAGACGACAAAGAAAAACGAAATCCTCAGTAAATAGAACAGTGAAAATATGGGCCATTATTTGTGGAGTTTATGCTCTAGTGAGCACGGATACCACTGAAAATTGGATCAACTTGATTCTGTTGGGTGTTTAGTAAATAGGGTGCTGTGTTGAGTCCACAATCAAGTTGCAAAAATTAGGCAAACAAGTGAAATTGTAAAAAAAATCTGTAGAGTTTTTTTTGTTTTTTTAATCTGGTCTCATCTAGTTTAACCTAGTAAATTTTAACTTGAGTAGATTTGACAAAGTTTTGAAGCTGTACAACTTGTATTTCAAGTTGTGGAGTAAAGATTGGAATCTTCTATTTATTCATTTTATAGTCCACTTAGTGGCATATAATTACAGCAGGTTATTTGGACCATGCCCATAAAGTTTGAGTTAAAGGACCACTATAGGCACCCAGACCACTTCAGCTTAATGAAGTGGTCTGGATGCCAGGTCCAGCTAGGGTTAACCCATTTTTTAAATTTATTTATAAACATAGCAGTTTCAGAGAAATGGGTTAAATGGGTTAATCCGGCCTCTAGTGGCTGTCTCATTGACAGCCGCTAGAGGGCTTCCGCGTTTCTCACTGTGAAAGTCACAGTGAGAAGACGCCAGCGTCAATAGGAAAGCATTGTGAATGCTTTCCTATGGACTGGCTGAATGCGCGCGCAGCTCCTGCCGCGCATGTGCATTCAGCCGAAGAGGAGGAGAGCTCCCCGCCCGGCGCTGGAGAAAGAGGTAAGTTCCTCTCCCCAGAGTCCGGCGGGAGGGGTCCCTGAGGGTGGAGGCATCCTCAGGGCATTATAGTGGTACTTTAATCCATTTCACTCTAGAAATATATTTTAGGACCGTTTAGATGTGAACACACAAACACGCAAATTATAAAATTTAATGAAGGCAACACACACCAGTTTATATCAATAATATTTAATGTTACAAATGCCAATTGTGTGAAAAGGCCAATGTCTGAAAGTATGATTACCTCCAAACATGTCACAAAATAAGCAATGGTATATATATATATATATATATATATATACACACACATATACACACATATATATATATATATATATATATATATATATATATATATATATATATATATATATATATATATACACACACACACAATACTTGGGCAACGTACTAATCAATAGCTTGTATGCGCCCTAGTGCTCATCTATAGGTACCTTGAAAGAGAGTAGTAGTGGGACGTTCTTAGCATACAAAGGCAATAATAATGTTCAACATTTCTGTCCAACAAACTTTCCTATAATGCACAGCAAGTGGAGGTTTAAATAAAGGCAGAATTACAAATTATGTTGTCATCAGTGGAGATGAAGTGCAGTTATTGTTGAGGTCTGTTGTCCTCTGCACACAACCTGGTTCATAAAACTGTGAATCAGGTTGTGTATAGAGTGATAGCTGCTGCAATATGACTCCTATCAGCTTATCTTATGCTATAAATTGAAGTTGGGGAATGGGTTACACATCCTATTAACATCAAACAAAAAGGTGGAACCTCTTCCTGGTGAGTGAGAAATCTGTCTGTATCTGCACACAAACACTCAGTGATGGGGAGGAGGGGACACTAACTCCATTAGAAAGAATAGCATATCTAAAGATATCAAGCAACCCCCCAAAAAAAAAGTGTGTGTGTGTGTTTTTTTTTTGTAATAAATAGCACAATTGGTTCATTTCTACTACTCCTAGGGGAAACGTATTAAGAGTACAGATTCAAAACACTGGGATGCTCCAGTGATAATGCCGGTGAAATGTGGTGAAGTTAAAGTACTCACTGCTTCTAGAAAATGCTATGCTGTAATGTAAGAAGTTCTGTCCCAGGAAATAGTTTGTAGGGCAAAATTATACTCCCATATTCTCTGTTTATGGTTCTAGTGTTTCTCTTCATAGAAGTGCAGTGTGTCGTTCTTAAACATTAAAGGAACACTATAGTCACCTAAATTACTTTAGCTAAATAAAGCAGTTTAGTGTATGGATCATTCCCCTGCAATTTCACTGCTCAATTCACTGTCATTTATGAGTTAAATCACTTTGTTTCGGTTTATGCAAACCTAGCCACACCTCCCCTGGCTATGATTGACAGAGCCTGTATGAAAAAAAACTGGTTTCACTTTCAAACAGATGTAATTTACCTTAAATATTTGTATCTCAATCTCTAAATTGAACTTTAATCACATACAGGAGGCTCTTGCTGGGTCTAGCAAGCTATTAACATAGCAGGGGATAAGAAAATATTAAACAGAACTTGCAATAAAGAAAGCCTAAATAGGGCTCTCTTTACAGGAAGTGTTTATGGAAGGCTGTGCAAGTCACATGCAGGAAGGTGTGACTAGGGTTCATAAACAAAGGGATTTAACTCCTAAATGGCAGAGGATTGAGCAGTGAGGCTGCAGGGGGCATGTTCCATACACCAAAACTGCTTCATTAAGCTAAAAGTTGTTCAGGTGACTATAGTGTCCCTTTAACATTATATCTGTCTGCTAACAAATAAGGCAACTTTATACTCACCAGTCCCAGGAGTTTTCTCTTTCAAGGTACATTGTATAAAAATAGTCTACAGGGTATGCATTATTACTCAAAACAAATACAATACTCCTGCCCCCTGGAAGGAAACCTATGAAACCACTTCTTCGGTCATGCACTGCGAGGTACACAAATACAGGTGCCTGAAACTAAATTTGAAAGTGAGGACTGGATAAATTAAATTTTTCAAGCTTGAGAACATTGGAGAGGTGTAATGGATATTTTTCATCAAGCCACAAGTGTTGTAAGAATGGCTGTTTCTGGTCAATGGTACAGATTCCTAACAGGACAACATGTGGCCACGTAAGTTTTAGACGGCAACTCCTTACTTAGAAGTATTCAGAATAAAGACTAGAGAAGTGAACTTCGGTCTGGAACTAATTAGGTCAAACAGTTTGAGAGGGTAGTCTACTTATGGCAAATGTGAAGAAAACATCCGATAACTCTCCCATGTTCTGGCTCTAGCTTTGCATCAGTACAGTTCAGTAGAGTTCTTTGACTTTCTGGATTTAGAAAGAACCTAGCATCCATAACCATGTTTTTTTTTTTAATTTTCTTTTTATTGGTGGGCACCTGGCTTCCGTCCCATGTTTTCCCTCCCACCCTACTTTACTTATCCTGGGTTCCCCATGAGATATAATCTGGGCGGGTGGCTGCATGATATTCATCAATTAGTTGTTGCACTATCTCCCTGGAGTTGTCCAACTCATCAAAGTTGTCCTTGAATATATCTTCCTTGCGGAACTGCTCCAGAAAAGCCTCACGCTTACGCAGCTTGTCATACTGTCGGCAGGTCCTCTCGAATAGCTGAAATGTAGAGAAAAGACACTAGTTGGAAAACATTAAATAAACGATGTACATCAGTGAGAAAATATAACAAGCATCCTAACGAAAATATAGGGCTACCAGCTCAGGCATTTATTCAGCAGTGCCAAGCTCCTGGCACTGCGGGGGTTAAACCCAGTATGACCAGTACAGCATGCAATGTAAAAACAAAACTAGTGAAAACTGTTAAAGATTAAACCGCATAATCAATAGCCAACTTTTAATTAGCTATTCAGGTGTGCAAACGTTTACAGTTCTAAATGTCTCTTCAAAAGTAACAACAACAAAAAAAAACACAAACAACAACAAACAACAACAACAACATTAGAGGACAGTGTAGTAAAAGTCTGCAGCCATTAACAGAGCTCGACATTCCATTTTTCAAAAAGATACATAAAGAACAGACTGTTATGATGTCAAGGAGAAAAAAAACATTAAGGGGTTAAATAAAGGATTTTCAATACTATTCTAGGCTATGTGCCTAATGGTTAGATTTTGAAAATTTGCAACAAACAGTGGAGTTCTGATGTGCCAGATTAAACTTTGTGTTGTGTTATTCGGTCTTGTATAATCAAGATGACTGCATTTTACCTATTGCTCAGTGACTGATAGCTTACTGGAACAATGCTGAACCAGGTCCAATAAGATCCTGCAAGTTTGAACTAGAGGCCCTGACTACAAAAACGGGGAATGAAGCCAGACTCTATTAAGTTCAAGTATTCACAACAAATCTTTCAGTTTGGGGGTAAAGGTGGTTGAGAAAAAGAGAGAGACAGGAAGAAAAAAAAAAAAAAAGCAAGCAAACAAAAAATACATTTGAAAAGTTGCCTTAAAAATGGCTAATAATGGGGGCAGCATTACAAGTGTGTGTTCTCATAGAGGAATCAAACTAATTAACTATGTAAAGTGATATATAAAGTGAAAACATAGATTATTAAAACGGCCTTCTCTAACTAAACTGTATTTCATAGACTAGAGTCTAGTCTATGAAATACAGTTTAGTTAGAGAAGGCCATTTTCTTCTTATATAGCAATAGATGTATTTATGGCTATATAAGAAGAAAATGAGCGAAAAAAGGCAGGATATTTTTATTTCCTAAATATGTTTGTGGAGTCATCCATTGATGATAAGTTACTACATGCTATATTACATGCAAATAAAGAACTGTAAGGAATACATTGATATACCTGTCATTGCTATCACTGGGCTCATTTACTTAATACATAACTGTTAGATGGACATATTACATATTACTCTAACTGCAGAACAAGACCTCAAATTAACAGATTAAAAAGAAATTCTAAAAATACTATCTTGAAGCAGTTGCACCATCTAGTGTCCAAGTAAGGAAGTACAATTAAAAATAAAGGTTGGGAGTTAAAGGGACACTATAGTCATGCAGCTTTCTGGCTGTAAACACTGTCTTTTCAGAGAAAATGCAGAGTTTACATTACAGCCTAGTGATAACTTCACTGGCCACTCCTCAGATAGCTGTTAGAGGTTCTTCCTGGGTAATGGTTGCCTAAAATGCATCCAAACATTCAGTGTCTCCTCCCTCTGCATACAGACACTGAACTTTCCTCATAGAGATTCATTGATTAAATTCATCTCTATGAGGAGATGCTGATTGGCCAGGGCTGTGTTTGAATCATGCTGGCTCTGCCCCTGATCTGCCTCTTTGTCAGTCTCAGCCAATCCTATGGGGAAGCACTGTGATTGGATCAGGCTACCACTTCTGATGATGTCAGCAGACTGCTTGTTTTTTTTGGGGGGTTTAGGCAAACAGCATGCAGATCTACAGCTTCTGGCTTGAATACAGTAAGATTTTGCTATATTTAGGGAGGCATGAGGGGCCCAGGCGGACTAGATAGTGGTTTTAGCATGTTTGTGTTCCTGACCCTATAGTGATCCTTTAAATGAGCCAAACACAAAAAGTGACAAAATTATTATTATTATTGCCATTTATATAGCGCCAACAGATTCCGTAGCGCTTTACAATATTATAAGAGGGGGATTTAACCATAAATAGGACAACTACAAAAAATTACTTACAGAAATGATAGGTTGAAGAGGACCCTGCTCAAACGAGCTTACAGTCTATTGGAGGTGGGGTACAAAACACAATAGGGGAAGGCATATTTTACTCTCATAATGCATGTTCCCCTATTTTACACACATACATATATATTTCTCAAATACTGAAGTGCAACATTCTGCATATCATAAGGCACAAACTTTTTGTGCTACAGATTTATTAGATCAGTTGAGGTCAGTTTTTATGCAGTTTTACAGGAAATGTCATAAAAAAGGGCGCATTGGAGGCACAACCGGAACATGCATTTTACAGTAGTGGTGCTGCCGTAAATTCCAACATTTATACAAAATACAGATTAAGGAACAGCGCACACAATGCAAAGGTCAGACAGACTATGAGTAAAATAACTCCATTGCTCATAATCTTTTATAACAAAAAGTTGCTCTCTCTTTTGATATTTCCTTAATATTTACTTTACAAAAGATCCCACAGCTCACATAAGCAAATCACGTAGGTGGGCTACTAGCTTTAGTAGACATGAAAGTACATACCGAGGAGATGTTTGTATGATTGGCCATCATGAGCCCACTCACTCTGTGTGCAGATGGGAGGTAGGGAGATTTTCTGGATAGAGCAACCTGTATACTTGCAGGACCCCATGGAATAAAGTTAGCCAGCTTCCTCTCTCTGATCCTTTGCAGGCTCTTGTGTACCTATAAAGAGAATATAACTATTCAGTAAATCCAGTACAATTTATGAAGGAATTTGGCTCAATCTGACTCTTTTAAAATGTTCTACCAATAACATGTTTGCACATGACGAAATTTTTATTACTCATCATAGTATAGTGGACAAACTGGAAAAAATTCCATCTTCGCCTATGGTGACGTGAACTTTGCAGCATATACTGACAAATGAATATTCTAGAATAGCATTTTCAGGAACTGCATAATTTACAAGAATGGTACATTATACGGAATGCACTGTGCAGATCTCATTCCGGGACACTTAAATATACAAAATGTGTACAAACAGATAAAACGGGATTCTGCTGTATATTCTACAATATAGTATTACCAATATATACTGAAGTAATTGTCAAACATCACAGAAAATGACAGTTATACATGGCACTCACAAAATGCAGTGTATAAAATCGCCTTAAAGATAAATATGCACCTGTGTTGGATCCACTTCGCCTTGGATGATGTTCAGTATAGCTATGTAGCAGTGGTTTGTTTGACGGTCTCGGCCCGTGGACACCATAACATTTTTGGGCTGCAATAATCTCCTCATGACATCCAGAACTGTGGTCTTGCGCACACTGGCCACCTAAAAAAACAGCAAACATTATTAGGAGTTGTCACATTGAATGTTTAAAGGCTTAGCAAAATTCTGCGACTATGCCAAAGTGAAACCGTACAATTTTGTAGTTTCAAACAAAGGCACTTCACTTCCAAACCACGGAAAATACAAGTTTCCAACCCACAAGTCAGCTAGAAGAAACACTCTGGTCGTCCGTATACCTCAGTGCATTTGATAGTTTTTCCATTTTATATACATTTTGTGGTTTTCTTCCTGTTTAAATCTCTTCAGGTATGCTAAAAAAACCAAAAACTAAATGCTTTGCTGTTTTTATTGCTGCATAACCCCAACACCTTTCTCACGCCTCCCCTTTTCACAAAATGTTTTTCTGATTGGAAAGTAAGCAGTGTAGCTCAGCCAATGAGAGATCAGTGTGTCCTGAGCTGCTGATTTGACTCGGCCCCCACAGATAATCACTGTCTTCTTATTATCTGTAAAGTATTTCAAAGCTGTGCAAAGAGAACAATGGAAAATTAATAAGAGGACAGATTTTGGCTGTGGTGCAAAATTAAGCCAGCAACTCAGAAAGACAGCCACTAGAGCACAAGTTTCATTGGGAACTAAAGAAGGGCATGAAAGGATAGTGAGAAACTGAAGAAGGACACAAGACAGGATATGGTGCGACTGAAGAAAGGCACAGGAGGGCATAACTGTAGAGGGGCAAACTGAAGAGGGGCGCAGGAGAGAAGAGGGAAACAAAAAGGGCAGATGAGAGGAGGGTGGACAGAGGAGAGGAGGGTAGACAGAGGAAGGGCAGAGGAGAAGAGGGTGGACAGAGGAGGGGCAGAAGAGAAGAGGGTGGACAGAGGAGGGGCAGAAGAAGATCACAGGAGAAGAGGGTGGACAGAGGAAGATCACACGAGAGGGGGGACAGAGGAAGATCACAGGAGAGGGTGGACAGAGGAAGATCACAGGAGAGGAGGGTGTTGACAGAGAGAGGGCACAGGAGAGGAGGGTGTTGACAGAGAGAGGGCACAGGAGAGGAGGGTGTTGACAGAGAGAGGGCACAGGAGAGGAGGGTGTTGACAGAGAGAGGGCACAGGAGAGGAGGGTGTTGACAGAGAGAGGGCACAGGAGAGGAGGGTGTTGACAGAGAGAGGGCACAGGAGAGGAGGGTGTTGACAGAGAGAGGGCACAGGAGAGGAGGGTGTTGACAGAGAGAGGGCACAGGAGAGGAGGGTGTTGACAGAGAGAGGGCACAGGAGAGGAGGGTGTTGACAGAGAGAGGGCACAGGAGAGGAGGGTGTTGACAGAGAGAGGGCACAGGAGAGGAGGGTGTTGACAGAAAGAGGGCACAGGAGAGGAGGGTGTTGACAGAAAGAGGCACAGGAGAGGAGGGTGTTGACAGAGAGAGGGCACAGGAGAGGGGGGTGTTGACAGAGAGGGCACAGGAGAGGAGGGTGTTGACAGAGGATGGGCACAAAGATACACACAGAGGGGGCACAAAGATACACACAGAGGGGAAGTGGAAAAAAAGATATGCAGAAGGGAAGTGGAAAGAGACAAATACAAAGGTGTTGGGGGAGAAACAGATACACAAAGGGCCTGGGGAAAGAAAGGCATGCCAACCATCCACGCCAATTACAATTGCCAACCACAGCCATTTTGCCTGGCAACCAGCCAGCAACAGTAAATAAGGTAAGAAGAGCTAACTTGTGCTGGGTATGTTATATAATGTTATATCATGTTGTGAATAGGGGCCCTAGTGTTAGAGAGACTGTCAAGAGATCATACATGTATACTGCACATGCACAGCACGTGGAATCGTCCGCAACTGAAGTGAAGTGTTCAAGAAACAGAACACTGTCTCGACCGCCGCGTCATGAAATGATGCATGTCTAAAAAATGTTTCACCAACATGAAAAGTTTGGAAAGCTCTGCAAGAGAGGCACTTCCTCTACTATAACCAAGACAAACTCTGTTGTAGATCAAATCTGGCTCATAGAGAAGCATTTAATGGGCACAGCGCAGTGTTTTGCCTATGTGGAAGCATTGGTCGCAACCAAGAAGGTGATGTTCTCAGTCAAGAAGATAAAAAGATTTTGTAGAGAATGATGTGGCGAAAGCTGAAAAGTAAGTAAACCTTCACATCTAGACAGGTAACAGGAAACTAAAGCGTTAAGAATACATGCCTGTTAGCTGGGGGTGGTCGCAGCTGCACATTGCCAACTATGCTGCCACCCCTATCCCAGATAAATGTATTTAATATTTTTTCCCTTCTCTCCTCCTCCTCCTTATACCCTACTTCTACATGCCTCCCTCTTCCTACCTCCTCTACACACCTGCTCCTCTCCCCCTTACTTCTACCCTCTAACTAAGCAGGCTCTCTTCAGCCGGTTGAGGGCCTGCCAGGCGGGTCGGCAGGAGAGAGACAGGACCTTTGGATTCAGGATGCTCCTTTCTTTCTTAACAAGCACATAACATGATAGGCACTGAATTACACACTGTCGGCGTCATATGGTGTACAATGCTGTCACACACAGCAGACCAGCGATTACGTAAGCCACAACCCCATACCTCCAACAATACGAATTCAAAGTGATGCACATTGCTAACCCCCAAAGATTTACATGGTTACATATTACATTTTATGCCACACGCATTGCTTGTATGTTGCTCTTTATGTATGCTTTGCTATACCTGCTGAGTGAAGTCTAGTGTGCACCCTTAATGTCAGTCTGACTGCTGTGGGCTGTGATATTATAACCTCTGCGCCTTAAGACTGTATGGCAGTATTTAACTAGGGTGACAGTGTAACCCTGTGAAATAAAATGTAAGTTGGGGAGCACGGCTGTTTGAGGTCAATAAAATAAAGAAAGAGAAAAATAAATATACAAACATCCTTCTGTGAGGTGCATGTCGCAATGGCTATTTAGGCAATAGCTCATCATGGTGATATGACTGTCTTCCTTACACATGCCGTAGCTCTTACGGGGAAGCCATTGACGCTGTACTAAGGATGAAGTGTTTTGACCGTCTTTAAATTGGCTAGTGGCAGGTTTAAAGGACAACTATAGTGCCAGGAAAACACACTCGTTTTCCTGGCACTATGGTGCCCCCCACCCTCAGGGTCCCCCTCCCGCCGGGCTGGATGGCGAGGAAAGGGATTAAACTTACCTTTTTTCCAGCGCCGGACGGGGAGCTCTCCTCCTCCTCTCCGCCTCCGATCCTCCACTTCGGCTGAATGCGCATGCGCGGCAGGAGCTGCGTGCGCATTCAGCCAGTCTCATAGGAAAGCATTTACAATGCTTTCCTATGGACGCTTGCATGTTCTCACTGTGATTTTCACAGTGAGAAGCACGCAAGCGCCTCTAGCGGCTGTCAATAAGACAGCCACTAGAGGATTTGGAAGCTGGATTAACCCATTTATAAACATAACAGTTTCTCTGCAACTGCTATGTTTATAAAAAAAAAAAGGGGTTAATCCTAGAGGGACCTGGCACCCAGACCACTTCATTTAGCTGAAGTGGTCTGGGTGCCTAGAGTGGTCCTTTAAGCCACTTAGTCTGTACTTGTCTAGCGTGTGAGAGTACCCCTAACCAAGAGGGCTGTGGGGGGGGGGGGAGGAGGGAGTCTGGCTTTAAGTGGGTGCGGTCCTACCGCCTCAGGGCCACAAGTAAGTGGATCTTTGGTTTCAAGTTACATGGTTAAAATAACAAAGAACTGGGAAGTTTGATGGATGTAGAGGACAAGTAAAAGAAAGATGAGAGAAAGGTTTCTCGTGGCGGTTCTGCTAGGCCGTGGGTTGCCAGGAACGTGGGAGCCTCTACAAGTGACTGCACTTCGTACGTCTTGTCCGCTGAGTTGACTGTCAAGGCCCTAGGAGTGGACCAGCGGTGATAGGCCGCATGGATTGTCGCCATTGCAGAGTAGTGTCGGTAAGATCCTGATAGAAAGTCAGGTGGTGCGATTCAAAGACCACAGGTGTGGTCTTTGGAGGAGCTTTTGCTTGTCTGCAAAGGATTGGAATCTGACGATAATGTCTCTAAATAAGAGGCCGCAGGCACTCTTGGTGATTTTTCAATCCAGTATACGCCATCCAGGACAATATCCTTTGCTAGTTTAGTGGGTAGTAGTGAAGTTAAAAGCCTTCTCATCAGGTGAGATAATTCTTCTGAGAACACTGCATCAGGCACTCCTCTGATTTTTAGATTCCTTCTTCAGCCCCTGTCGTTGAGGGAATCCACCCTTAGGTTCATGGCGTTGTGTGAGGTCTGTAGGGTGCCTACCGTTTCCTCTAGGGCCGATAGGCAGCGTTTGAGGTCGGACACATCCTCTTCAGTGGCTCAGACTCGCTCCGTGACAGCTTGTACTTACTCCTTCACGAGGGCTATGTCCACATCAAAAAGTTTGCCAATGCGGTCATATAAATCGTCAATGTCCTGTTTGGTGCATGGTGGGTGTTTCCACGGGCCTGCCAGTAGGTGAAAGGGTAGGGTTATTTATCCCATTGTGGGGTCGACTGACCTCATCGTCTGACTGGTCCGTGGAGGCCTCCCCAGGTGCTTTCAATTGCGGGGTGCCGGTAAACAACTTGCCAATGTCTCTAGTTCTGTGGGACCCAGTAGACGGGGTCTTTGGCTTTCTGAGTTATATCTTCATAGGCCAGAGTGCCGTTTCAGGAGGGGGTGAGTATAAGGCCCAGTTGGCAGTTGCGTGCTCCGCTGCAAGCCGTTGGTCACACAGCCTAGAGGTCCGCTGGGTCTTGTGGGTCGATTTGGCATTAATATGTTCCCTGAGAGTTCCCCTGAGCCGTGCCACCATTGCCGTGGGTCGATGGGGCAGAGGGTAGGTGATAATCGTTGGATTAGAGTTTTTGAGCCTAGAGTGATGAGAAATGGTGTCTGATCTCTCTTGGTGCCTGGCCCGCTTGAAATGAAAGACATTAGATGCATTAAAAATAAAACAGGGGGGCTGTTTTATTTTTAATGCATCTTATGTCTTTCATTTAAAGCTCTGTTAGGTATTATGTTTAATTAAAAATGTGTGCCTCACAGCCTGAAATTGTATATAAAAAGAGACAACTGGGGAGCTTTAGCGACAACATTCAGAGCCCTTAAAAAAAAAAAAAAAAAAAATTAAAACAATGTCGGGTGCCTTCTATAAACACACACACAGGTACCCAATGTTAGACAGACACACACACACTGATAGCTAAACAATCTGTTAGGAACACATACACATATTCCATCTGTCAGATATTTGTCTAGGTTGACCAAAGACTAAATTCAATCAAGTTCAACCATGCAACCCATTATTTTATGAGGTTTATCTAAAAGAACACAAACAACCCCAATTGTAGCCATTTCCAATTATGCTACAAAAAAGGTAAAAAGCCATAAGGCAGTCAGATTTAGCCTTCTATCAACAACCTGTTCACATACATATCCATTATATCCTTAGACAGCCTTTTTAGTTCGAGAATATCACATATAATTAACTATACACAAAAGCACTTTACTAGCTTTTGCAACAGCAGATCGGCATTGCATAGTATTGTCTACCTTGTGATCTATTATTGTTCTCAAGTCATTTTCATTTAAAGGGATACTATAGTCACAAAAACAAGTTTTGCTTAATGAAGCAGTTTTGGTGTATCATGGTGGTGGATCATGCTCCTGTAGTATTAGTGCTCAATTCTCTGCCATTTAGGAGTTAACTCGCTTTGTTTATACAGCCCTAGTCACACCTCCCTGCATGTGACTTACATAGCCGTTCTAAACACTTCCTGCAAAGTGAAATCTTATGTTTAAACATACTTTTTTGTACAGTCGGTTTAATTTATTATTTATCTCCTGCACTGTTAATAGCCTGCTAAACCTTGTAGGAGCCTCCTGTGTGTGATTAAACTTAAATTTAGAGAGCGGGAGATAACTTCTAAAGCAAGTTAACATCTGATTGAAAATTAAACCATGTTTTCATACAGGCTGTGTCAGTCACAGCAAGAGGCAGTGTGGCTAGGACAGAAACAAAAGCGATTTAACGCTTAAATGGCAGGGAATTGAGCAGTGATAGTGCAAGGGCATGACCCATACATCAAAACTGCCTCATTAAGCTAAACTTGTTTTGCTGGCAATAGTGTCCCGTTAATGTGAACCCCAACTCAAACCCATTTAAAGTATAATTGGATTGAGGGTTTGGTATTTCAAAATGCATGACCTTACATTTATCTGTATTGAATCTCATCTGCTACTTACTTGCCTAGTCCCCCAATGCATCCATATCCCTCTGTACAGAAATTATATTATGTTCAGACTGTATTATCTTACCTAGCTTTGTGTTATTTGCAAATACAGACAAATGTCTTTCCTCCTCCTAATACTGATCTCCCTCTCACATTGGCTTCCTGTATCCTATAGGAATCAATTCAAGGTACTAATCCACACCTATAAAGCACTGACCAATTCTAGCCCCTCCTATATTTCTTCACTGATCTGCAGGTATGCCCCTTCTCGGTCTCTCCGCTCTGCCCATCACCTTCTTCTGTCTGCTGCTCGCACCCGTACAGCCAACTCACGCTTGCAGGACTTCTTGTGGGTGGCTCCTTTCCTTTGGAATAGCCTGCCTACGACCATCAAGCTCTCCACTAGTCTTCAATCATTTAAAAAGTGCCTCAAAACCCATCTCCTTAGGAAAGCTTATGGCCTCCCAGAGTATTCGCTCTCTCAAATACCTGTCCCTTGCTCTCTCAAAGGGCAGCACTCTATTCTCTCCTCCTTGTTTGAATGAGTCACTAATGGCCTGACTGCTCTGCAGAGCACTCGGAAGCGGAGACAAAACCGACACAGAAGCAAACTTCTTCATAGCTCCTCACGTTACCCTCGGAGGTAAGAACCAATGTGCCCCAGGAGAGGTGAAATCGGTCCTTGCGTGTGTCTGGAGGGGAAGAAGCGAGCAACACCAACATCAGCCTGTAGACATGCTTGCATAGGACTGCCTTGCAGATTTCCTGCGCTTCCTGATGTCAGGAGTCGGTTAAACGTTTACTTACCTCCCCCTGTAGACGTTCTGCCTAAGTTACCAGACCTACTAGACACCCATAGATGCCACGTTACATGAATATGCATATGGTTATGTGTTTTAACTTTTGATTCATCTCTTTATCTTTACCTTTGTTTTCTTTTACTCTACTATATTCACCTTAGCCTTAGAATGGCAATGTTGGTGCCAGTGGTATATTAACTTATTCTTGCCTAGCAAATGTGTTATACTACGTTCGCTGTTTCTATAATTAACGCACAAGTTTTATAGCACATATCGGACCACTCATGTACTAACTAAATAATCTAAACAGTCAGTTCAGTTTATTCAGCCTACTGTTCTTGAATTCTCTATCCTGACATATCTATGGTGAGCATGTTCAACGTCTTAACTATATCATCCCATACATCCGTACCACTACATGTCTGCCTAGCTCAATTGTTAACAAATTATTCAAAAAATAAATGCTGAATCTTGGAATGCCACACTGTTTTATGTCATGATTAAGCTTGTTGATGCGGTTGTGGCAAGGCAAGCTTGTATTGTTATATGTGCACAATAGAAGTAAAGAATTAAAACATAGTAATGGCCAATCTTGGTGTAACGGACCGTTTTGCCCACAAGAGGTTAAAAAAACAGTTTAGGTGACATTCCCCCTTTTTTAGATGCACAGACAGCTACTGCAATCACCACTCTCCCGAACTGCAAACACACGAATACTGGAAATAGCCGAATAGGAAAAACCATGCAAATAGGTTTACACTCCTAGCAGTCAAACTGGAACAGTATACAATAAATCCTCCCCCAATAATGAGACGACACTTCACTTTGAGGGTTAAGCAGGAACTGTCTGTAATGGCCACACACTGGCTTTTATGCAAGTCCCCATTCAAGGGGACATCCCACAGGGTGGGACACAGTACAACCAATCGTTTACAGGAGAACTGTAAAACACACCCACAGTTACATCACAATCCCTCCTCTCTGTCCTGGAGATAATTGGGAAGTAATCCACTTATCTCCCAGGACAGAGGCAAAGCTCCATTAACCACATGGCAGTAACAATACAATAAAAGACATAAAATTACATACAGTTACATTTATTCCATAAAACATAGACATTCTACATATCCCCAGATAGCTTAGATCTGAGCGCACATTACTACCGCATGACGCTCAGATCACATACATACAGTTCAATCGCCATGGATCCAAAGTCTTTCATACAGTCTTTCAGTATACGGCTGGGCTCCATGGCATAGCTATCTGGGGTAGCATGGCTTTAACAGTCCGCAGAATGGCACGAATAAACCTTTCTGCCAGTAAAATAAAAGATTAAAATGCAGGACCATAGTCTAAAGGGAGCAGGCGAGCAACCAGGCCTCTCCAGTGGACAGTGGCGAGGTTGGTTCCGCCACACTTGGCATCGCAAATGTTTGTGAAGTATGTTTGCAATGTTCAACTACCCTACAAAATGGCTCAGCATTACAGGAAATGTATGTCCCAATCACCTGCAGTTTCGAAGTTAGCCATTACTGCCTTACACTTATGAATACAATATGAAAGAGCAAAAAGAGCACACTTAAAAACCAGGGGAGAAAGAAATGAAAGAAAAAAAAAACTACATAGATCTAGCAGATCAGAAACTGAAGCACACAGAGGTACCCGCTTATAATCCATGAGGCTCTTAGATCTGCTTCTCCTGGGAATATCCTTTGTGAAGGCAAAACGTAAAATAAAACATTGCATAAATCATCAACCATAAACACTTAACTTGTTGGTAAATCCTGACAGTTTCATAAAAGGTCTTAAAGTGTATTTGCTGCAAAAAAAACTATAAGCAATATGTTTGGAGCACTGACAGAAGCAACATCTGACAAAGAAAAAAAATGTATGCTATTGGCTGTGGAGTTGCAACTCTGTCATGTGTCATTGCCCCAATACAAAATAAATCGCTATATAGTCGATATACCTCAAATGAAAAACACACATGCATTGAATTATGCATTTTTTTCCACTGGAGGTATATATAAAAAAAGCTTGCAAAAGCTGCAGTTCTCTTGTCTGCTGCCTGTGCAAACCCACTTCTTCCCCAGACTTTCTGTTGTCCAATTTCCTATGAATGAGAAGTCTTTGCAAGGCAGGTAATCTCAGGGGTGGAGGAATTTGTCAGAGGGCCATAGGAATATCTGCATACTGATCAACCAGTAAAGACTTTGTCAATTTCATATAAGGAAATGCAGAATCATTGTTAATTTCATCTTTCATATCAGAATATTGTGCAAACTTGGCATAAGGACTTTTTCCTTGTGCAGTCAACTCCACATCCACCTCTCCTTGACAGATGCCTGCTAATAATATGTGCTGGTTCCTACATTGTCTGCATAATGTCAGGCACTTGGTTTTAGAAAATGCACATCAGTCCTTCCTCCTGTCCCTCACTTGGTAAAGCAAATGAAAATAAATAAATAAAAAAAGCACAAATACATTTCCCCATGAAATGTTCACCCTCCTACACATTTTGTTTGGGTGTGTATGGCAAACCATGCAGACATGCAAGCCAATTAAACTGAGGTGCAAGTGTTTTTTTGTTTGTTTTTTTAAGGGGGAAGAGGGTATGTGCATGTTTAATTTGTGCGCAAATTCTGTATTCTTTTAGTTTAATGTTAAATTATGCATTACTAAAATTAACAAAAATGGAAAAAAAACTGCCCTGGAAAGACTCCTAAACACCTGGAGTTTATGTTTCTATTTAATAGTGAAGGCAGAGTCTCACAAGAGCCTTCACTCTGCACCAGTTTAGTTAATGGACGCATGCAGTGAAGAAAGTCAAAATAGATGGGTTTTACAGCAGCTGCAGGTAAACCCTAAATTGTTATTTGATTTTTCTGGAAACTAATGGTCAAGAGGAAGGATAGAAGAAAACCAAAACACGAATAATTGCAGTTGGTCCCTTTAAACATTCTCATGGTGTATAGTACATGCCACCTATGTAAGCAAGTCTCATGCACTTGTGCGCATACACATTGCTTCTTATCATATAGATGCACTACAAATGAGTAATGTCATTATGTAAATACTTACGGATTGGTCAGTTGTCAGCGGTGTATATCCAGTCATTAGAAAGTGCAGACGAGGTGTGGGGATTAAAGATGCAATAAGACCAATCAGGTCGTTGTTCATGTAGCCTGGGTATCTTAACGTAGTGGTGCTAGCGGACATAATAGTGGACACCTGACAAAGAAAACTGCATTGTTTTACAAAGACAGTAAATAATGGTTCAAAAATGCTATGCAAGAGGACTTTCAGCATCACCGTAATCCGCAAAGGGGAAATCCTAAAGTGAGTGCAGCCATTGCCGCGGATGTGCATTAGGTCTCCCCCAGCGATGGAGAGAAGGCAGGCCCGATCCAGCACCGAGGGACATCGACAGTGGACCCAGGTAAGTGACAAAAGGGGTGTTTAACCCCTTCTCCACCGTGCGGAGGGCCTTGACAGGAGGGAAGCTAAAGTGCTAGTAAAGGGCCAGAGCAACTACACTGTGAATAGAGCAAGAACTGAAAAATTCTGTCAATAATAGTGAGCTTTGCATTTGAAAATCTTACAGGGTTATTTACCCAACCTGAACAAATCTACAATAGGTGGGTACATTTATTGTCCAGTTTAAAATTAGTGCTATGCAAAGTATACAAAGTATAGGATCCAATATTAACAAAGCACTGATTGATTTAAAAAAAAAAAACAACAACAAAAAACACACACGCACACACATCGGGTGGCTCTAATTAAAAGTGCAAATGAAGAGTTGTATATGCCGTTGTCTACCCTTCAAGTTGCAATTAAGTCCCACCGAACGCCCATAGGAGACGAGACAACCTCCCTATATCTCCTCATGCAAATAATCAGATGCCTTCTTTCCTCTAAATCTTTTTTTATTCGGCTCAAAGAAAGCAAAAAAAAAAAAAAAAAATCCTGATGCAACTAATAAAAAAATAAAATAGAAAAAGCCCAAATTACAAAAAAAAGATGATAAATTTAAAAATGTGATGGATGAGAGAAAAAAAAAAAAAGGAAAACAAAAGATTTATGTGAGCCCATCAAGGGCTCTGCACAGAATGAGTTTAGAAAGACTTTCCCATGCAGCGCTCAGATTGGAAGGTTTGTAAACCATCGTGCTCAGACAGGCAAGTTTCACTTTTCTAGAGACTTGCCATGAGCCTCACTCGCCCATTATTTCACAGACCCCCTTTCCCATGGCTGTCTAGTCTCTAATTTTTTATGTTTAATTAGTGTGCCCCCACCTGCCACATGGCAGAGGTAGAATAACTCCCTTGCAGAAATATAGGGGGTCACATTGACAACCATTGGCTCCCCCTCTCCACTACATTTTAATATGCAGTGGTGAGCAAAAGTGCGACTATTTTAGGTGGAATCTCACAATTTGTTTTATATTCACCACAGCTTGATGTAGTAGTTATGGTGCCAATAGTGCTCGGACACCGTTCCATGGTAAGTAGTCAAATTGTTTAAGTACAGTTTGACAACTTACCTGGGCCCAGCCAGGTGCCTGCATTTGGTCATCGCTTGCAGGAGCATCCAGATGGCTGTGTAGAGCAAAGCTGAGCCATGCAGCTGAGCCCTCTCAGCCAATGAGCGTGGTCTTGCATTAGACTACTTACTATGGGACAGCGCCACAACATTCCTGGCACCATAAACACTACAGCGGACTGTAGTGCTTATAGTGCTTGGAGTATTCCTTTAATGGGAGACTTGTTTTCTGAGAAACTGTGAAAATAGCAGAGCCCTTGTTTACCGAGAAACAATTATGTAGCAAACTGGATTACTGATATTTGTACACGAAGTACTGCATATCAACTGTTATTTGTCAACATTTATACAATTACAAGCTTACCAACTGGTTAATCTGAGAGAAGGATGGATTTTGTATGTGGAGTCTGTCAGTAGCAATTCTATTCAGAGCTGTGTTATCTAAAACAACCTTGAAAAGACAGAAATAAAAACGAAATGACAGATATTAGAAATCAGTACATTAAATGCCAAAAACACAAAAGCTCAATGTGATCAGCCACAAAGTGTTCCCTTACCACACAATCTGCATTCTGTGTCAGCCGCTTAAGTGTTAGAAGTGAATTGTAAGGCTGCACCACCACATCGCTCATTTCATCTTGATTTGGGAACACAGAGTACGTCTGCACCAGCTTCTTTGGGTATCTGGTTTATACATAAAGAAGTTGCTGTGTTAAAGAGCAAATATAGTGGTGCACAATTTTGGTATACAAGATTTTTGGATATCATAACCCCAAGAAAATCATAACTCAGCAACTTCAAAAATGAAATTCTTTGTAAACGACCATGCAAATAATTTTAAGACGGCGTGACAGTGAACCATTCGCTAGACAGAAGGGGGTTTATTCACTAAACTGTGAATTGTGCTGAAATTCTTCAGTTCAGTTTTCAATTCATTGTTTAGGAAATAAACCCCAGAGAGTTGTGGCAATTAGTCTAAATCTAACAGAGAGCAAGTTAAGAAATAGAGCTCACATTCTGCAGATGTGGAATTTTTCCATTCCCACCCACCATATGTGCTATTTTGTTCTTTATTTTGCAAGGCGGGTGTCATGTCACCACATCTTAAACCTACATCAGAGATTTACCAGAGATTGATTTAAGTTTAACGAAAGCCTTTAATATTGTTCATCACCAAAGATTACAAAACAAATAAATAAAACGGGATTAGAAGAAAATCTTCAGATTAAAAACTGGATTAAAGAATGCAGTGCCTTGTTTTCAATGCAAAAAAAAGTCAAATTAGGGAAAAAATTTTAAGCTTAGTAAAAATACCAAATTGTTGTAACCCACGAAGAGGAAAAATAAAAATGCCAAAAAGAAATTTATAACCAGCCATTCTTCTCTTTATATAATATCCATATTAATATTCAAACATACAAAATAACAGCAGATCAGCAGCAAAAAAAACCCATCAAAGTGCTTACTGTGCATAGGTGGGTGGGGAGACATACCATATGCCAAGTGAAACTGTTTCACATTATGTAACTGAAGAAAGTGCAGAGTTTACAAAATTAGGATGGGATATGGAATAACATTTGAACAGAGGCTAAAAAGACTGAAAATGTTAACAGTGAGAGGAAAAAAAATTAAAAAAAAGTCTAAAGGGATCTAACTTCAGACACTTGCCATTTATTCTTTCCAAAATGTAGGATCCCAACCTAGAACCTGTCAACGTACTTGTGGGCCTCCTCTTCAGGCTGAAGCTCCTGCAACGATCTCAACTGAGAATGGTTTGATAACTTACCATTGGTTCTCCAGGTGCCTACCACCCCTCCTCTTCAGACAGATGCCCCCTGCACTGAGCTAAGCCCTGCCGTGCAGGACTGCGCTCACTGGCTGAGAGTACTCAGCAGTCATCAATAAGCATATGTAACTACAAATATGCAGCAGCTACTACAAAATCAATATGGAGTAACATGTGAAGATGGGCCATAATGGCTAAAAAAAAAAATTCACAGTGAAAAAGGGTGTATCTGAAGGGAAATAACATATACCTGTCATTTAATCTTTCCAAAAGGTAGGATCCTAATCCAGAACCTGTTCCTCCAGCTATCGAATGGCATAGAACAAATCCCTGTTAAAAATAGAAGCACTCAAGTTGAGGATCAAAATGGAATTATATAATATTTATGAATGGTCAATCAATATACCACACTTTGGAAGAGTGTCTCGTTGTAAAGTAACTATTGAAAAAAATAAATACCAACCCTGCCTCTACATCAGCTGCCTCTCTTAGAAACACATTGAAAGTTATTCACGAGAGTTTCAGTCTTTGGGTATTCAAAGGGAATGCTGAATTTTAGGCCAAAATAGCTCATCGTAATAGCTGGATGGAGAATTATTCCAGTTTGGCCTGATGTTTGCAATTCACTTTATTAATTAACCCTTACTGGTTTAAGAACGACTTTCAACCTGTCAAAAAAAGCCCACCCGTCTGATACCTCACAAACACAAGTCACTGTAGTATGATAGGGTATTTTCTGAATTTAAAAGTGGTCAATTTGCAGTATATTTTTCTTTGTTCTTTATCTTCTGTTTTATTGAACTGACTGCATGGTTTCCACGTACTGAACTTAGATTTAAAATGGACATCCTAAAGACTAAAATGACCTTATTAAAGTGATTTTGCATATGAAAACTGTCCCGCATCTGAGAAACTACACAGCTTACATGTTGCCATTTTTACGCCTACTAGTGACGGTCAGATATGTCAGTCCCACTAGGAACTTTGTACTAAACTAGACTCCAAAAATGTAATTTGACTCCACTGCGTTTGTTCACTGATTCTGTTAGAAGGGTTGGACGCAGAGCACCTCTATGAAAAATAGACTGCTTGATTTCAGCAAGTACCATGCATTTTTGTTTAAATTAAAGTGTTCTTTTAATGCAAACCCTACCTGCCAGAAAGACTCAAAGCCTAAAAAGGTTCATTACCTCAAGACTGTCGCTTCCATCTGCCTCGCGGTCAATAATATCAAAGATATCTTCATGGATTTTTTCACCCTACATGATGAAGATAGTGACATGTCAGTGACACATTTCCAAATCACAAAAGTAGCAGAATATGAATTAAGGGTAACAAACTGATAATAAAAAAGTATAAAGAAAAGCACACTCTAAACACGAACCATAATTCTCCTGCTGTCTGTGTCAAGAAAAAAAAATGGGTTCTGTAATTCTGCATGGACCACCAAAGTTGGGAACGCCACCTGATGGATACTTTAACCAATAAACACAAATGTTTTATTGCGTTCTGAATCTGAACCTTACCTCTCCTATTCTACAATACATCCATTTGGTTGGCTACTGTACCTGCATGCAATTTGGCAGATCCCTTTCAGCCCCTGTATAGCCGGCAGTTTCCAGTAACCGTTGTACAAGCCATTGTGATCACAGGAATGGCTTCTTTAAATTGTAGATCAACTAATAGATTTAATAAGTAGAAAATGGTTAATTAAACTACAAGTCCCAGACACCCTTGCTCTGTGCAGAACTGAGAGGGTACACAGTTTTGAGTTTAAATTCATGTTGCCCCAAAGAAATCCGCTTGATGTCTGCATTTGTTCGGATCATCACTGTCAAAGGTTCCAAGGCAAAGATGTATATCACTGGTGAAAGGGGACATCACTGCCTTGTTCTATATGTGATAGGGAAAGGGTTGGATAACAATCCTGTGTTAAAGACTTTGGCACTTGGGTTGCTATACAGTGCTTTATATGCTGATAAGAAAGTCTGTCAAAAGCTAAATTTAAGGACTGCTTGGAGGAGAGACCAGTGGAGACAGTTGAAAGCCTTTTCAGTGTCAAGTGATAATAGCATGCTGCTTTCTTTTTCTCCATGCATGCTGCATAGTAACGACCCATCCTTCGTTCTACTTCTGATGACGCCTACTTGGTCAGTATGTTTAATGTTAGGGAGGATGGAAACAAATCAATTTGCAATTAATTTAGCAAAAAGTCCGTTTAATACGTACATTGGTGTAAAGTTTGGGCACTTTGTTGTGGATTTTCCTGGTTTGTACAGAGCTACGATAATGGCCAGAGCCTAGAGAAGCATCAGCGATTGCAGATGGAAATACTTTAACTAACTGAGGAGACAGGATGGAGGAGAACCTTTTACATGTTGCTGGTGTAATAAGGACTTCCCACTTTCTCACGTTGGGCCAGTGATAATCTAGGTAGTGTGATGCGGGACAAAAATGAATTAATTTCAGTTGCGGATGGTTGGTGTATAGATGAATCCCTTTTAGATTATAAAGGGTGCTATAGAATTTAGCAAATTTGTTGCAGATGTCCTGTGGTTTGATTATTTTTGTCCTGTATCAGAGAGTAAATATTGTTTTTCTGTTTTGTGAATTTTTTTCTTGTAGGGTGGCTGAAAGAAGTTTATTCACTTTATTGAGTAAAGTATCTTGTTTCAGTTTATGTATTACCGTATTTTTCGCTCCATAAGACGCACTTTTTTTCCCCTCAAAAGTGAGGGGAAATGTCTGTGCGTCTTATGGAGCGAATGTGAAGAATTACTTACCTGTCTTGGAGCGTGGGCCGGCTTCACAGCGCGCTCCGCGGGTCCAGGAACTTCTATTTCAGGTTCCGGTTTCCGGCGGGACTGAAAGGAAGTGTGCACACTGAGTGTGCACACTTCCTTTCAGTCCCGCCGGAAACCGGAACCTGAAATATTAGTTCCTGGACCGCGGAGCGCGCTGTGAAGCCGGCCCACGCTCCAAGACAGGTAAGTAATTATGGGACAAGGGGAGGGGGATACACTATGGGACAAGGGGAGGGGAGGAGACACTATGGGACAAGGGGAGGGGAGGAGACACTATGGGACAAGGGGAGGGGGGGAGACACTATGGGACAAGGGGAGGGGGACACTATGGGAGAAAGGGAGGGGAGACACTATGGGAGAAGGGAGGGGAGACACTATGGGAGAAGGGGACACTATGGGAGAAAGGGAGGGGAGACACTATGGGACAAGGGGAGGGGGGGACACTATGGGACAAGGGGAGGGGGGACACTATGGGACAAGGGGAGGGGGGGACACACTATGGGACAAGGGGAGGGGGAGACACTATGGGACAAGGGCAGGGGGGGACACTATGGGAGGGAAAGTGCACTATGGGACAATGGGAGGGGGGGACACTATGGGATCAGAACACTAATGGACAAGGGGAGGGGGGTTAAAGAACACTATGGGACAGGGTAGGAGGGGTTAACAATCACTATGGGACAGGGTAGGAGGGGTTAACAATCACTATGGGACAGGGTAGGAGGGGTTAACAATCACTATGGGACAGAGGAAAGGGGGGTTAAAGATCATTATGGGACAGGGGAGAAAAAAAATTATTCTGAACAAACTGTCCCATGGTAAGAAACACTATGGAACAGTTTGTTCAGAATATTTTTTTTTCTGGGTTTCCTCCTCTAAAAACTAGGTGCGTCTTATGGTGAGGTGCGTCTTATGGAGCGAAAAATACGGTATTTATCTCATTTAACTTTGTTTTCAGGGAAGCGGTGTGTGTAGTTCGGGTGTCTAAGGGTGCAAGAAAGAGAGCTGTGGCAGTATCACGTAATGTTCTTAGGAGTTTTGGCATTTGAGCTTGGGATGTCCTTTTTAGATATTAAGCTCTGCTTATAAACTGTCCTCTCAACTGCTTTATAAGCTTGTGTTGCACAGTATCATTGCTTTTTAGATCATAACATTGAATTCTTCAAGTTCTTTCTGTGTTTGGGATATGAAGGTATTGTTAATCAACAATGTGTCATTAAGTCTCCATGGGTTGAAGGCTCTAAATTTGAATTGGGGGGTTTGGTGGTGCCATTTTGCAACGGCACAGATAAAGCAGCGTTGCTGGCTGCACTTAAGGGGACTTCTCAATACACATTTTAAAAATATGGCTCTTGCATTCTATGTAGAGCTCTTAGGGGATACCCTGCAATGGGGAAGATCAATGCGGCCTTTCACCACTCTGCTCTAGGACCGCGACCTCCGCTACAGATGGTACTCACAGCTGACTCTACAAGTCCACAAGGTTAATATCTCTGCAAATTATCTTAACTCCCCTCTGCACCGGAGGAGTATAAGTTAACCAGTTAGTGTAGAGTGTCGTTCAGAAGGCAAACTAATATTATGAATCTACCCTCGGGGTCTGCTTTTTTTTTTTTAATAATAATTCGAATGCAACTGATTGATGGATGAGGAATGAAAGTCCTCTCGATTTATATTTATAAAATATTTTACCAGGAAAGATACATTGAGATTCCTCTTGTTTTCAAGTATGTCCTGGGATTTGAGGACATATGCAGAGTGGTGCGGCACAGGATAAGGAGTTGAGCTCATTTTAGAAACTGTAGCCCTTAAAAAGTGTTTCTTGTATACAGAGTATGTCAGCTGCCATTTTCTGTGCATTTATGTGTAACGTGTCTTTATTTTTTTTTGCTGTGCATATATTAAGAAACGTGCCTGCAGTGCCACGACCACAGTAGCAAGCCTAATAAAACAAAGTTAAATATAGGCATGACATTTGAGGTAACTGCACATTTTTAGAAGTTTTAGAGATCAAGAGTAATACATAGATGTGTATGACAGTGCCAAGGCATATACGATTTCTATCAGGAGCAATTTCAAGTGAGTGACTATATGCTGTCCTAAAAAGGTATCAGCTACAGATAGCATTTCTAAGACAGTTACATGTTGTGTCTATATGCCTGAAACACCGTGGAGAGGTAAGGTAACCAGTGGGCACAAACCATTAACAAAATTAGTTGAAAGTAACTAAACATGAATGCACATATAATTGTAGGCTACCAGGATTGAGATGCCATGTCCAGCATTGTTCACCCCACTCCACACGCTTGCCATGTGTGAGAGTCCACGATGTTGCCAGCATTCTTCTCTCCTCTCCCTGTCAGCAGACAGTGTAGATGTCCTAGCTCGGCAGCCATCTTGGTCATGCCACTTTTAAGGTGCCAGGTGAGCAGGCTTTTACTGTGGTCTAATGCTGACCCAGTGAAGACCAAGATGACCTCTGCCGGTCCAAAGGGGGTGGGGGTGACGGGAGTGCAAGAAGTAGGCTTCGAGATGAGTGTTCGGCTTCAGAAGATCGGCCTCTTCTCCCTTCCACTGACACTGCGGTCCCAGTAGGCCTCAAGGACGGAACAGGTTGCTGCTCGGCTAGGCGCCCCTTTCCAGACGTGTTTCGCTTCATAAATGGATGCTGCTTATTTGTTTGCAGTTTTTAACTCCCGGAGCGACTTTAACCCTTAGATTTAGCACCTTTTTGTTTGGTTCGCCGGTAGCTCCAGAGTTACACATCCAGCCATGTTGGACATCAGGCCCCGCCACTGTGTAACGTGTCTTTTAAGGGGTGTTTCTAAAGGTTGGTGTGTTTAAGATAAATAACCAGTAAACTACAAGATGAGCATTGATGTTGCAAGCATAAGCTTTGGTTTGGTTAAATCTCTTTAAAATTCTCTACTTTGATGGACAATGCTATTTTTACCTGTGAAAAACCACTGGCCCAGTTGTTCCCAGCTCCTCCTCCATGTTCAGACAGATAAATGTTTTCCGGGTTGTAGAGATTGGCATATGGAGAATTTAAGATGGAATGAATAACCCGAGGTTCCAGGTCCAAAAGTACAGCTCGCGGAATGTAATGCTCATCATCAGCCTAAAACCATATAATAAAGAGAGAAACTTTTAATCTGCATAATAGCAAAAGGAGAACGTTAAAGGGACAACAATGAATGCACCTGGCACGACATGGGAAAATGGGATGAAAGGTGAGTTAAAAACGCCTTCCTCAATGCTCTCTCACAGACACACTGACAGGCGCATGCACACAGTCTTGACAGGCTCACACACACACACAGTCTTGACCGGCTCACACACACACAGACACACACAGTCTTGACAGGCTCACACACAGACACACACAGTCTTGACAGGCTCACACACAGACACACACAGTCTTGACAGGCTCACACACAGACAGACACAGTCTTGACAGGCTCACACACACACACACACACACACACACTTTTGTTTGAATTGAAACCCACTCAGCCTCCCTACCTTTGGGAGAGCTGAGTGAGTCTTTCCTGGGGTCCAGTGTGGCTCCACTCTTCCTGTGTGCGAAGGAGCAGTACTCTGCCTGTAGCTCCTCTCTGCTCCCTCGTGCTCTGTAATGATGCCGGGGCCGGAATGACATCATATTCCGGCTCCCGGCATCATTACACAGTCACCGTGGCGATCTGGCACCTGCGATTTGTCGAACCCTGTCTTATGAGTACTTCTTTTTTGACATTTCACTCACACTACATATATTACATATTGTGGTTGCCTTAAACAGAAAAAAAGTGAATTACAAAATTTAGGCAACAATACTTGATTTTGAATAAAAAATTCCAACTCCGCTATAGTCAAAACCTGGCTGCTTTAACATAAATCATGCACTTAAAGTCTTTGGCTCAATACAATTCACCACCTACTGCAAAACCAGATATCTAACTTCACACAAAGTTAGGAAAGAAGTAGCCAATAATTTTTGTGCAATTAATTTTGATTTATGATTTTCCTGCTTCCATAAAATCATAAAAAGTCATCCAAATGATTGGAATGCCACAAGGCAACTGCAATTGACAGTTTTGAGGCCATTGTTCCATGAAATACGCAAACAAAAGCTAAAATTATATTAAGATCTATACAGAGACACGTGAGTAACTTGCTATGAGTTTATGGCTGCAGAGCAGACGCGTGGAAGCTGCACGCGAACCTATCTCAGGGGCGGCCTTTCACTCTCACTGCTAGCACTGCGACAAATTAAGGCCTGTAGACATAGCTTCCCGCTTCAAGGTCCCAAACCGCAATAAAAGAGGGGTGAGAGTGCACCCAGAGGTCCAGGGGGCTGGTATAACCATGAGCGTGCTGGATACCATTTTGACAACTCAGAGGTGAGAGAAGCCCTTAACCAGCTTTCCACACGCTTCCGAGATGCTGGTCCACCATGAATTAAGTACTTGGTTAAAAGTAGGCCAAGCACTCACTCCATTACAGACACAATGCTTAACTCAATCACGGGGAGGGGTTTCCCCCTCTCAAGTGAATCTGCTCATTACCAGCTAGCCCTTACTAATGACATCTTTGGCACAACATTGAAGGAAGCCACTTTGGTCAGTCCAGTACATCACACTGGAACATGGTTGTGCCTACATACCAGATAACCTACTCAACATAGCTCTGCTGTGATAAGTCTAGCCGGTTAATGACTGTTAAAGGACTTTATTGTCCTTTTTATACTTTACGTTCTATATTATCACAATCACATGTGATTATACTACTCATATTCCTCTTCTGACAATTCCTAAACAACAAGAGATACAAAAACAAATTCCATGGAAGATCACAAAATACCCTACGTCTTAGACACTTTTGGTGCAATGATATAAAAGCTATTGGATCCACGTTGGATGCTTGAGACTTTAAAGGAATTGCCTATACCCACAGTTTGCTACCCACCCAATAAGGGAGAAATATGTAGAACCTGGAAGGAATAAAACTAAAACACAATCAAATCTACTTCATTATATTCTATAAAAGTTATTTTTACCTGATAAAAAAACACATCTTTACGATCTGTTCCTTCGGTTGCAAACTCTTCAACAATCCCTTCTGGACTGATTCCATGCTCGGCACAGAGTTGCTTCCAAAATTCAAACCCAACTGTATGGAAACAATGGACGATGAGGTTAAAGGATATTAGAAAACAAAGATAATTGTGAATAGTAGCTTAAAGTGGCTCTGCCGCTATCTGAGGTCTCTAAATAATTTGTGTATGCGCATGAGTACAACACTGAGGTGTTTCTCAAAGGCAGAGCTACTTTTTGTCAGTAGTGACAACTAAGGGAAAAAAGGCTATGTCTATGGTCAATCTTGCGGGATCCTCCAGAGATAGAGCTTTTTTTACCCTAGGTCGTCACTAGTGAAAAGGTTGCTATGCCCTTTTATCAAGCATAGGAAAAATACCAAGTGATTTTTTTATACAACAGTTTCTTCACTCTTACTAACATGATATAAATATGTATTTACAGCATTATTGTGTCCCCGGTACCATTTAGATATCAGTCAAACAAATGGTTTTCTACAGAGAAGCAGTGACTGTCCTACTCTGCAGTAATGGTACCAACATGATTCTCCTCAAAGAGCAGTATTACAATACTTCTCTAAGGTGAGACTTCCCTGTGAATGTGAAGATTGTCTGATTGACAGCCACTAGAGGCACACAAACTGACAAATGCAAACATGACAAATTAATTATCAGCCTCCAGTGACTGCATCTACGCACCAAGACCATTACAATAATCTGTAGTTGTTTTGGTGTTTATGGGATTATTTAATAAAGAGATATTTGTCAGGAATTCAAAATGTATTTTACATTTACAGCCAAAGTAGCCAAACCGGAAGAATTCTCCATCAACTATGCTTCCAATTAGACTATTTTAGCCTTAAATTTACTTTGAATTCCCGACAATTCTCACTATAGCAAAAAACCCTGTCAGAGGATACAAAAGAGTTTCCTAAGGCTACAATGTCGTAGTTACCGTTTAGGTGACTCCCCCCACAAGGGTTCAAAAGGTATTTCACTTACGTTTTATTTTTATCCCACGTCATACTTCAATTCGTCCTATCTGCGGCTGGCCCCGTCACCTTGGCTGAGATAAAGTTTGAAGACCTCAACCAAACTAAATCTTTCCTATAGAAAAGCATTGGGAGGCTAATGCGCATGCACGGCAAAATGCACTGCCTCACCAGATAGTCTCTATGAGATCATCTGATTGAAATAGCTGAGTTTCCCTCTGCTAATTCTGTGGAATCACCTCTAGTGGTTGACAGCATGACAAACAAGAGAGACATGGCACCCATCACACTTTACTGAGATGAAGTGGTCTGTGTCCCTATAGTGTAGCTTTAATATCTATTCCCTTACGATATTTGGTGAAAGTAAATAAAACAGGTGAGGATCAATCAACAAGTGGAACATGTGCAAATGAACTACCCGTGAATTGCATATGGCAGCTGGGATCAACATGGAGCCCGTCCAAACATTATCTATGTTGGCTGCATATTGAAAGCTTAACTATTCAATCCTCCACCTGTTGTCAAAACGGCACAGACAAATATAACTCCATCCGGGACTATAAACTGCCAATGATGAACAATACGTTTGTGAAGAAAGGATGTACTCAGCTTAAATTATAAATAAGGAGTCTAAATTGCAGATATCATAGAGACACCCATTGCACCAGAACAGGTGTAGACTGTCTGAATAAAGGAACATACGCTTAACAGTAATATCAAAAGGACATTTAGGCTAACAGATCGCAACTGTATAGATGAGCAGCTGTTTTGAGAGAATATTTTTCATCAACTCTTGTTTTGTCATTGGCAGCATAACTAACTGCATATGGAGATACTACTAGGTCTACCTGCCTTTGCTTGCTTTGTGTTCAAAACAAAACACAAAGTAGGGTTAAGACAAACATAGAACGAAAAGGGAAACAAAGCCGACACCATGCTCGCACGCAGACTCAAAAAACATACCGAGGCCAAACGAATCACATCAATACGCACAAACATTGGTACCATGACTGACTGCCCAGATAGCATAGGCAAAATCTTCCAGGACTATTACACGGACCTTTATAACCATGACCACCGACCCCAAGACACCAGACCAACACTGCCCGCACGCATAGAAACATTTCTAAAAGACGCAACACTGCCCACGCTCACCCAAGAGGCCCAAGCGGCACTAAGCCAAGAGGTCACGATAGAAGAAATGGCACTGGCAATGGCGCTGGCACACTACAGGCCAATCTCCCTTCTCAATGTGGATCTTAAAATCATGACCAAAATTATGGCTAACCGACTAAACCCATACCTACAATCCCTCATACATCCAGATCAAGTGGGATTCATACCACACAGACAGGCAGCAGACAATACCCGGAGAGCCATAGACCTCATCTGGCTGGCTAATCATAGAAGGATCCCAACAGCGATCATCTCTCTAGACGCGGAAAAAGCGTTTGATCGCCTGCTCTGGCCGTTCCTTCACCACACACTAACACACATAGGGATGCCATCTGAATTCACCTCATTCCTACATGCCATTTATCACGCCCCCCAGGGCGCACTCCTGCTACCCAACATCCCCCCACCATGATTCCCCATCTCAAATTGCACGAGACAGGGATGCCCTTTGTCCCCCCTGCTATTCGCCATTTCACTGGAACCTTTACTACAAGCGGTGCGCACCAGCCGGGAGATAGAGGGGTTAACGATCAGAGGTGAAACCTTCAAAATTTCAGCTTATGCAGACGACATCCTAACTATCATCCAAGAATACAACGACTTGTCGGGGTACAAGATCAACCTGACTAAATCGGAACTCCTCCCGATACAAATAGACCCCCCAAGCTTAGCCATAATCAAACAAATATGCCCAATGAGGATTTGCCACACAACGATGACGTACCTCGGGATCCAACTCCCGTCAGATGTCACCACCCTATACGAAACAAACTACACCCCCCTGCTACGAAAGGCCCACTTAGACCTCATCAAATGGAGACCCCTAGGAGTTTCATGGCTGGGGCACATTGCCACAATTAAAATGAACTTACTTCCCAGATTCCTATACCTCTATCAAACCCTACCCATACCGATCTGTAAACAAGACTTCAAGGCACTACAATCAGCCATAGACACATTTATTTGGAATGGACACAAACCCAGAGTACGCCGAAACACACTATACGTACCCAAGAAACACGGGGGACTAGGACTACCACACTTCACACACTACCACACGGCAGCACACCTAACGCAGATACAACACTGGCACGTCCCACCAGGGGAAAAATGATGGGTGGACTTGGAACACAACATCTTCGGTCGGGACCACCCATCCCTTTACATGTGGGTACCCAAACCACATAGACCCCTACCCCCTCCCACCACACCCTCAATCACCCATGCATTTGATACATGGGACAAAACGAGAGACAAATTTGAACTGTCATCATTCCTATCTCCCATGACCCCCATTTGGAGGAACAAGCTGTTCCCACCGGGACTTACCCCCAAGCACTTCGCCCACTTTGAACACAGGGACATTTCCCGTCTAGGGCATTTGTACCAAGACGACGACGTTATCAAATTCTCAGATATCAAAGACTCATCCTCGCTCACATCATTCGATCACTTTAGATTCATACAACTGCGCAGCTTTGCAGCGACTCCAATCATAAAACAAGCCGGCACGGCTCAACTCAATCGCTTTGAAAGAGACTGCATTGCGCACCCCAACAGACAAGGACAAATCTCCGACATATATGCAACCTTGACGACCCACCACACACAACTGTCTCTCCCGTACATAGCGGCATGGGAGGCAGACCTTGGACCCCCAGACGAAACAACAGACTGGTCAGACATCTGGGAGGCAACGGCCTCCATCTCCATCTGCGTCACACACACCGAGCAAGCCTACAAAATGCTATTTCGTTGGTACCTCACCCCCCAACGCCTGGCCAACCACTTTGGCAAGACACCACACGCCTAATCTCTAAACTTATAGACAAACCTTGTCCCTTAGACCCTTGGATGCTCCTACTCTCCAAGCCAATAGACCAATACACTAGAGCCGAAAATAAGCTATCCACCCGCATAGCCCTAGCAACACGTAGAACCATAGCAGAAGTCTGGTCAACAAACCGCATACCGACACAAGAAACAATTACCAAGAAGATAATAGATGGCATGCAAATGGATAGGCTCACAGCACAATTACATGACTTGCCCAAAAAGTTCCACAAAATGTGGGACCCATGGCTGGAGGGAGACACAACCATTCCGTGGTAACACGACAGGATATTAACCGCCCCCCTAGCATAGGGATCCCCTAATCGATGACATCACACACACCTTAAAATAAGTACAACCCTCACCTGACCACATAGCCCCAAACACCAACCTAGGATCCCCGAGAGGGGCCCGCGCGTGGGGTGGCTCGCGGACCGTGACTCCTACCCCCCCATGCCCACACCGCCCTATTCCATAACCCTTACCCTGAACCACTCCTCGACTCGAATAATGCTGCACCCACACATAACGAGACAGGACTCACAAAGAGTCGACGAGTGACAAAACCCATCACTTAAGAACGCAGAAATGACAGGGAACTTAAATAAGTGTTCAATGAAGATACAATGTTGATACGAATGTACGCTACTTCCAATACGCAACAGTACCCTGCGTTGGTACCGACATTAATCTTAAAAGTACTGTTATGTCTTGAACCACTCCCACCCACCCCTCCCTTTTTATTTTCTGTACCCCACTCCCCTCCCTCCTAATTTCAAGGCGAAAACCTACAAATAAAGAATTAAAAAAGACAAACATAGAACTTTGGCAGTACAATTGTTTGAATGGGTTGATCTTGTTGCTATGCACTAAGAGCAAGGCAATCAAATTAAATCTGTTTTGCTTGCATTGTTTTGCCAAGGAGAAATTATTATTTCCTTGTTAGTAGGCTTGCCTTAGATATGCAGTTGATGTACTACAGTAAATTTAAAATGTTCTAATATGCCCATTATTTAAATGGGAAGATCATGTTTTCAAATCCTGTACTGCATGATTGCTTACCTTATCTGTGCATTATTCTCCATAACGCACTGTTTGACTGACAGCAGAGCAGTATAACGGTGAGATTACTTGAAGAAAGGTTCCTGACACCGGGTACCTCCATTGTAATGCAGCCATCTCACTAATATTGCAGGACAGTAACTAAAGTAATGGCAGCACCTCCTACCAGAGGCTGGTACAGTACAGTCATGTATGTATGTATATATATTCATGCTATCAGTGAATTACTATTGCATTTAATTTTATTTTTCACACCTCACTATATTTGTTAAATCCTGGTAGGTTACTGTTGCCATTTATTTCTTCATAAAACGATAGGAGAGTACAAAAAAAATATATATACTTTTTTGGCATCTTATTTATTTTTGGTCATAAGAAATTTTATTGAGGGGTTGGCATTTGGAAAAAACATCAGTGTGTAGCACCTACATTCAGCATGGGGGTTCTGAACGTTAGTCATAGAGATGCATTAATTCAGTTCATCTCTATGAGGAAATGCTGACTGGTGCAGCGTTTTGCAGCGCATGCGCAACAGCTTCTCAACACTATCCTACGGGAAAGCACTGGATTTGCCAAGATCATCAAGGTTGATTATCTAAACATATAGGCAGGGCCAGTTGCGAGGAGACCGGCACGACGTATTAAAAAAAAAAAAAAAAAAAGTGAGTCAAGACATAATTCCCATGCGATTGGAGGGGAGCTGGCAACCTCAATAAAACACACAAATTATATGTTTTAAATCAACGTAAGTCCACCCAGCCTCCATACCTTTGGGAGGGCTGGAGTGGATCGGCTTTAACACGGGTACACTGGGGTACACTGGGCGGCCGGCTGTGGGAGAGTGGTGGTGGTTGTGTGTACTGTAGGCCGGTGGAGAGAGAGCTGTGATCTTCCTGCTCTGTGCGCCAGGGGCCAAGTGACATAATATTCTGGCCATGACATCACTAAGCTGCGCACGAGGGAGCAGAGCGTGAAGATTACAGCTCCCTTGCCGCCCGCCTACAGTATGCTCGAACCGGTCGCGTGCCTTGGAGGGAACAAATCCCAGGCGCCTGGACAAAATACTTTGTCACCATGGCGACCTTGGATTTGCCAATCTCTGGGTTAAATAACTTTTTATTTACTTACCCAATTCCAGCACCGATGTCTCTTGGTGTTGGGTCTCACTAAGCCTCCTCCGCACACACTTTAGGCCTTCCCCATAGAAAAGCATTAACTTAACATAGAGCGTGAGGATGTCCAGAGTCAATCTCTGTGAAACTGTAGCAAACACCTGTAGTGGCTCTCTGGTAGACAGTCACTAGAGACAGTTTTAGTACTGCAATGTAAACATTGGATTCTCTATAAAATTGCAATGGTTTACATTGCAGGACTAAATGGAACAGGAAAAGTACACCCAGGCCACTTCAATGAGATGAAATGGTCTGGTGCCAATAGTGTCCCTCTAACATATATACAATAATGAGCAGATAACAGATGTCAAAGACAAGAAAAGATCAAAGAGACAGAAACCAGGTAACAGATTCAAACCCAGGTCAAGGATGACAGATCAGAATGGTCAAGGAAAAACATGTCAGATACCAAAAGAACAATGTACACGGTAAACTATGTATTGAGACCAGCAAGAAAACACAAGAGGACAAAGAGTATGGACGGACTGTGCTATTTATACCTAAAGATGCTCTGCGTCATTCGAATGTGAACGCTGTTGCAGGATGCTCTGCGTCTTGAATATCATAATATGTCAGACTAGGAGACATGGAATGACGTGAGTTCAGTGCCAGAAATTACACCAAGATGATGCGTACTTTCAGTATAAATAGGTAGTGTCAAGATGGGTGCCAGAATGACACACTTTATGCAATGTACTGCAACCACATACAGATAACCTTATATCTGTCAGGATTGCCCTGGCGCCGTCCCACAGTTAGGGGTCAAAACGATGCATCATATATTCATTATCTGGGAGCATCCTGCTTTGCTCTGAAGTAACATCTGACTTTTCCTGTTGGAGAAGACAGGATGCTGTCCATGCTCCCACGTCGGTTGTCAAATGGTGCTAAAAGGTTTTTACGTTTAACCATGGGACTGCGCCAGGGCACTCCTGGTACCATAACCACTACAAAAAAGAGCAATGTTTAATGTGTTCAGAACTTGATGGACATATACACAAACATATTAAGATACAATGTAAACACATTGTAGAGACACACATCATATATAATTTTGTTACAGTACACACAATACAATACATAAAATAAATAATACATTCTGCAAGACAGGAAATCTACATCACATGATTGACACAAGCACCCCTATATAAGTATACAAAGCACACTAATGATACATACACTAAAGAGTGCATGTATGGCTCACTATGGACTATAAATGAAAGATGCAGAATGAGATGAAACACATATAATCCCGGCATACTGACTCTGATTGCCGCACTGGCCGAGCTGCAGGGTGATGATCTCCCGAGGCATGGCTGTCTCTGCCGGGGTACCTCTCCCGCCTCACCGGCCGCGCTCTGTCAACCAAACAGGGAACGACGTCACTGTACGGAAACCTGGGCCGCCATGTTCGGCCGCGGCACGTGACCACCATTGGAACCCTCGGGCCTGCGAGTGACGTCATCGTACGGAATTCACAGCCAGCCCCCACTTCTCCGCCTACTTCGTGAGTAGGAGGGGCTTCTGCCTTCTGACGTCATATGAAAGAAGCCTATCTGTGATAAATTGAATAGTATTTTATCGATTTCCACAGGAGGAGACTTTCCATTCGGTTATCGGTACATTACAACTCCGCCTGTGGTATTTTGTTTACGTTAGTGAAAGGCTCCTTGTGAGCGGAGCGGGCTGTTAGAACTTCGCTGATTGGTTCCCTCTCGGCTGACGTGTTTCGGAGCGGCGTTTCTGATTGGCTCCCGTGTGGAAACCCCCTGAAGTGAGAGGATTGGGAGAAAGAAACACAAACAGACTGCCTGGTCTCCTGTGCAGGGGGTCGCCATGATGCTAGCTGACAGCTGAGCGCATGCGCACTCTGTACCCGAGCAGCACCGTCCCTGCCTCTACCATAGACACACACACAGTGCCCACCGGGCTCAGCGGACTCCTGGCTTCCCCCCTCTCCCGGCATTAGAGCGCTGCCCCTGACGTCACTGGTCCCGGTGTTACCCCAATGGTGAGAGTCTGGTGAGTGTGGATCAGTAGCAGCCGGCGGCGGCGAGGGGGGCACCGAGGGGAACATGGCACAGAGAGCAGAGGAGGAGAACAGCTCCGGGCTGAGGAGCAGGAGGAGCGGGGCCCGCTCACTGGCCGCCCGGGAGAGGGATGAGCAGGTCCAGGCCGTGCAGGACGCCTTGCTGCAGAGACTGGGCAGCTACGAGCCGGTGCTGAGCTACCTGCAGGCGGTGCTGGTGTGGGAGAGGCCTCGGCACAGTGCTCTGCTCCATCTGGGCCTCAATGCTGCCTTCTGGTGAGATCTGTGGGTGTATGTCCTGGGGGAATATTTCTTATGGTATTGGGGGATACTGAGAGGGGCAACATGCAGTGTTAGAGGCAGATAGAGTGGTCCTGGAATGGGCAGCATATATGGTGTATAAGCATGGGATGTGTGAAAGGGCAAGTAGAGTGGTCCAGACAGGGGCAGCAAGAGATGCTTGAAAGGGGTAGCATGGGATGTTTGACAGGGGCAAGTAGAGTGGTCCAGGCAGGGGCAGACATGGTGGTCTTGGAAGGGGCAGCATTGGATGTTTGAAAGGGGCATGTAGAGTTGTCCAGGCAGGGGCAGACATGGTGGTCTTGGAAGGGGCAGCATTGGATGTTTGAAAGGGGCATGTAGAGTGGTGTTTGAAAGGGGCATGTAGTGTTCCAGGCAATGGGTAGACATGGTTGGTGATCTTGGAAGAGGCAGGGGACATCAATGTGCTGCTATCACTTCTAGCCTTTGGCACTCAAGCTGCTGTGAACGATGTTTTCCACTATGCTCTTTGCATTACAAGTGCATATTGATTCAGTTTCCCACCATGCTCAGCCACTTTAAGGTGTGTGACATCAGTATTTGTGGTGATGGGCTGTCAAAGCAAACTGTGTGGGCAAGCACATGTGTCTGGACAACTGGTGTGACAGTCTCACACAGGCTGAGCAAATCGTATTGACATGTTACACTCAGCGGTGTCAAGTAAAGGGTTACACCTGTCATTTCTGCATTGCATAGATAGAATCCGTGTTGTTTACTGAAGTGTGAATTTCAACTTTAAGGTTGATGAAATGGAAGCAATCTTTAAGTCACCTGTTTTGCCCTAAAAATTTAAATTACAATCACGCTTCAGTACTAGGGTAGGCAATCTTAAAGGACCACTATCGTTTCAGGAAAACAAACTCATTTTCCTGGCACTATATAGTCCTTAGGTCCCCCCCTCCCCATCCTCAGGGCCCCCTTCCCTCTGGGCTGAAGGGGTTAAAACCCCTTCAGCCACTTACCTTTATCCAGTGTCGGGCTATCTCGGCGCTGATGACCTCTCCTCCCCTCCGACATCAGCTCCCGAGTGGAGCCGAATGTCTGGCCAGAGGTGCGCGCATTCATACCGCCCATAAGAAAGCATTACTCAATGCTTTCATATGGACGTTCTGCGTCTTCAATGCGATTTTAGCATTGAGCGTCGCGAAAGCGGCTCTAGCGGCTGTCAGGAAGACAGCCACTAGAGGCTGGATTAACCCTGCAATGTAAACATAGCAGTTTCTCTGAAACTGCTATGTTTACAGCTGCAGGGTTAAAACCTTGGGGATCTGGCACACAGAACACATCATTGAGCTGAAGTGGTCTGGGTGACTATAGTGGTCCTTTCAGCACTCCATTATGCTCTTACATTGATAGTGCTGGCAAAGCATTTTGAGTGTCCAGAACCTTTCTGGCACTTCATTCTCATAACAAAAAAAAGACACATTAAAAGATAGAATATCATGAAATTGTACGCTGTGTTCTCACTTTTGAAATATTCTAGGCTTTGCTGTCTTTACACCAATAAAAAAAAAAACACAAAACCTAAACATTTTGTGTTTATAATTGTTTCTGTTAAACTTTTTTTTAAAACTTTATAATACTTGATACTGATGTGTAGATAGTAGTCACTAGCATTTTAGGGACA
The DNA here is from genome assembly GCA_933207985.1 of Pelobates cultripes. Taxonomy (NCBI): domain Eukaryota; kingdom Metazoa; phylum Chordata; class Amphibia; order Anura; family Pelobatidae; genus Pelobates; species Pelobates cultripes. Next base: position 211,651,407 of record OW240917.1, read on the forward strand.
TTTTACTTTGTATTGTTATGCAAATAAACATACCTGGCGTACAGTTTGCATCTATGCATTCCAAGTAATAAAGCAGTCTCAAACCATGTACATTCTGTTATTTCCAGATGTTCAGGCTTGATCTTCAACTGCAACATTCTTTTTCCAAAGTATCTTTTGACAAACATATTGAAGAGGGAAAAAAAGGCTTGGCTTAGTCTAGCTAACCGATGTATTAAAGAGACCTATTCATCAGACTGATTTTCTTGCAATTTTTGTCTCCTCATACTTCCAATAGTAATATATATTGTATACAAGTCTTGTGAATCATTGTTAGTTGTTAAAGATGTTGCAGCATAAAGCACTGTACAGCTTATATTTAGCTTTAGCGTTGTTGAGTAAAAAGAGTAAACATTATTTTTGGGCATACAAAATGGCCTCATGTCCTCGCTTATATTAAATTCTCACGTTCAAATTCTTCCGCTCTAGTTGGTACAAAACTGCAAGTGATGTGTCTGATCTTTTATTTTTGTGTGTGTTTATGTATGGATAAAGTCTTACTTTGCTGCGCTCCTACAGTTTGACTCTCTCCTCTGCAAAAGAAAACTACTTCAATACCCTTATGTTCACACTCTCCCACAAACCCAAACGCCTATTTCACACTTTAAATTCTCTTCTTCGCCCTGTTGCTGCTCTTCATACCAATTTGACTGCCACAAACTTTGCAACTCACTTCACTGAGAAGATTTCTACAATCAGGGTAGACATCTATCTCTCTCCTTCCCGTACCAATACTTTCCCCAAACCCACTCCCTCCACCCACTCCCTCCACTGTTCTATGCCCATTCGCACCTGATACTGCAGAAGAGGTCTCTGCTTTGCTCCGGTCCTCCCTCCCCACCACCAGTTCCCTCGACCATATTCTCTTGTATCTCATCTGCACTCTGTCTCCTTCTCTTGCTCTGCCTCGTACTATAACGTTCAATCTCTCCCTCTCCTCTGGCATATTTCCTTCACCCTTCAAACATGCAACTGAAACCCTGATTATGAAAAAGCCCAACCTTGACCTTAAGAACCCATCTAACTACATCCCTATCTCGCTGCTGCAGTTTGCCTCCAAGATTTTTGAGAGAGTTGTGTATCTGAGACTGACAGGCATCCTTGAATCCAACTCTCTGCTTGACCCACTCCAGTATGGAGTCCACACTCGTCACTCTGTCAAAACGGATGTGAACGTATCCAATGATTTAATCGCTGCTAAATCTTGTGGTCACTATTTGATTCTAATTTTTCTTGACCTTTCTGTTGCTTTTGACACTGTTGATCATCAACAGCTTCTTCTCTTCCTCTATATTCTCGGTCTTTGAGATACTGCTCCTCCTACCTCAGTGTTTTGGGTTTTTTTTGTGTGTTTTTTTTACTCCTCCGGCTCTTCTCCCCAACCTCTCTGTTGGTGTTCCCCAAGGTTCTGTCTTGGTCCCCTGCTGTTCTCGATCTACACTGTCTCCCTTGGCTTCCAATATAATTTCTATGCAGATGACACGCAAGTCTATCTGTCCTCTCCTGATCTCTTGACGCCCCTTTTGAACGGCTTCCTGTGGAACTCCCTTCCCTTCTCCATCAGACTCTCACCCCGTTTTCATTTCTTAAAAAAATAAATGAAAATTCACTTTTTCCGGAAAGCATATCAATTAAACTAATAACCGCTTTCCCTTCCCGCACCCTGATTCCTCTCTTGCAACTATCATTAAAAAAAATAAAAAACAAAGCACTAAGCCCTTAGTGAATACTATTCTAGCAATCTACATTCCTACCCTATCCTTGCCTCTTGGTTCACTATACCCCACTACCTCTTCCTGTGCGTCCAACTTGTCTGGTCACATAGACTTTTTTTGTTAGTCCACCCATTGTACAGCGCTGCGGAATTTGTTTGCTTTATAAGTAATAATAATAATATACAAAGATGAGTTGTGATACAAGTGGTTAAAGCGTGATGAGTGCACTTAACACACAGGTTTGATAGAAAATAGACACCATTCTGTCAGAGGGTCGTAAATATCTTGTGTGAAGATCACAGAGAGAGGAAAAAAAACAAGCAAATACTAGTGCAGAAGATGGTGCTGGAAGGGGGAGTGAAAATAAAGACATAATAATTATATTGAGAATGCATGAATTCACATCCAAGAGTTACAGGGTATGCATGAAGGCCTTTATCCAGCATACACATACATGTACATATACACAAGTAGTGTATACATACTACACAAGTAAATATAACCAAATGCTGAAATTTATGTACATCCACACACAAGCACCAATACACGTACCTACACATACATAGACCCATATATATGTATACATGCATGTATATAAACACTTTATACACACACACACACACACACATAAATATATATATATATATATATATATATATATATATATATCCATGCACATGAACTCATACACAAATATAAATGCACAGTCACATATATAAACATACATGCATAAGAGTATGGGAAAGCATAGGTCTACACATAGTACTTTGTATATTGATAGAATAAACATATTGGAATGCATTTTAAAATGTTGATACATTACAACAGTAAGATAATGCTGGGGGAGTGTTCATGTTAAGTGTTGGTAGCGGGACAGGAAACCCAAATCAATATTTAGTCCTCTGTTCTTGCTGTTAAACAATTTGATCATTCTGGCTTCAAAAGTTTTTTTTCTTTCTTGGGTATTTTTAAAACCCCCTTTCAGTACTTTGATTTTTAGGTCCTTCATTGAGTGGCCAGGCTGGGTAAAGTGATGTCCCACAGGAGTGCAGTACGATCCTTCTTTGTGGTGTTTAATGGAGTGTCTGTGCATATTCATTCTGCCATTTAATTGCTGGGTGGTTTCCCCAGTGTAGCATCCTAGGTGACATTTGGTGCATTGAATCATGTACCACATTGCTGGATGTGTACGATTATGAACCTTTAATGCTGTAGGTTTCATTGTACCTTAGTAGCATGTTGTGTATGCAAGGGGCAGATGCGGGCAATGTTTTTACGGTGAAATTGATGATTAGGCAATAGACGGAATTTAAGATGTGCAGGTGAGGCCAGAATCAAAGGCCAAGGCAGCGTGCTTGGAAGGACAGGCTGATGTACATGCAATCAACATGCAGGGACAAGGTGATTAGTATTACGAGGTGGTAAAATAAGCCCAATTTTAGAAAGATTGGAAGCGGAAGGACATCTAATCTGAGACTGAACAGAGACACACCAGTGACACATTGTAAGTCAGCGGACGAAAGATCAGAGGAGGTGTTTATCTGGTTGTCATTGGCCAACAGGTGTTTGCAGAATCCAAAAGAATAATACATTTGCCAAGAGAGACAGTATAAAGAGAAAACAGAAGGAGGACCAAGGACAGAGCCTTGGGGACTCTAACCATGACAGAATGAGGGGAGAAGGTGTTACTAGAAGGAGACATTGAAGGACTGTTGGGAGAGGTGAGATGAGTACCACAAAAGGATAGTAACACAAAGGCTAATGGTGGGAGACTGTGATCAGTAGTTTCAAAGGCAGCAGAAAGATTTAGAAAATTAGTATGTAAGCAGGCATTAGTGGCCTTTGGATTTAGCCGCAATTAGATTATTAGTTACTTTAATCAGAGCAGTCTCAGTAGAATGAAGGGGGCTGACGACAGATTGAAGAGGGTCGAGGAGGGAGTTTGAGTATTGAGAGCAATGACTTGTTCTTTGCATAAGTGAAATTGGTGTGATTTTATTATTGAATGTTGGAGAATAGAACACATGGCTGAAATGCGAATGTATTCTGCATGACATCATATCGGACTTGACATCTTTATTATCAACTTTTGCACACGTCATGTAATTATTAAATGTGGTAATTTATTTCCCTTAATATATGAAATAATAATGTAGGTTTGTGACACCAAATATGCCATTAGTTCTTTATATAGCTTGCACAAGGAACACACAATTATTTGCATTTTAAACCTAGCAACACGTGCATTGTCATTGATAAAGAATTAATCCCTTCATCTAATGTGCTTTATGTTTAAAAAGTATTTCCACAATCTTAGAAATGCAGTGTCTAGTATGGTTTTGTATTTCTGTGGTCTATTGTCTACTACAATGACCACTGAATGAAATGCGAAAACGTTCATGTTCACAGACCCTCCAGAAGCTGTGTCAGGCTAAATGAATACTACAGTGTTAGGAATATGCATTTGCATTCCTAACACTATAGTACCCTAATCACCGTTTTACGTGACCAGGCCCCTATTGCTAGGTTTAAGAAGGTGGTTTTACATTCTTTTTCTCTCACAGCGCTTATCTCTGGTGTTCCACACCTTTTATGGCTGAGATGATCTCTGCCAATCCAATTCTTCAGAGGCTAGTGTGCTTGCGCTGCAAAATGCTGTGCCAATAAGATGGTGTCTCAGAGAGGCAGGTTAACCCTACAGCAATGTTTTCAGCTGCAGGATTGGTGGGGCATAGTACCAAGACTACTTCACTGAGATGAAGAGGTCTCTGTGCCTATAGTGTACCTTTTAACACAAGATTCTCCACACTCTGTCCCTCCAGATATTGCTGAACCACAACTTCTATTATTTCTTTGAATTAAATAAATAGCCAGATAATGATGGGAGTTGTAGTTTAGCAACATCTAGAAGGATAGCGTTTGGAGAACCTTGCTTAACACCAGCAATTGTCAGGGTCTCCCCCCTTACCTTTATTGAAAAAGACACGCACCATAACAATTTGTTTATTGCGTAGATGATGCTACGATATCCCTTGTGCCTTTATATTTGCACACAATTCCCCCCCTCCCCAGGTCAAAGAGGACAAAGCCACAGTTACTCGTTTGATCATACAAAATAATATTTTCACTACTTTTCTTATTATTTGCTGCATATTGTTTTAGGAACCAGCCGTTATGGGTTTATAGAGATAGCTTATTAACATTTTGTAAACTATTTAAATTATGAATACAGACAGGAATGTATCTGAAAAAGCTAGCTGTAAAACAATCAGGATGTGCAGACTCTGGGGGATCTATAATGTTTCACATGATTGCACTGGTGTGTTTTACTTCTGCTGATGCTGAATTTTTACATGCGGATCTGAAGTATTGGGAGTTAGTTGTTGATAATGATGTTTAGAAGCGTTGCCTCAAGCACTGCATCAGTACTGTAAGATTGTTGCCATACCTTAATAGATTGACATGACTCTTTCCCAGAAATCACTGCAACATTATTTGCTCTTCCATTTAGCAGACCGTGAAAGTCAACTGCTTTTAAAATGTTTACCTTTGAAATTATTGTAATATTTAAATAGACTGGGAGGGTTGGGGGGGGGTGTGTGTGTGTGTGTGTGTAGTGTCTTTTTCTTCTCTCATTAAGGGGGTCATGCTCTCCACAAAACATAGGTATAACTATATTATGCCAGCAAAACTATCTGTGAGGCGAGCATTAAGTCATACTTACCTGAAGATTCTTCATTAATCTAACAAGATGGCTTCGTGAAATGGATGACAGCACATGCAGCCTTATGTCACACTGCTTGCACCCTTTTCTTGCCAAGAATGTTGACTCAATGTTAGAATATGTGAAATAACTTCATATACACTTGCTAGATACTAATATCGGTGTATGTGTATTAAGGCCAGAGTAGCCAAATTGTCTTTTCCAGCTGGAATTTTTTCAGTTTGGCTATTTTGACCTCTTTGAATTCACCTTGAATTCTCACTTTAGTGAATAACCCTGTATGTTAACAAAACAAAAAAAATCGAGCGCAAAACCATATTGTTAGTATATGATAGGATCCTTTGTCCATATACATGCTCTTTGGATCAGAAAGTGTTTGAAATACGATAGTTGGTCTCTCTGGTCTTCCCTGGTTCAGTGCAGAGAGTGAAGCAGAGAATATCATGGAGACTGTCAGTTTTCGAAACACTATCTGACCCAAGGTACATGTGTATGGCGTAAAAAAAACCCAATTCACTGTCCAAATGGCAAAAAAATAAATCACTATCTAGTAGATATACCCAGTAAATACAAGCATATAGTCATTGGAGGTATATCTTGAGAAAATTTGCAAAAGCTCCAGTTCTTATGAACTGCAGACTTAGCAAGCCCTTTTCCCCCGAAGAGATTAACATAAGTCTCTTCACAGTGAAGTAACCACTCAGAGGACTCCCATTAGCTCAGGGGATTTCATTATAAAAGTGCCTTTGAAATGGGATTCTCCTAATGCATAAAAAATTTCAGCAAGCTGAAGTGCCTTATGGGGGTGGAGTGGTCCTTTAAAGAAACACTCCTCTGCCAATATTGTGGGGAAGGGGAGACTAAAAATAACCGTTTAGTACATACATACCAGTATATGCATGCATTTTCATGTATGTATTCATTGGGGGTATTTCTTAAAACAGTTTGCAAAAGTTGTAGTTTGTACATTACTTTTTTTTTCCCCTGAAGAGACTTATATTCTCTTCATGGGGAAATAGCCAATCAGAGGCTTCTTACTGAAAAGCCTCCGTGGACAAGCGGCATTCTGATGTGAGGTCTGGACGCTGGTTTGAGGTATGCATTGGGAAAGTTAGAGGTGCCCTCAAGTAGGGCGTACCTGTCCCTTCTGTTAATTCAGGGGTGCTAATGGAAGCAGTAAGACACTCCCCTGTCTGTTTGATTGTGGGGGGGGGATAATAATTTATAAAATAAATGGCTAATAATAATAGAAATCGGCACTTTCATAAAGTGTCATTATTATAGGACACACCTCACCCATGAAGTATATTTCAAAAGTTGATGAAAGGATTATTTATTTTATTAAAAATATATTTCCCTAGAGCTAGAACACTTTCTAACTACTGCTGGAAAAATTATACAGCTACAGACTTTTTTTTTTTCTCCCTTATGACAGTTCTGACACATGTTCAAATCTCTTATTACCTTCTCCTTAACACCTTAGGCAACATTGATTTAACTCGATTTGGAATGCTTTTGAGAATATGGAATGCTAGATGCATTTTACACATATATATTATACTAATAACAATTACACCTAACTACCTGCATGTGTCCTGTATGTTGATAAACTATAGGTATTATTATTATTATTATTATTATTGGTATTTATATAGTGCCAACTAATTCCACAGCGCTTTACAATATTATGAAAGGGGGAAATTTTACAATAAATGAGACATTTACACAATGACACAGGAACAATTGGTAGAAGAGGACCCTGCTCAAATAAGCTTACAGTCTAGAGGAGGTGGGGTACAAAAACACAATAGGGCAGCAAGGGTGACAGCCTCCAAACAAGGTGGGTGTACTGATATTGATGTTACAAAGTTTTGGAGTCCAGTAGCCAGATCAGCAATGTTTTCTGCCAGAGGTAGCCACTCGTTACCCAGGTGGTTGAGCTCCTGAGCCTTGAGTGGCCTTCTGGTCTTAAGCAGAGATGGGAGACTGGAACAGAAAGATGATAATCGTAGTGAGGCAAGCCGAGGTCAGTGGGAAGGAGAAGCAGCAAAGTCAAAACAGTCCAAATTCAGCAACAGGAAGGAGAAACAGGAACACGCTGGATTAGAGAGTACAGGAACCACAATAATCTGGCAAAGGTACAGAGACAGGAAGTGGCTTTTATAGGCCAAGAACCAGACACCTGACCAGACACAGCTGAAGTGAGTTGTCACTGATAACCTTGACTCTACAAGCAATGGTATCAGATTTCAGGTAAATTTGCAAAAGGCAGGCTGGTGTACTGGTAAGGAAAAGATTTAGCACCATGTAAACCAGGGTTCGAAACCCAGCAGAGTCAGTTCCTCACATTACCTCTACCTCTACAGGCGCAGCCTCTGGATGCTCTATTTCCTGGTTTAGCAGGGTACTGTGCATGGAAAGAATGAAGAAGATCAGGAGCATGAATATTGTCCACTGGTTCCCATGATCTATCCTCCTCACCATAGCCTTTCCAATGAACCAAGTATTGAAGCTTGTTGCGGAAGATCCTGGAGTCAAGAATTTTTTCCACCTCGTATTCATCTTCACCATCCACGAGGACTGGTGGTGGGGCAGGCAAGGCTCGACCAGGGAAAGTATTTTCATGAAAAGGTTTAAGCAGTGCCACGTGAAACACCGGATGTATTTTCATGGAATCCGGAAGTTGCAGACGGAAGGTGACTGCATTGATCTGAGCGATTATCTTAAAAGGTCCCATGAACTTTTGACCCAATTTATGAGAAGGAATCCTAAGCTTAAGATTCTTTGTTGACAGCCAAACCTTGTCACCAACATGATAAACTGGGGCCTCCTTTCTGTGCCTATCAGCAGCTCTTTTGTAACATTCCTGAGCCTCCGAAAGAGTCTCCTTCAACAGTTCTTGGGAATCTCGTAAGGCGGTTAGCCGGTCAGTGACTGCAGGAATGGGAGTAGTAATTGGGAGACTCACTAGAAAGGTTGGATGGTAACCATAATTGGCAAAAAATGGGCTCAGAGAAGTGGAGCAGTGTTGGGCATTGTTATAGGCAAACTCCGCCGTGGGTAGAAAATCCAGCCAGTCATCCTGCAGGTAACTAATATAGCACCGCAAATATTGTTCTAAAGTCTGGTTGGTTCGCTCAGTCTGTCCATTACTTTGTGGATGAAAAGCTGAAGACAGATTTACATTAATACCTAGAATAGAACAAAAATATTTCCAAAAATGAGATGTAAACTGCACTCCCCTGTCAGAAATTACTTCATCAGGCACTCCATGCAAGCGAAATATTTCCCGAATAACAAGGTCAGCAGTCTGTTTAGCTGAAGGGAGACCACGAGCTGGTATGAAATGACTCATCTTGGTTAACCGGTCCACAACAACAAGAATAGTAGTGTGTTCCTTAGAGGGAGGTAGTTCCACAATAAAGTCCATGGATATAGATCCCCAGGGACGATGAGGAATCGGAAGAGGCTGAAGCAAGCCAACAGGGGATGAGCGAGGAGTCTTATGTCTGGCACATACATCACAAGAGGACACATACTTCTTAACATCCTCATAATATTTAGGCCACCAAAAGGATCGGGTAAGTAGTTCTTGTGTCTTTCGGATTCCTGGATGACCTGCTGGTTTAGAGTCATGGTAGAGGCGTAAAACGTCCAGTCGCACTGATTCTGGAACAAACAGACGTTGTTGAAAAATCCAAAACCCATTAAGCATGGTCATATGAAGATCACGAGGAGGATCACGAAAAACTGGATCTTTAGAGTAGCCCTTTTTAATGCGAGACATTAGATCAGAAGGAAAGGTAACTCCTAAAAATCTGCTCTCCGGCAAGATGGTGGCCTTGGTTACTGTAGTATGGAGGGGGTCAGCTATCCTAGACAAGGCATCCGCCTTGCCATTTCTGGAACCAGGGCGGTATGAAATAAAAAAATTAAACCTTGAGAAAAATAGGGACCAGCGTGCTTGTCTGGCTGACAGTCTCTTAGCGGATTGGATACATTCCAGATTTTTGTGATCTGTGAGGACAGTAATTGGATGGGTGGCTCCCTCCAAGAGATGTCTCCATTCGGTGAAGGCAGCTTTTATAGCCAAAAGTTCTTTATTCCCTATGTCATAATTTCTTTCTGCTGGTAACATCTGGCGGGAATAGAAGGCACATGGATGTAACAACATCTTAGGTCCAGTCCTTTGAGACAGTATAGCCCCAACAGCTGAATCAGAAGCATCTACCTCTACAGTAAATGGCAATTCTGGCTGAGGATGTACCAAGATAGGGGCAGATGTAAACAGAGTCTTTAATCTGGAAAATGCAGTGTCAGCCTTATTGGACCACTGAAAAGGAGTCCCTTTACGTGTAAGTTCAGTGATCGGTGTAATAACGGCAGAGAAATTCTTAATGAAACGCCTGTAAAAATTGGCAAACCCCACAAATCTCTGTATATCTTTTTCATTCTTGGGGATGGGCCAGTCCAGCACAGCTTTAATTTTACTTGCGTCCATACTTAAACCTTTAGGAGTTATAACATACCCCAGGAACTGAATTTCTGTTTGTTCAAACTCACATTTTTCCAGTTTAATGTATAGGTGGTGGGTACGAAGGCGCTCAAGAACAATGCAGACCTGTTTTCTGTGATTTTCAAGATTATCAGAAAATATCAGGATATCATCCAAATATGCCACAACAAACTGATCCAGGAGATCCCGTAGTACATCATTGATTAGATGCTAAAAAGTTGCAGGGGCATTACAAAGCCCAAATGGCATTACTAGATATTCGTAATGTCCATACCTGGTTCTGAAAGCTGTTTTCCATTCATCATTTGGTCTTATGCGAACCAGATTATATGCCCCCCGTATATCAAGCTTCGTAAATATTTTAGCTGAACGAAGTCTCTCCAGAAGTTCAGGAATGAGAGGCAAGGGATAACGTTTTTTCACAGTGATTTTATTAATTTCCCTGTAATCGACACATGGCAGTAGACTGCCATCTTTCTTTTCTACAAAGAATATAGGAGCTCCTGCTGGAGAAGTGGATGGTCGAATAAAGCCTTTGGCAAGATTTTCTTGTATGTATTCACGAAGTGCTTTCAATTCAGGCTCAGAAAGGGAGTATATACGGCCAAATGGGATAGCAGCTCCAGGTAGCAGCTCTATGGGGCAATCATAAGGCCTGTGAGGTGGAAGCTGATCAGCATTCTTCTTATCACAGACATCTGCAAAATCCCGATATTGTAGCGAAGCTTAGTTAAGTTTGTAGCAACCATTTCATTAATTGTTGTGGTAACAGGTGTCGCCTTAGAGGGTTGACAATTCATTAAGCAGTGTTCTGAAGGAAAGGACAAAGTTCTAGTCTTCCAATCAATCTGTGGGTTATGCAGAGCAAGCCAGGGTATACCCAAAATCACTGGAAACTGTGTTGAGGAAATTAGGTGGAAAGATATAGACTCATGGTGATTCACTTCCAGAATCAATTTTAAGGGCACAGTCTCATGTGTAACCGGGCCTGACGTAAGTGGAGAACCGTCTACTGTTTCCATTAACACAGGTGAAGATTTAGGGATTGTAACGGATCACCTGGCACCCCGACTGGATACCTCCGTTAAAGGCTGCTCCTAGTGCTTCCTGAGGACTCCAAGCACTGCAGCAGACACCACAACCACCGAACCAGAGAAGCATATGAATCCTCTCAAGCATATGAATGCTGTAGACAGTTGAATAGGAACCATACGAATAGGTTTACTCTCCTAGCAGTCAAACTGGAACAGCATACAATAAATCCTTCCCCCAATAATGAGACGACACTTCACTTTGAGGGTTAAAACAGGAACTCCCTGTACTGTCACATACAGTCTCTTTTATTCCCAATCCACAAACATAGTACAGCCCACAGGGCGTTACAAAACAACCAATCACATCACAGTTACATCCCACATATTCCCTCCCCTTATCCTGAGAGGAAACTCAATTATACATACAGTTAAAACATACTTTCTACCCAACTTTCATAACTCCAAAACCATACATCACATTCACATAAAATTACATATTCACAATCAATCCATTCAGGGGAACAACATATTCAAAAATGGCACAAATCAGACAAGGGGTTCAAAAGTTAGTAAAAAGTCCTTTGTGACTAAATGAAGCATGGCTTTCTGGCCCAAACCAGTTTCAGAGTCTTCTATCCTGGAGATAAGTAATTGAATTATCTCCCAGGATAGACACAAGACTCCATTAAGCACATGGTTGCAAAAAGACACAAAACACTTTAAAATACATAAAGTCACATTTACACAGAACACACAGACATTTCACATATCCCCAGATAGCTGGGATCTGAGTGCACATTATTAGATGAATGGCACTCAGATCACACAAATAAGCCTTTCTGCAGGGGAAATAAACGGTTTAACCTGCAGGGCCATAGTCCAAAGGGAGCAGGCGAGCAACCAGGCTTCTCCAGTTCACAGTGGCGAGGTTGGTTTCGCCACAGGGATAGACTGAATTTTATTTCCTGCTCCGGAATCTATCATAGCTGTAGTTGAAATTTTATTATCACCATATTGCAAAGTGATAGGCACCACCAAATAAGGATGTTGAGTCATCATACCTTCTTCACCCTGAGCCAGAGAAAACAAGGGTTGTGTGACAGAATCCAGTTGGTCTGAAATCTGGGATTGGTGTTGAATCTGTGCACCCTCAGCAGTCATAGCTATTGTTCTTTTAGACTTGTTAGGGCAATTGATGGCATAATGCCCTGCACTACCACAATACAGGCATAAGTTGTGAGTGCGTCGCCACTGTTTTTCTTCATTGGATAATGGCCCTCTTATTAGATCTACCTGCATAGCCTCAGGTTCAGAGTCTGTAGGTGTTTGTGGGGTCGGAGTAGAAATTCTTGAATAGAAAGTAGGAGTAGCACTTGGTTTAAAAGAGCCCTGTCTTTCCAATCTTCTTTCTGAAAGTCTCCGATCAATACGGATAGCCAACCGCACAAATGCATCAAACTCAACAGGAAGATCAACACGAGCTAGCTCATCTTTTATAGCTTCTGAGAGACCCCTTCTGAAGTGGAACCTCTGGGCTGATTGGTTCCAAGTAGTATCAGTAACCCACTGTCTGAATTCAGCAGCATATTCAGCCACAGAGCGCCTCCCTTGATGTAAATGAAGGAGAGTGGCTTCTGCTGTAGCACAGCGATTGGGATCATCAAAAACTAGGCACATGGCCTCAAGAAAGTCTTTTAAATTTCCCAAGATTGGACTGTCCTGTTCCAGAAAAGGGGAGCCCCAGGCCAGGGCTTCATCTTTGAAGAGGGAAAAAATAAATCCCACCTTCTCTCTTTCAGATGGAAAACGGTTAGGTAACATCATGAAATGCAAACGGCATTGATTTAGGAAACCCCTGAATTTTTTGCGGTCTCCTCCAAATTTTTCTGGTAGAGGCAAGCGGCATCTTGTGCAGGTGTAACAGTAGTAGTAGCAGCAGCCGCAACATCATGTGCCCTGTAGCTGGTAAGCTCACTATGCATTGATCGAACTTCATTTTGCAGTTCAGCTACCTGATCCTGCAGCACTTGAATGGTCTGGGTCTGCATAGTTCTTGCATTAAAAGCAACCTGCTGGGCCAATGCAGAATCTGATCCGACGGTCTCCATGAATGGGCCAGATTATTCTGTAATGATATTGATGTTACAAAGTTTTGGAGTCCAGTAGCCAGATCAGCAATGTTTTCTGCCAGAGGTAGCCACTCGTTACCCAGGTGGTTGAGCCCCTGAGCCTTGAGTGGCCTTCTGGTCTTAAGCAGAGATGGGAGACTGGAACAGAAAGATGATAATCGTAGTGAGGCAAGCCGAGGTCAGTGGGAAGGAGAAGCAGCAAAGTCAAAACAGTCCAAATTCAGCAACAGGAAGGAGAAACAGGAACACGCTGGATTAGAGAGTACAGGAACCACAATAATCTGGCAAAGGTACAGAGACAGGAAGTGGCTTTTATAGGCCAAGAACCAGACACCTGACCAGACACAGCTGAAGTGAGTTGTCACTGATAACCTTGACTCTACAAGCAATGGTATCAGATTTCAGGTAAATTTGCAAAAGGCAGGCTGGTGTACTGGTAAGGAAAAGATTTAGCACCATGTAAACCAGGGTTCGAAACCCAGCAGAGTCAGTTCCTCACAGTGGGGGAAATAGCAGAGTTGGAGGTGAGATTGGAGTGTGGCTATTCAGGAGTGGTAGAGACAGATATGGTTAAGTATAGATGGGTTACTTGGGGAGCCCATGAGAATTTCTGAACATTGTGTTTTAAAGGAACTTCTTAAACAATTGAAGACTAGGGAAGAGTCTGATGGGGGTAGGCAGGCTGTTCCAAAGGAAGGGAGCCGCTCGCAGGAAGTCCTGCAAGCAGCAGCATTAAGCTTGCCAGTAGCGGACAGGAGAAGGTCACCGGCAGAGCGGAGAGACTGAGAAGGGGCATATCTATGAATCAGTGAAGAAATGTAACAGAGGCTAGAGTTGTTTAAATCTTTATAGGTTAGGGTTAGTATTTTGAATTGACACCTATAGGACACAAGAAGCCAGTGTAAGGTTCGACAGAGGGACGAGGTGTGAGAGTATCTAACCACCCTGTTATTTGACACCAGGTTTTCATTGGTTGGAGGTGCAAAATATGCCAAAAAGAGACTAGTAGTATGTTCCACATTTGAGCGACTACCCAAGAGTACAACCTTTTAGAGCAAGGGTTCCCAAACCAAGTCCTAAAGTAGGCCAATATTTTTCTTTCTAAAAACACCATGGACACAAATGGATAATCCCTAAATCTTGGAGTGTTAAGGGGTTCTTGAGGACTGGGTTGGGAACCACTGTTTTAGAGGAAGTTCACAAAGGACCCCTTCCTCCCATTATCTGCTCTTACACCATATCCAAAATCCAAGTTAAAGTCTATAATATTGCACCTCCTAACTGTTTCTTTTTTTTTCCCCCTTAACATTGCAATTGGAGTTGGCCCTTGTGAACGGACTACCTGGTACCCCGATTGGGTGTACCTCCGCCAAGCATGCTTTCTAGATATCACCTGGATGCCAGTAGGGCTTCAGCCCCTAGCCGCCTCAGCTTGGCTGGGGTCTCTCCATAGCTTCCTGCCCTGGAACAGGGTCCTGGGTACAGCTCCAAGTGATTATGCTCTCCTGTGGAGGGTGTAGCTGTATAGCTTGTCTACCCAAACAGTAGTTGAGAACTGCTTTATTCAGGCAAGGCACACAGAATTTATACACAGACCCCCAGCATTAGTTCTCCATTGTATTTCACATAACCCCGCCCAGGCGTCTCTGTGTCCGGTAGGTAATTGAGTTGATAACTGGTAAACTGATAACCTCAAGGACACAGAGGGTATAACACACAAAACCTCAAAAAATACACTCAGTCTCGTGTAGCTTTCCTCCAAAAGCGCTCTCCTGGAAGGTCGGCATGGTGGTCATTACACCGGGTCCAGATGACCATGAACCACAAAGTCACAAACAAAGGGTTCCATAGTGGTCACTGCTAGGTACCGCTGAAGCATGTTCTCAGGTTCATAAGTCCGAATGACAACCATGGTACGAGCATTCGGGTAAATTCGGGAGAGGGAAGGTACCGAACCAGGGGAACTGAGGATGTCTCTTGGGGAGGCCAGGCAGGTTAACTCCCGGACAGGGTCTCTGGATATAGTCCGTAGTCTTTGGGCAGGAGGCTAGCTAGCACAATACTCCAGGTGTCCGTTGCATGGGCACGTTTGCCACATATCTTCCCCTCAAGGGAAGACTAACCAGATACCAGACCTAGAATGCATTTCAGCTACTATAAAGCATCTAGGTACTCTTATTATTTTGGGTTGTATGACGGCAAAAGGTGTGGGCAGATTTTGTGTGATTGATTGTGCTCTAAATGGCATGTGATATTTTCCAGAATAATTAAGTCTTTTTATATTTCAACATGGTTTTCTGTGTATAACTTCTTTTAAAATGCAATTATTTAAATAAAGTGGATTGCGTTAGATTATATGATTTTATGGTATTATTCTAAATTAGTAGGTAGGAAGGCTGGGTGTGCAAATTTATATTAAATAAATCATAACTTGTGTATGGGTTGAGTATATGTAACTTGAGTGTATGTGAAAATTTGTGCAAGTGTGTATACCTGTTAGTGAGAGGTGAATGTGTGAGTGTCTGTCAGTATGTGTGTGTATGTGTGTGTGTGTGTGTGTGTGTATCAGTGAGTGTGTGTTTACATGATCTGCCCTCTCCAATTACATGGGAAAGGTGTTTTTACTCACCTTTTTTCCCGTGCTTGTCTCGCCGCTGCTGGCTCCACTTTCATGGCTGAGTTAATCATTCTTGACGATCTCCGCCAATCCAATGCTTCTCCTTATAGGAAAGTGTTGAGAGACTTTTGTGCATGCGTGGCAAAACGCACCAATCAACATCTCATAGAGTTGTGGAGACACTGAATGTTAGGTGGTGCACATTGTGCAACACTTACCCTGAAAGCACCTCTAGAGGCCGTCTGAGTGACTCACACTAGAGGTGTTACTAGGCAGCAATGTAAACATTGTCTTTTGTCTGAAAAGACCGTGTTTAAATTGACAAACGTGCACAGACAAGTTCTGGTGTCCCATTAAGAATTGGATGTTTGACATTGGAAAACCTGGCTCCTAACTTTTTTAGCTGGCTCCTATATTCCAAGCAAATTTGTCAAGCCCTGGCCTAGATAAAATTAAAAAAACAGGCCAGCTTAATGTAGTTGTTCTGATGCGTATAATCGGTCCCTGCAAGCTTTTTGCTGTAAACACTGCCTTTTTACGGAAAAGGCAGTGTTTATATTGGTGCCTAGGGACACTTACAGTGGCAGTCACTCAGACAGCCACTAGTGGTGCTTTCTCACATGTTCATATGCCAGGGCTCAACAAATTCCATGCGCCAGGTCGCTATGGGATTTGTGAGCCTCTTCAGCCCCTGAGGTGACCGGCTGCCTGAGATTGTAGGCGAGCAGTCGGCTCACGCAGGGCTGAGGTGGGTGGGCAGGCAGGCGTCTAACTCATTGAGTGCTGACGGATGGAGGCGGGTGGCTGTGTAAGGGAGGCGGGCAGCTGCATGAGTGCCGCGGCGGCGAGAGAGGGAACTGTAATCTCCCTGCTCTGCTCCCTCGCGCACCTTCCAGTGATGCCGGGAGCTGGAATATGAAGTAATTCTGGCCCCGCATCACTAAACAGCGCTTTAGGGAGCAGAGCAGAGAGATACCAGCAGCCCCACTGCACAACGTTCAGAATAAACTCTGGTCTTATCTGCGAAGAAGGTATGTGGGGGGATGCAAGGGTGCTTAAAGGGACACTATAGTCACCAGTGCAACTACATGTATTCCTGACCCTATAGTGTTAACACCACCATCTAGCCCCCCTGGGCCCCACATGCCTCCATAAATATAGTAAAACTCTTCCTGTATTCAAGACAAAAGCTGTAACTCAGAATGCTGTTTGCCTAAAAAAAACCCAAAAAAAACCAAAAAAAAACAGTCTGCTGACATCATCAGAAGTGATAGCCTGATCCAATCACAGTGCTTCCCCATAGGATTGGCTAGACTAACAAAGAGGCTGATCAGGGGCAGAGCCAGCATGATTCAAACACAGCCCTGGCCAATCAGCATCTCCTCATAGAGATGAATTGCATCAATATATCTCTATGAGGAAAATTCAGTGTCTCCATGCTGCCCTGTGCTCTGCTGACAGCAGATCTGAGTGGATTGAGGAATTTTATGCCTCAATCAACTCGGAAGTCCCTCTGGTGGCATTCTGGAGGTGTTCCTAGCTTTCAATGTAAATGCTGTATTTTCTCAGAAAATACAGTGTTTACATGAGAGGCTGCAGGGAGCTATAGTTCTCAGCTGAACAACCTCATTAAGCCTAAGTTGTTCAGGTGACTACGGTGTCCCTTTAAATAGAGTACGCCTGCCACTTCCATTGGCTCAGGTGAGCTAATGGAAGCTGGAAGAAACCTCCCTGACTGTTTGACAGCCAGGGTGTATTTCATTGTTTATGAAAGCATTGATTTCTCATAAAAATTGGTACTTTTATAAATTGCCTTTTTAATGGGATACTCCTTTATAGGTGTGGAGTGGTCCTTAAGTATTTAAGCCTCTCTTCTCGAACTAACATGTTACATACTTTTTGTGGGTGTGAGATAAAACTTATGGACACAGTGCACATGCATATGAATTATGTTGCGTTTTACAAGAATCTGCGTATATGTCAATATATCTCCTTTTAAATTTCAGGAAAAATCTCAAGATATTTTTCTACAATATGTAACATTTTAAATAGTTGTTAAATAGTTAATATATTGTATTCGGAACTGGCATGTAATATGCCTGAATTTAAAAAAAAAAAGGGGGGGTGGGGGGGAGAGAGACATACCTATGTGAAAATATAAAGTTAAAGGTCAACTTTAATTTCATACATATTAAACCGTTATTCCTGCTCGTAGCAGTCTGTATTAGATTTCCATTTTAGAACAATACATTGATTTTAAAAGTACACAATTTCTTCTTCAGGTTTTTTGCCCTGACCTCTCTTCGAATATTATTTCTGGTTGCATTTGGATTGATGATTATCATTTGTGTGGACCAGTGGAAGAACAAAATATGGCCTGAACTTGGAGGTAAGAGTCTAGAAAAGAATGAGCTGTTCTGAATGTGCGCTAAATTACTCGGTCGCAAATATCCTGGGGTTGCTGAAAATAGTGTTTTAACAAAAATAAGCATGTTGAATAACATAATGCATTGCCTCCATGTTACATGTATGATTCTGGGAGATATTTCCCAGTGTCCTTCTAATCTCTAATAGAGTAAAATATTGCAAAAAAAATGTTTTTCTTTCATTATCCACTGACGCTTCTTTTTTCATCCCTTTAGCTGCAAGACCCAATGAGCTGGATAATGAAAGGTAAAAAAAATCTGTACAGTTCATCTTGAAGTGTGATCTACTGCTTGGCATCTTTGCTGCCAGAGATGTTTAAAATCCATTTCGGGGGAAAAAACAAGAGCCGCCAAAAGTTAACCCTTAAATAGTTATTAAACAAGCAAATGGTTATTCAAATAGTTATTTACTTGCAAAAAGCAAGTGATCAACAGCAAAAACAAATGTGTGAAAGGCTGGACTTGATGGACACATGTCTCTTTTCAGTCTTCCAGTCGTAATTCCGCCATTTTCACTGGATTTTGTGCATTTGTACAAAATCTGGCGTTTAGTTAATAACCCTGTTAATATGGTCTTATTTCTGAACAGAACTAGCCTCCATACTGTTTTTGCTTGTGATATTCACAATAGTAAAAAAAAAAAAAATTAATAATAATCCAAAGCATTACTATGATAAAGTTACTTTTGTCCACCTGGGACAACATGAATTGGCTCAGAGTGCTGGACTATCCTAAACCCAGTACTCTAAGCCAATCAGTGTTGTCTAGGTTGGGCACAAGGAGAATTGATTTATATCAAACTAAACCTAAACAGTTTGATATTAAAATGAGGATGGCACCAGGGGAGTCTATGAAACCTAATCACTACAGCTTGTTTTTGTGGTGCAAATGTGGATAACTGTACTCTTACTGAATCTTTACTTATTTAAAAAAATTAAAAAAAATTAACTAAGGTGTTTCCTACCACAATATACCTTCTGTGTATTGGCCTGATTCAAACAGACAGTGGATGCACCTACAGGTGTTTTTCTATTTTTTTTTTTTTGTTGTTGTTTATGTTTTCAAATGTTACTTACAGCTGGGGCTTTGTACACCCAAGACTGCTCAGTGTCCCAGAGTTGTGTCATTATGCTGCTGAAACCTGGGTTACCTTCATTAGCTTTCTTCATAACCTCCTCTTCTTCAAGACCGAAAACCCTGGCAAGGTAATGTGCTTAAATGTTATTGAAATATGTGAATTGCTTCCTGTTTGAAGTGCAAGTGACAACCTTCAGATGATGTTGGCTTAGAAATTATGCATAGACTTTCTGAAGGCTTTCTTTAAAACAATGGGAGTTCTGTATAAATTATGTTGCAATCTCTAAGACAATGCATGCTCTGTTTGGTCATATTTTTAAAATTGTTTTCACTTGTACCATATGAGTAAATATGTTTAAATTGGCTTTATACAGGAGAAGACAATGGGGCATATTTGCAAGTTTAATTTTCATGTTTTCATGTTTTATTTAAAATGTACTGATAACACCAAATAAATAGTGGAGGTGATCTTTAAAAAAAAAAAAAAATGAATCTAAAAATATATAGTGATGTAAAAAAAATAGCACTCTTTTACTCTGCTAATTACTACTCTATTTTGCTGACGCAGGCACATAAGCACATTCACTGATTCTGATATGATTTTTTTTTTTTTCTGAAAAACACTGAATATTCTGTTTTATTTAAAAGGACACTACAGTCACCAAAACAACTTTAGCTTAATGAAGCTGTTTGGGTGTATAGATCATGGAGTTAAATCACTTTTGTTTGTGTTCATGTAGCTCTAGGCATACCTCCCCTGGCTGAAACTCACACAGCCTGCATGAAAAAGATGATTCCTTTTTTTATCTTTTGCTCTGTAAAGTAAACTTTAGTCACACACTAGGGCTCCTGTAAGGTCTAGAAGGCTATTAACCAAGTGTGAGAGAAGACATTCTAAATTAAGCAGACTGTGCAATAAATAAGTATAAACATTAGAGGACTCTTTACAGGAAGTGTTTAGGAAGGCTGTGCAAGATACATGCAGGGAGGTGTGACAAGGACAGCATAAACAAAGTGATTTAACTTGTAAATAACAGAAAATGGAGCAGTGAGGCTGTAGGGGCATGATCTATACCTAAAACTGCTTCATTAACATTGTTTTGGTGACTATAGTGCCCCTTTATGGGTACAGTAGCAAGCAGTTTTAGATAAAACTGGCTTCTTTATTTGTTTCATTTTGGCTTATGAGTATTTCATCTTAATGATTCATCCATTTATTTACTTGGAGAAAACTCAGATTATGAATTATAAATGTATTAATTTGATGAACCACATCTCTGCTCTCTGCCCACCCGCAGTTCTGTCTCTTAATTTGCGGATTCCTGACTTTCCTGACTGTGCTTGGTGGATACATTCCCGGTCTTGTGCTGTCATACCTGCTGTGTAAGTGTATCTCATTATTTTTGTAATAGAAGCAGTCAGAATAAAAATACAATTTTACATTTATTAATAAGGCGTAATTGGTTGTTTTGTTAGACTTTTCTTTTGTAAAACTGTACATTACAAACTAAAATAGTCAACCAGCAAAATATTACGCGGACATTCTCATATCTTTACTTTTTGACAGAAATATTTCCTGAATAATATCAACAGGAAATTCTATGAAAAATGCCTTAAAACACACCCACCACAGTGTATTCCATACTTAAATATACCCAATTGTGTACACACACATATACCTCACATTTAGCGGCATTGTTCGTTTCTGTTTACTGATATCAGGGAAGGTTCTGTTTGCCTTTGTGCACATCATTTTAGCAGTTTCTTTTCAGTCAAGGCACCATCACCACTACGTTGCACAGTAGCGGTTATGGTGCAAGGATTCTCTTGGCACTATACACTGGGTGAGAGTGAAATCACTGATAGTATGAATGGTTTGACCTGGTAATCACAGCCATTCTACTCGCATATATCTAAAGCAGGGGTCCTCAAACTCCGGCCCTCCCGATGTTGCTGAACTACAACTCCCATGATTCTTTGAATTACATAATTACATTTTTACTAAGTGCCAGGGTGACCCATGTAAGAGTCGAAGACAGTTTAACACTTACCCAAGGGACGGTGCCAAGGGACAAATGACATCATAACCACCACAGCTCACTGTAGTGGTTATGATGCTTAGACTATCCATTTGTTCAAGAAGATGTGTATTCAATTTTCCCACTCTATTATAAGTCTATAATATAACTCATTATGCAGTGCTTTTCTTCCGTGCATGGTATAATTTACATGTCAAAAGAGAATGAATGAGGAGCACACCTCATAAAAAGTAACAAAATTTTATTAGATAAATCTATATCCATACATTAATGTACACATATTTGCATGTTACCGAATGGATAAATAAACAAGAGTAATACACTATACATAAATTAAAGCCATAAAACATGCAAAAAAAAATCTTTGAAAAAAAAAAAAATAATAATAATATACGTGTTCATAACAGTCTGAATGCATACCAAAAAAAAAAAAGACCACATAAAACAAAAAAAACAGTGTGAGAGGCAAGGGATAACAATGTTACTTTTTTGGGGGGGTATGCTTCTAATTCATTCTCTACAGATTGTTTTAACAG
Source organism: Pelobates cultripes (assembly GCA_933207985.1). Taxonomy (NCBI): domain Eukaryota; kingdom Metazoa; phylum Chordata; class Amphibia; order Anura; family Pelobatidae; genus Pelobates; species Pelobates cultripes. The sequence continues at coordinate 211,673,259 of OW240917.1, forward strand.
ACTATATTGGGAATAGAGGCATTAAATGTGCATTCTGTCTCTTCATTATTTTGGTTTCAGTTGTTTTTGTTTTACTTATAGTGTGCCGTCCCTTCTAATTATCCTTCTTTAATAATTTACATCTCAAACCATTTCATGTGATGTATGTGTACAGCAAGTGGAGTCCAACTAAATTGTGCAAGTTACTGTTCAATATAACTGTATTTAAGAGATCTTATACTTTTACTCAAATAACCAACATTATTCTGTTGATAACTAAATAAAAAAATGAAATTAAATAAAAATGAAACTGTTACTAACAAAATAATTTTTGAAACCGACAGAAAAAAAATTGAATTCTTAAACTGAACAGGAAAATAGTATTAAAATACAATACTTTTGAAAACTTTAATCACCTGACATTTGCATATTTAGGATATAAGGAGGTGACAAACTGTAATGCATATATGATGTTTATTCATTAAACCACTAATTGACAAGGAATTTTATATTCTAGGCCAAAATAACAAATTTAAACAGTGTTGTAAATGTGACTAATTTGTATTAAAAATTTTAATTTCCTTGTTATTTCACCAGTTTCTGGTTCAATAATAAATAAACCTGTATAGTTTGTTAACATAAGAACAATTTAATGTCAAGTGACAAACTCTAGAATATGTTTTGTTTACCTTTAATTGTCATTAACATGTATTTTACATGGCGAAAGATGGCGTAAATTTTAATTCTGTATTCAACAGTGTTATTTATCCTGCTCTGGCCATTGGCAATATATCACCGTTTGGGTCAGAGAGTCTACCAGAAGCTGGAGCCAGCCCTGCAGAGGCTCGACTTCAGTGTCCGTGGTTACATGATGGCCAAACAGAAGGAGAGAGAAAGTAGGTTTTTTATTATTTGTTTTAGACCACACTTTATACAGTCATCTCACGATGGCATATCTTAGAGACACTCCGGGTGCCAATACAACTTTAATGCATTTAATAGATTTTGGACTCATTAATATGCTGTATTTTTGTGCACCCTCAAATATTTATAGTTTTTGCAGAAAAATAAATGTTTTGCAGAATTTTGCACTATAAGCCTGCCTCCTTAGCCATGCCCCTCATGCCAAAATATGTCTTTATGCACACAGGCTCAGATTCAACAGCACTGAGTAAGATGCTTTTAATTCACACCCTGTCTTCATACAGAAGCAGGGGACTACCAGTAAGGCATATAATAAGGATATCACTACTGTTTGTAGTTTTCACTGACTAAAGGACTTTTTTTGATTAGGAAGTCTTTTTCTAGTGTGAGGGGGTGTGGTAGAGAGGCAGGCTTATGGTGCAACATTCTACAAAACCTATAAAGATTTGAGCATGTAAAATAATACAGCATATTTTATAATGTGTGTGTGTTTGTGTTCTGCAATAAGAGGATTAATCTCATAAGAGCAGGCATTCGGTTGCTAGGATAGGACCTGCCAGGAAAGCTACACTTTAGGTGCTTATTTCCTAAAAAGTCTTGAGTGTAAAGAAAAACCGTTTAACATCCACTGGGCTCAAATGGACTTGTAAGCTAAACTTTACAACACACAGAACAGGATAGCTGTTGCATTTGCATTCTGTTTAAAACCAACAAGATGAAATCTAAATCAGCTTGTGAATCTACTTTTGTTTTTTCCTCTCTAACTGTAGTGCATGGCCGTGCCCTTCCTTCTAATGAAGCCAGTGATAGTGAAGAGGAGCTTGCAGCATTTTGTCCAACAGTAAGCCTATATCTACCTCTCCTAAGCTAAAAGTATTTGCATGCTTTTGACTTACTAGTGATTTGGAAGACTATTCAACTGTGAATTGTAGATTATGCTAACATAGTGTACCTATAATCTTAATTTTAGTAATGACAGCATGCAAATATTTGCTGAAACTCCCAGCAGCACAGATCATAACAACCAATCAAAAAACACTTCAATGTTATATAAAAGGACCTGTCACACACATCACTTCCTCTTTCTTTGTAGCGAACTAATAAAGTTCAAATGTCTGAAAGTCCAAACATAACAATCAATGAATCCAAACTGTAGCCGTGAAAACATCCATAACAGCTGTAGATTGCAGAATAGATGTATAAAGCACTGATCACACTGAAAAGAAACAGAAAGAAGTGACATCTTGTCTATCATACCATAACTATCTATCTGCTGCATAAGTTAGACGTAAATGAAATATATAATAGTCATGCTTATCCGGTAGAAAAACAACTATGACAGCCTATCTAGCTACTAAAAGATGATAATTCCATGCAATAAAAATAACACCATTTATAACCATAGAAGATCCTAATATCAGAGAAAAAGGAACAGAAATATCGAATATAGAAATCCCAGGGTGGGAAATATTCGCCTCCTGTCATTACTAAAATTAAGATTATAGGTACACTACATTAGCAAAATCACATGGCAGGAGGCTTCATATTTGCAGTTTTAACCCTGAGAATTTAGAAAAATGAAAGAATAGTGAGAGGACTGTCTGAAGTAAAACACATGGAACGTAGATTCCCGCAACCAGTCCGCGCATCACATAATATTGGAATATAGAAATCCTGGAGTAGATGTATTCCTTCCATTTTGAAATGTCGATAGACGACATAGTCGTTGAGCCGACGGAGGTTGATGACTTTTTTCGAACCAGAAAGATGTTGCAAGCCCCAATCGTCCGGGGTGAATTGTACCGCTCCTTTGGCGCATAGAGAGCGAATCTCTTCGTCTATGGGGAGTCTGTGTTCTCGTGAAACATGTAACAAAGATGGTCGGGCGGTTTGTATGAGTTGGGAGTGGAACTCGATGGCGTAGCCCTAGACCAGCTGCAGAATCCAGGCGTCTGCCTTGATTGCCCTCCAATTCTGTAGGAAAAGGGACAAACGACCAGCGGTAACAGTAGTTGTACGAGTTCTTAAGAAAGGAACTCACCTGAAGGGAAGCGTCCGCGACTTCTTCCTCTAGAGCCTCTCGTCCCGTCTGTGCCTCGGTGGTACAAGGGTCTTGATATGTATGTCGGATAGAGTGAGGGAGATTGTGAATAGGACCTGGGTCCCGCCGACCAGCCCTCCCAAAAGGTGGTGGCCTGAAGACTTGCTTGAGTGAGGATTGGGCTTTGTTCAGCGTCGTGAACAGGTTGACATTTCGCTTCAACTCTGCTATAAAAGACTGACCGAATAGAGCCCCTTTGCCAAGGGTCCCAGTTCTTTGGAGCCCAATTCCAAGAATTTTGATTCTTTTCTCAACGGTGCTGTCTTGTGTCTCTCTGTACAGAGGGCTGCATTGGCATTGCCCAGGATGCAGATAGAGCGCTGGGCCCATGTCACTTGGGTCCAACTGAGGGGGCCAGATCCGCAAAAAATAGTATCTTCGCCAGTGGGCCCAATAGATCCAACACCTGTCTTGTGCAGACTTCAGCCCCTTCTCAATGCCCTTCCTGGGGTCCCTGCCAGCTCAGGATATGAAAACCACCACGTGGTGTCCAACTCTGGAGTGTTAGCCACCTTGTCGCGGGGGCATTTCGCTCATAGGCTTGCCCGCACTTCCTTGTCTAGCGGCTTGCGAAGCCAATAGTGGATGAATTGTGGCAGATGATCCGGCAGTGTCCATTCAGACGACCTGGAGTGTCGTATCGTGCGTGGATTGAACGTGGGTACCCCCATTTCGTCTAGAAAAAACCCTCTCCAGTGGTCTTAGGTGGAGGAGTGCAAGTACCCTTTTCTTGGTACTATTCACCTTGCACGGTTTCCATCACATACTTGGAGTCGGAATGGGTTACGTCTTGCCAGTTCTCATTGGAGGCAGACCCATCTGCACGCCACATGTTCACCACGTCGAGGTTCTGAGGTGGACCAAGATTGTACCCGGCTGAGGATTGGATTAGTGGAGGGACTGGTTCGAGCTTTGCCGCTATACTTGCTTCCCGTCGGAGACCTGGAATCCTTCCAGTGACGTTTGGGCCCTGTCTGAATCCGTGGAACATCAGATCCTGGGGCAATATCACAGTCCTATGGCCCTGGTTTCTGAGCTTGGGGCAGGACCTGTAAACGGGCCTTTTCCACTGAGGCTGCGACAGCGGCATTAATCATGGCCAGAAAGTCCTGCGTAGGTAGAGGTTTGTTGCTCTTGGTGGTCAGTCTGCCTGTAAGAGGATGGCTGGAATCAGTGGGAGCAGGATAAATGGAGACGCACGCAAGGTGCCAGGCTACTAGTACAACTGGGGCTCACACAGGGATTGGCTGCACAGTACAGCCGTATACATGATAGTGCGATGAAGAGGGGCTCACCCTCTAGGTGTACAAAAGGGGGGATCCCTTTAGTGAATGGGAGACGTGGTAGTCTCTGAATCATCGGGTGGATCCCCAGCTTAATTCCCTATCCAGGGTGATATTGAGGGGTTAACCTTGTAATTGTTGCCAAGGTGACGTCTCTTCGAGGGGTTTACCCCAGTTTTACGTCAAAGCTGTACCTCTGTGATCAGCAATAAAACAGGTGTACACAGCATGTGGGATAGTTCTGCATGGTGCGATATTGTATTTCCAGACAATCGTAAAAGGATGTGGGATATCCCTGTAAGTAATATGTAGAACACCTGTGACGATATCTGGGGGCTCACCCCACATGGTGTGCCATGAGAACCAGAGGACACCCACATATGGCAACTCATGCAATCAGAATGGCACAGTGTATATGGCTGTTAAGCTCAATATATGCCCACATAACAATTACATTCCAGTGTATGTCAGTCTGTTGTCAGCAAACCGCATGTATCAGCCTAGCATGTATTTGTAATAACTTGTAGTAGGTACCTTGACTGTGGATGAGAAATCAGCACTGCAGTCTCCAGTCTGGTGAGTGTGGAGCATCAGGTACAGCTTAAAGGGAAGTATATTTAGTCCAGATCGCGGTAATACCGATCTGGAGTGAAAAAATAAATGGCCGACGTGAATCTCGCGGCACTCGCGAGATTCTAGATGGCTGTCGTGCATGTAACGATAGTAGAGACCTGCGGTTTTGCAGGGCCCGTCTGTCGTGATAAAATCACGGTCTGCACCCCACAAACACACCTTCAGCTAGCCCCAAAGGAGTAGAAACAGGCGCTGAAAAGAGCACGAGCGCGGTGCCAAGAAGAGTTGAGCAAAACAAGGCCAAAAGGAGAAATTGAATTAGCAGAATGGTAGTAGGGAAAAGTTAACAGAGCATACAAGGTAAATATATATAAATCCTAACACAGAATAAATCAAACCATTAACAGTAAATAGTCACAAGGACAAAGTACTCTGACCTGTGTCCTGGAGCAGCAAAGAAAGATGAAGTGATGTATGTGACAGGTCCTTTTGTATAACATTGAAATGTTTTTTTGATTGGTTGTTCTCTTATGATCTGTGCTGCAGGGAGTTTCAGTAAAGAGAGTTATGCAAATGTTCGCCTCCTGTCGTGATAAAATTACAATCCTATTCTAGTCTCCGTCACAAGATGAGTATCAGGTGACCCTAATGTTGCTATTGTAACATTTATGTTCTGTTGGTGGTGCGTTCTTCTTGTAGATATAAAGCGAAAGCGTGGTTCCCTTTCCCTTTGCTCTATGATGATTTATATGCCCTGTCCCTACAGTCTGACAAATGTAAAGAATGTGGTTTGTGACGTATATCAATATTTACATCTGTCAGTTAGAATGCCTCTTGTATCTGTCAGACAGCCACTAGACCCACTTCCTCATCGAATTTTCAATAATTGAGCTGAATGCTCTTAATACCTCTCAAAGGGCATTGGTTTGGTGCCCTTTTATTAAAACTGATGATCTCAGAACAGTAGGAGTAGCTGCCACAGCAAACCAAAGTTGGCACTGGATAAAAAGCGAGTTTAACTTATATTTTTTTTACAGGGCCAATGAGGGGCATAACCTAATGGAGCACAGAGATCTCACAGATAATTAATGAATAGTATCAGAGTGTTCCTTTTAACACAGCTCTGTCTAATTGACCGGTTTGGGGAGCAGGCTTATAGCTGAAGCGATTTTTAAAAATTGCTGTAGTTTTAACCCACTCTCAGATGAACATCACCCAAAGCTGTGATGTTACTTAAAAGGAACCTTTGAAAATAATAATTCTTTGAAAGAAAAACACAATCAATTATATTATAGAAAATCAGCATTATGTAGATAAGTTACTTTTTAAAAATATACTTATTGAGAGAACATCTAAATAATGTTCATTTATTTTACAGCTGGATGATTCAATGGTTGCTAAAGAATTGACCATTTCCGACTCGGAACATTCAGATGCAGAAGTTTCCTATACAGAAAATGGAACATTTAACCTATCCAGAGGCCAAACACCACTTACAGAAGGCTCTGAAGGTACGCTAAAAATAAATGTTGTTTATTTTTTTTTAATTATTATTATTTTGCTTCCTATGTATGGTTAGCTAGATGTCCATGTATCTTTCTTTTTTTTAAATTTTTTTTTTATTCTTTATTTTTGTTGTGCGTGTTATACATAGCAATGACATACGCCACAACAGCGTGTCTGAGAATGTACTTAAGTTAAACAGTGGCATGAGGAATTGCACAGTTTTATATAATAACAACAATCATCAGCTTGGCAAAACAGTGAAGTCATTAGATTAAAGTGGAAAGGTCAACGTTTAACAGTGCTAGGCTAGTTATGCTAAAATAGTTGTAGTGTGGTGGTGTGATTTGCAGTGTGATAATAGCTGGCTTGTGTGCAAGGTTTATACAGGTTGCGTTGCTCTTGTGTAGGCTATTTGGAAACGGCACATTTTTTATTATTATGTTGAAACTTGCTAGTCACATTTTTTAAGTATATATTGAAAAGAGGACACGATAAACATATGTCACTAAACAACAATGAGACAACAGGCTAAGCTTTAAGTACTCTGACTGACAGCATGGGAGTGATTAGCCAAGGTGAGTATCCAATACGTAAGCAGGGTTGCAGTTATTGCCTGCAGATCATTCAGTATTTTGCAACAAGTATTATCACATTAACACTAGGATATATTTATGATTAAAACCTTATAGATAAAATAGTTAGTGATGGGTAAAGCTTAAGCACTGCAACTATAGTTAATTTCATAGAGAGCGAAACAAGTAGTGTAGATGACGCTTGTATAAGATAATGTCCGCTTGAATTAAACTTGAGAAATCAGTAATACATAAAAATAGGCATTATAAACATGCTTAGTGAAAACTCCAGGTTAATAGGAGATTTACTGGTCAGTGACCTGATCAGTCAGCCGATCCCATGCCTGGGAAACTGAAACCCTGGAAGTGGGGGTTCAAGAAGGCAGCGTAAGTCCAGAAGTTGTAATAGTTCTCCCTCCGGCCCCAGGCTGAATCACTGGCCAGCAGTTGTCTGCCACGGATCCGAGTCCGCCAGCGGTCCTTATCCTTCTCCGATGGAGAGGGGTGGAATACCCGAGTGGTGTGTTGCTGCAGGTAGCGGCAGCACCTCCGTCTATGCGGATGCCGCTTCGAGGTCGTGCTCCGCTTGGCTTGGGTGGGCTTGTCGTGGTGGATGAGCAGGGGGTGGGGGATTGCCCGAAGGCAGCTTTGTCTTCGCTCGGGACCCGCTGCCACCGCTCACGGTTCGATGTTGGGGTTCAGCAGACTGCAGACGTGCCTCCAAGGAAGCCCAGAAGCGTGCAAAATGGCTCTCGAGCCGTTGTAGCATGTGATTGGCTGGGTTGGAGTGCACAAGGCAAGGTAATGTAGGCCCGACTTCGCAGGTGATCAGCCCTGCTGCCATCTTGGGCTGTGAAGCTGGGTGGCTCGCTGGGTTCTGCTGTGTCGGTCCGCAGGCCTGTGCAGGCTGGAATATCCCCCCGGCCCACTGGGGGGGGGGAGACAGGGCTGTCTAGCACATGTAGCCGGCCTGGCACTCTCCCGCCATGCAGCTCCCCCATGTCTCGCCAAGGTAATCGTTAGCGATTGGGTACTTTGCTCTGGGCACTCGATTCATGGCTCCCGGGTCAGGTAACATTTCCAGGTAGTCGATTAGGTATGTCGAGGTATGCAGCTGTCATGTATGCCTGGTTGAAGGATTATTAAGCTTGGAGCTCGTGCAAAGTGCGACCAGCCGCCATGCCGCTCAGGCCCCGCCCCCCGGATGTCCATGTATCTTTCAATTGATTTATTGTGGTCCTTCACGTAATGCCATGATAAAGTGCAAAAATTACCTGGAGATGCCAGTTTGAGTTCTGTATGCCAACTTTGGTACCTTCACCAATAAAAACCATAAAACGGGCCTTTCGTGGAACAGAAAAATGTTACATTAATAATAGACATTTTATTGAACTGGAGGGATTGCATACCCATAAGACAGAGCATACCCATTTGGGCCTGATACCTTAATGGAACACTCTGTAATACAATCATGTATTCCTATTCTTTGAGAGGTTTTATTTCTATATTATTATATTATTGCCCTTAGCATGCAGAAAAGGCAGTGTTTACAATTGTCACCTGCACATACAGTCTTTTTGAACAATAACTACTACATTAAGCTGTAGTGGTTCTGATATTTAGTGTGTCCTTTTAGAATAAATAACAAACAATAGGTACTCTATAAGTTCCAAGATCTCTGTCCATTGAATATATAATTTATCATAAAATATAGTGTCACATAATATTGTTACCTGGTAAAGGAGATTTTTATTTGGACCCATCTTCCCTCTAACAATGCCATGCTACACAGTCTATGCACGATGCGCTAATGTAACCACCTGCTCATAAACCCTGCTCATTCTCCAATGTGATTGGTCCAGCTGGAGAGCAGTTTCCCAATTCTATTCAATGATGCTGACTTCATTGCAATCATAGCATGTCTCTGATATATTGTTTGGACAGATGGATATTCTGACCACAACCTGTTGTGTGGACGTTCTGCCATCTGTTGCTCAAACGAACCTCCAACAATATTGCAATTTACATGTTGTCATTAATTTTAAGGATGGTCTTAGCCGGTGCCTAAATTACTAGTACACAAAAATAGGTCCTGCTTTCAAACTCACACTACTTCTGAGTGTCAGCAATGACCATAGTATACATCAGCCCCAATACATACAATAAAAACCAAAGAAAAAAAGTTACTTGTGCACTATTCCAAATCCCTGTGCATATTTATATAAATGGAGATTTTTAGTTCCACTCGAATGGCCATTAGATGTAAGCCCACCTGCCATGTCATGAATTACTGCATAGTATTTATGTGTCTTTATTGCTTATGCTGATCTTTAAAGGGACACTGTAGTCACTACAACCATTTAATCTCTCCGAATTGGTTATAGTGCCCTGGCACTGTCTCTCCATTCAGTGTTGCACCATGTTTATGCAGTATGCCACAGTATAAGAGTCCCTGGCCATCCACAGTCTGGCCCCTTCTGTATGTGTAACTAAGGCAGAGATTACACACTTCCTTGTTGTCATACCTAAAGCAGTCAGCTGACACTCTCAGCCAATCACAGCTGCCCATAGCTGCTCAGGCTAATAGTTCCTTATTAGCCAAAGCAGCACAGAGGGGATGGACTGCCGGGGACTCTTGTTTAGCATTAAGACATTAAAAACTGTTTAATGCTGAAAGAAATGATGGTACCAGGGGACTCCAGACACTATAACCAGTTTAATAAGATGAAGCAGATACAGTGCATGCGGTGTCCCTTTAATTACCATAACATAAGGTAAATGAATTGAATTGTAAAGCATACAGGTTTTTTAAAAAGTAAACACAAATTGCATAATCTGAATGTTCTTTCTCTTGTTCATTCTAATTTTCATTAGATCTGGATCGCCATAGTGACCCTGAAGAATCTTTTGCTCGTGACCTCCCTGATTTCCCATCCATTAATCCTGAAGCATTGGGGATAGATGATGAGGATGACACCAGCATTGGAATACCAAGTAGAGCAAACCACCCACGCTTGTCTTCCACACAACTGTACGATGAGCAGGAATCAGAGGCAGACATGTCTTTGGGTGGTTTCCCAGGAGCTCAACAGATTACAGACAACATCGCCGGCTTGGTAACCAGAGGGATGATACAACTGGCATTGGCAGGTGCTACCCAGCAAGCCTCCACTTTTTTGGATAATCCAAGAGCCAAAACATATCAGAGAAACTCAAGCTCTGAACTGGACACTGATGCAGAAGCTGATGACTTTGAGCTACTGGATCAATCAGAGTTGAGCCAGATGGACCCAGTAAACCAACGTGGCCATCAGTGATTATGGATGACATGAAAAGGAGAGTGCCTGCCACTTCCTTATTATGATTATCTAAAAAAAACAAAACACATTTGATCACATCGTAGACCTGCATTGTCAAGCTGTGACTTCTTCTCAGTGTGCTCCCTTGTGAGGTTTCCATTTAATGCAGACCAACCCGGGCCGTCATTTTTATCACTGTGAAGTCTGGAGCTGTAGATTAGTGATTATAGAATGAAAGATACAGTATTTTAAAATTGATCCCTACTGGATAAATGGACTTGGTGCAATAGTGACTCCTCTTTTCCAACCCAGAAATTTAATGTGGGTTTTCCTTAACAGTCTGAATCCATCCCCCCTCATAAACTACATTTATAAAAACTACTTCTGGGTTGGTATTACTAGTAAAGGTTTTTAATAAGTTGTGTCTGATGACTTGGTTGTGGGGGGCACACATTCCATCTAAAGTAAGGTGTTTACTTAAGTACTCTGGCTTCACGTTCAATCCAGAGATGGCTCTTCATGTTATGGGATAACCCTTAATTAAATCTGTGTCTACAATCAATTTAAAGTCTTAGTGAAGTGTTACTCTTCCCATGGGTTGGTAATGTAGCTGTGAAGTGGGTTAGATGAGAGTGTGGTGGTACCCCAATTGCTTGTGGCTTTGAATTTTCTTCTTTCTGGGGTACAAATTGGACTTTGTTGTGTTAATGTACAGTGAAGCATTTCTTGTTGCAACCGTTTATTCTCTCGTCTCCTTTTCTTCTCTGGTTTACCCATTATTTTTGTCTCGACAAAAGCACTTTTAATTTTGAATACATTTTGATCTACATTGTTTGTGACTGCTTTATTTTAATTTAATTTTTTTTTATTTTTTTTTTTAAATAACAACATAAGAGATAAGTGAACAACACTAGATTAGAAACTTCAAAACTGCTGCTACCCTTGCAGAAGTGAATAATATCCTAAAAATATTATGTCTCTTTTTCTATACCTACCTATACACTACAGCAGTGCTCCTTAATCCTCTCCTCAAGGAACACCTAACAAATCCAGGATTTAAGGATTTACCCAGGTTGTCTAAGGTGTTTTAAAAAATAATCTAAAAACACCTTAGACTCTGTGTTTTGTTTTTTTTCTGAACACCTTAGACACACCTGGTAATCCCTAAATCCTGGACTGTTAAGTGTTCCTTGAGGAGAGGATTGAGGAGCACTGCACCACAGGACATGGCATTTATTTCATTTTATGAATGCAAACTTTGGGCAGCAGCAACATAAAGGAAATCTATTTTTTTGTAAGTTTAAATAAAGATTGTGGTACAATATACTCCTAATGTGTTGCTTGTGCCACAGGATAAGGTTCCAGTTCCACCGAACCCCCTTTTATATAATACAACGAAATAATCCTCATCACTCAGCAATGTCAACTTAGGCTGGTTCATTGTGCCATGCAACATTTCCATACTAAATTTGTCTTGATCAAGAAAGTGCATTTTAGAATGCGTTCGATAGATTCATGCCATGTGCTTACATTAGTTAGAGGACAGCAATTATGAAAATCATGGTGGTTAACCCTATAATCTCCAAATTACATCAAGTGACAATCTTAACTATAATATACTTTAACATCACAATTTCCTTGTTCAAATATACAAATTCTTAATACCATGCGTTCTCTTTTCCACATATGAGCAACAATATTACATGATTAAATGCCTTATCACCACACAGTTTGCTATTCCACATCCTAAAAAGTATTTAAAGGGATAGTGTATCTTAAATTCACTTAAGGTAATAACATACCATATATTTAAAAGAAGTTAAAATAACCTATCCCTTTACATACTTTTTTAAAGATGTGAAATAACATATTGTGTGGTGATTGTGAAGGCATTTAATAACGGAATATTGTAGATCATACGTGGCAATGAGTACAAATGTTTAAATGTATATAAGATTGTGGGCATAGTCCTTGCCTACTCTAAATATATGAAAGTATAGCCAGGTACAATATGGTAGAGAGAATGGACATTTTAATTGAGCAAACATTGCCTTGTCAGCAAGGTCTGCCCTTCTATTAGGCAAGAAAAGGCGTCGCCGAGGGGGCGTCTTTAACTTCTCTTCTGGGCGTACCCATCTTCTGTGAGACTAAACATGATGCAGCCTGGGCCATGATTTAGATGAAGTTAGCAGGCCACAGCAATGTGTGCTACCTGGCAATAAAACTGTTGACCTCTGCCTGTAATCCACCACAAAGTCTGTCCTGCTACTTACAGCTAGCCCCCATCCTGCGTCCCCCACCCCGTCCCGAATATGTAGTGGGCAAGTAACCAGCCTTCTCCTGCCTTGTACATGGGAGCATAGCAAGAAGTGGGGCGGCTGGGACAGGTAGGGTAGCCAAGAACCTATTGACAGCCAGCAATAGGAAAACTATGCCAGGGTGCACACATCTGGTCAACTGATGGGTAAAAGAGTGTATATTGGTCAGTGAGTATATGAGTGTGTGGTCATTGAGTGTAAATTTATATGGGGGATTCAGTTAGTATTAGTGTGTATGGGTAACTGAGTGTATGTGTTTGTGCATGTACATGGGTCTGCACAAAGGGAAAGTTCTAATTGAAAGAACAAAATGTTACCTTTAAAGTGACACTATGGTCACCAGAACCGCTACAGCTTAAAGCTGTGGTTCTGATGTCTATAGCCTGTCCCTGCAGGCCTTGTGTTGTAAACGCTAGGTTAATATATGTAGGCACTGTATATACTATAAGCAGAATAGAATTTGTGGTGTTTCGTGTGATGTAACACTATGGGCGGAGTATATTGGGCAGCAAACATTGTTTTGCCTAGGGCGTCAAATCTACTTGCACCGGCCCTGTTAGCAAGGATACCCGGTGTTTATCACATAAGATAAGTGTTTCTTTACTTTTATGTAGAAGGATTTGATGATTAAATTTCAATATATTAAGTCTGGTAAGTCAAGTAGTCTTTACGCCAGCCAAAGAAAAAACTCTCTTGTAGGCTTTGATATTGCTCATTAGGGAAACCAATTAATAGTGATTTATTTTATTTCCTGACCCTAATTGTATAAAAAGACTCCACATTACTGCCTTATGAGCTTGCTAACTACTGTCGTGGGAGGTATGTTCTGAAGCATTGATGCAAAAAAAATCTTGTATAGCAAATTTAGTTTGGTGTGTATCGATTGGTCATTTAATAAGGAGTCATTAAAGTGGCAAGTTCCAGGTCAGAAAATACAAACAGAATGTGGTAGAGAGAGGTCGGTTATCCAACCACCTTGACGGTGCAAGTGGCTGTTTCAGTCACTGATTGTAAGGTTTGGCTGTCTACACAACACATGTATTCTAGAATATGGACTGTGGAGAAATATGTAGGGTGTAATGTTCTCCGTAAAGATTGAAATGTAGTAGAAGTTGGCATGGTTTCATGATAAGAGAGTTTCAGAGTTTTAATGGGTTATCTGACATTCCAGAACATGTGTCCGTCCATAGCAGAGTCAAAGACGCAATTAAAGTCCCCACATACCATCCAATTTCTGGAAACCTCTCTCCAGGAAAGCAATCTGATTTTTGTTTGGAGTATAGATATTCATAATAGTTATAGGTAAAAAGTTGAGGAGGCTGGTTAAAATTAGAATACGTCCCTCGCGATCAGAATACCATTTGGAGAAAGAAGATTCAGTTTTTATGGACTATGATAGAAATTCCCTTGGATTTAGTTAAGGAATGTGAATTAAAACCCACAGGAAACTTTAAAATTTAAGGATTCAGGTATAAAAATGTGTTTCTTGGTGGCATGCGATTTGTGATGGATTTTTTCTGTAAATCCTTAAACTAACTGTCGTTTGAGTGGTATATTTAATCCTTAACAGTAAGGGAAAACATTTAAAATTCACTGGTCATGATATCTGAAACTTGTGGTAGTTTGCAGATGAGTTATATAGATAATCTGGACCCAGAATTTTTTGGGAATTGGATACGTCCACATACAGCCTCTCTTGAGAGGAAGGTGACTGGAGATACTTAGGTTGCGAAATGGAAAGATGAGGATAGTAAGGAGTAGAGATGAGCGAGAGAACATCAGGAAAAAAACATATATATATATATATATATATATATATATATATATATATATATATATATATATATATATATATATGTATATATATGTGTGTGTATATATATACGGTTAGTAACACTGACAGGTGGGTGTAATCGCTTAGCCGACTAGGTGCATGTGCCAGATATAAATGGAAACACCACACTCTGCAATGGGGGTGACATGAGAGGCTCGGAAGTAGCCATTGAGCGAAAGCAATCGACCTAAAAACACATAGTATATATTGTAGAACAATCAAACCAATAACGGACCTTAATGTGGACCTGTGGTACACCACGGAGACAATTAAACATGATGTAAATTATATCACTTTTCATTACGTTTTTCTTTATTTTAATTTTTTTTGCTTTGGTTTAAGTTCAGGTTTGAAAGGACACAATTTTGAATATAATCTACTACCCTGAGTAATAGGCAGCTATGCCCAGAGATATCCAAATTATTGTGAATATGCAACTTTGTCAGTCACACTTTTTAAAACACAATTGCTGTTTAATATAGTATAGTAGTAAGTGAATTGACACTACAGGTATACAAAGTCAATGTGACATGGTTTCTTACACAAAGGTATGGAAAGTGATTTCAGTGGCCTAAACGCCACAAAAACGAAATGGTGGTGGTCATTGTGATCCTTTCTGATATTATTTATTTATAAAATATTTTACCAGGAAAGATACATTGAGATTTCTCTTGTTTTAAAGTATGTCCTGGGTCCATAAAACATTGCATTGATACATTAGGGTAGAATAAAATACAAAATCAATATTAATACACAATATGTACAAACTTTAACATAGAATATGTAGAAAATACATAATCAACCATGATAGGTGCATTCTGTTTTGAGGTATGTAGAGAGGGATCTCTTAAAGGACTTTAGGCTTGGGGAAGATTTTAAAGTGTGTGGGAGGTCGTTCCACAATTGCGGCGCTCTATAGGAAGAGGAGGAGGAGGATCGGGCTGCTTTCTTTTTGTATTCAGGTAGACTAAATAAAGATCTGGTACTGGATCGGAGGTTATAGGAGGTGGGAACAGCCGAGTAGAGCATTCTGCTCAGGTAGGGTCGGAGCTTCCCAGAAAAGCTCTTAAACACAAGGCTGGAAAGATGAAGGGTGCGTCTGGATTCAAACAACAGCCAGTTTTTTCCTTTTAGCATGTCACATATATAGGGTAAAGATATGTACATTGCAGTTCCACTTATTGAGTAGGGCATAACCGACAGTACGGGTATGGCCTAAAGCCCCCAGTCCTTATTATGGAGGAATGGTGATTTTAAAAACAACTGAAGGTACTTGTGCCTAATATGTAAGGAGTACTTCACTGTCAGAGCCCCCTAACCGGTATGAGGAAAGCAGCATGGATCCACTGTGTAATGCGAAACAGGCAAGCACTGATCGTCACTTGGCAGATGACACTCCAGACCAATCTGAGGATATCTTTACTGGTGTGGTGCTTGGACCTGGATACCGCTCAAAATGGATGTTCCATGTAGGCAACAACTTCAGCCCCTCTTCTGGGGATTTGATAGCTCTTGTTGCTACGTTGGGAAGCACCACCAATATCCAATATCATGGATCGCAGAAAACTCATCAATGGGCCGAACTCTCACCTGCGAGCCATCGTCTCTGAGGACAAGGTGTATGGAGAGGCGAGTATAAGGAGTGAAAAACGGTTTCCACTCTTCAGACATGTGGGTTGGCTTCAAGTGAAAATAGTGGAGGCGTACTATATGTCTCTTGGTGTGCCAGGCAGACCTCTGAGTTGTGGAAGATGGTGCGTCTTGTCAATGAGCCAGTCAAGTGTGGCAGATAGAGGACTAGATTCTGGAAGAAGGACCAAAACTACGCTGACTGCTCATTAGGGCCTACAAAGTCAAGCATACCTCTAATGCACACATTGTTCCTCTGAACTCAGTCTTCCAAGCCTGTAAGTTTCTTCAAAAAGATTTTTTTTCTATATTTTCTTGAGCTGCCCATTATCTCACACTCCTTTCATTCATCTAGGACAGGCTTCCCCAAACTCCGGCCCTCCAGATGTTGCTGAACTACAACTCCCATGATTCTATTAATGAAATAGGCTGAGAATCATGGGAGTTGTAGTTCAGCAACATCTGGAGGGCCGGAGTTTGGGGAAGCCTGATCTAGGAGGTCTCAAGCTAGACAAAGTAAATTTTTCTTGGGGAGTTAGTGACATTAAGGTTAATGGAATTTTGAGTGTCCCTGGACAAGATCACCAAGGGGAAAAAAGAAACATAAAACCACAGCCTGTGAGAATCTTCCCCTTGTGCAAAGGGCGTGTCTGCAGGGGCCCGGTCGGGCGCTGTGGCGCTTTAACAGCGCAACCAGCTCCTTTGCTCCTTCCTCCCAGAGCCGGGCAGGAGGTGGAGGAGGCCAGGCTGGGAGAGACTGGAGCCACATGGAGGGAGCAAAGAGGAGGGGGTGCAGGCTGCAAGAGCCAGCTCCTAACTCCCAACATCCTCGGCAAGCGGACTGAATACAAGGTTAGCCGACCTCCAGCACCCAAAAGGTAAGAAAACTGGAGGTTGGCTATAAAAGTGTATATATCGACCTGTATGTTTATCAGTGTGTTTTGTGTATCTGTCCGTGTTCATGTGATAGGCGCTAAAAACCGGTCGGCAGCCCAATGTAGCTATTTAATTTTGGCCCCTACCTATTGCCAAGTTGTGCAGGTCTTCTCTAGAGCAGGGGTTCCCAACCCAATTCTCAAGTACCTCTTACCAGTCCAGGATTTAGGGATTACCCTGTTGTGTCTAACATTTTTTTTTCTTCTAAAAACAATGTAGACACAACAGGAAAATCCCAAAATCCTGGACTGTTAGTGGGTACTTGAGGACTGGGTTGGAAACCACTGCTCTAGAGGTTACAGATCTGAGAGAGAAGGCAATGAATCTAGCAACTCAGTCCTTCAGAGTAGTAAGACAGATTTCCTCAGGATCGTTTAGGGCAGGGATAGGCAACCTTCGGCACTCCAGATGTTGTGGACAACATCCAATGCTCTTACACCCATAATTAAAGCATCGTGGGAGGTGTAGTCCATAACATCGAGTGCCGAAGGTTGCATATGCCTGATTTAGGGTAACAGGCTTCTGAAGGTCCTAAAAGTATGAGGGTGTCTCCACAAGATCTGGAAGACCTAGGCAAAGATCAATAAAGAAAGCTGGGTTCTGTCTATTTTAAGAGACAGGTACAGAATAGAAAAAGGTTTACCAAGAGGAAATTACTTTGAGATTAAAAATGCCAAAGAGATAAAAAAAAAAAAAAAAAAAAGAAATTCTCATATTGGTGTAGGAGAGGTTTATAACCTCCCTTATTCTCCCACTCTCCACACCATGGATGCTATTGTTGCCCAATAGCTAAAAGGCCCCATCCTCATATACAATAATTTGGCATTGGGTGAAGGCTTAAATCCAATAATAGGGGATGGGGGTTAAGAATAGGTTGATAATGGCAAGTCCAACACCTCCCCCTGGATTATTGTGGAGTGCCCACCTGCTGGCCACTGTGGCCTGTCGAACATCCATTATTGGATTTATGCAGTGGAGGTATGGAGTAGACCTATGATGGCCCCTCCAATTATTGACTATGGGGATGGGGTCCTCTGTGCCATGATTTTATACTATTCTTTTATTATGGAAGGTCCAGTAATACGTACTATATCATCTTACTAGTTGCCTCTAGCTTGTGTGTTCGTGTGGTACCTTGACAGTACATTAAAGAAATACATAGATAGTATAATTGATTACATGTTTTATTTATCTTGCAGACATCACTTTTCAAACATACTAATATATAGTAGTCTTGGTTGGAAAAACACTCAAGTTAAACTGTCCACAAATTTCTTTCTGCAGTTGATCCAGACTAAGGCGAAAAGAAAAAAAAACACTGTTTGAAACTACAAGAAGATATTGAATTGTGGTAGGGGAAAGATTCTCTTTTAGGATTTCCAAAGATTGCTGGCATCTTTACACCACCATATGAGTCATGGCAGACTCCACAACCTTTGGCACTGGACCAGCTGGTTTAACGTCAACCTCCCTGTTGCTGCTGTGTTGGCATGTGTCCGAAATCTTTGGAAGTCTTATGCACCCCGTTTTATTTTCACATCCCTGGTGACATTGTTTTGAAATATCGACTGGCTTGAGTGTCATCTCACAATACTGAAGTCTGTTATTATGCAGAGGTGGCAGCTTCGTCATATATACAGCTATGTGCTCTTTAGGTCCACTACTGCTGTTTTCTAGCTCTGGTATTTTCTCCTGGAAGAGAAAATAAGCCAGCATGTAATTTAAGCATTTGTGTGTCAATAAAGGCCCATAATGTTTCCATGTGTCCTTCCTGGGGAATTTTTTGTAAAAACCTCCATCTCCTCTTAAATGGTTGCCATCCTTCCTACAAACAGAGAAAGATTTGTTTGTTTTGTGGATGTCTTGATATCCTAATTTGATATTTCCGCGATGTTTGCAGGTATTGTTTTTCTGGTTAATATTATTGCACACCAGGCCAGTTAATGTAAGAATGTCTGAAACCACATTCACCTTGAGTCTGAAATCAAAAAGGGTATCACAAACCAGAGATGGTGACAAATTGACTTCAGGCAGCCATGGCTTCAAGTTGTTAGCACATCAAAGCCATACAACTCAAAGCACTTTTTTTTCTATGAGTCAGTTTCTTTACATGCTAAGGCATAATCCTTCTACTAAAATAAATACGTTAATGATGAGATCTTCTATTTTAGCCTTGACATCCGTTGCATCTTTTCCTCTTTTCTTTAAGTAGCACAGTGTAGTGCTCAAGGTCATTGCAACTGTCACAGCACCTGCTTTCCTTGTTGGATAAATGCAGAAGCTTCTTTTACATGTTGTACGGCTGGTTTGTACTTTTCAGCAGCAAACCTTCTTTATAAAAATAAAATATTAATGGGCTGCAAGATGTGATTAGCACATACAGGCGTAAGTCAAACTTGTATCCGTCAATAAGAAGTGATGTACGACAATACCAGGAGCTAGTCTTTTGTGTTTTATAATCCAAGGAACAGGATGCCTGGAAATAATTCTGCTGAAGTCTTTGTGGAAAAACTCAGGATTCTTTTAGGACATGTCGTAATTTTCTCCTGCCTTACTCAGGCATAGCTGTCCAATTATAGCTTTAGCTTGAAAAACTCACAACTGTTTTCTGTAAACCACAGGATACAGGGGTGATCACCTTGGTGCCCTTTCTCCTGGCACTAAGAGGTCTTCCCATTCTTATTCTGTTTTCTAGCCACGATATCTCTGTAAAAAAAAAAAAATAATAATTTTCTGCTGATCTGTTAGATTCCTGTTCAGTCTTGTGCTTAAATGTGCAATAATGTAGAAATTAGGTAGTTTGCGAAATTAGCATGCAGCTCCTCTGCCACTTTAACTTTTACAGGTTTAACCCCTTAGTGACCAGACCACTTTTCGATTTTCTTACCATTACGGACCAGGGCTGTTTATACATTTCTGCGGTGTTTGTATTTAGCTGTAATTTTTCTCTAACTCATTTACTGTACCCACACATATTCTATACCGCTTTTCTCGCCATTAAACGGTCTTTCTAAAGATACCATTATTTTCATTATATAATTTACTATAAAAATTTATCAAATATAAAGAAACATTTTTTTAAAAAACACACCTTTTCTAACTTTGACCCCCAAAACCTGTTACGCATCTATAACCGCCAATAAACACCTGTGCTAAATAGTTTCTAAATTTTGTCCTGAGTTTAGAAATGCCCAATGTTAACATGTTCTTATCTTTTCTTTGCACATTGTAGGGCAATAAGTACAAGTAGCACTTTGCTATTTCCAAACCATTTCCCCCCCAAAATTAACGCAAGTTACATTGTAACACTGATATCTGTCAGAAATCCCTGAATAATCCTTCACATGTATATCTTTTTTAAAAGAAGACAACCTAAGGTATTAAACTTGGGGTATTTTGACTTTTTTCATGCAACCATTGTAGCAGAGCTGCAATGCTAAATCCCAATATCTCAGCTGGTACAGACAATAATCCAAGTGAAGCGCTGGAAATGAAGGCAATATCCCAAATCCCCCAGTAACCGGACGAAACACAGTTCTGGGAGTCAACTGACCATTTTATTCACAGCTCCAGTATTTATGTGGTTGCCCATGCAAGGGGTTTCCTTAATCCCTTTACAGGGGTTATACAGTAGAGGACTACATGGGGAACTGAATATACAGGACATTTTTCCCACCATGCACAGCTCTACGAGAGGGATACTCCCACTAGAATATCCTGTTAAGTGGATTATCCCTCCGTACAGCAGAACCGGCTTTTCACACAAAAATACATAACTTTAATATTATTCATAGGATTATACCGAATGACCGTTCGGTAGATAGCTGGGGTCTGAGTGGACACTCTGTGAAAGTACCGCTCAGATCCCAGCATAAAAAAAACGAACGCCGCACGAAACACACTTTATTATACCTTCATCTTAAAAGTACTGAATACATAATTGAGAATAAAATACCGAAGGACCGGTGCTCCCGAACGGCCTGGAAGTCCAGCGGTGTTTGCGCCGTCGAGTAGCAGATTTTGTTTCCAGGCACTTGACGACCAAACACAAAGGATCCAAGATGGCCGACAGCCGCATGGTCGGTAGCCAAACGACGGCCACCCGGGAAATCAATTAACCGCCGATTGCTACAATGTTGCAATCGGTTAATGGGAGCCACATGACCCTCTGTGTGTGGGCTCCCATTCGGTACTTTATTCGTTTCACGAGCAGTGTGTAAAGTCACTGTTTGTGAAACTACCATATAAATGCTAGCAGCTTTCGGCCGTTAGCATATGAATGCTCTCTATTACAGAGATACACAAATATATACATAAACAGAATAAAAGCAGCTTTTGTAAGACAACCTTCAGACTTTGAACAGTACGACCTCAAGTGGCTAGGTTTGCCACAATGCTCCCCCAGAATCAAGTCGGCATACACAGTCTGATCCCAACGGATTGGCTTGGGGATGTCCGGAGGAGTACTCACAGATCACTTTTCAAGTTCAGTTTGTCTGGATAACCCGTCGGCGTTACCATTTTGCTTCCCTTGGCGGTAATGAATAGTAAAGTCAAAAGGCTGCAGCGCCAAACTCCAGCGCAGCAGCCTGGCATTGTCCCCAGCCACACGGTTCAGCCACACGGTTCAGCCACACCAACGGGTTGTGATCTGTGAGTAAGGAGAAAGGTTGTCCATATAAATAAGGCTGTAGCTTTTTGAGGGCCCACACCACGGCCAGGCATTCTTTCTCAATGGCGGCGTAGCTTACTTCACGGGGCAATAACTTTCGGCTTAAGTAAGCTACGGGATGTTCTCCGCCATCTGCTCCAACTTGGCTCAGCACTGCTCCCAATCCAAACATTGAAGCGTCTGTGTGGACAAGAAATCGTTTAGTTGGATCAAGAGCAGCAAGTACAGGTGCATTGGTTAAAGCAGTCTTGAGTTGTTGAAATGCCTCATCACACTCTGTGCCCTCTGTGCAGTTTTTGCTGCCCACTCCCTACTCTGCCCAAGATATTGCACCTCTGTCATCCCTATATGACACTTGCTGGGTTTTAGCATCAAGCCTGCCTCTCCAATACAGTCAATGACCGTTCCAATATGTCGTAGGTCGGACCACGTCTGGCTGTATATGGCGATATCGTCCAGGTATGCTCACGCATACTCCTGGAACCCATCCAGTAGCCGATCTACCATCCTTTGAAAGGTAGCTGGAGCGTTTTTCATCCCGAATGGCATGTCTCGAAACTGGTACAGGCCAAACAGGGTGACAAACGCCGACTTGGGGATGGCCTCTTCGGCTAAAGCAATCTGCCAGTACCATTTGCATAAGTCTATCGTAGTAAAGGTACTGGCCTCGTGCCATCTTATCTAGCAGCTCGTCTATCCGGGGCATCAGGTAGGCATCAGTTTTGTCATTTAGCCTCCGGTAGTCAACACAGAATCGTGTTGTGCCATCCTTCTTGGGTACCAGCACTACCGGCGATGCCCAGGGGCTATCGGAATGTTCAATAACCCCTAGCTGCAACATCTCCTCAATTTCCTTCCGCATATGTTCCCTGACTGCTTCAGGGATACGATATGGGGTCTGCTGCATAGGTAGCTGTCCTGGGGTCTCTACTCGGTGAGTGGCTAGCAGGGTGTACCCTGGTAAATTGGAGAAAGTGGCTCCCTTAGCCGCGATTAACTCCTGTACCTGGGCACGCTCCTGGGGGCTTAGCCGCCCCCCCCAGCTGAACACCCGTGGAGGGCTCTGCCGGATCTTCTCTCACTAATAAATCAGGTAGTGGAAGATTCTCCTGATCCTCAGAGGCTGATGTGCATATAGCTGCCACGTCCTCTATCCTCTCATGGTAGGGTTTGAGCATATTCACGTGGAGCATGTGTCTCTTCCCTGCCCCTGAGCAGGGGCCAATTACATAGGTGGTGTCACATCTCTGTTCCATCACCTGGTATGGGCCCTTCCAGACAGCCTGCAGCTTGTCATGGCGAACAGGTTTTAAAATTAAAACTTTCTGTCCCACCTGAAAGCTGCGGTCCCTGGCTCCCCTATCATACCATTGGCGCTGGCGTTGTTTACCCGTACGGTTTGGGTTAGTGCCTCCAGGCGGTCTATGAACTCCAGCACATATGGTACAATGGGTATCCCATCTGCACTGCTTTCCCCTTCCCAATGTTCTCTAATTAAATCTAGGGGCCCTCGTACCCGTCTCCCAAATAGTAATTCAAAGGGGGAAAACCCGGTAGACTCTTGGGGTACCTCTCTGTATGCGAACAGCAGATGGGGTAGGAATCGCTCCCAGTCCTTATGGGCCTCTCCAAATGTACGGAGCTTCTGCTTTAAGGTTCCATTGAACCTTTCACATAACCCATTAGATGGAAGGTGGTACGCAGAATCCACGATAGGCTTAATGCCACAGATTTTGCATAGTTGGTGGGTTACTTCGGCCGTGAATTGCGTACCCCTATCTGATATGATCTCCTGTGGGAATCCTACCCGGGAGAAGACTTTCATTAATGCTTCGGCCACTGTCTCGGCGTGGATATTAGAGAGGGCTAAGGCCTCGGGGTACCTGGTGGCGTAATCTACCACGGTCAAGATATATTTCTTGCCGGAGGGACTGGGTTTGGGTAAGGGTCCTACTATGTCTACGGCCACCCTACTAAACGGTTCTTCTATGATGGGCAGTGGGCATAATTTGGCCTTGTGTCGGTCGCCCCTCTTGCCTACTCTCTGACAGATGTCGCACGAATGGCAGTACTGCCTCACATTTTTGGATATACTTGGCCAGAAGAAGGCATGGGTCAGTCGGTATCTAGTTCGTGTCATACCCAGATGCCCAGACAACGGAATGTCATGAGCGATCCTAAGGAGTTCCTGTCGATATTTCTGGGGTACCACTAGCTGTCTAGTAGTCACATTTACAGATCCCCCCACCACCCTTTCAGCAATACGGTACAATAACCCCTTTTCCCAAGCATACCGCTCCCCCTCTAATCCTGCCTGATCTGAGGTCACCCTATCTCTATATACTTTCAACGTAGGGTCTACCTTAATTCAGTCGGGGTATCCCAGGGAACACGAGTCATAGGGGTTATATTGTCTCTTACCTGAGCCTCAGAGTGTGTGGATGAAGCCATGGTGCGAGCCTGTTGCCTTGTGGTTACCGGGTGAGCCTCTTGGATTGGATCTTGAGATACAAAAGCGGAAGTCATTCTGCCCAGGTCGTTTCCCAATACGACATCTGCTGGCAGTTTTTGCATCAGGCCTACCTCCACCATCCCTTCCCCCACACTCCAATTCAAGTGTACTTTTGCAGTCGGTAATCGGTATTCCGCTGCCCCTGCTACTCATACTGCCACGGATCCGCCGGTGTGCGCCGAGCCCGGAACCAAATGAGATGCTACCAGAGTCAGTGTGGCCCCTGAATCTCGGAGCCCTTGGACTTCTTTCCCCTCCAAGGTTACTATCTGGCGATGGTGTTGCCTGTTGTCTGTGGCTTGCACAGACATCACATCATGTAGTATTCCCAGGGGCTCTTCTGTGTGATTAAACAATATCTCCTGGGTTGCTGGCTCTGCTTGGTAGTGGTGCGCGGCTGCTAGGGGTGCTGGGTTCGGTCGTACTTGGCTCCATGCTTGACAGCTCCGGTTCTGTGTACACTCTCTCGCCATGTGGCCCCATTGCTTGCAGTTATGGCACTGGATGTTAGATCGGCCATTGTATCGGGAGGGTGGAATGTGTCCCCCAGTGGCTGGCCGGAATGGGGTTGCTGTGGGTGCGGTAGCTGTAGGAGGTTGGGTGGCAGGTCGAGGATACCCTAAATTGAGGTTACCATGATGCCTCCTGGCGTCATAGTGCTGGTCCGCCAGTTCTGTCGCTTCTGTTAGGGTGAGGGGTTTTCTGTCTCTCAACCATTCTTGTGCCTCTGGTGTCAGACCATTGTAAAATTGCTCCAACAATAGCAAATGACGTAACTCCTCCATGGTGGTAGCTTGGCTCGCTTGTATCCACCCCTGGGAGGCTTGATCCAGTTTGTGTGCCCACTCTGCGTGGGAGTATTTCTCCGGTTTGCGCAATCCTGTAAACTTGCACCGGTATGCCTCCTGGGTAATGGCATATCTCGTATAGCCTGTTTTACCGTGGCATAATCTTTGTTGTCCACTCTGGGTATGGCCTGATATGCTTCTGCTGCCCGACCTGACAGTTTGCCTGCCAGTAAAGGTACCCACACTGCCTGCTCTAGATCATGCAGGTCACATAGCCTCTCAAAGTCTTGTATATCCCCATCAATCTCATCCTTGTCTTCGCAAAATATTTTAAAAGCATAATGTGGTATCTTGGGCTTTACCTGGCTGATGATTGAAGCAGCAGTAGATTCTGCTCTGGAGGGTGCGTCTTGCGGTCTGTGTGCCATCACATACTCCTGCACATCCGCCATCAGTACTATCAGTATTTCCAGTGGTACTGGCTGGGGTAGGAATTCCATCCTGGTTCTCATTTCCGTTTGGAAGGTGGTCTCTTCCATGGCTTGTGGGGGTGTAACGCTGCAAGCTCTGTCTCCCTCCATCAGTTCGTCAATAAGCACAGCTTTTGACTTATTGCTGGCTATCTTACCCCTGGCTTCCAATAGTTCCTTAAACATCTGCCGTTTCAATGGAGTGTAATCTGTCTCCATTCACCTCTGCATTCGGTTCTTTGCTGTATACGAATTGCCATTCACTTTCCTGTTCAGTAGTTTCAATTACCCGAACACCGCTTTTAGGCTGTAAGGTTGGATCCCACTGCTGCCACCAATTGTAGCGGAGCTGCAATGTTAAATCCCAATATCTCAGCTGGTACAGACAATAATCCAAGTGAAGCGCTGGAAATGAAGGCAATATCCCAAATCCCCCAGTAACCGGACGAAACACAGTTCTGGGAGTCAACTGACGATTTTATTCACAGCTCCAGTATTTATGTGGTTCTCCATGCAAGGGGTTTCCTTAATCACTTTACAGGGGTTATACAGTAGAGGACTACATGGGGAACTGAATATACAGGACATTTCTCCCACCGTGCACTGCTCTACGAGAGGGATACTCCCACTAGAATATCCTGTTAAGTGGATTATCCCTCCGTACAGCAGAACCGGCTTTTCACACAAAAATACATAACTTTAATATTATTCATAGGATTATACCGAATGACCGTTCGGTAGATAGCTGGAGTGTGAGCGCACACTCTGTGAAAGTACCGCTCAGATCCCAGCATAAATAACCGAACGCCGCACGAAACACACTTTATTATATCTTCATCTTAAAAGTACTGAATACATAATTGAGAATAAAATACAGAAGGACCGGTGCTCCTGAACGGCCTGGAAGTCCAGCGGTGTTCGCGCCGTCGAGTAGCCGATTTTGGTTCCAGGCACTCGACGACCAAACACCGATGGCTAACAAAGGATCCAAGATGGCCGACAGCCGCGTGGTTGGTAGCCGAACGACGGCCACCCAGGAAAGCAATTAACCGCTGATTGCTACAGTGTTGCAAACGGTTAATGGGAGCCACACGACTCTCTGTGTGTGGGCTCCCATTCGGTACTTTATTCGTTTCAGTCAATGTTCGTGAAACTACCATATAAATGCTAGCGGCTTTCGTCCGTTAGCATATGAATGCTCTCTATTACAGAGATACATGAATATATACATAAACAGAATAAAAGCAGCTTTTGTAAGACAACCTTTGAACAGACTTTGAACAGTACGACCTCAAGTGGCTAGGTTTGCCAAAACCATTTTACAACCAACCTGTGCCAAATTTTAAAAACATTAAATACGTGATTTTTTTTGGACACACATAGCAATTTAAGAATGCAGGTACTGAGAACTTTAAGGGTTATTGCCAATGAACACCCCAATATGTGTTCAGCAACATCTCCTGAGTACATTGATACCACCCATGTATAGGTGTGACGGGTTCTCTGAGGGCTAAAAGACATTATTTGGAGGGTGCACATTCCAGTTTTCCAACTTGGAATTTTCACAGCTGGTCATTTTTGAAGACGGTACGTCGTAACTAGTACGTCCGAGTTCGGGAAGGGGTTAATCACTAAGTGTGAATTTAATATGAGTTTCAGTGATTTAGTGAATGTTTTTCCACATTGGTATAACATTTTTAAATTCACTTATTAGAACAAGAGCTGTTTTTTCAGCATGGACCTTGGAAATTACATATCCATCTCCTCTCCAACGACAATTTTCTTAAATTTTCATCAAGACAGATTTGAGAAAGGGCTGAAACTTAACACCCTGGATGTCCAAATTTCCGCACTTTCTGCTCTCACAGGCGTAAGATGGGCTCTTAACTAGGACCTCGTTCATTTTATGAGAGCTATTTTGAAGATCAGACTCCCAGTGAAATGATTCACCATTGGTTCTGCAGTGTCTGGGCCTCTGGAGCAGATTCCAATCAATATTCTGTTGGAAAGTGGTCCTTCTGAGAGCCCTTACAAACCTGCATAGATTCTTTGAAATTCAAGCTCCATTCAATTAATTCCATTTAGGTTGAGCAGTATCTAGTCAAGTTCCAGATTTCAAACCCGAAGGTGATTTCTTCCTAACACATCAATAAAGAGATTATCCTTCCAGCATTGTTTATTCACCTAACTTTGGAAGAGGAGCATAGCTGGGACAATCAGCACTTGGTTAGAGATCTCTACTTATATTGAGTCTTGTGTTTTTCTCCTGCACTCAGGGCTGAGGTAAAGCTGTTTCTCATATTTTCTTAGTAGCCTGGTTGTTTCTGCGATCTCCAGTGCCTATAAATCCAGGAATTGATACGTTACAGCAGTCGTTAAGGCACATTCTACCACAGCCCTTTCTTCTTCAATGCCGGCTGCAGCTGTGGATTTTCCTGGAGTAAAACTGCAGAGCAGGCACGCGATCCTCTAAAGACAGCTTTATACAACATTACTGTCTGAATGTGTTGGCTGCCGCAGATGATGAATGTGGACGTGGAGTTCTTTAGGCAACTTTTTCTTGATTGCCCTCATTAATCATTTTTTGCCAGTTAACTTCTTGACTCCTAATATATATTTATATATATATATATATACATATATATATATCATTTTATTTTATTTTTGTCATCCCTTGTTCTGTATCTTGGGTATTACCCATTGTAATACTGCCATGGATACAGCCGGGAATGTGTAAAATGTACTCATACTTCCTGTAATTCTAATTTCCAAATTATAGGCCAGGCAGCGTTATGGTCCTTCCCTTTTTCTTGGACAGAATGAGAAGGGGGGCTAGCTTTATTAATTTGGTTTAATTGTCTTTCCAATTGCTGACGTAGGCAAGATATACATACTTTGAAATCCTGCCATGACCTATGACTGGGAATAGAAAATTACAGTTACTATGAATATATTATCCATAATATTTAACAATAAGTTTAGTCGAGCAGGGTCCTGTTTAACCTCTTTTTATGTTAAATCCCCTTGTAAAAGTGTTAGCATTATACGAATGCCAATAATAATAATGAAGAAAAATATAATATAGGGTTGCTCACACAGAACCTTGTTTCGTTCCAAATTTACACTCTATCCAATGACCATTAACCAACCAGTCCTACCTCCTCCACCCAATAGGAAAGTTAAACGGCATATTTAATTCTGAACACGATTGTAGTTTAGTTGATAAAAAAAAAGCAAGAATGAAACCACTAAACTGTCTAATAGAAGCAGCAGGTACATTTCTGTTAGTTTATTAAATCACTTTTTTTTAATAGAATTGTTTTCATGAACAAATACTGCTGACACATTGGATTAATATTATGATTATTAGGAGTGAAACGGTCCATTTCAGGGTTTTGAATTATAGGAGACATGGCTAATATTTTATTTTAGGGTTAGGCTTGTGTATACAGTGGTTACATTTTAGGATTTGGGTCAAAGGCAACTCTTTAAGAATCAACTTCAGTTGGCGAGGTTGCATGCCTCCCAACATTTCAAAAGAAGAAACAGAACACTTTGAGTTAAAGTGTGCAGGGAGAGGTTGTCAAAATTTGTCAACAGGCAAAGTTTCCTCTACAAAATTCGACATGTGTAAGATTAAGGAAGGTCCTGTAGATTAACAGATTATTTTATAGACCCCTATTTTGTGTTCTTCTCTAAGAGTAAACAGCAGACTTGACTACTGGAAAGTGAAACAAGTGATGAAATAACGGCCAGGAACTGAGTAGAAGCCCAAACAGATAAGAATTCAGAATTAGAAGAATCTCTAAAACCAAGGTTTATAATAATAATCTAGGGTCCCAGTGGTTATATTCTTCTGTTATGGAGTGAGCAAATTTCACATAACATACGGTTTGGTGTTTTTCTGGGGTGGTGAGGGGGAACATGAGCATCTAATCTTGGGCTATCATCCTATATATTAAATCACATAGGGCTTTACTTGTATTCTCTTATAAAATGTTAAATAATACGGGTTGATCGGTACAGAGTACGTATAATCATTATTAATGCATTAAAAAAAAAAAAAAAAAAATCTACCTCAGAATCATTTAAAGCCGCCATTACCTGAAAACCAAACTGTCACTGGCTGCTCCTTGTGTTTGCGTATCTAGCCTCGTTTTCGAACTGAAACTAGCCTGTTGATTGGTTGTTTAAGGTCTTGTTTGCGTTTCACGCCTCTGTGTGGCTGTCTCATCATGAAGCGTGAGGGAGACTGCGCTCTGTGATTGGTTGATAAACCAGGTGGCGGGAGATTGCTTTGTCTTACCCACCCCTATCTCACTGTATCCCAACATCGCAAAGACATGAGCAAATCCAAGGATGCTGCTGGTGAGTCTCTCACATCTCTTGTGGGTGGGACAGCAACAGGCTCATCTTTATCTGAGAACAACTGGGAGTGGGACTGTGGGTCTAACACTGTAGAAATTATTTAATATGAAATAAAAAATACAATTGAACATCTTAATAATTCATTTTTATTTTAGATTATTTCTGGATTGCCAGAATTTGGGGAAGCCTGCTTTAAAGGGACACTGTAGCCACCCAGACCACTTCAGCCCATTGAAGTGGTTTGGGTGCCAACTCCCATCACCCTTAACCCTGCAAGTGTAATTATTGCAGTTTTTATAAACTGCAATAATTACCTTGCAGTGTTAAGTTCTCCTCTACTGGCTCTCTACCAGACAGCCATTACAGGGACTTCCGGCTTCTTAGACAACTTTTGGTCGTCTAAAGGATGCTGGATGTCCTCACGCTATGCCTGAGGACCTCCAGTTTCGCTGAAATCCCCATAGGAAAGCAATGAATAATTCTTTCCTATGGGGAGGTCTAAAAGCATGCGCGCACGGCCATTGCTGCGCATGCGCATTAGGTCTCCCCCGCTTGTGGGCGAAATCCTGACCCAGCGCTGAGAAACATTGGCGCTGGATTCAGGTAAGTATCTGAAGAGGTTTTAACTCCTTAAGGACTGAGCCAAATGTACGTGTTTTGATCAAAATAAAACGTAAACAAAACTTGGAATTTTACTATATGTCTGTTCAACTGTAATTCACCTCTTTTATATTAGTGCACCCACACTTATTATAGATCATTTTATTCAGGTGAAATAGGGCTTTCATTTAACATAACATATTTAGCTATGAAACATAATTTAATATGTAAAATATATTTTAAAAATGTGAGTAATTAAGCCTTTAATTGTTTTTTAGTTCTGCATGACATTTTAACTGTGAATGTCATAATACTGTTTGCTTTTACTGCAATAAAATACACATATTTGTATTCAGCGATGTCTCACATGTAAAACGGTACCCCCTACGTACAGGATTTATGGTGTTTTGGGAAGTTACAGGGTCAAATATAGCATGTTACATTTTTCTTTTTCTTTTTTCACATTGAAATTCGCCAGATTGATTACGTTGCCTTTGAGACCGTATGCTAGCCCAGGAATGAGAATTACCCCCATGATGGCATACCACTTGCAATAGTAGACAACCCAAGGTATTGCAAATGGGGTATGTCCAGTCTTTTTTAGTAGCCACTTAGTCACAAACACTGGCTAAAGTTATATTTGAGTGTGAAAAATGCAAAAAAAAATAATTTGAATGCCAATAACATTGTGTATAAAAGTTGGTTGCAGTTTGTCCCTTTTTGTTAGAGTTTACATATTGTACATTGGTATAAATATAATGTAACTAAAAGTTTTTTTAGTTTTTTTTTTTTTTTCCCCCCATTTATTTATTTTGTACAGCTGGAAACATTATTCTAAAATATCTAAATGACCAAAATAGACCTTACAGCGCTCAAGATGTTTTTAGTAACCTGCAGCGGGAGCATGGCCTGGGAAAAACGGTGAGTAAAAATTATTTAAACCCCTTAGTGACCGCGGACGTATCAGGTACATCCGACAAAAAAACGGTCCCTATGGGTACTTATCAGGTACATCCGCGGGGAATTGCAGCAATGGGTCGAGGCACTCAGGAAATATTTTTGAAAAAATTATTAAATTTTTTTTTTTTTTTTTTTTAAGGACGTGACGTCATGATTCCCTTGTATTCCAGAAGTTTGGTCCTTAAGGGGTTAAATTTAACCCCTGCTCTTGCTCCCTCTCCTCCCCATGTACTTACCGATCGCTGCCGTTCCCCCGCTGGCGATCGGTCTTCTTTTTAGGAGGGACTGGCTGGGCTGTCCAAATGTTTAAAAAAAATAAATAAATAAATAAAATGTCTAATATATCATTCTCCATGCGTGCTCTGTCAATATGTGCATGTATACAAATGGACAACAGATCTTATTGACAGACCATCTCTGTATTCCAGGCTGTGGTCAAAGCAATGGAGCTACTTGCTCAGCAAGGAAAGATCAAAGAGAAGGTTTATGGAAAACAGAAAATTTACTTTGCAGATCAGGTAATGAGAGGATGAGGGCCAAGGCTCCTGTGTGTGTTGTAGTGTTTTTTTTGTGTGTGTTTGTGTTTTTAAAAAGGCCTACAACTTGTGGAACCCACTGTAAATGCCATGCAATTTTCAGGAGCAGTTTCCTAGTGTGAGTGATTCAGAGCTCAAGGATCTTGATTCCAAAATCACAGAACTCTCCAGCAAGCTTCAGAGTTCTCAGCAGAGTTCTCGCCAACTGGAGTCAGGTATAAAAGCCACATCGACTTTTCACATTTCTAAATCTCTTGCCTTAATAACATTAAGCGTACAGTTGAAGCATGTTTGTTTTTTTCCTCTCCCCTTTGCCTGCCTTATTCACCCCAGTAAACTCTTAAGTAGCGTTTTGCATGGGGTGAGGAAACGAGAAAATGACAGTTTCGTTTTACAAAATATACTGTTCTACAACTCTCTTTTATAATGCTTTGGAATAAGTTTGGATCAATCACATTTTAACTGATACTACAAAATAAGTTATCAATACATTATGCAACTTTTGAGAAATATATGCTACCTATCATTGTTATTCCTGATAAGGCCAATTATGTTTGTGTGTCCCACCCTTCTAGAGTTGAAGGATTTGACAAGCTCCATGACCACCGAAGAGATGATGAAGGAAATGGCACAGCTAAAAGAAGAATGTGCCAGGTACCAGGAAAAACTGGTTAAAATAAAATCTGCCACCAACCATGTGACTCCAGAGGAGAAGGAGAAGGTAGGAGTATATCTTCTAGTTTAATTATCAATCTTGGAAATTCATTTTCATAACAGTGGAATAGGCACACAAATCATTTAGATAATCACTGAAAGCAAACTGGTTGACAATGAGATTTCAGATTTTTCTCATTTTTCCCTATGGATAAAGGCAGTACTCACATGTGGGGTTCCAGCCACTTCTTCACTGGACAAGCAGAGCATTGTAATCCAAACCTTTTTAAAATGAGGGACCTCCTCCAGTTTTTACCCTCTTTGGTATAAAACAACTTTTCCCCCATGAGCCCCCATTTTCTGCCTGTCCACTGATGCAGAGAAGGCCTTTGATAGTGTAAACTAGGAGTTCCTGTTTGCTATTTTGATGTGTTTGGGATTAGGACCACAATTATGTAGGTGGCTTCGAGCCATATACAAATACCCCTCTGCTCGGATCTGCCTTTGCCTTCTAACCCTTTTTAAACACCATCAGAAACAATCCCAACATATATGGACTCTTGGTTGGGAACAGATGCCACAAAATTGCTGATACACAATGACTATTTTATGTTACATTTCCAGAGGTGCAGAGCCTGAATATAATTGCATAGTTTTAGCTGTACAATGACTTATTCCACCTAAATATGAATTATTCAAAGTCTACTGTCCAAAATGTCTCCCTTTTGGAGTCGTGCCCTTCCTTGATCTTTTGGGGTTGCCCCTTGCAGTGGTCAGATTCTGCCATTAAATACCTGATGGTATGGATATCAGAGTTAACAGAGATTCTCTACCATTTGAACTTCTTTCCAATGCTTGCATTGTTTCATAGGGACCTTGACAACTAGGAGCTGCCATACCTCTCCCGACTTGGTAGCATTAGGGTAGTGAAAATGAATCTTATCCCCCATCTTCAGCATTTCTTCTTGACGTTGCCTATAGCAATTCTTGGTACTTTATTCTCAACCTTGCTCTCTCCACATTTCGTATACCTGGAGTAAGAGTAAATCCAAGCAGAAATTGTTGCAGCTCGACTTGCCATAGCCCATGGGAGGTTAGGTGGTCCTACATTTTAAGATGTTTTTTTACCAAGCTGACAACCTCTTGCAAGTGGTTGATAGAGCACTGGGAAGACGCTGGAATTTACATATTCTCTTATTAAGGCCACCCTGTCCATCTGGCACCAGGCTTAGAGGCTTCAGACCTGACTTCCCTGTTCCCTCAGTCACTTCCTCAGGTTAGACACATGCTCGAATCAGATGAATATATTGTAGTAAACTCACTAATTGCTCTGAACCCACTTTCGTGAAACTGTTTAATTACCAACAGGTAACAAACTGCCTTCTTAACCAGCATTCCACATGCCCATGTATTGACATCCTTCGCGGGACTGTGCCTGGAGCAACACCCGATGGAACATGGAAATTACTTTCTATGTGGCACTCTCCAGCGACAGATTGGATGTCCTGCCCCGCACCCCTTTACAAACTCTTATCACAATGGTACTGCATCCCGCAGGTGCTACAATCAATGGATCCTTCCTGGGATGGAGGCTTTTGAATATGCCAGAAAGTCCTGAACACCATCTGCCACATATAGTGGGACTGCACTAAGATAAAACCCTTTTTACAGAAGGAGTCATGACATGCTTGAAACGTGTTTTTTTGATCTGCCTCCTTCCTGCTGCATCACTCTACGACTGAGGCCTCTGCCTATAAGAAATGACCGTTCGAATACTGAGAAACACCTTATTCCTCTATTCTGGAGATGACCGCAGCCATCTTCAGTGCAACTTTGATTTACCAGGATGAAGGAATTCAGGGCAATGTAGGAATGATATTTGGCACCTTAGGCCACACCCAGACATATATTAAGATTTGGACCCAATGTCTAGTGACGACTGCATCCGATGACTTTCAGACAACCTTAGTACTTAACTGACATACTGTTAACCTTCCAAACGTTCAAAATGTATTATACAACCATTCGATTCTGGTATCCCCTTATCCCAGAAGCCTAAAATCATCCTTCTGTTTTTTTTTTGTTTTTTTTTAAATCATCTCATGAAAATGTCAATTCACGTTTATAGTTGATTTTTCAGATTATTTTTTTTTTTTCAACTATGTAAATTCCAGAGAAGTGTCATCTTTCTCATTTAACCTTTTTCTGATTTATTTATTTTTCCTGATACTAAGGCAATGGTGAATTTAGTTGCCCATCTTTTGTGTTCCATGCAGGTGTATAGTGAAAGGAAGCAATTTGGTAAGGAATGGAGAAAAAGAAAACGAATGGTAAGATTTTATTGGTTCTTGACTTATTTGTTATGATTTTGAATTCATTAAAGATTTTGACGGTTTAGTTAATGAAGACACCACATAGGAATTCATAGTCAAGGCCTAATGGTGGGGAATGCATAATGTGTGCACGACTGTTGCTGCTCATTTGAGTTTTTCCCATGCTGATGTCTGGGGACCAATAGCCCAATCTAGCAACGAGG
Source organism: Pelobates cultripes (assembly GCA_933207985.1). Taxonomy (NCBI): domain Eukaryota; kingdom Metazoa; phylum Chordata; class Amphibia; order Anura; family Pelobatidae; genus Pelobates; species Pelobates cultripes. The sequence goes on from OW240917.1 coordinate 211,708,309, forward strand.
GTAAACTGTGCTTGAATCAGGTAAGTGTTTTAAAGGATTATTTAACCTTTTCATGGGTGGCGGAGTTGGAGTACAGAGGGAGAGGGACACTATTGTTAGGAATACAGTTTTGTATTCCTAACACTATTGTTCCTTTAAATGATTATATATTAGGGGAAAGTCTGATGGGGGAGGCGGCGGACTGTTCCATCAGAATTGAGCTGTCCATGTGAAGTTCTTTAAGCACACGTTAGCAGTATGGATGAAAGCAGGAGAAGGTCAAAGCGGAGTGGCATAGAAGCAGTTTACCTATGGATTGGTGCAAAAATCTAGCTGCAGTAGAGTTGTTGAGAGCTTTGTAGGTAAGAGTTAATATTTTGACTGAAATAAGAGAAAAATAAGTGGCAGAAGCAATTATTAACTGTATCATGACTGTATGGTTTCTGGAGAGACCAATTAGGAGAGAATTATAGTAGTCGTGAGAAACTACAGGTGCATGCACTTAATAACATAGCTTAAGAAAGGGGCACATGCAGGCAATATTTTTCAAGGTGGAATTGGCAACAGATTAGATACGAGGTGTAATGGTGCGGTCAAAAGATAACACCAAGGTAGTGAGCAGGCTGATACTCGTAAAGGAGCAGGATTACTATTATGAGGCTATAAGAAGCTCGATTTTTAGATCTAGTGAGTTTTAGAAAGCAGGAGGACCTGCATTTGTAGATGGGAGAGAGAGACAACTGGAGGCTCTGTCTAGAACTGTGAGATCAGGGAGAAGAGGTATATCTGATTGTCAATAGAATCCATTAGAATTCATGAGTTTGCCAAGTTGCATAGTATGAAAGAAAAACAGAAGGGGACTGAGAACAGAGGCGTAGGGAACTCCAACAAAGAACGGATGAAGGGAGGAGGCTATGCTAGAAAAGGAGACACTGAAGGATCGCTGGGAGAACTAAGATGAGAACAAAGTGTCACAATGCCCGAGGTAGTGAAGAGTTTGGTGAAGGAGAATATGTTCGACATTGTCAGAGGCAACAATTGTGTGGCGTAGTGGCTTTTGGATTTAGCTGCAATTAGGTCATTAATTAGTTTAGTCAGAGCTTTCTCTGTAGTATAGAAAAGGCAGAAGCTAGAATGAAGAGGGTCAAGGAGGACTTTGAGAAAGTGACAGACTGTTCCATATTGTTGTAGAAGCATTTATAGAGAAAGGGAGCAGAGATATGGGACAGTAGTTAAATGGGGTGATGAGTCAAGAGACGTGGTGGGTTTTTTTTTTTTGTTTGTTTGTTTTTTTCAGAGAGGTACAACAGTAGCATGTTTGGGGAGTGGGGACAATGCCAGAAGAAAAAGAGCATTTGGACATGTGCGTTAAGGGCAGGAGAAGACCAGGGGAGAACTGATAATGTAAGTGGGAATGGGATCAAGGTGGGGTGAGAGGGACAGAGAAGTGTAGATACCTTCTATTTAGTAGCTGGGGACAAGGCCTTAAAGGTAAAAAGCACAGCCCAAGTGAGATTGAGAGGGGGAGAATTATTTCCTTTAACGGATTGATTTTCTCCATAAAATAGTGTGCAAAGTTCAGCTGTACATTTAGCATGGGGAGTGACCACAGCAGGGCAAAGCAGATAGTTGAAGGAATCAAAGAGATACCTTGGATTGTGAGAGTATGTACTAATGAGAGAGGAAAAGTAGCATGAATATGTAATGGAGAAAATTATTGACACGGTGCAAGACTTCCTCCAGAGTGTTTTTATAGGTAGTGGCACGGTTGAAGGCAGAAATCCACCTTGAGTTATATGATTTGAATGGGCCTGCATTGTCAAGGGCAGAAGTGAGGGTGATGCACAATGAGAATGTAGGGATGGATTAGAGTTGAGAGTGGAGTTAAGCTGACAGTTTCTGAAGTTCAAGAGAATTACCAGATTTTACTAATTACATGACGTAAAGTCATGATTTTATAAAGGACACGGAGGCTCTTATTAGGCTTTATCTCTTTCTTTATTCCTCAGGAGCAAAGAAAGGATATTGATATTTTTTAATATAGCAATAACAAAAAGAGAAAACAAATACCCTTAAGGGTTAACCATATAACATTCCATATCCATTAACCAATAGGATCAGTCCTTGTACTATATCCCTTCATGTGAGGTAAACTACTTCCTCTTTCTGGCTGACGCCGAAGCTGAACACATCAACAAGGAAAAAAATTTCTCAAACTTGGGTAATCTTTCGTAGGGGTTCCGGCGAATGTTCCAAATAATGTCGAGATAGTGGACGATCCCGGTTATGTCATCACAGGGTTAAGCTGTAGGAGACAGAGAGATATATGGTAAAATATATTCGAATATCGTTGTCATGCATATATGTTGTACCGGTCCTTAGACAAACGTTTATATCTGAAAACATTGCTTGCGACATTCTAGCATAAATCAGTCTAAATTGCAGTTATTACCTTATAACTTAGATTCTAAACATCCAAAATGCTATAACTTGTTTATGAGCGAGTGGGTGGGAAAAAATGCATGTACGGCTTACCTTTCAGTGGGCGGGCTAATACTCGCCTCCGTGTCCTTTAAAATCATGACTTTACGTCAGGTAATTAGTAAAATCTGGTAATTTTATTAAAGGACACGGAGGCTCTTATTAGGCTAGTTTAAAGCTGTGATATGACCCTAGATGAGATATGTTCTGTTGGTCTAAAGTAGTATTCCTTGAATGTCGATTCTCGGGACCAGTTAGCTGTGCGGAGGAGGTCTTCCAGTTTACATCCAATGGAGAATGCTTTAGAGGCCATAGCGCCTCTGGTAGAGTGTGCTCCGTAAGCGGCCGTGTCGATGTTAGCATTTGACATTATCCATTTCACCCAACGTGTCAGAGTTCCCGTGGATACTGGTTGATGAGGTTTCCTCACTGCCAAGAATAAATTATGTGTGTTTGGGTTCCGGAATGGCTGGGTCCGTAATTCATATTCCTGCAGGCATGCTACCGGGCAGAGGTTAGCGTTGTGAGGAAAGGAGGGATAGAAGACTGAAGTGGTGTTCGACTTTGTACGTCTGGTGATATTAAACAGGACACCATCCGGTGTGAATGATCGTGCATCGATATCCAAGGCCCTCACGTCTGATACCCGTTTGCAGGAAATTAAGCATAGAAGCATCGCCAATTTTGCAGACACTTGCTTGAGTGTTAGGTTCGAGTTTGGGGGCCAATCTTGCAACAAACGAAGGACCATATTCACATCCCATAGGGCCGTGTAACGAGGTTGTGGCGGACGTGCAAATTTTATGCCCCGTAGGAGACGACAGATCCATAAGTGCTTCCCAGCCGGGAAACCTTCCCAACCAGTGTGCCCAGCTGAAATCGCTGACCTGTAGACATTTATGGTGCGATAAGCCAAGCCTTGATCATAAAGGGTAGTAAGGAAACCCAAAACCTGGTTTATAGGAGCACGTATGGGATCCACGTGCCGTTCCACGCACCAACTACACCATGTGTTCCAGGCATGGGCATAGGAACGTCTTGTCCCTGGGGCCCAAGCTCCTGCCAATAAGTCCAAAGTTGCTTGTGAAACATTCGGCATGGTCCAGGGTCCCCGGAGAGGAGCCATGTGAGGAGTCTGAGATGACCTTGCACCAGAAGTGGATGAGAGTTCCCATCGGGGTCTGATAATAATTCCGTGCTCCCTGGAATCAATCTGGGGAGGTCGATTGACATTTCCATGAGCGAAGGGAACCATGGCTGTGCTGTCCAGAACGGTGTTATCAAAACCAACGATGCTCGGGAGCGCTGTAAGTGTAGGAGAGTTCGCGCTATGAGTGAGAAAGGGGGGAAGGCGTATAGCCTGGTGTTCGGCCAATTTTGTAGGAAGGCATCCACTGCCGTGGCGTCTGGGTCCGGTCTCCAGCTGAAGAATGAGGGGAGTTGAGCATTCAGTCGGGAGGCAAAAAGGTCGATGTGCATCGGTCCCCAGAGTTGGTGGAGCTTCTGGAATACTGTGCGATTCAATCGCCATGCACTGTTGTCTCGTAAATGCCTGGAGTGCCAATCCGCTACGGTGTTGGAGAGGCCTGGGAGGTATTCCGCCTGTACGGATATGTTGCGACTCAGGCAGAAATGCCAGAATTCTTTCGCCAAGTTCGTGAGGGTTGAGGACCTCGTGCCACCCAAGTGGTTGATGTAGCGGACGGCTGAGACATTGTCCATGCGCAGGAGTATGGAACAATTGGTCGTGTGTCCGAGGAGGCTCCGTAGGGCGAATGACCCAGCCAGGAGTTCCAAACCATTGATGTGGAGTTCTTTTTCTTCGGAAGACCATTTTCCACCTGTAGAGGTAGGACCACAGCGGGCCCCCCATCCCAGTCTGCTCGCGTCGGATTCTATGACTAGATCCGGAGTGGCGCCGAAGATTGCCTTGCCGTTCCATGCTTCCATGTGTTGAAGCCACCATGCCAGTTCCTCTTTTGCCGCGCAGTCTAGAGGTACAGAATCTGAATAGGAGTGACCCAAGCGTAGGTGAGTTGCCTTGAGTTGTTGTAGGGATCTGTAGTGGAGAGGGCCTGGGAAGATCGCTTGTATAGAGGCCGAGAGCAGGCCAATTATCCTGGCTAGCTGTCGGAGGGTTAAGACTGGTCGAGTCAACGTCCTCCGGATTTCCTTCTTTTTTTTGTCATTCACTTTTTATTATTGTTTCACATATCCTGTACAGGATACCAATCAAAGGCGTTATACAGTGAGGAAACAGAGAAACATGAAAAAAAAAAGGCAACATTCCCTTTACAGCGGTTGTGTGGCAATTTGTCCCTTTTCCTCCCTTCCCTTGCAGCGGTCTTCCCGTCTGATCCCCGCCCTCCCACCCCCCTCCCCTATCCGTCCTACGCTTACATGCTCTATGCTATCATTGCTTGCAGACACAGTACCTACAATTTCCGCCCATCGAGTAGCGTTGTTCATTGTATAGAGGCCTGAGCCTGCCACTCGCCCATGTTATATGGACCCCCTCTAGGGCTACCAACTTTCCTCTCGCCTTACATCCTGGGGTTTAGTTCGCCTCACTGTGAAGACTATGGGGCTCTCTCTACCTCCTGTCGGAAACGGGTATAACTCTGTGGGACCCCTCACTCGGTCTGGGTCCCGTCCAGGAGGATGGTGTTGGTTTAGTTACCTGCATCTCCACCTCCAATGGTGGGACCCTCGGGGTGGAGGGCTCCCGTCCGTGTTCCCGGCGGATGTCCGCCTGTGTCGACCAGTGCCTATCCTGTTCTTCCCGTATCTAGTAGGGTGCTGTCGACCTTATAGTCTTGTCACCCTATTACCCTATTTGTATCTATTGGTCTGGAGCGGTCTTAAGTTCTCTCTGTCGGGAAGAGTCAGATGTTGTGTTAGCGTCCGACGAGGGTTATGGGTGTCCTACTAGGCTTACTGTGTAATACGTCTTGAGTCGGTGTGGCCTCGGTCTTACTGCTACTCATGCTGCACCCTTCTCAAGGTAGGAGCTCCAGGGATACCATTTGAAGGCGCACTTGTCCGAGCGCTCCTGCAGGGAGGCCGTCACGAGTTCCATTTCGTGGATGGCTTCCACTCTATCCACCCACTGTCTATATGTGGTGTGATAAAGTGAAGGCAGATAGGCCTTTTAACCCCAGGGGGAGTATGTGTAAGATGTGTTGTAGGCAACACAAAACACTGTTTACTTATGGGCCCCTGGGGTGGAGCACTTGGAGAGAAGGGTGGGCCAATGCTCCACTCCACAGTTTAGTGGTTTTCTGGGGAGACATAGATCCAGGCCAGGGTTTTTTGGATTGTCTCCAACCCACTGCTCAGCTGCAGTTAATGAGCTATTGCAGTGGGAATAAACTCCTCCCGGCTAGGCAGGAAAAGGAGAGTAATTGCTGGCTTCCTCCCAGGAAGCAGGTAGGAGAGAAAGGCTGTTCTCTCCAGATAGTCAAGGCTGGCTTGGAGCACTGGGAGTGCAGAAAGGAAGCAGACAGGGCAAGACTGGCTTGGAGCACTGGGAGTGCAGAAAGGAAGCAGTCAGGGCAAGGCTGGCTTGGAGCACTGGGAGTGCAGAAAGCAAAGCAGTCAGGGCAAGGCTGGCTTGGAGCACTGGGAGTGCAGAAAGCAAAGCAGTCAGGGCAAGGCTGGCTTGGAGCACTGGGAGTGCAGAAAGGAAAGCAACAGGTTAGATAGCAGAGCGTTGCTCTCTAATAAGGTTGGTGCAATATTGTGTTTAGTTTAACCCTGAGAGATAGGGAACTAATGTCAGTTAGTGCTCAGACGAGCTAGGTGTTTGTTTATAGGGTTTTCTGTTACTTTATGTTTTAATTTACTGCTGTATCCTGTGTGGATTTACAAATAAAGTGCCTGAGTATATGCAATTACAAGGACTGTGCATGTTTTTGCCCTAGAGGACCGTGCTACCTGGTGACAAGGATCACAGTGGGGATTGTCTGGGCCTTCCAGTGTAGGGGTATGAGTGTTTTGGCTGCGGTGAGCAATTGTATGGTGAGCGAGTTTTTGTATTTGCTCAGGGGTGTAGGTGTATGGTTCAGGAGCATCTGCAAGGGTTGGAAGGGGAGGTCTGTGTCTGTAATCTCCCTGATCTTAGTATTAATCATCTGCCAAAATGGAGCTATGTGTGGGCAAGACCACCAAATGTGCAGATATGAGCCTGGTTCCGTCCCACAACGCCAACACTCCCCCACGTCCGCCCGTGTCAGGTGTCTAAGAGTATCAGGTGTGCGGTACCACCGTGTCAAAAGTTTGTAACTAGTTTCTTGAAATTTGGAACTAATCGAGCACTTATGGGTCAGCAGAAAGATTTTTCCCCATTCTAGATCCGTCAACTGGGTTCCAGTCTCTTGTTCCCATCTACCGGTGAATCCCAAGGGACCCGAATCTGCCGTCCGCATGAGGGACCCGTACATACGGGAAACACCGTGTTCGATATGTTTCCTATCGGTGCATAGTTGTTCAAACTCTGTAAGCTGCCTATGTATATGGGCCTTCCCCGGTAGGTGTGCGTGATATGCCTTTATCTGGTGATAATGGAAAGAGTCCAGCGGCGTGGGGAGTCGATTTCTCCCATTAGGTCCCGTAAGCTTCTGATCTTGCCACCCTCGCTCCATTGATGTAGATAGTTCCAGTCCGAGGCTTGGAAGCGTGTAAGAGCCGCCGGATATAATCCTGCCGCCAGGTCTGGATTAAACGTGATGGGAGTCAAGGGGTTCGGGGAAGTCGTCAGCTGCCGGGCGTAGCGCAGCTTACACCAGACTTTCAGTGTGGCGTCTATGATAGGGTTAGTAGTCTGAAGGTCCCTATAGGTGGCTCTCCCCAGCCATAGTCTGGATGGGATGCCTCCTCGCGTTTGTTCCTTCTCCAGGGTCACCCATCGTTTAGGTCCCGGGAGGGCGTGCCAATCGATTATCCTGTGCAGGTGCGCGGCTTGATAGTACATGAGTAAAGATGGCAACCCCACTCCTCCTTCCATCTTGGGGCGCTCTAGGGTCGCCCGGCGGATACGCGTCTGTCTCTGGTTCCATACAAACTTGCGTATGACCGTGGTTGCTAACCGGAAGAATTCCTGTGGGATCTGCGTGGGCAGGGTTGCAAACAGATAAAGCAGTCTCGGAAGTATATTCATCTTGATTGCGCTAATGCGACCGAACCATGTGAGATACAGTCCTGACCATCGTGCCAGGTCCTGTTGTATAGTTGTGAGCATAGGAAGGAAGTTGAGTTGGTACAGGAGGGAGAGGTCCTTCGGCAGCCAGGTGCCCAGGTAGCGGACTTTTGTTTCCCGCCAGGCAAAGGGGAATTGCGAGCGGAGGTGGTCGGCAAGGTCCCTCTCGCGTGTTATCAGCCTGGCTTCCGACTTATCAAGATTCAGTTTTAGGTGTCAAGGTTGGACACTTTACCATACGCGGCAAACGCTTGTAATAAGTTTGGTATGGAGATCACGGGCTGCTCCAGGAAGAAGAGCATGTCGTCCGCGTAGGCTGCCACCCTGTGTTCTTCGCTCCCTATCCTAACCCCCGTTATTCCCCCATCCCGTCTGACCGCCTCCAGGAACGGTTCCAGGGTGAGGGCAAACAGGAGGGGGGACAAGGGGCAGCCCTGCCGGGTCCCATTGCTGATGGAAAAGGCTTCTGTCAGGGCCCCGTTGACGCGTATCCTTGCTGTTGGTGTGGTGTATAGGGCTGAAACCCAGCCGCGCATGTAGGGCCCTGTCAGGGTACCTGTTGGTGATGTATCCAGGGAGGACATCCTCTCTGCTTAGGGCCTCCCTGCCCCTAGCATTTCGGCATATTCCGGCCGTTTTCGCGCCGGCCGCGCTAGCTCCTCCCCCTTTTATGACGCGACGGCTAGCGTCGACGTCATGACGTCGGCATTTGCATAAAGTGCCGGGAACCGCTATTCCGGACCTTTTGGGGGCGTGGTCTCTATTTAGGTACAGGGTATTTAAAGGAAACCTTTACTACTGCTCATTGCCCTGTCGTGGTTCTAGCTTGCTAGTCACTCAGCGCGTTCTTTATCTTGTGTTTCCGGTTTTGACCCTTGCTTGTCTTTTGTCCTGTTGTCCTCTCCTCTCCTTTGACTCGGCTTGTATCTCGCTTACCTGTCCTCCGGCTCCCTTGACCTCGGCTTACCTTTTGACTATTCTTGCTTTGTCCTTACGTTAGTCCGGCCATTCTAAGGTCCGGTATACGTACCTCCTTCTGTGCGCACTCTGCGTATTGGATCCCTGTCACTTTCCTGACATTACGACAGGGCCATGATGGATCCTGCAGGTGCTAGCCCTCCTGACCCCAGATTTGAGGCCATGGACCATAGAATGGACCAAATGGCTTTAGCGTTACAAACTTTGTTAACACGCTCCAGTACCCAGTCTGAAGAAATACGTTCCACTGCTAGCCAATCGCTAAGTACTGGTTTGGAAGTAGCCACTGTAGGCGCATCTTCCCATGTCACGTCACCTTTACGATATGGGGGTTCGCCTGATGCTTGTCGTGGTTTTTTAAACCAGATAAGCATACATTTCGAACTACAACCCCGGGCTTATCCCACTGACAGGGCTAAGGTAGGCTTTATTATAACCCTGCTAATAGATAAAGCACTTAGATGGGCCAATCCCCTTTGGGAGAATGACAATCCTTTAGTCTACAACTACACTGCGTTTGTCACGGCTTTTAGAAGAACCTTTGACCCCCCAGGGAGGAAGATTAATGCGGCCAGATCCCTGTTACGCCTTAAACAACAAGATAGGACCCTTGTAGAATATGCTCTAGAGTTTAGATCATTGGCAGCAGAAGTGAAATGGAACGAACAAGCTTTTATGGATGTTTTCTTGAATGGGTTGTCTGATGAAATTCTAGATGAAATTGCCACAAGAGAACTTCCGGAAAATTTAGAGGATTTAGTATCCTTCATTTCCAGAATAGATGAACGCATGAGACAGAGGCAGAACACTCGGGAAAGAGTTACTAGACTTCCTGTAAGACTCGCTCCCTCATTTCAGAACCCTGACTCCTATAATCCCACTCCACCAGAACCTATGCAAATAGGTAATACTCGCTTATCTGAGGCTGAGAGACAGTACAGAAGAAGGGAGGGTCTCTGTTTATACTGCGGGCGGAGAGGTCACCTACGTCTTAGTTGCCCTAATCGTCCGGGAAACGCTCGCACCTAAGTTCCCTTAGAGGACGGGCCTTGGGTGTTTCATTACTGTCCTCTATGCATAATAAAAAGACCATAGGCTTCTGATTCCTGTCTCTCTAGCTTGGGAAAAGGGGTTTATTGCTACAATGGCATTATTAGATTCTGGAGCAGCAGAAAGCTTTATAGACCAAACTTTCGCTAATAAGCATGGTATCCCATTCCAATTGAGAGATACACCCTTGGCCGTTGAGGCCATAGATGGTAGACCTTTATCTGAACCAGTAATATTCCATGAGACCGAACCCGTTAAGCTTACTGTTGGTATTTTCCACGAGGAGTTGATTTCCCTTCTGTTAATTTCCTCCCCGGCAGTCCCAGTGGTACTAGGATATTCTTGGCTCAAGAGACACAACCCTCAGATTGACTGGGAGGGTGGAGAAATCGTTTCTTGGGGTATGGGTTGTAGGAAAGAATGTCTGCAGAGAGTTACTTCTGTTTGCCCCGTAAACTCTTATGTTAACACTTCTCAATCCACAGACATTCAGATACCATTACAATATCTAGACCTCAAATCTGTATTTGACAAGGGTAAGGCGGATACTTTACCTCCCCACCGGTCTTATGACTGTTCTATTAAACTTTTCCCTGGTACTATGCCTCCCAGGGGTACGGTATACCCTCTATCCACCAAGGAAAACTTAGTTTTAGAGGAATATATCAAGGAGAATTTAGACAAAGGATTTATTAGAAAGTCTTCTTCTCCGGCGGGGGCGGGTTTCTTTTTTGTAGAAAAGAAAGACGGTACCTTACGTCCTTGTATAGACTATCGGGGATTGAACAAAATTACTATCAGAAATGCTTACCCTATTCCTTTAATTACTGAACTCTTTGACAGACTAAGAGGCTCGAGTATTTTTACCAAACTTGATTTAAGAGGAGCATATAACTTAGTGCGAATTAAACAAGGAGATGAATGGATGACAGCATTTAATACCCGTTACGGGCATTATGAGTATACCGTAATGCCGTTTGGGCTTTGTAACGCCCCGGCCGTCTTCCAAGACTTGATCAATGAAGTTCTTAGAGAATTCCAACATGAATGTGTAATTGTATATTTGGATGATATACTAATCCATTCTAGAGACATTAATTCACATCATAGACAAGTCAGAAAGGTATTACAGAAACTTTTACAACATGGATTGTATTGTAAATTGGAAAAATGTAGCTTTGACCAGTCTCAGGTAACTTTCTTAGGTTACGTAATTTCCAAAGACGGGTTTATGATGGACCCGACCAAACTAAAATCGATTTTAGATTGGCCTTTACCTAAGGGACTCAAAGCCATACAAAGATTTCTTGGATTTTCTAATTATTACAGACGTTTTATTAAAGGGTACTCCTCTGTTATCGCTCCTATCACTAATATGACCAAACAAGGAGCCGATACCAAAACCTGGTCTACTGAGGCTTTATCTGCTTTCGAAACGCTCAAACAGTCTTTTGCCTCAGCACCTGTATTAGTTCATCCTGATACCTCTCTACCCTTTTTACTTGAAGTTGATGCGTCTGAAACAGGGATAGGCGCAGTGTTGTCCCAAAGACAAAGTTTAGATAAGCCGCTGCACCCTTGCGGTTTTTTTTCCAAGAAACTATCACACACTGAAAGGAGATATGACATTGGTGATAGAGAACTTTTAGCTATCATTATGGCATTAAAGGAATGGAGACATTTGTTAGAGGGCACCGTCCTCCCAGTTACTATCTTGACTGACCACAAAAATTTATCGTATATGGGGGAGGCCAAAAGATTATCTGCCAGGCAGGCACGTTGGTCTATGTTCCTTACACACTTTAATTATATGCTTACTTACAGGCCTGGTTCTAAGAACACTAAGGCAGACGCTTTGTCACGCCAGCACGAACCTATCACCTCTACAGAGGACACTTTGTTCCCTATTATTCCTGAAGTCAATATTATTGCCAACACCAATGTCAAAATACACTCTCCATTGCTCGCTGATATTATGAACGAACAATCTCTTGCTCCCGAACGTACTCCTGTGGGCCGCTTGTTCGTGTCCCCCAAATTCCAAGTGGACATTATTCGCTGTTTCCACGATAGCAAGTTCGCTGGTCACCCCGGCATCCACAAAACTTACTGCCTGATCTCCAAAGACTTCTGGTGGCCCGGATTACGTAGGGATGTGGAAGACTTTGTCAAGGCTTGCAATGTTTGTGTCAGGAATAAACTTCCGCGGGATCTCCCTTGTGGTTTATTGCAGCCCTTAGTCGCTCCCAACAAACCTTGGGCTTGTTTGGCTATGGATTTTATTGTTGATCTACCAGCTTCCAATAGGCATACAGTTATCCTCACGGTCCTTGACAGGTTTACTAAAATGGCTCATTTCGTTCCCTTGCCTAAACTTCCGTCCTCCCCCGAACTGGCCGTGATATTTGCTAGAGAAATTTTCCGTTTACATGGTATTCCCAATGAGATTGTGTCAGACAGGGGTTCCCAATTTATTTCCCGTTTTTGGAGATCCTTCTGTTCACAGTTGGGCATCAAACTGAATTTTTCTTCGGCCTATCATCCTCAATCTAACGGAGCAGCCGAACGCACTAACCAAAAAATTGAGCAATATCTACGTTGTTTTGTTTCTGAACACCAGGATGACTGGGTCGGTCTGATTCCTTGGGCGGAGTTTGCTCACAACAACCTTGTTTGTGGTTCCACTCATAATAGCCCCTTTTTCTTGAACTATGGCTTTAACCCTACTGTTCTTCCGTCGGTGTCTCCTTCCCAGGGTATACCGTCGGTTGATATTCATATAGCCAACCTGAGAAAGTTGTGGGATCAGACTCGACAAATTCTTGAACGTAGTTCCGCGGTGTTTAAGTCACATGCTGATAGGCGTAGACGTCCTGCTCCTATTTTTTCTCCGGGGGATAGGGTCTGGTTGTGTACCAGACACATTCGCCTGAAAGTTCCTTCCTTGAAGTTTGCTCCTCGTTACATTGGTCCTTACAGGGTACTGAGGAGGATCAACCCGGTTTCTTATTTGCTGGATCTACCTCCTACTCTACGCATCCCTAACTCTTTTCATGTGTCGTTATTGAAACCTCTTGTTTGTAACAGATTTTCCTCCCGCTCTGCTCCTCCATCCTCGGTCCGTGTGGATGGTCAGGAGGAATATATCATCAAGTCCATCCTTGATTCTCGTATTTCTAGGGGGAAGCTGCAATACCTCATAGACTGGAAAGGCTATGGTCCAGAAGAGAGGTCTTGGGTTCCTGGTATAGACGTGCATGCTCCTCGTCTTCTTCGGGCCTTCCACGTTCGTTTTCCTTCTAAGCCAGGTCCCATCCGCCCGGTGGGCGTTTCTAGAAGGGGGGGTACTGTCAGGGTACCTGTTGGTGATGTATCCAGGGAGGACATCCTTTCTGCTTAGGGCCTCCCTGCCCCTAGCATTTCGGCCCGTTTTCGCGCCGGCCGCGCTAGCTCCTCCCCTTTTATGACGCGACGGCTAGCGTCGACGTCATGACGTCGGCATTTGCATAAAGTGCCGGGAACCGCTATTCCGGACCTTTTTGGGGGCGTGGTCTCTATTTAGGTACAGGGTATTTAAAGGAAACCTTTACTACTGCTCATTGCCCTGTCGTGGTTCTAGCTTGCTAGTCACTCAGCGCGTTCTTTATCTTGTGTTTCCGGTTTTGACCCTTGCTTGTCTTTGTCCTGTTGTCCTCTCCTCTCCTTTGACTCGGCTTGTATCTCGCTTACCTGTCCTCCGGCTCCCTCGACCTCGGCTTACCTTTTGACTATTCTTGCTTTGTCCTACGTTAGTCCGGCCATTCTAAGGTCCGTTATACGTATTCTCATTCTGTGCGCATTTGCGGGGATCCTGTCACTTTCCTCTGACAGGCCGAAGCCCATGTGTCGCAGCGTCTCAGCCAAAAAGACCCAGTCGACCCGGTCAAACGCCTTTTCGGCGTCAGTCGATAGGAGGACCGTAGTTTTCTGGGCCTTACCAGCCACGTGTATAATGTTAAGCGCTCTTATGGTGTCGTCCCTCGCCTCCCTGCCCGGAATGAAGCCCACCTGGTCCGGGTGGACAAGATCCGGCATGATCCTCATGGATAGGGCCTTAGTAAAAAGCTTCAAGTCCGCGTTTAATAGCGAGATAGGCCGATAACTTGCACAATTAGCGGGGTCCTTGCCTTCTTTGGGGATGACCGTGATTGTAGCCGCTAGGGAGTCCGCGGGGAAGCTCCCCGTGTCCCGTAAGGAGTTCAGACCCATCAAAAGGCGCGGTAGGAGCGTGTCCTGGAACGTTCGGAGATAGGCGAGCGGAAAGCCATCTGGTCCTGGGGCCCTATGTGGTTTGGACCGTTTCAAGGCTGCGTTGAGCTCCTCCAGCGTCAGGGGGCACTCCATTTCTTCGGCAAGCTCCGGTGACAGTCTGCGGGTTACGTTGGTATCTAGATATTCGGCGATTCCCCTCCGCCTGTGCTGTTCTGAGGCTTCTCGGGTACCTGTCCGTGAGTTGTAGAGGTCCGTCTAGTAGGCCCGAAAGGCTCCCATGATTCCAGTAGGCATGCTGTGGATCCTACCCTCTCGGGTACATATCTTATGAATGTGAGATGATCTCCTCTGTTTCCGGATCATTCTGGCCAAGAGTTTGCCGCACTTATTAGAGTACTCGTAAAAAAACCGGGCCGACTTCCTTAGGGTGAGTAAGTGTCCCTGGGAGAGGTGGTCCCGGAGTGCCTTCCGTGCATTCGTCAATTGGAGGTATGTGTCATCGTCTACAGTCTGTTTGTGCGTGTTCTCCAGCGTTGCTACCGTCTTCAGGAGTTCTGCTATACGGTGCGCTTTCTCCTTCTTACGCTTGGTACCTATGGAGATAAAGTGTCCCCTCAAAACACATTTGTGCGCCTCCCATACCATTAGTGGTGCCACATCCGGGGAATCATTGTCTGCAAAATATTGGGTAAGGAGTTGTTGGGCTGTGGAGCGCGCCTCGAGGTCCGACAGTAACGTCTCATTGAGCCTCCATTGACGGTCTGCTGGTTTGAATAGAGGCGAGCGCATCTGCACCGTGACCGGGGCATGGTCCAGGTGGCACGTGGTCCCTATTGCGGCGCCCTGGAGTTGTGTCAGGAATTCCTGGGGCAGAAAGATGTAGTCAATACGGCTATACTGCTTATGTGTAGGGGAATAATAGGTATAATCCCTCTCTTCAGGGTGGGTAACCCTCCAGCTGTCGACCAACCCTACCGAGTTAAGGGCCCGTCTGGCCTTGTGAAGACAGTGTGTGGGTATGGCGCTAGAGCCCTTCGAGGAATCCACCCGCGGGTCCAACAGCAGATTCAGGTCACCCGCCAGAACCACAAATCCCTCCCTAAATCGTTCTAGTTTCGCTAACGTTTTGGCTAGGAAGGTGTGTTGTGCTCGGTTCGGGCTATAGACACAGGCGAACGTGTAGGCGTGGTCCGCTATGGTACCCTTGAGGAATAGGTATCTCCCGCCTGGGTCTGTGAGTAATTCTTTGTGTTGGTACGGGATCAAATGTGAGAAAAGGATTGCGACGCCCGTCTTCTTGGCGTCTGGGTGACATGCATAGTATCCTTGTGGAAATCGGTTGTTTCCGAGCTTGGGGTGGGCCCCACTCACGAAGTGCGTCTCCTGCAGGAACGCCACGGACACCCTCTCCGCCCAGAGCTGACGCAGCAACTGGGAGCGTTTCTCCGGGATATTAAGGCCCCTGGCATTGTGCGACCACAGCTTTAGCTGCGCCGGGCGCACCCGAGACCCGGTCTCCGCCCCCTCACGTCCCCCAGCCCGACCCACCACCGGGGCCGCCATAGGCACCAGTGTCCACCCGCGACCCGGGAGCGAGGCGGGGGAGGGGGCGCGGGAGTCAGAGCCGAGCTCCACCCGCAAGTGCAGTTAGGAAATGCAACGTCCGACCTTGGTCCGGGGTAACGTCTAGTAGTCCCTTACCTACTGACCGTCTAGACTCCGGCCCTTATATACAACTAAGGTCTGTTGCGTGGGGTGTGGTATAAACCACTTGTGTCGCCTGTCGCTCGTATATGTAGTGTCCGTCTGTGACCGGCCCCTCAGTCTCCCCCAACCCGCTGGTGGGAGTGTCCGTCGCCTGTAATCCCTGGGAGTAAAGGGGGTCCCTGCCCCGGGGTCCCCGCCGTCCCCCACTAGGGAACCTCCCCCTCCGTTTGCCTTGCTGCCCTCGGACTCTACATGACGGGCCTCCTCCCCCCTTTCCCCCCAGAGGTCCCCCGGGCTCTGGTACCGCTTGTGACCTATTGGTTACTTAAATTTCCTCTTGAATGGCTAGGCTTCTTCGCCGCCCTATGACCCTAAATGGGCCCCCCGCTGATCTTCAATCTGGTACCCCAACATCTGTCCTCCACGTGTATTATCGAACCAAAACATTAACACTTAACAACTGGGCCTAACCTGTACTGCGAGCGCTGCTCTAAGACACCTTCTTTGGTCTGCCCCGGCATCTTGTCTCTGGACCCCCTTTATGAGCTCCCATGTCCCTGCCCCGTGGAGAATTGTAAATTGTGGTGTAGTAGGTTTTGTTTTTTGTTTTTTTTTTCTCCCCCCCCCCTTAACTTCTTGTATGCCCTCCTCTCTCACTCTCGCCTCTTCCTGGCCTCGTGTAGCTGGGAACCCCTGCCACAAATAGCCAAAGGCCCCCCCAGGCCCGCCCCTCCCCATCTAAACCTATCCCCCGCAAAGTCTCCAACTGTCCAGCCGGGCACCCAGGTGAACCCCCCGAGGTTCAGCAGACCCCCCCCCTCATCCCCTGCTATGGAGCATTCCCCCCTGCGGAGTCCCAAAAGCTGAATGCGTACATGGCCCGTCCCCAACCCCGGACTGTTCCGTCCCACCCCCCGAGGCTACCCCCCTCCCAAACTTTACCGGAGCCCACCTGCTACCGGGGCGGGGGGGGACCCCACAGAACTGGGTCCGGGGGCAGCCCCCCCAGCCCCGATCTTACCCAATCGGGGGGCCGCATGCGGCTCTGCTACCAGGCTCCAGGGTGGGCATTCAGCTGTACGTCGGCGCCCCCCTCACCGGGGTCTCAGTCTCTGCAGGTCCACCTGGGTGTCGTGTACGGCCGCATAGGTCAGCTCGTCCCATACCCCCCTGAGTCCAGAGTCCCCAATTTCCCTGTCAGGTGCCGGGGGAGTCCAGGTGTCTGTTCACTCTTCTGGACCTCCCGGGCCGCGCCGGCGAGGTCCCAATGATGCTGCCGCTGAGAGAGTTTCTGCCGGGACATCAGGGCCCGTCGGACGGGCCGGCGGGCACTCCAGAATCCAATTCGGCACCACTACATGCGGGAGGCCCGCTGCCTGTAGAAATCTCGGAACTTCATTGGGCCAGCGTAGGATGTGCCACTGATTATCCACTTTGGCCTGGAGGCTGAATGGGAACCCCCATTTATACGGTATGCGCTTCTCCTGCAACAAGCTTGTGATGGGTTTTAAAGCTCTGCGGGCATCCAGGGTCAGCGAGGAAAGGTCGTGATAGAGGGAGATTTGTGCGTCGCCATATTGAATGAACCGCTGAGATCTGGCAGCCCGCATAATGGCCTCCTTTAGTGGGAAAGACTGTAAGCAGCAGATGAGGTCCCTAGGGAGACCATCTCTCCGCGGGGCTCGGAGTGCCCTGTGCGCTCTCTCAAAGCCGAACTCCACCGGTGCCTCGTCGCCTAGAATGTGGTGGAAGAGCCCCGTGAGGAGCTCCCTGGGTGATTCCCCTTCCGACTCCGGCATACCTCGCACGCGGATGTTGTTTCGGCGGCCCCTGTTATCGAGGTCTTCCACCTGGCGTCGGAGGTCCAGGATGATGTTCCCCTGTCGAGAAGCCGCCAGATCTGCTGATTGTAGGCGGTGAGAGGTTTGTAGGTGATCTTCCTCCAGGCTGTCCACCCTCTGCTCCAGCACTGCTAGGTCCCTCCTCATTGCCACGACCTCCTCTCGTATTGCCGCCCGGAGTTCCGCCACCATCGCTGCCTTATCACTGCGAGTCAGCATATTCGCAGAGATCGCTGTCAAGTCAGCTGACA
The DNA here is from genome assembly GCA_933207985.1 of Pelobates cultripes. Lineage (NCBI taxonomy): Eukaryota > Metazoa > Chordata > Amphibia > Anura > Pelobatidae > Pelobates > Pelobates cultripes. The sequence continues at coordinate 211,726,044 of OW240917.1, forward strand.
TTTGGCTCAATGTATCCCCACCCGGGGAACCTCTGGAGGAGCCATTTCCGCCACTCGAGCCCGGGGACCCGGGCGCCATCTTGTCTGGTTCCCGCGCTCCGCCAAGAATCTGCGGGGTGGAGAGATAGTCGTCCATGGGGCCCGGGGTATAATGCGTCGGGGCATGGGATGGCCTTGGGGTAACCCCTCGCTTAGTTTTCCCCATGATTGCGGTGATTTCGCTTCGTTAACCGGGCGTTTGGCGAGTTGGGGCCTAGGAGCACTCGTCAACTACGTCCTACTCCATGTACAGCTCGCCCCGCCCCCTTCCCGGATTTCCTTCTTGATAAGTTTTACTTTCGCGGTAGGAAGACTGAGCGTTCCGTGTACTGCGTCTATATCGAAGCCCAAAAACTCGAGTGTGAAGGTTGTAGGATCGATTTGTCCCAATTGATTAGGAAACCTAGGTTTTGCAAAAGGGTCACTGTCCAGAATAGGTGTTGATTCAGTAGGTGTGTGTCTTGAGAACACTCGCTTCATATTATGTTGTGCCTTATCTAGTGCCGTAAATGTGTTTACGTAATTACCCAGGGTCTTAACAAAATTGTCTCAGAATAAGCGACCTTTTGCCTGTGTTCCAGGCTCAGAGATTGCCAAATGCACTAGTTTTGGCTCGATTTTCATCAATATGGCTTTACGCCTTTCTGTGGCCAAAGCGGTGTTGGCATTTCCTATTAGGCATATGCCCCTCTGAATCCAGCCTCTGATGGCCATCAAGTCAATTGGGGTCCCCCCAGTAAGGGCCGCTTCGACCATATCGAAGATTTTAGCTATAGGCCCGAGTATGTCCAGGATCTTGTCCTGGCAGTGTTTTAAGGAGTAGTCCAAACCCTTCTTGGCCCTCCAACCTGACTTACCCAGGAATTGGGCGACCTTGGGATCCACTTCAGGGGTCACGCAAGCCATGTCTGGGACAGTGGGCCTTGGGCATTCCGCCCTCAGTTTGCTTCTTGTGGCCTTGTCGAGGGGTTTTCTGACCCTAGTCGCAATATAAACGGCCACATGAGTTGTGGGGTACCACTCCGCTGAACGCGGATTATGCAAGGTGTCGGGATCAAAAAGGGGTTCCCCTTGGGGGTCTAATACAGCGGACTCATCCGTCTCGCGCTCCGCGTCTAAAGCTGGAGGCGCGGTGTCGCTGCGTTCGGGGGACGAATTGTCTGAATTAATTGGGTCGATGTCATCGGACCCATCTGATACCTCCTCTGAGTCCGAGTCGGAGTCGGACGGATCAGATAGGGCTTTTGCCCTCTTCCAAGTCCGCACCGTTTTTGCCCGGCGGGGGGCTCTTTTACGTGGGAGCACCACGTCATCAATTTCAACAGGGCGCAACCTGTCCGTCTTACTGGTTCTGGAGGTAGCACCTGACAGATGGTGCGATTTGCACGTAGCCTTGCGGCCGCTAGGGACCATAGGCTTGCTATCAGTGGATATAGGGGGTGCCGAGCCCGGGTTGTGACCGGATGCCCTAATAGCAGAGGAAATAGAGTGGGACAGGGTGTCCGACATCGCCCCCATGGCAGTAAAAATGGCCTGTGTAACAGACCTACTCATCGTGGCATCCAGGAGCGCCTGGAACTCCTCTGAGTTCACGTGCTCCTGAGATGCGTCCCCAACTCCCCCAGTGACAGCAGCGTCTGTAGACAAGGCTGTCTTATCACGCTTGCTGGGTTTAGTAGGGGTGGGAGGGGGTGCAACTGTCTGTCTGTTTCTCAGCAGGGGACTGCATAGTGATCAGGAATGTGCACAGTAACAGTAGAGGGAGGCACTGAAATAAACCGTCACTATTGGACAAAATGCACACTTTCAGCACTGCAGAGGTTAATAAAACCAGCAGTATAGGGCAAGTGGCTGAGCACTTGAGTGAAATTAAAGGCAGGCACAGTTATAAAGAGGCACAAAGTATTTTTGGCACATATAATATGGCAGCTTACCGAGTGTTCCCTCAGGAATGACTCCTAGGGGACACTGGTAAGCTGCCCAACACTTCCCTCACCCAATCAGCTCGCGCCCCTCCCTGTCAGAGTGGCGCGGACCGCGGGCGAAAAGAGCGGCAAAATTGCCCTCAGTTAAGATGGCCGCCGCGATGCGCGAGTGCGGACCGCGCATGCGCGAGCGGCAGAAACAGCCGCCCGTCCGGCGGTGAAACTGCTCGTTCCGGGCCGGGGGGGGCGGGGGGGGGTGGGGATAGGATGCCTGAGTGACCCCCACCCGGGGAAGTGGAATGAGGGACGGGTTATAAACAACCCGAAAACGGCAGTGCAGGATGGGGCTTGCCTCAGGGAGGAGGCAAGCACCCTGCACTGGGAAACAGAGTAAAACAAACAGTAGTCAAATACACATAAAAATTGAATATTAGACAAAGAAAAACTGATATTTAAAATGAACAGTAGAAAAACAATAAGAATATGAATCAGGAGAAAACTGAACAACACAATATTTGAGGAGCTGAAAATATGTGGTACTTAGCTGAGGCAGCAGCAAAGAAAGAGGAAGTAGTTTACCTCACATGAAGGGATATAGTACAAGGACTGATCCTATTGGTTAATGGATATGGAATGTTATATGGTTAACCCTTAAGGGTATTTGTTTTCTCTTTTTGTTATTGCTATATTAAAAAATATCAATATCCTTTCTTTGCTGCTGAGGAATAAAGAAAGAGATAAAGCCTAATAAGAGCCTCCGTGTCCTTTAATAAAATTAAAGTTGTTCCTATGTTGGGGAGGATTAGGCTGAAGCTATTGGGTGAAGGGGCTCTTGAGATCAAAAGATAAGAGGTGCTGATCTGAGAGATGTAATGGAGTAGGTTAAGGGTACTGCCAGCTACGTGTGTGGGAGAAGTAGCCCACTTGGATAGTCTGCGAGAACAAGAAAAATAATTTTTGAGGCTACAGAGATCCGAGGAGGGGTCATTGGAATGTTGAGGTCCCCGAGCATTATGGATAAAATATTATGGATTTAATAACTGGACCTAGACCACTTCATTAAGTTGAAGTAGCCTGGGTAACTATTGTGGTCTATTGGCTGTCTGGATTGACTGCTACCTAGTAAGCAGTCACTGAGTGAAATTTCAGAGACCTTAGAGTCCCACAAGAAGTGGCACCTATGCCATATGTTTGCATTTGCTTTCCTATACCATTACCCGAAGTTTCATGTAGATATTTTTCATTTGTATGCAATCCTTGAAATGCCCATAAATTGTTAACAGACCTAGGGCATTTACATTGCTAAACCCAATTCTAAACATTGTGTACTAAATCTGGGTGTTTCTACTTCGTATACCCCATAGGCTAAGTACCTGTTAATGGTGTTAGGGAGGAACTTGATGCCATTTTTAAAATGTATGTATTCTCTTCCCACCCCCCCAGGCAACAGAGATATTTGACGCTATTCTTGAAGGATACCCAAAGAGCAAGAAACAATTCTTTGTAAGTGAATTAACCATGTTTTATGTCTTTTGTTTTTTTTTTTATCTTCACATCCTCTGTATTACACAAGAATTGCATTTTTAGGAGCTATATCTCACTGAGAGATTAATGTATTTTTCATATTTAGTGGGAAATTCTCACTTCCCAGAATTTTGTATTCTATTTACTTATTCCCTATTTCAAGGAACACTCCAAGCACTATAACCACTACAGATTGCTGTGGTTAGCTGTTCTAGAACGCTTTGACTTCTTACCTCGGGTCTACTATGGGCTGATCTTAATCACATAAGCCAGAGAGACTGTTCTGTCTATTTAAATACAGCTGACCCACTCAACTATCTGTAGTGGTTATGATGCTTGGAGTGTTCCTTTAACAAGATCTGAGAATTGAGGAATATTTAGCTATACTTAACGTAATTTTCTTTTCCTGCTGCTATCCATGGCAGCATGACAATCGGGTTAGCTCTGCCTACTTGGCTGCATAGGATAGAAAAATAAAGCTATAAATACCCCTCATACTATATAGGCTTTCAAATCTTAATTCCAAGCTTCTAAAAAATAATGTAGGGATGCAATGCATATATCCAGGAAAAGAAAATTACAGTACGTATGGCAACGTTTTTTCCTTAATTCTCGTACCTTGTTAAAGAAACACGCCAATCATCATAACCGCTGCTTGGTGTCAGATGGGCTTAATCTAACCACGCTAATCATCTGATAGGAGGGATATAGAAACAAACAACAAATAAGTCTTCAAAATCAGAAATCTGTTAAAAGGAATAACATCCTCTGTATGTAGAATGTATGGAACTTATCTAAATGGGCAATAAGGTTCTTCTCACAGAGTGTCCAAACCGTGCGATAGGTGAGCTGAGAACAAAACCTATCCGTTGCACTCAAAAATAGCGAGACCATGGCTGTGCAAACGGCAGGACTGCAGATCCACAACAGCCATGCTGACTTACCAGCTTTAGAAATGGCAAATCACAATGGAAACTGGAGCTCTACAACACCCAGGGATACTTCAATCACCCACTCCTGGGATAGACCATAACCCTCAGTTATACAGACATGGAAGAAAACCAAGTTAGGAAATTAATAAGAAAAAATGTTATGACATGGAAAACCTCCCACTCATTGTCTAATGCAGGAGGTACCCAAAATTTGTATTTAATAGAAAGAATGGGAGAAGAATTAGGGAAAAAAAGAGCCCACATCAAAATACTATAATTTAATATTAATTTGCAATTTTTATAGCGCTTTTCTCCCTGTGAGACTTAAAGCACTTTCCAAATATACAAATATAAGTTTCTGAAGGTCAGCTTAGCGTACTAAAGGCCTGATGGAAGACTTGAGTCTTTAGGTTTTTTTTGTTTGTTTTTTCTTCTCTGATTGCGCACGGTAAAGAGTTCCAGAAGGTAGTGGCAGCGTGGCTGAATGCCCTGGAACCTGAGTCTTTCTTTATTCTTGGCACTGACAGGAAGGATTTGCTGGTTGACTGAAGTGAACGGGATGGAATGTAGGGTGTCAGGAACTCTTTCAGCTACTGTGGGCCTTGATTGTTTAAGGCTTTGAAGGATAGCAGGCCAATTTTAAAATATGTACGCCATTTAATTGGAAGTCATGCAGGAGTGGAGAACAGGTGTTATGTGGCAGGAGCGAGTTTGATTGGTCGGTAGTCTGTTTGCTGCATTTTGTACAGTCTGAAGGCGATTGAGTGCTTTTTCTGGGAGGCCCAAGTAAAGTACATTGCAGTAATTTAGCCAAGAAGATACAAATGCATGGATTCATGTTGGCTTATCATCCGGTGGAATTAAGTGTTGTATCCTGGATATGTTTTTCAGATGAAAGTAGGCAGATTTTATTACGGAGGAAATCTGCTGTTTAAATGATCGTCCAGAGTCAATCAGTACTCCGAGGTTTCGTACCTTTTGATGAACAAACTATTTCAGAGCCTCCAAGCTCCAGGCCAGTTGGGTGAGCATGGGTATTTTTGTTGCCCGGGGTCCCCTCACCAAGAGTAACTCTGTTTTGTTCAGGTTCACTTTAAGACCACTAGCATTCATCCATTCTATGAGGTCTGCTAAGTAACTGTTTATGTGGCATGTTGGGTCTGTGGTATCTGGAGCAAAGGAGAAGTAGAGTTGTGTGTCATCCGTGTAACAATGATACCTTAGGCCATGTCGCCTAATGATGTCCCCTAGTGGTAGCAAGTAAATTGCGAATAGCATGGGAGACCAGATGGATCCTTGTGGAACTCCGCAGGTCAGTTCTGTTGGTGCTGATGAGCTTGATCCTGATGTTACTCTCTGTGATCTACCAGTGAGGAAAGATTTTTAACTAGTTAAGGACTGTGCCTCCTAGACCACAGATGTGCTGCAAGTGCTCTATGAAAATCCTATAGTCAATGGTGTCAAATGCAGCTGAGAGATCCAAGAGGATTAGGGTGGAGTAATCACCTTTTGTCTCTCTCCACAAGGAAATCATTTAGCTCTCGGACTAGCGCTGTTTTCGTGCTGTGGTGGCATCTGAAACCTGACTGGAAAGGATCAAATATGTTCAAGCTTGGTAGATGGGCCTCCAGTTGAATTGCCACTACTTTTTAAATTATTTTACCCAGAAATGGAAGGTTGGAAACTGGTCTGTAATTAGCAATGCAGTCTGGGTCTAATAAAAGTTTCTTCAGGAGGATTTTACCACAGCTTTTTAGAGGATCTGGGAAGTCTCCAGTTTTTAGTGAACACTGCACTATTTTTGTGACGGCTGGGACGAGTGTTTCAATGCATGCAGATATAAGCGGAGTTGGAGCAGGGTCTAAGTCACATGTAGTAGGGTGTAACTTTTGCATGGGTCTTTTAACTCCCTCTAAATCCACATTTGTAAAAGTGGACCATAAATTGGGGCAATCTGGCATTCCATTGTAGTGGTTCTGGTGTGTAACGGTTTGACCTGTTGTGATAGAGGCTCGGATTGAGGAAATCCTGTCTCTGAAGAAGATCGCAAATGCTTCACACTTATCTTGAGAAAAGTTGGTGGGGATATGCGTGTATGCTGGTTTGCAGAGCCTTTCTACTGTGCAAAATTTGCCTGGGTCTATTGTGGTAGAGTGCAATTTCGCGTGATAAAAATGAATTTATTCTGAGTTATCTTGATTGATATTCATTTAGATGTTTGGTAAGAGCATCTTTATCTTCTTGATCATGTGTCCTGTACCACTTTCTCTCGAGTTTACGGCCTGTTCTCTTCATTTCTCTGATAGTGCTATCAAACCACTGTGCATTGTTGTGGGTTTTGACAGTGCTTATGTGTGTTGTTGCAAGGTCTTTCATGGTTTTGTTGTAGAGTCGGACTAAGGAGCTGGAGTTTTCACAGGTGCCCACTTAGATCCATCATATTATTATTATTAATTTATTTATATAGCGCCAACAAATTCCGTAGCGCTGTACAATGGGTGGACTAACAGACACATAATTGAGATCACACCACTGACGTACAGGAACAGAGGGGGTTGAGGGCACTGCTCAATGAGCTTACATGCTAGAGGGGTTCGAAGGTATCTGTTCCTTGTAGTAAGATGGTCCAGTGGAAGTATATTTCAACCCGTTGTGTATCAGTTTAGTAATGCCATCCGCTCAATTTCGGTAAATCCAATTGTGTGATATGTGGAGTCGATATTGGTCATTGAAATATTTGTGATGAATTATGAGTGTAAGGAGGTTAAAATTAAGATAATTCCTGGAGAGGTCAGGAGCCTGAGTAAAGGGTGTCAGCAAGCAGGGGCACCTGAAGATATCTTATTAACCTAATTACTTATTAAGATGTCAAGTATCCAAAATTATTATTATTATTATTAAAATAAAAAAAAAAAATAGTAGAAAGGACCGCACTCCAGGGTCTTTGTGATGGCTTTCAAATACAATTTAACTTTTCCTTAATCCAATAAAAGTCAACGTTTCAGCGGGTGTGTTTGTAGTCGGGGCAATATGGCCGAACAGAGAAATCTTAGCATAATACAATCCTAACATCCATAAGTATGCACCAGTCGGTTGTGGTGTGCAGTAGGCCTGTAATAAAAGTTGGCCCACCTTAGAGGGTGTTATAAATAGAGGGAGTGGTGGGAGGGTTGACTCGCCAGACCAGCAACGGTAAGGTGGGAGTGGATTGGCAGCCCTTTTAAAGGTGAACCAAGCCCCTCCCACAACTCCAGGCCAAGCCTTCAAATTTGTAGTCGGGGCAATATGGCCAAACAGAGAAATCTTAGCATAATACAATCATAACATCCATAAGTATGCACTAGTCGGTTGTGGTGTGCTGGAACCGACAAAGCAGTAGGCCTGTCATAAAAGTGGGCAAAAAGAAAATAACCAGAAAACAATTCGTGAACCAACTTCGTTTATTGAGATAAGTCACAAAAAGCTTGTCTTAATTCTTTAACAGGATTGGGTATGTAGAGTGTGTAGGCGGAGGATTTCCAGCGTCCCATAGCCTTAATAATATGAGCGGGTACGTGGTTAGCGGATGCGGAAGATGCTGCTCCTATACGGAAAGAGTGACCTGAAAATTGATTGGGGTTTAGGCTGAGCCTGGTCAACAGAAGTCGTATGTATAGCATGCATTTAGCTGTGGTCAGAGTGTGTCCATGCAGTTCAAACAAAGGCTGTTGAGGTTGTTTTTGGACTGAAAGTGAATAAGTGTCCAAAACTTTAACTGGGCACCATATATTGTGAGTAGGGTACAGCGGAATATGAATAGTGTGTCCATCGGTGCTGGTTTTGGATTGTCTTAGAGAGAGAATGTAATGGTCGGTATGTTTCTGTAAATCATTGGTTCTAAGGTAGTCATGTGCGGTGATGGTTGTGGTTGTGAATTCGCTAGGCCGGAGGAACCCGTAAAAAGCGAGATATAGTGCTGTTTTGATTATGTTATTGGTCATGGGTTCAAAAGGAGATGAATCTAATAGGTTGGATAGAGAGTGGATGATGTTGTTGTTGTTGTTGTCGTCGTCTATGGGTAGTCTTTGTGAGGGAACATGTGTATCTAATTTTTTAATGCCTTTAAGTAATGTTTTTATTTGGTATGATGTCAAAAAACCCGTAGTGTTAGGTTGTTGGATAAGCATATGGTGTTGGATGCCGGTAAGGTACAGTTTAATAGTATTAAGGGATAGTTTAAGGTTAATGTGGCAAAAAGAGGTAAAAACCCAAAATCGTTTCTAATGCAAACATGTCGTGAATGTGAAACTCGGTGATACATTTTTTTTTTTTTTTTTTGAATACGTGAAAAGCCCTATCATAAAGTGTCCCTAGTGTTTTCTGAGAGTGCCATATGAGAAATGTGACGTGCGTGATCTAACAAGGTCTTTAATCCATTATCATATCTTGGAATAGAGGTGCAGGTGTCGCTCGTCTGGAAGAGTTTGGTAGTGACGAGAGGAAAGCCTGTAAACGAAACAGAGACAAGTGATCAGCAGAGGTGTGTACCCCAAAATGTGTATGCATGTTATAAAGAATTGGCAAGTGGCCGCTACCCATGTGAGATGCCTTAGTAGTCTCATAATGACCAGTGATGCCGATCGGCCTTTATTGACAATATGGCATGTAGCCATATTATCTGAGTAGCACCTGACTGTGTGGCCAGACCAATATGGTCCCCAAGCAATGGCTGTCGTTTGGGTACAACTCGAATAAAGCCGAGGTGTCAGAGAATTTGGGTAGTGATTTGACTTCGGTCGGCCAAGGACCCCAAAGCCATTGATCACACCAGGTGGCGGCAAAGCCTGTGTTAGCTGCGGCATCTGTCCATAGTGTAGGTGATGTGTCGGAGGGGGGTGGTATAAACATGGTTCGCCCGTTCCAAGAGGTGAGAAAAACCCACCACATGCGTAAATCTGAAGTTGTGTGTACATCTAACGTGATATGTGAAGTGTCCAAGGAAAACAGTGGAAACAAGGATAACAGGTGGTATATAAAAGATCTACCTTGGGGTATGATCCTCATGTCAAAATTGAGCGATCCAAGCAGTGATTGGAGTTCTTTGCAATGACCTTGTAGCAGGTATTGTTCAATACTTGCCAGGGTATGCTCAATCTTGTCCTGAGGTAGACTGGCGTGCATGTTTATCGTGTCTAGTTGTATGTCCAAAAATTGCATGTAGGCATCTGGACCCAAAGTTTTGTGAGGAGAGACAGGAATGTTAAGAGATTCAAACAGTGCAAACAAGTGATTCAAACTACTGGGTGGAAGAGTGTTATTCTCAATCAAGAGGAAATCGTCCAGATAGTGGATAACCGAAGGGCACTTGCACACATTTAGTAACAACCAACATAAAGCCTCTGCAAACGTGTCAAATATACGTGGACTGCTTTTGGAGCCAAAAGTTAGTCTGGTGAAGAAATAATACCTCCCTTGCCACTTAATGCTGTGTAGATGCCACAGGGAAGGATGTATGGGTAGTAGCTTAAAGGCGTTTACCACGTCGGTTTTACTCAGCCATGCTCCAGTACCCGCTTGAAGAATGGCCCCTATGGCATGGTCGATAGTGGCGTGGTGTAGTGAAAATTCTTCAGAAGGTATTAGAGAGTTAAGGCTGGGGACAGTGGAGGAGTGTGGTGCAGATAAATCAATTATCCGTCTGGGTTTGAGTGAGGTCTTCCCTGTGACCACCCCTATAGGATTGGTTCTCCAAGACGTGAAGGGTGGGGAAAAGAATGGGCCCAAAAGAAACCCTTGTTCCAACTCAGTTGAGATAAGAGTGTTAACCAACTGTGGATCGTCTAATGTGGAATGTAGGTTGTCGCATTCCAGTGTACCGGAGGGTAAATGGACCAACCCTTTAGGAAAGTTAGGGGTAGATTGGTTCTGTTCGATCTCAGCTGTGTTTGGGCAGAGATTTGTGTGATGTGCTGTAGATGCGCATACTGCACAAGCTGGAGGCCTGAGGCCTGCAAAATGCCTGCAGAATAACTCAGTGTCCAATTTGCTCCAATTAATGCTTCAATTGAACTGATCCAGAGCTGCAGCCACCTTTGCAGAAAAGGAACAGTGGTAATCGTAAAAAGCGGTACCACCGTATTTGTGCCCCAGGTCCACCATCTTGTGCTCTGCTCTTTTCCCTGGGTATACTGAGCAGTAAACATCCCTATAAATCCCAAAACCCAGTACAAATTCAGGGATTGACAATTTTTTGTTCAGCCTTGGGTCTCTAGCCCTTAGTACGACTGATATATCCCCATATGCAAAAGTCCTATTCTCTAGGACATCCTGGGAGGCTATAAGCAATGACACCAGGTTGACATCCTTGCCTTCCAGAATGTTCTTTTTAAGGTGAGATGGAACCATGTGTGAATGATTAATAGCTTCACTAAGCGACACTGATTCCAATCAATTACCAGTTATGTCAGCAAGAGGGTGACTGGCAACAATTGGGTTTGTAGCGGTCTGTTTAGTACCAATTGCTTCCAATTTATCCAGTCTATCGTTAATTGTGCTGATGGATGACATAAGAGAAGTCATTGTGGCACGAAACGTTGGCAATTGTGTGCAACTAGGGCCTTCCACTGCATCAGAGTTGTCAGTAGCCGTATTTAAGTCTAAACAACTCTGCCTTCTTAGTAGTAGCTGGGAAAGAGATGCAGCGTCTTCTAAGTTCTGCAGTGAGACATGGGATGGTCCATGATCTGAGAGATGAAGGACTAGCAACATCTGTTCCAGGAACAGAGGTACCAGGCCTAGCGGGTGTGCAGGGTAGCGAGAGTTCCTCAGGGATATCAGGATTATTTGACATAACTGAAAAATATAAGGTAGCTTTAATCAATCACTCTGTTATGTTTGATTGGGTGGGTACTGGTAAGGCTAGCTAAATACCAAGCGGCGAAACAATTACACTTCATGATGGTGACAGATGAGTCCCTGCTAATTGCCAAGTGGCTTGAGAGGCGCCACCTATGCGTGGGCCCGAGGGGAACGTATGAGGCCATCGAACGTTGTGGCGGGGTGTTGGCCTCTCGGTGGCAGTTAAAGCATAAGATAGAATGGGAGTGATAGGTGAGGCCCTCTCTATGCAACAATGCGAGACAGCTAGCTATGATTTGGCCCGAGGGGTGTATTCCTCAGAGGATGAGGGTGTTGGTCTCGCGGGACCACTAGCCTATGGATTAAGACCAGAAATCTTTCCTAATTGGGTCACGTAACCTAGGACCAGTACCCCTTAGAACATGGTGGGGGGGGAATGGGTTCTGGCGTAGTACCTGATATGTGAGTCAGGTTGCGCTGTCGAGGTAGAAGTAACCAGTGACTGTAAGAGTCTTGAGATGATTACCTGTGGAAATGAGATTTGATATATGAACGTCTGACTGAAACGTAGTGGTATGGCCAGATTGTGGGCCCTAAAAACAAGAACCTACCCAACACTGCAGAGGGTAGATTTAACGACAATGATGACGGTTTTCGTGCTTGTAAAAGCTACCGTTCAATGGAAAATAACCTAAAAGAGTAAAATACATGCTTAACTAATTTAATTTGTATCATTGGTCTTTGAAATTAAAAGCATAATTAAATATCAACCAACCTATAAGAAATAATTGATACAAGTGTCAGAATTCACAATTCCAAGTACGAACCACTGGTATGACTCTGTGGGGGGGGGGGAATCAGGAAATCAGGACCCATCATCCTGGTTTAAAAAATTCCAATTTCATTAATAGATTTTATAAAAGTGACTGCAATAACGTTTGTAACCAGTAGGGGCAAAATCCCCATGGAGTACCGGCTGAATTCGTGGTTATACGTGAGTTTGTGTAGTTGCCGAAGAACTATGTAGAGTGTAGAAACAAACGAATAGATACACCATAAGTGACATTCGAAAACCAAACCGATTGATGTTATACGTATATAACCGAATTATATCGTTCGTTAGTTTTAGAACAAGTGAACGTGCGATTAGCTGAGGGAATTTTAAGGCGAATGCCATAATGATTAAAAGAAAACAAACCGAATGCCGGTTTGAACCGAACGGGGCTCCTGACTTATGGTTTTCGTGAAGAAGAAGTAACGAGCGGGCTGTGCGGACGCCGGCAACGGGAAGGAGAGCCAGGGAAGCACCGGACCAGGAGACCATGAGGGAACAGGTAAGGAAAAATCCAAGATGGCGGTCTGAACCGGAAGTAAATGTTTGACTCGCCAGACCAGCAACGGTAAGGTGGGAGTGGATTGGCAGCCCTTTTAAAGGTGAACCAAGCCCCTCCCACAACTCCAGGCTAAGCCTTCAAATATATATAAAACAGGAGACTAATCTAACTCAAGGAAAATATTACACATTTTGGAAAATGAAATGCAACCGGTGTGTTTTCAATATACAAGGAGCACATGTAAATGGGTTGTAGAGTTATGTCACAGAACTACAGGGAGTGAGGGGATCAGATGAAACAAAGATAGATTCAAACCTCGGACCACCTATACCAGCAATCTTTAATAACCAACTGGGACAGGCTGACAAAAGTTATAAAGAAGCATTATGGACACATAATAGAACGTCCACACAACAACAACCACCACCAGCCAGGGTATCGACACAAGAACTGATGCATCACCTTGGATTCCATGCATCCTATCCACATCATCCAGCAAACAGTGCTGATCCCCTGAAGTGAGGCTCGAGGTGGAACGCATTGTGGCACGCACGCCGTCCTCACTGGCGATCAGAATTTGAAAGATAGGATCACGAACAATATCCAAATACATCCGTTCCTGGTAATAAGGTTGCTCTGTATCTTTTACCCTAAATTGACTGGTTTTTATAAGGTGGACTCATTTTTAATTATATTTTTTAACTATCTTGGAATAAATTTGTGTTTTTTTTTATTGCTTACAGCAACCAGTTCCATGTACTGGCTCTGCTAGATTATAACATACATTGATTTTTTTTTTTTTTCCTGTTAATTGGTACAGATATAACAATTTTATTCATTTTTGCTACCTCCTTTCACTCCTAAGTATGAGTTTCAGCTATTACAGGGTTTTAATTTTTTTAAGCATATATAAAGTTAGTGCATCTAATGGAAACACCCTTACAATGTGTAATGATTACCCAAATTTCAGATCTGTCAGGTTAGGGAGTGTCTATAAACTTGTAGCAGTTTGGAGGTTTAAGTCATAGATTAGTGAGTAAGCTGTCTGTTGCTGATCTTTGCACCATTTTACAGGAAGAAGTTGGGGTGGAAACAGACGAAGATTACAACGTGACTATACCAGATGTGTGACATACTGACAGTTCATCCGACAAGAGTTGAATAGCTCCACTTTTGAATGTTGTAAAATATTTTGTACAGAGAGGTTAAGTGAAACCAAAGCAGACCATGGACCTGTGGTTTTTATAATTTCCATGACCATTTTGAAAGAAATGCAGAGAAGTTGATTTCTTCTTCTGTTTAAGACTTTTTTTTTTTTTTTGGCTATGAAGATTCCAACCCATCTGGAAATATAGTGAATTCAAGAGTTCCTTAATTGTTTAATATATTTTCAACAAGGCTTCTAAAATGTACAACACTCACGTACACACTTATGTATTCATGACATGCTTCATTTTTAAAATCAAAAAGCAATTAAGATTCAAAATTTTAAAATGTAAAGTATTCACTGCTTGAAATGTTTTGATAATTGACCAATGTACAGGTGGAAAATGTGGCTTGAGTGAATAGTTTCACCATAAAATTACTATTTGGATGAATGGATTAAAGCCCATACTATGGATCATCCTAATTCATAGGTCCACATTCATATGGGTTAGATGTAGTCTTAACACTACCACCAGAAGCTGTTTAAATTAAAAGCTTGTTGCCCTGGAGTAAATGAAGCAGGTACCCACCCCCAAATTACAGAGTTGGCAACCTACAATACCTAGATTGCCCTTTAAACTAAATCCATACACGAGATTTTAACTTTGCCAATGTCTTCTGAAGATTAGTATCTCCCATTACAGGAACAGGGAATCTTACACGAACAAGAGACTTTTTGTACTGAGTTTAGTTTTGTGTTGACTGTATATATAGTCTCTAAATTTTTTACTAATCTACACTGACTGTAAAATAAATGTTACCTGTTGCTGCTCTAATTTAAGTATACCTAACAATACCTCTGTACAAAATGATATGAGCTGCAAAACACCACGGAAATGGGTTTAGTCTGTAAACTGAAAAAAAACTAAAACCGTTGCACTGGAAAGTTCTTCCAATCTTAGCCTAAATTTTGCAATTCAAATTTCAGTTTTGCCCAACTCACTACTCACACCCATTTAATTCAAATGTTTTGAATACAATGAAAATACATTGGGTAAACAATTTTATTGAAAAAGAATTCAGTACATAAAAAAGCAAGAATTTTTCACTTTTTGAATAACCTTGCTTGTAGAAATCATAAGCACCATCTGTGTAATACAATTTGAGCTGAAAGAGTGCATGTATTTGCTTTCATGAGATGCACATTAACTTTTTCAGAATAAATCCACTGCAGAACGGACATGAACCTTAAAGGGACCTGTAGAACAGCAGGGTTCAGACTGTCACCATCATTTTATATTTCAAAAGAAAAGCAACATTTATTTGTGTTTGAATATACAAGCAGTGTTTTCTGTCACCACTTGTGTGTATTTTTGCATTACTCCTTAAGGACAAAAATATAGCTTACCCGATCGCTGCTGTTCCCCCGCCGGTGATCGGTGTTGCCCCGGTCTGGGGGGGGGGGGTCTGCCTGACAGTCCCCCTAGGCAAATTAGGCCCCCGCGGGCCATGTGATCGTTTTGAAAGAGCAATCACATGGCTGCAATAGGCGTCCATAGTGCTGCCTGGCTAAATTGACAGGCATCTCCCTGCATATATATATAATATAATATAATTAAGTAAATACATGTAAAAATTTTATATATACCTGTATATGCAATTTTATTAATCTAACTAAGTCCATAGAATTTGAATAGCTAGCACTGTATTTAACCTTGTAACTTTCCATGACAACCTAAAACCTGTATTTGGGGGGGGGGGGTTCTGTTTTACTTGGGAAACTTCGCTGAACACAAATATTAGTGCTTTAAAACCGTAAAACATATCACAGTGATGATAGTCAGTGAAAGTGAAGTTTTTCATACACAAACGGCACTTTCACTGATATCATTGTTGCGATGCGTTTTACTGTTTTGAAACACTAATATGTGTTCAGCAAAGTCTCCCAAGTATAACAGTACCCAGTTACAGGGTCAAATATAAGGCTTGATTTTCCAATTTTTTTTCACATTGAAATTTGCCAGATTGGTTATGTTGCCTTTGAGAGCGTATGGTAGCCCAGGAATGAGAATTACTCCCATGATGGAATACCAATTACAAAAGAAGACAACTCAAGGTCATTTTTACTTTTTTTTATTTTTTATTTATTTTTTTAGTAGCCACTTTGTCACAAACACTGGCTAAAGTTAGCATTCATAGTTGTTTTTTGCATTTTTAACACACAAATATAAATGCTAACTTTGGCCAGTGTTTGTGACTAAGTGGCTACTAAAAAAAGACTGGACATAACGCACATTGAATACCCAGGGTTGTCTACTTTAACCCCTTAAGGACACAACTTCTGGAATAAAAGGGAATTGTGATGGAAGATTTCCATCATGTGTCCTTAAGGGATTAAAAAAAATATATATATATAGTGTGTGTGTGTGTGTGTGTGTGTGTGTGTGTGTATATATATATATATATATATATATATATATATATATATATATATATATATATATACATGTGAGGTGTGATTCAGAGATTTATAACAATGTCACTATTGATACGTTTTAAAAATGTATATTTTGAACCAGCAATGTCCTACTTGTACTTATAGCCCTATAACTCGCACACAAAAAAAAGCTAAGAACATGTTAACATTGGGTATTTCTAAACTCAGGACAAAATTTTGAAACTATTTAGCGCGGGTGTTTTTTGGCGGTTGTAGATGCGTAACAAATTTTGGGGTCAAATTTTAGAAAAGGTGTAGGTTTTTTTTAAGTTTAAAGTAATGGTATCTTTAGAAAGAACTATATGTGTGTATACAGTAAATGAGCAAGAGGAAAATTACAGCTAAAACCAAACACCGCAGAAATGTAAATACAGCCCTGGTCCTTATCCGTAACAAAACTGAAAAACTGTCTGGTCACTAAGGGGTTAATATATCTGTTTAGTTCCACTAGGTCAGGGATAGGTAAACTTCGGCACTCCATGTGTTGTGAACTTATTCTTCCATAATAAATGCTTTTATAGCCAGAATACTGGCAGAGCATCAGGGGAGATGTAGTGAACAACATCTGGAGTGTTGAAAGCTGCCTATCCCTGCACTAGTTGGGTAATACCTCTGTAATAGGTAGCTTATGCTTTAAAGGGGTAGTCTAAGCACTATAACCCAATGCTCAATGGAGACACTTTTTACATTGCTGCCATTTTTAACATTTTTAACATAATTTCATAGTAGTAAGCTACTAGTGCCTTCAGGGTCCTTACACAAATACCTAGAAGCAAGATTAGACTGATTTATTTTTTCTATTTTTATCATATCTACTGTATGTGACAAAATATTTTTGCTTTTATACTAGCATTTCAGATACTGTGCAAAATACTGTGTACTGTCTAAAGCTTTTCATTTACCAAATGTATTTATAAAGGGTGATATGCATATATGCATCCCTTGCTTCAAATACACGTTATACTAAAATTGTGCCTGATGTTTAAAGGATCACTATAGTGTCAGGAAAACAAACTCTTTTTCCTGACACTATATAATCCTTAGGTCTCCCCCTCCCGCTGGGCTGACGGGGTTTAAACCCATTCAGCCACTTATCTTTATCCAGCGCTGGGCTCCCTTGGCATTAGTGACCTCTCCTCCCCCTCCTACGACAGCTCCCGAGTGGAGCTGAATGCGCATACGCAGCCAGAGCCGTGCGCGCATTAAAAACGCCCATAGGAAAGCATTTCTCAATGCTTTCTTATGGACGTTCTGCGTGCTCAATGCGATTCTCGCATTGAGAGTCAGGGAAGCACCGCTAGCGGCTGTCAGGAAGACAGCCACTAGAGGCTGGATTAACCCTGCAATGTAAACATAGCAGTTTCTCTGAAACTGCTATGTTTACAGCTCCAGGGTTAAAACCTAGAGTGGTCCTTTAAGGGATTAAAGCATTAGTTCTTCACCATTAGGTGCATTATTATTTTTTTTGTCCACATTTAGATATAATTCATTGGCTGAAACGGATGCACTCAACCCATGGGTTCCGTCCAAACATGGACAGAATTGATATTGCTAATCCATTACTACTTGAGCAGTAACTGAAGAGGAACTGGGCTATGGACACCTGGGAACTCAGCTGGGTGTTAAACAGTTTAACTGTTTAATTTTAAACAGTGCTATGGCACCCCTCAATGCAGTGGCCAGGTTGCTTGGAAAGGCTTTTAAGTTAGCGTGTGTCACTTTCTTCAAACATATACACGTGGTCAATTTTAGCGCAATATGAAAAAAGGACAAACTCAAATCAACCCTCCTCGCGTTGCCGTCCTCTAGTTAGATAAGGGGTGAAACATCTACTTGTCAGTAATTGACTCACCTTGCATTATAGATTCGCAGTCTTATGCATAAACATTTTTCAGTGCTTGAGGGGAAGAAAAAAAAAAAAATATATATATATATATCCCCTTTAAACTGACTTTGCAGTGGGCCCAGATCCTTTTAATTACTGTATATTTACACATGAAAGCAAGCTATATAGTTTGTTAGACTCACTGTCCCTTTTTATTAACTTGACATATATGTGTTTGCAAAATTCATTGGTTAGCAAAGGAATGCAGATTAAACAGGAGAAGGCACAAGTATGTGAGCACTAATCAGCTTGGCTCCACTCTTTACCATTAATACATACAGAAACCCAGTCAATCTGGTTCTATCAAATGCAGTTTCTTCAAACAGAAATTATGTTTTGACAAATCTTTACTAAGCTTGGTAAGGGCTCTTCTAAGGGTGAATAATGTTTGAAGAAACTCCTTTTACTTGAACCAGGGTTCCTAGTTTGTATCTGTTTTATTTACTCAGATAAATAATTTCACTGACAAATCTTTTATAACAGAACAGATTACATGAAAGTCATAAAGGCAGCCACAGTATATTCCTGAGCAGAATGATAGGATTTACATATAAATGTAGCAGATTTCAAGGCGCTCTGTTTCACATATCAACTAAATCCATTTCATAAAATATTCTAGCAATTGTGGCTTACACAAAAAAAGGTGTACGCATAGGATAGAGAAGGAATCCATAATTATTCTACTATAACCTTTTTAAACTTCAAGCATAAACACCAATTCCGCGCCCCATATATATCTTTCTTTTCTGGTGGTTCTGTTATTTGGAATGGCATTAAAACAAGGGTCAGCAACCTTATAAGACCACCCAGGATGCCATAGGGGTAAGCAAAAAACTGCATGTGTATCTGAGAGGGTGCATGTGTGGGTCAATGAGCATGAATTGATTCCTTTGAGATATTTTTTGTCTTCTTTAAAATAATGTTAAGAGTGGTTTTTATTTTTTAAATAAAAGTGGTTTCCAAGATTATGATTGTACTTATTATGAAGG
Source organism: Pelobates cultripes (assembly GCA_933207985.1). Taxonomy (NCBI): domain Eukaryota; kingdom Metazoa; phylum Chordata; class Amphibia; order Anura; family Pelobatidae; genus Pelobates; species Pelobates cultripes. The sequence continues at coordinate 211,745,152 of OW240917.1, forward strand.
TGTGTGTGTGTGTATATATTTAAAAAGATGTCTATATATTATAAGCATACTTTTAAAAAGTAAATTTAGAATATATACACACATAATGCACAAAGACACCACGTACACAAAGATCAAATGTAACAGGTGCTTCATGTAACTCATAGGGTTATTCACTAAACTTTGAATTGTGGGAAATGAAAATCTAAATTACATAATTTAGTCTTAAATAGTTTGTTTGGAAAAATTGCTATTCAGACTTTAATTTACAAAAATTCGTAGTTTAGTTAATAAACCTGCTTGTCTCCCAGGGAGGTTTATTATTGTAGAGCAGGCACTTCCCTACCCACAAAGCCGGTGCCTACTCTGCCAAAATATATGATTAAGGATGAGCGGTTTGTGTAGCAAGGGAGCTATGTACGTAAAGGACCACTATAGTGCCAGGAAAACATACTCGTTTTCCTGGCCCCCTCCCGCTGGGCTCTAGGGGTAGGAAAGGGATAAACACATACCTTTTCTCCACCGCCGGGCTCCCTCGGCGGTGGGGATTCTCCGCCTCCTTTCCCGTCATCGGGTGAATGCGCATGCGCGCATCCGCATTAAGCCAGTCCATAGGAAAGCATTCTCAATGCTTTCCTATGGACGTTGGCGTCTTCTCACTGTGAAAATCACAGTGAGAAGCGCCTCTTGTGGCTGTCAATGAGACAGCCACTAGAGGCTGGATTAACCCATTTCTAGCAGTTTCTAGGTTAACCCTAGATGGGCCTGGCACCCAGACCACTTCATTAAGCTGAAGTGGTCTGGGTGCCTATATTGGACCTTTAATGTGCTTTTCCTGCACAGCTTCCTTTCTTAATATTGATCTTTTAGTTGTTTAGTAGATAGCACCCTTAATTTGGTACCTTTCATTATGTATAGCTACCCCACATAATGATACCAAGTTAGGAGGCCATCTACTATTATCTTCATATTTTTAGCTTTGGGGGTTCGCCATTCATTTGCAGACATGTCATGTAGAAAAAGGTTGCTGACCCCTGCCTTAACCCCTTAAGGACACATGACGTGTGACATGTCACGATTCCCTTTTATTCCAGAAGTTTGGTCCTTGAGGGGTTAAACTGTAGTGGCATTTGTAAGAAGTCACATACATACACACAATGTCAGATGTTCAAGTACAGCCCAACATATAGCTTGGTTAGATTAGAATATTAACTATAGATATTATTGGTTTGTGCTGATCTAAAGACAAATTCAGATTACAGAGTCACTTTAACAGGAATATTCAAACTTTCATTAACTATCAAGACAGAGCCTTCACCAATATGGGACAGTATATCTGCATCTTTCTATAATCCAAATGCTATTTGGATAAAAAGCCCCTTTGGCTGTAGGGAAAACACAAAGACAAATATATACATCTTAAAAAGACTTCAACTACTAATATTAAATAACACACAGTGATCAGAAGTATATTTCCAGGGAAATCTGTGCTGTTTTTGCGTCAATTATGAGAAGAAAAAAAAAAAAAGTTTCTTTACAGAAGTAGCAGAGAAATGACAAGGCCCATGTGGCACAAAGTGAGGTCCAAGAGCTGGCCAGTATATATTGATGACAATCTCTATAATAGAGGAGATAACAGGCCTTGAGGAATGGCACCACTAAGCAGACACTGGCCATGTTTACTTATACTGCTCAGCTGACAGGCATATGCCCCATTTTGTAATACAAATAACATCAGCTCTGCGTCACTTTAAAGTCATCTGTTTCGAGAGCCGCGGTATGTTGTGCTGGTAACCTCTTGAACGTGCAAGTAATTTCTTCCTAATAAAGCGGATGCTTCAACTGATGCAGAACTCTCATTACGATACCATGCAGTGTCTGATAAAAGAAATTAAACATTTTACATTTACAAGTGTTACACAGATTGAAAAGTCACAAAAGATGTGTGCCAAAACATATGTCTATCTCCTGCACAAAACATAACCTAAAATGTTTGGCAACATTCTTGCACTGGGCTTTGCTGTGATAAAAAGTACAAAGTGGCCTATGCCACAGGACATTATTATTATTATTATTGCCATTTATATAGCATCAACAGATTCCGTAGCATATACCAAGAGACCCAACTTCATCTCTTGAAACAGCAAATCCAGTCTTTTTAAAAAGCAGAAATGTAATTATACCCCTAGGCTTTTACTGAGAAACAGTGAAGGACTCTGTGGATGTGTGTTGTATACCTGTGGCTTGCAGTGTTCTTCGATCCAGCTAAAGACACATGCTGACAACTCCTGAAAACTATTTACAGAGATTGAGGCATTAAACGTCTGAAACAGTGAGTCCATGATACCCTGAAATACACTGAACTTCACTTGGTCGGACAACTGGTCAGTGCCTTCATTAGGGTTGCTCTGATGAGCCTTGACAATCTGTTCATAATTTCTGAAAGACAAGAGTTATTAACAGGCATTACTGAGAAAATAAGTCTATCGAAAGCTACAACAGTGTTACAGAATCCAATCTGAGCATCAGTAAACCTTTTTTTTTTATATATGTAAAAACAGGAAGCATTTTTTTTGTCTTTATTTATATATGTCAAAACAGGAATTTGTTTATTATTATTTATTTATATATGTCAAAACAGGAAGTTTTTTTTACTTTTTCTCTCTCTCTATTTATATATGTCAAAACAGAAACTTTTTTTTCTCTCTTTATTTATATATGTAAAAACAGGAAGCATTTTTCCCCCTCTCTTTATTTATGTAAGTCAAAACAGGAAGCACTGCCATCTAGTGGTGGTGAGATGCTTCCTGCAATGACCAAATATGGACATTCAATTACCATTTCCTGCTGCTACACCTGTCTCCAATATGGTAAATTGGAGGCATATATAGGTGGGTCAGCAAATGGGAGGATATACTGCACTTAAAAAAAGACCCTAGAGGGTCGCGTTGTGCTAGCTGCTGTGTCAGCAATTTCTGCTTTTATTATTTTATACCAAATAAATGTTTATTTTAACACTTCACCTTACCTGGTTCCTGAGTTCCTGCTAAGAAAAACTTATTACAAACATCTAAGAGAAGGATCAGATCCAGTGTATCCCTTGGTGGATGAAATACCTTTAGAGTCCAGAGCCTAACTTATGTGGCTCTGGAAAGTGTGAGTGAACCTTTTTTATTCTCCACATATTGTAAATAGATTTCAACAGTATACACTATGTTGTTTTCTTGTATATAGTTTATATAGGGTCCACAGTTACTGTCTGTTGCTGAAAATAGGACCTATACAAGATTTTAAAGGTAAAATATTCCACTGTTTGTGCTTTCGGCCTTTTTTTTTTTTTTTCTGTTCACAACTCCTTATTGACTATTCCCATAATTCTACAACTTTTGTAAAACATAAATCACGTTAAAACGCACTAGCAAGTCTCTTTGTATAGAAATGTACAACTTCAGTTAAAGGAGTCTCCTGGTGCCCTTTCCTGGTATAAGTAGTCAAATCGTGTAACAACTGGCTTTCGACTTAGCGGTGTCCTGCTTGGCACCTGCCACATCACCTACTGTTGGAGGCTCCTGCAACTAAGTTAAACTCGGCCATGCAGGGTTGCAGCTTGCATAAGAAATGAAAGCATATACCTCCCGCACTATCTGTTGTTAATACTTTTGTTTGCTTATATATTTGTCCGCTCTCCCAACCCGAGCTCTGGGACTGCATTATCGTTTCAGGGTCCCATAGCCCAAATGGCTGTCGTGACCAATTTCTCATGATGTGAAACAATAAATACTATAAATACCACTTAACAGGGGCTGGGCACTGGGCAGATGCAGACACTGTCCTGATCTGGACCAGACGCCCTCCCACTCCTACTACCCACATGCAACGGTATATTCATCAAATTGCATAATGGGCACCAGTGACCCGATGCAGCCCTAACGACCTAGCACAGAGATCCAGCTTATCTATACATCTGGTCCACGGCTGGTGTCAGGTTTAATGCTCATGAAAAGTGCCCAGGCCAGAGACTAGCATAAACCCATAGTTTCCAATAGGATCTTTACTATCCTATCCCACCCAAGTTAGAGCTTGTTCTACACTACAGCAACCCAGGATCGATTTGGGTCCTGTGTTTACTGCAAAGAGCGAATGATTCCTCTGTTACCTTTGTTATCTTCAATGTAATGCCATACTGTGAATGTCATGTTACACCATTCTATCACTTAATGTATGCCTGTAATTATCACAATAAAATAAAGAAACGAAACCAAATATTATCAATTGAACAGGAAGGATGATTTTTGACTTCCCTTAAACTCCAGAAAGCAAATTAGCCTTCCTGGGCAGTGACATAGTTTGTGTGTATATGTGTACTTAATACATGATCTTACGATTTCATTATCTTCAAGGCCATAACTTCTTTCCGTAATGTGGATACTTCCTCTTCCTGTTTCTTCTTCTCTTTGTGCAGAAACTGGATATAATCTATAGCTACGAAAGACAGATGAGAAATCTGTTCTTAAGAATTGCCACATATGCAAGTTCAAATGTTCAGCGACCCAGTGGGTGATCTAAGAAATTGAGGAAGAGAAATTGGTAGGAAGAGGGGGAGGCAGGCAAAAAAACTTACTCTTCTGCAGAACAACAGCCTTGCTCAGTTTTTGAGTTCCGATACAGCAGTCTTGCTGCTGGCAAGTTGGCACAATGGTCTGCAAGTCGTCATACCCTTTCTGAATAATAAGCAGAACAGTAAACCATTTGGTGAAATTAGCAAAAGTGACTTAATCGTATCAATATGAAGCATTTCATGGAATGTCCCCTGTATAATCATACAAATAAATAAAACCTTGATTGCACTTGGTAAATCTGGAAAATATTCCACTTCCACCTCCTTCGTCCAACTCTTTAGCCCAGAAAAGCTAGAGGTTACCTTTATTTGATCACAAGTGGTGCTGCAAGCGGCGTTCAACAAGGAATGGGACATAGACGCAGCAGTCTGTTACTTTATTTGAATCCTACTGTTCTGCTTTGTAGCACAACTCTGTTGTAATGTCAGCAATGTCATTATGTGCATCGCTTGACACCACCTCTTCATAGCTCGCCAGTCCATATTCAGAGGAAAGGAGCTCGTGCCAGCTTCCCTACCTGCAGCTCCATCAAACTCTATATAGTCCTCAGCCTGCCACATAAATGACTGGCACTGATGGTCCATTATCAAAATGCTGATTTCTCAGAAATGCTAAGTAAGGTGGACCTGTCATGATAGCAAATGTATACAAATTTTATTTAATTCAAAGATAACTCAATTTAAAAACATGGTCCCTCCACCTGTCAATCAAACATTGGCACATACACCTATGTGTTCATAATGGTGCAAAGGAAAACGAGTATCTGTCTGAATGATGTGGAGACCTTTCAAATGCTAAGGCATAAATTTATGAAAATGTCCCAACAAAGTCAACTAGGCATACATACACTTCAAATCCAGGATTTTACACATCGTATATTCTTAAATTCCTACCTTAATGGCATCCCTTCTTTTCTGCTCGGCTTGCGTGTGCGCCCGCCTGCGCCTGTCTTTGTAGGCATCTTTCAGACTCTCCTGACGATAATCACTGTCCTCGTCATCTGAGGTTGGGGAAGAAGCATTGTCGATCATGCAGCGTGCTACGGGCGAGGGGACACATACATGGATGCCATTGTCACACCCAGTAAAGTTGCACCATCCCTCACCTTTCCATATTTATGGATTCTATGAAGTTATCCTTTAAACCAGTACATTTTGCATGCTTTCATTATTGGGCCAAAAATCTATATGATTAGTGTGCCAGAGTAACACACAATAATAAAAACGAGACAAAACAAAGCTCTATTCTAATGAACCACACCAAAAGGTTAGGATTTCTTTAAATACCTGGCAATCAATTTAACATAATATTGAAGAGAGAGGGGGGAAAAAAAAAAAAAGGAGTACAAATCGGGTCACTCTGAATTATTGCACATTGTCAACATGCAAAGAGTACTCTCAGCTATAAGAGTGGCTCAGAATTGCAGCGTTTTTTACAAAATGCTGCAACAAAAACATCCCCTCAGAGCTGTCAATCAGGCAGCCAAAAATGCTTGTTCTGGCTGCTTGATATACATTTTATCTAACTTGTGGACACATACTGCATACACAAACTTGGTATGAGTTCTTTTTCCTCCCTAGAGAAAGAGCCAAACTGCACATCATGGCTCTGTAGATAGGGACGTAGAGCCTGGATCACTAAACAATGAACGGGGCTATGTGTAAAGATACAGCAGCAATATTGAGTAACAGGCTAGATTAGACAGTTTTGGAAATAACAAGCTAAAATTCTAATAAAACATAGATGCAGTCTTTACCTGTATTAGGGACTGAAGAAGCACTGGTTGAGCCAATGCTGTTTGCTCTGGACACTATACTACCCTTCCGCTCCATAGTATAACCTGTTAAAGAGAAAGAGATAGGTATGCTGGAAAGTAATAGGGGCTATATATAGTATTGTCTAATACAATATCTTGTTTTGAATAGAAAACAGACAACAAATTATTTTTTTTGTTTGTTTTTGTGTCTGCACCAAATCTGATTTGGCAAATTATTTTTTTTTTACATTTTAGCATATATATCATATGACTTTTGTCCAATCCAGTGCTTCTCATAGAGATGCATGACAGCTATTGTCCGAATCCCCAATCCAATGCTTCTCACAGAGAAGCATTACACATATACACGGCATCTGGTGCCTGTATACTTTACAAACTGTCTTGGAACATCAAACATAATAAACTGCTCAATCTATTTTAGTCAAAACCCATTAATGCCTGTAAAATGGCCATTAGTAGTGTGGAAATTGCAAATGTAATAAAGTTCAGTCACAGGTTTAATTTGCAGTGCTGCACTGGCTGCATCTATGCCCCACAATCACCTTATAAAGATGTAGTGATTTTTCTGCTTACACAGTCATTAACTACATAATGCATTAGAAAAAAATTGGTCCATTCTGGTTTGGAGTTCATTTTTGTTCACATTTGTGGCAATAATAATGTGTACATAATTAGTGGAGCTTTTGAAAAGTCATACAGTTTATTTTTGGTAGTTACAGGCCACAAAGTCAAGGAGTAAATACAATATCAACGTGGAATGACTTTAGATTTTGGTATGTTTGTCTTCTAAGCCATCACAGAAAACAAAATTGCCATACAAAAGTTTATATTTATATAAAGTATACTTAAGAGTAGTGATGTCCCGAACGGTTCGTCGCGGACGGCGAACATAAACATAAACTTTGACCCTGTACCTCACAGTCAGCAGACACATTCCAGCCAATCAGCAGCAGACCCTCCCTCCCACCTCCTGGACAGCTCACTAAGAATGCAGCTTCACAATGAATGTAAAATGGATGCTGTCCAGGAGGTGGGAGGGTCTGGGAGGGAGGGTCTGCTGCTGATTGGCTGGAATGTGTCTGCTGACTGTGAGGTACAGTGTCAAAGTTTATGTTTGTTTGCCGTCCGCGGCGAACCGTTCGGGACATCACTAGTTAAGAGTATTTTGGCACTGTAGCTATTTAACTTCCAATCTATAAAAAAAAAAAAAAATTAAGTACATGTGTTTTTTTTGGTTTTTTTTAACATTCGCAGATATACACTAGTCTGTGTTACACCAATGTGTATTTCGTAAACCTGTTGTGTACTCTGTACAAAACATATTTTATTTAGCTACATCTTCTGAATAAACAATACACTCAATTTATGCCTTTACAACTATGCTGTGAAGCTACAATGCCATTTAAAAGACCCGACTATTAAAGTTTTTACAGTTAGAATTTTGATAGATGGATTTGATGGGGCATTGTAGCTTATTGAGAGTTCAAATTACTACATTTGTAAATGTAGACATCAGTGGGTATGCCATATGTGTATAGTTTGAGCCTTAACCCCTTAAGGACACATGACATGTGTGACATGTAATGATTCCCTTTTATTCCAGAAGTTTGGTCCTTAAGGGGTTAAAGTACATCCATTTTCACCATTTTCTTTTAAAGTTTATGGTATTTTATTTTCGCTTTTACATGCACAATTTAGCGGTTTATTTTGTAAGCTTGTTGTGCTACTGTAATTGAAATCACTAAATATTACTCAGCTATATCTCTTGAATACAGAATGACTCCCTTTGCACACCTTTTGTGTAACAATACCAGGCTTGATTAATAACCTGCACAGTAAAGTGTTTTTTTTGGGGGGAGGGGGATTTAAGCTGCAAATCTTTTAGGGTAGGACAACCATGATGGAATAATTCGGTCATTCATAGAAAGGGAGGGTTTAAGGTAAACAATGCATGTTTACAAATAAAAAATAAGCAGGCTGAGGAAAAACAAGCAGTCTAATATTCCAAAATATATTTAGTGGGAAACGTTTCCAAAACTCACTGGTGCTTCAATTCACATTGTGGAGTGGTGTTATACACATAAGTATTGAATAATAAATAATACATTTCGTCTCTATCACTGACAGGCAGAATCTGCATGTAGACCATTTCCTCACCCAATGTCTACTAACACCAACACCCTCAATTTACAGTAAGAGGTTCTGCTTTTTCGGTCACTTGTTCCATTAAAGATGCAAGGATTACGTTTCCTAGTCTCCAAATGACATACATGACATACATGAAATATTAGTTTGGAATATCAGATCTCCATATTTTGTGAAACACAAGAGTTCTCTGTGGTATCAGGCTTTGCCTGAAATGTGCATGATATGTTTGCATTTGCATGCTGGTAAAATTAATCAATTAATAGATCATAACTCCTTTCTTTCATTAATTGATTTTATTTCAGCAGTATACGAATACTGCACATGACCAGGCCTGTGTTCCATGGTCAGCCTTGGAGCATGGCTTATTCATGTTATTCCCATTGGAATATGTCTACCAGATCTGACAACTTTTGATCAGTATCTACAATAGAAAGTAAAGGATAAATAACCTTCTGTCAGGACTTACCGGTTTCTGCCATATTGTCGCTGTATGTATTCTCAGACTGATGGACCATAACGGTGAATAAAAAAGAAAACAGGAACATTGATAAACATGTATAAATGTTAAATCAGACAGCAGACTGAGTGAAATCAAATTCTGAGAATTCTAATAAATAACTGCTACCTAATACAGTAAAATTATACTATACTATACCCTGTATTGGCAGTTTGTAACTGCTGGTAGTTTATGTAGCATATTCACATAAATTCGTATTTTCCGCAAATTTAAACATACTAATTTTTTTTTCTCATTTCTTTTGTTATAGCTTCAAAATGTACACACATTGAAAAGTGCTTGATTAGACACATAAACAAGAAGTTAGTAAGTAACCCTGTTTAAATAATGTTTTGTAATTCCTTATCAGGCATTAGCAACCCCCCACCTCTATAAACCTGCTAAATAAGCATTAACTTACCTGGAATCGACCACCAATCAAAGTTTTCCTCACTATTTTCCATACCCTTATCCAATGTTACTGCTTTTTTCTCTGTGGACCAATTAAATGCCTATCATAAAAAAAAGCATTTGATTGGACTTTTCTCACCAGCTCACAGCGCATGTGTGCACTCTGAACCATAGACATAGAATGTCTATGCTCTGAACCATTGAGGGTGTGGGGGGTAAATAAGGAAGGGAGGGAATTATTAAAAAGAAAATAACTGTCATTGGAGGGACACAGGGAGGGAGAGCAGAAAGGAAAGGAGACCAAAAGTGCAAATAAAAAAGTGCAGTTTTTGCACAAAGACTCCTTGCTCCATGAACACTTCTAAAAGCAGAAGTGGTCATGATGGTTGAACTAACCCTTCAAAAGAAAAAAAAAAATACTAATAAATGCATATTTTTAATATTAACTTTGTTAAGTGCATTAAAAAAAAAATATTTTTCAATTTAGACTTTTTCCCTTTAAGTTAGACTGCCTACATTAATGGTCTAGCATCACCATATCCTAACTCTTTTAAGCAGGACCCTTGATTGGCTGGGGTAATTTAACTGAACAGCAATTTGTGAAATCAAACTGCATTAGACTTAGAAATGTTATTTTTAATCATCTTTTGTTTTATGTATTAGAAAATATTGTATGTTAGAAAGAGGAATAGTTGCCTATCTAGAACCTGTCAAGAAGGCTCTGTTAAAATTGCAATTGTAGTTGCACCTGAAATCTTCATTGCATTTTTCATACAATTACGCTATTGGTATATTTTTATGGTTTACATGTCAATGGACGATTCTCAAACTCCTGCCAACATTAAACATTAAAAGGAGACTGGAACCAATACCACTTCATCTTAATAAGGTGATTTTGATGCAGATGATCCATTTTTTCAAACAATGTAAAACATTGCCATTGTTGCCATATTAATTAGTCCAATAGCACGCATCTAAGGGGTATCAAACTGACAACCACTATGAGCTCTTCCTCATGAAGACCTCACAAAATCGAAAGTCTTCATGTTTTGCGCCATAATGCTCCACAGGCTGACACCGAACACATTAGATTCAATGCTTCTTAATGAGAAGGATCCGACTGGCAGAGTGTGTTTGCCTCGCAGTCAGCAAGTGTTATTTAATATATTATCATTATAAACTATTTTTTAAATTAGTGTTTTGTTTTGTTTTTTTTTTAAATATATACATACCGGTATATAAAAACACACACACAGTATTGAATTATTACATCATTTTGTACTGTACTGAAAGTGCTCCATCTCATTACTAAATTACAACTACAACTTCTAAAATTTTGCCAGTAGGATCATAATTCACTGAAACATGGAGTTTAATGAATACAACCAAGCTGTATTGTGTTAGCATTAATTCACTTTAAACAGCTTAGTTAGTGAAGAACATCTATATCTCTTGCAACAAAGCTAAAGTATTCTCCTCTAGCTTGGCAAGGGCTTAGGTGATTCTGTTTTACATTATTATTATTATTATTATTATTGCGCCAACAAATTCCGCAGAGCTTTACAATGGGTGGACGAACAGACATTATTATTATGATATTTCAGACATGTAGTTGTAACCAGACAAGTTGGACACAGAGTAACAGAGGGGTTGAGGGCCCTGCTCAAACTGACCATGGCAAGTTATATTATCATTTTATAATTTTATAGCACCAGCAAAATTCTGTAGTGCTGTACAATGGGTATATGTAATCAAATAACTGTTGTTACAATTTCCTATTAACTGTGGCAATAGCACAGAACGGAAAGTGTAGTACGTATTTAAAGGGACAGTACAAGCACCATAACCACTCCGTCATAATGTCCCCGAGCTGTATTACATGTAGGTTTTATAGTGATTTAAAAAAAAAATATATATATATATATATATATATATATATATATATATATATAGAAATATGAAGGGGGAGGGTGCAGTAATGTAAACAATCGAAAGAACAATCTGAAGTTCTATTTAATTTTTTTAACGCTGGACTGTTCTTTTAAAGCTATACTGATTAACAAGTATATAGATACACAAACCTAAAAATTAAAGCTCCCCTCCCCGTAAGACTACAACCCCCATAATGCTTTGTCAGCCTTATGCATCAAGGGATTTGTAGTTCTACAGCTGTTAAGCAATATGTCTCTTGTCTCCCATGGTGTGAGGAGATACAGTGAGCAATATTTTGGCAATTACAGTGCATTAAATAGCACAATACGTGGAAGTATACGTAGAATCTTATAAAAGCAAAAACGCAAATCTAATAACCAGGTCAATATAGTGCAATAATAACAACAACTGTTAAATTGTTGGGGATGATGGGGATTTACGTCCTTAAATAAACAGTGAAAGGCCCTGTCTTCCTTATCAAACCCCGGCCTCCTCTAACTCCCCATGCCCCGGCCTGACTAATCGTCAGCATCCCCGAGCTGTCCTATGAGGTCCCCCTTACTTTGCTCCATGAGTCCTCGGGTAGAGCAGACGCAGCTCCGGCTTCCGACATCCTTTTCCCAGGCTGTGAGAAGGCCTTAGGGTGGCCAGCGAGAGGGCGCCCTCTAGTGTAGGGAGAGGGCAGGACAGAGCGATGAGGAAGAGGTCTGGCTCTGAGGAATAAATGTATTTTGTTGGCAGTACTGAGTATTCTAATGCTGGGAAAGTTCTAAGTATTCACATTGTATATGAGCAGCTTACCTGTAAATTTTTATTTTTTTGTTTGTTACTTATTTGTATTGAAGGATAGCACTGTGATATGCTGTAGGGAAGTATGTTACTGTGGAAAATAAATTAATCTCTGTAAGAAGAAAATCAATGAATCAGTCAATAACTCCAAAAGGGGTGATATTCCAGTCTGTGTAATATAGATTCTAAAACAGTACAATGCACTATTATGTAACTATGAACTATGTAATATCATAGTATGTAATATTTTAGTAGTGCACAACACACGCACTAGAAAGATACAAGATAATATAGCTGCAAAGAAGCTTCATGAGTTAAAAAACAAACACATAGAAAAAACCCAAACCACTCAGGAATAACTCCAAGGTCTGTATACTGAAGCTCCCAGCCAGAGAGAGGCCACATTATATTATAATCCTGCCCTAATGGCTGTAATTTGAGGTACGGATGGTTCCATGGTTAAGCAGACCCTTTTTGTTTGTTTTTGGTACACATATTCCATGGTGTATCCTGCTCCGGCTACAGATTTATATCTGCTTTCATTGACATACTAAGGGTGTTTGATGGGGCAGTCCAGTATGGGCAACTAGCAAGAAGTGGGTACTGTGTGGACAGTGCCCCCAGCTGCAATATGTCACTGGTTGTAATGTCTTCAGCTGCCTGTCTGCCAACTCCCACTGGATGTCTGAATACAGGTCAGTACAAACCGCTAGATGATAACTTGTTCGTTAGCAGGAATATACAACAAACAAGAGATCATCCATTGACACTGGAAGTAATGTGTTTATGCTTACAGCAGAGAAAAGGGTTATTTACAATGAGAAACATACATTTGAGGAATTCTTTCAAATTCTATAGATATTTATTTAATTTTAAAGGCCTGGATGATTTTTGGGGAAAAACTAATTTTCAAGGATATAAGTATATGAACAGGTTGTTGATCCAAGGTGAAACTGGTCGCACTTATGGAGTGAATTAAGAATTTTTTTCCCTTTCTGTTGCATAGTTATCAAATCAAATAGTTTATAATATCCCTTTAATCCCCCTCCTAATCCTGTAGCACTCCCCCCACCCCCCACAACAATGCCACACTCATTTTATCGCACTAACCTACCCCTAATTCTGTCGCATTTACCTTCTCTCGCACTGTCACACTCACCTCTCAGCCATATCGCACTCATCGTTTATCACTCTGTCATACTCACCTCTTTCAACATGCCACACTCACCCTATCACATTAACCCCTCTAATCCTGTTACACTCATCCACCCCCAACCATGCCACACTAACACTGTCAAATAATCCTCCCCTAATCCTGTCACACTCTCCCCCAACCATGCCACACTCACCCTGTCACCTAATCTGTCACACTCAACCCCCTCACTCTGCCACACTATCCCTGTCACATTAACCCCCCTTAAAGGGACACAATAGGCACCCAGACCACATCCAGAGAAACTACAATGTTTACATTGCAGCATTAAGTCTGCCTCCAGTAACTGTCTACCAGACAGCCACTAGAGGAGCTTCCTGGATGCTAACAGACTTTTGATCCGCTGACGCTGGACGTCTTCATGCTCTGAAGACATCCAGCGTCAGCTAATTCTCCATACGAAAGTATTGATTCAATGCTTTCCTATGGGGAGGCCTAATGCGCACAACACTCACCTCGCATGCCCAGACATCCTAAGTCTCCCCCAGACATCCCAAGTTTTGCATGCGGCTCCCTGACACCCTCATATCATGTATAATATCCTGGAAATCACACACACAACCTGACATACAATGTATATCAGATTGTGTGTGTTGATTACCAGGATATTACACATGATATGAGCCTCCCTTCCCTCATACTAAGCAGGGGCTGGTGTGGTGCCGGCACTTTAAGAGCCGACTATTAGCCACTTCCTCCCTGCCTCACAGAGAGCCGCACAGGAGGACTGGAGGCAGCATGGAGTCTGCAGAGCCACACAGCAACATGGAGGGAGAAGAGAGGCTGGAGTGAGCTGCCACTGCATGCTCACTCCCATCAGCCTCAGCCAGGACCAGAGCATCAAGCAAGCCACCCTCAAGGAGACAAAGGTAAGCTAACAGGAGTGTACCTAAATGTTTGTGTCAGTAGGTCTGTGTATCTGTGTATCTGTTGTGTCAGTGTGTGTATCTGTATGTCAGTGTGTGTATCTGTCTGAGTGTGTATCTGTATGTCAATGTGTGTTTGTGTCAGGGTGTATCTGTGTGTATGTGTGTATCTGTATGTCAGTGTGTGTATCTGTGTGTTTGTGTCAGTGTGTGTCTGTATGTCAGTGTGTGTAACTGAGTGTGTCAGTGTGTGTATCTGTGTGTTTGTGTCAGTGTGTATTTGTATGTCAGTGTGTGTATCTGTATTTTATTGTGTGTATCTGTATCTATGCGTGTGTGTGTGTATCTGAGTGTTTGTGTCAGTGTGTGTGTATCTGTATGTCAGCGTGTGTCAGTGTGTATCTCTCTGTGTGTGTATTTGTCAGTGTGTGCATCTGAGTGTATGTATCAGTGTGCATATCTGAGTGTGTGTTTCAATGTGTGTATCTGTGTGTCATGGTGTATCCAAGTGTGTATGTGCCAGTGCGTGTATCTGTGTGTCAAGGTGTTCATACATGTTTGCGGGTTATCTGTGTCTGTGTGGGGGGAGGGTGCGAACGCCTAGGGGTGAGAAGGGTGGCTCCGTAGCTGGTGAAACCACCTACCTGTAATGCATTTTTGCAAGTTGGGATGTCTGCATGCCCATTAGCGCCTGCTTGTCGAGGGACATCGGAAGGAGGTGGAGCCAAGTCCCAGCGCCGATGGACATGTTTTAACCCTTTATTGAGTGGGGGAGAAGTCACATTCACCTGCTCTCGCCCTGTCACACTCACTCTTCAAACCATGCCACATTCACCCAAACTATGAACAATAGTACAATGGAAAATAGGACAACCTCTAGAAGAGCTCTCTGACTCTCTCCTGTCGCTCTGTTCTGCCTTAGATATCTATGCCACTGGAATAAAAAAACATTTCTTCAATGCCAACATTAGCAAACATATAAATACGTGGAGCATCCCTTTAATAAATACATATTTCACTTATTTGCTGGTAGCACTCAAAGAAAGAAGCCTTTAAGGGTCACTGTGGGCAACCAGACCATTTCAGCTCATTGAACTCCCATCACCCTTAACCCTGCAGTGGTAATTATTGCAATAATTACCTCTGAGGGTTAACTCCTCTAGTGGCTGTCTACCAGACAGCCACTAGAGGGACTTCTGGAATTGAAACTGACTTTTGGTCCGTTATCTGACGCTGGACGTCCTCACGCTATGCATGAGGAACTTCAGCGTGAGGTTTTCCCCATAGGAAAGCATGAAATAGCCTTTTGCAAACTTTTAATAAACTCTACAAAAATAAGCTCTAAAAATAAAAACGATAAAAAATTACAACAAAAGCAAATTGAGGCATAGATCTCTCCCAGATACTGATATTTTCCATCGTGGCCTATATGTAACAGATATATACTGTCTTTGATATATCCAGAGCCAACATTTCTTCCTACATCTATTCAATGTAAGGCTGTACTGCAGTCATGCGTTTTATACTAGGAGAACAAAGGTAAATCATTAAATCAGATCTGCAAACAGGCCCTTCTGTTGCTTAGCCAAGCAGAACATTGTGGACTTTGAGGTCTACAAACTGCGTATATTTCTTTCTTGGAAATAAAACAATAGAGGGATAGAAACTTGGTGTTCCTTGATTTGTCACTATTTCTTTTCAAAAATTTTTTATTAAAGTTTTAAAATTTTGTATAACAAGTAACAATAATACAAACATTGTATTAGGGGTAGGAAAAGAAGGAAATGGAACGGGTATCCATCCATCATTGAAATAAGCATAACAATGTATATGGCAAAATTTTTTACATCAATGCACTTTAACAATAAATATATCAAAGACCATAAACTGTTTTGATTTTTTCTTCCCAATTATATTTTAATATTAGAAAACCATGCATATTAGCTCTATGCGATAATTCGTGTGCCTTGTTTTCTAGAATCAAATTAAAAACTTAATGGCACATTTTGGGACTTCCAATGTCTAGGTAAACAGGATGTAGCAGCAGTCAGAATGTGGCCTATGATTATTTTATCTGATCTATTAACGGACTCCGGGAGTTTTTTAAATAAGGCTAGTAACGAAGTTAAGATGCTAATGGTTCTGTTCACTTTAATAATTAGATCATGAATCATTTTCCAATAATTAGTTAATTTGGGGCAAAACCACCAGATATGGGCCATATTGCCCACACCCCCACAGTCTTTCCAACACCAGTCAGAATACATATTGTTCATGTTATGTAATCTAGATGGAACCAGGTACCAGCGATATAAAATTTTATAATGATTTTCAAAATGGTCGATGCAATACGAAATACCTTTTAAACCTTTAAAAAAAACGAACCATTCTTCTAAATCGTACTGTGCACCCAACTCCGTATCCCATGACAACATATGTTTTAATTTAACTAAGGGCTTGGCATTATAAAACAAATAACATAAGGATATCATACCTTTACTAGCGGGGCTGTATAAAAAAACTTTCTCTAAAGGAGATATCCCAAGTGATTTATAGTTTTTATCTGTTTCAGATACCTGGTATAGTTCTTTCAATTTGTCAATGATTAGCATACATTCCAGTTCACATACATTTAATAATCCATACTTAAGCTTCAATTCTTCCAAAGAAAGAATAGCATTGCCATAAAAAAAATTATCCAGACTAGTTATAGAGCAGTGATGGCGAATCTTTTTGAGCCCGAGTGCCCAAACCGTAATACATGCCAATTGTTTTCCCTCAAAGTGCCAAAACGGCATTTAAACCTGAATACTGAGGTTTAAGTTTAGAAAAAACAACTCATACAGTTGTCCGAACTAATTAACATCTCTGTGTGTGTATTAAACAGTTTGTGTGTGTGCTCGGCAGTCTGTCTGTATGTGTATTTAGCAGTCTGTCTGTGTACTTAGCAGTCTGTCTGTATTTAGCAGACTGCTGAGTACACAGTCTGCTGAATACACACACAGACTGCTAAATACACACACACAAACAGACTGCTAAATACACACACACACACACACACAGACAGACTGCTAAATACACACACAGACAGACTGCTGAGTGTACACACACAGACAGACTGCTGAGTGTACACACACAGACAGACTGCTGAGTGTACACACACAGACAGACTGCTGAGTGTACACACACAGACAGACTGCTGAGTGTACACACACTGTTTGAGGGGTACAGTGTATGTGTTTGTGTGTGGAGTGATGTGTGTGGGTGGGGTGATGTGTCTGTGTGTGTGTCTTTTTGTGGGGTGATATGTGTAGGGCAGGGGTGCTGTGTGTATGTCGTCCCCCCTCTCCCCCTCCTGTTTTCTTTCCCCCCATCCCTCCCTCATTTTTTTTCTCCCATCCCACACTCAGTTTTCTCCCCCCATCTCTCCCTCAGTTTTCTCCCCAATCTCTCCCTCAGTCTCCCCCCATCTCTCCCTCAGTCTCCCCCCATCTCTCCCTCAGTCTCCCCCCCAATCTCTCCCTCAGTCTCCCCCCCCAATCTCTCCCTCAGTCTCCCCAATCTCTCCCTCAGGTCTCCCCATCTCTCCCTCAGTCTCCCCAATCTCTCCCTCAGTCACCACCCCAATCTCTCCCTCAGTCTCCCCCAATCTCTCCTCAGTCTCCCAATCTCTCCCTCAGTCTCCCCCAATCTCTCCCAGTTCTCCCCAATCTCCCCAGTCTCCCCCAATCTCTCGTCTCCCCTCCATCTCTCCCTCAGTCTCCTCCCAATCTCTCCTCAGTCTTCTCTCCTCAGTCTCCCCATCTCTCCCTCAGTCTCCCCAAATCTCTCCCTCAGTCTCCCCTCCTCTCCCTCAGTCTCCCCTCCTCTCCCTCAGTCTCCCCATCTCTCCCTCAGTCTCCCCAATCTCTCCCTCAGTCTCCCCCATGTCCTCTCCTCAGTCTCCCCCAATCTCTCCCTCAGTCTCCCCAATCTCTTTCTCCCTCAGGTCTCCCCCCAATCTCTCCCTCAGGTTCTCCCCCCCCCCTTGAGCTCCTACCTTGTAGCGTGGCCGAGCGCGGAGCTCAGTCTCCTGTACCCGGCGGACAGGAAGTGCTCTCTCAGTGAGCACTTCATTTCCGTCCGCCCGGGTACAGGAAACATAAGTTCCTCTACCGCGGTGCGCTCGGCCACGCTACACAGAGTGCCTGGCAGGAGGGAGCGCTATGCACTGCAGCACTCCATACAGGAGCTACAACAGCAGAACCAGCAACTTGAACGTCGCATGGCAGCGCAAGAAGATTCCAGGCAGCAAAACAATATCAAGATCAGGGGAGTCCCTGAGGAGATATCGGAGGCTGACCTGCCAAAAGTTATGGGGCACTTACTGCCAGCGATTCTGACAAACAGTCAAACCACAATACCTGCCCCAGAGGAGGTCTTCAGGGTCCCTAAACCTGCGAATGCTTCGGCCGCAGCCTCAAGAGATGTGATAATCACTCTCCGCAAACGCAAAGAAAAAGCAACAATTCTAGCAGCCCTATGGGGAAGAACCCCCCTCCACTTTGAGGCCAGGAACCTGACATTCTACCAGGACCTACCTGGGGGCACCCTGGCCTGGCGTAGGTCACTCAAGCCGATCACCTCCGTGCTCCAGTCCCACAACATCGAGTATCGCTGGCGGTCTCCAATGGCACTAGCGGTGAAACAAGGGACGACCACGCATATCCTCCAAGACATACACAACGCGCAGGCCTTACTGCAGACTCTGGGCCTGCCATTTGAATCCCTCACCCAAGTGTAGTTAACCAACAATACTCCTTCGACCCATGCCTGGACACTGGGCAAGGCTACATCGTTCACTCCCCGAGACTCCACGCCGATCACCTACGCAGCGGTCACCTCCTAGGAGCGACACCACACACACTCCGGGGGAACCTGACACAACGTCAGGCACTGGGAAGGTAAATACGAATAAGCCGGGACCATCCACAGTACCCCACAGCTGCCCGACCAACAATCCGACTAACCTCAACAGTAATATGGACGGTCAACGCTGACCCCATGACACCGATGGCTGCAGCTTTACCCTATTCCCGACCAATATGGACTCTATAGGGCTCAAAGCAGAAAAACAACACGGGACTATATATTACTCTGGGACACCTTTACCCATATTCTCAAAAGCATAATAAGATCTATGTTTACTGCCAGCCACTCACAAGAGAACCACTCCCAGAGACATCACCACTTAATTTTTAATCGTCAGCATCCCCGAGCTGTCCTATGAGGTCCCCCTTACTTTGCTCCATGAGTCCTCGGGTAGAGCAGACGCAGCTCCGGCTTCCGACATCCTTTTCCCAGGCTGTGAGAAGGCCTTAGGGTGGCCAGCGAGAGGGCGCCCTCTAGTGTAGGGAGAGGGCAGGACAGAGCGATGAGGAAGAGGTCTGGCTCTGAGGAATAAATGTATTTTGTTGGCAGTACTGAGTATTCTAATGCTGGGAAAGTTCTAAGTATTCACATTGTATATGAGCAGCTTACCTGTAAATTTTTATTTTTTTGTTTGTTACTTATTTGTATTGAAGGATAGCACTGTGATATGCTGTAGGGAAGTATGTTACTGTGGAAAATAAATTAATCTCTGTAAGAAGAAAATCAATGAATCAGTCAATAACTCCAAAAGGGGTGATATTCCAGTCTGTGTAATATAGATTCTAAAACAGTACAATGCACTATTATGTAACTATGAACTATGTAATATCATAGTATGTAATATTTTAGTAGTGCACAACACACGCACTAGAAAGATACAAGATAATATAGCTGCAAAGAAGCTTCATGAGTTAAAAAACAAACACATAGAAAAAACCCAAACCACTCAGGAATAACTCCAAGGTCTGTATACTGAAGCTCCCAGCCAGAGAGAGGCCACATTATATTATAATCCTGCCCTAATGGCTGTAATTTGAGGTACGGATGGTTCCATGGTTAAGCAGACCCTTTTTGTTTGTTTTTGGTACACATATTCCATGGTGTATCCTGCTCCGGCTACAGATTTATATCTGCTTTCATTGACATACTAAGGGTGTTTGATGGGGCAGTCCAGTATGGGCAACTAGCAAGAAGTGGGTACTGTGTGGACAGTGCCCCCAGCTGCAATATGTCACTGGTTGTAATGTCTTCAGCTGCCTGTCTGCCAACTCCCACTGGATGTCTGAATACAGGTCAGTACAAACCGCTAGATGATAACTTGTTCGTTAGCAGGACTATACAACAAACAAGAGATCATCCATTGACACTGGAAGTAATGTGTTTATGCTTACAGCAGAGAAAAGGGTTATTTACAATGAGAAACATACATTTGAGGAATTCTTTCAAATTCTATAGATATTTATTTAATTTTAAAGGCCTGGATGATTTTTGGGGAAAAACTAATTTTCAAGGATATAAGTATATGAACAGGTTGTTGATCCAAGGTGAAACTGGTCGCACTTATGGAGTGAATTAAGAATTTTTTTCCCTTTCTGTTGCATAGTTATCAAATCAAATAGTTTATAATATCCCTTTAATCCCCCTCCTAATCCTGTAGCACTCCCCCCACCCCCCACAACAATGCCACACTCATTTTATCGCACTAACCTACCCCTAATTCTGTCGCATTTACCTTCTCTCGCACTGTCACACTCACCTCTCAGCCATATCGCACTCATCGTTTATCACTCTGTCATACTCACCTCTTTCAACATGCCACACTCACCCTATCACATTAACCCCTCTAATCCTGTTACACTCATCCACCCCCAACCATGCCACACTAACACTGTCAAATAATCCTCCCCTAATCCTGTCACACTCTCCCCCAACCATGCCACACTCACCCTGTCACCTAATCTGTCACACTCAACCCCCTCACTCTGCCACACTATCCCTGTCACATTAACCCCCCTTAAAGGGACACAATAGGCACCCAGACCACATCCAGAGAAACTACAATGTTTACATTGCAGCATTAAGTCTGCCTCCAGTAACTGTCTACCAGACAGCCACTAGAGGAGCTTCCTGGATGCTAACAGACTTTTGATCCGCTGACGCTGGACGTCTTCATGCTCTGAAGACATCCAGCGTCAGCTAATTCTCCATACGAAAGTATTGATTCAATGCTTTCCTATGGGGAGGCCTAATGCGCACAACACTCACCTCGCATGCCCAGACATCGCAAGTCTCCCCCAGACATCCCAAGTTTTGCATGCGGCTCCCTGACACCCTCATATCATGTATAATATCCTGGAAATCACACACACAACCTGACATACAATGTATATCAGATTGTGTGTGTTGATTACCAGGATATTACACATGATATGAGCCTCCCTTCCCTCATACTAAGCAGGGGCTGGTGTGGTGCCGGCACTTTAAGAGCCGACTATTAGCCACTTCCTCCCTGCCTCACAGAGAGCCGCACAGGAGGACTGGAGGGAGGAGGCAGCATGGAGTCTGCAGAGCCACACAGCAACATGGAGGGAGAAGAGAGGCTGGAGTGAGCTGCCACTGCATGCTCACTCCCATCAGCCTCAGCCAGGACCAGAGCATCAAGCAAGCCACCCTCAAGGAGACAAAGGTAAGCTAACAGGAGTGTACCTAAATGTTTGTGTCAGTAGGTCTGTGTATCTGTGTATCTGTTGTGTCAGTGTGTGTATCTGTATGTCAGTGTGTGTATCTGTCTGAGTGTGTATCTGTATGTCAATGTGTGTTTGTGTCAGGGTGTATCTGTGTGTATGTGTGTATCTGTATGTCAGTGTGTGTATCTGTGTGTTTGTGTCAGTGTGTGTCTGTATGTCAGTGTGTGTAACTGAGTGTGTCAGTGTGTGTATCTGTGTGTTTGTGTCAGTGTGTATTTGTATGTCAGTGTGTGTATCTGTATTTTATTGTGTGTATCTGTATCTATGCGTGTGTGTGTGTATCTGAGTGTTTGTGTCAGTGTGTGTGTATCTGTATGTCAGCGTGTGTCAGTGTGTATCTCTCTGTGTGTGTATTTGTCAGTGTGTGCATCTGAGTGTATGTATCAGTGTGCATATCTGAGTGTGTGTTTCAATGTGTGTATCTGTGTGTCATGGTGTATCCAAGTGTGTATGTGCCAGTGCGTGTATCTGTGTGTCAAGGTGTTCATACATGTTTGCGGGTTATCTGTGTCTGTGTGGGGGGAGGGTGCGAACGCCTAGGGGTGAGAAGGGTGGCTCCGTAGCTGGTGAAACCACCTACCTGTAATGCATTTTTGCAAGTTGGGATGTCTGCATGCCCATTAGCGCCTGCTTGTCGAGGGACATCGGAAGGAGGTGGAGCCAAGTCCCAGCGCCGATGGACATGTTTTAACCCTTTATTGAGTGGGGAGAAGTCACATTCACCTGCTCTCGCCCTGTCACACTCACTCTTCAAACCATGCCACATTCACCCAAACTATGAACAATAGTACAATGGAAAATAGGACAACCTCTAGAAGAGCTCTCTGACTCTCTCCTGTCGCTCTGTTCTGCCTTAGATATCTATGCCACTGGAATAAAAAAACATTTCTTCAATGCCAACATTAGCAAACATATAAATACGTGGAGCATCCCTTTAATAAATACATATTTCACTTATTTGCTGGTAGCACTCAAAGAAAGAAGCCTTTAAGGGTCACTGTGGGCAACCAGACCATTTCAGCTCATTGAACTCCCATCACCCTTAACCCTGCAGTGGTAATTATTGCAATAATTACCTCTGAGGGTTAACTCCTCTAGTGGCTGTCTACCAGACAGCCACTAGAGGGACTTCTGGAATTGAAACTGACTTTTGGTCCGTTATCTGACGCTGGACGTCCTCACGCTATGCATGAGGAACTTCAGCGTGAGGTTTTCCCCATAGGAAAGCATGAAATAGCCTTTTGCAAACTTTTAATAAACTCTACAAAAATAAGCTCTAAAAATAAAAACGATAAAAAATTACAACAAAAGCAAATTGAGGCATAGATCTCTCCCAGATACTGATATTTTCCATCGTGGCCTATATGTAACAGATATATACTGTCTTTGATATATCCAGAGCCAACATTTCTTCCTACATCTATTCAATGTAAGGCTGTACTGCAGTCATGCGTTTTATACTAGGAGAACAAAGGTAAATCATTAAATCAGATCTGCAAACAGGCCCTTCTGTTGCTTAGCCAAGCAGAACATTGTGGACTTTGAGGTCTACAAACTGCGTATATTTCTTTCTTGGAAATAAAACAATAGAGGGATAGAAACTTGGTGTTCCTTGATTTGTCACTATTTCTTTTCAAAAATTTTTTATTAAAGTTTTAAAATTTTGTATAACAAGTAACAATAATACAAACATTGTATTAGGGGTAGGAAAAGAAGGAAATGGAACGGGTATCCATCCATCATTGAAATAAGCATAACAATGTATATGGCAAAATTTTTTACATCAATGCACTTTAACAATAAATATATCAAAGACCATAAACTGTTTTGATTTTTTCTTCCCAATTATATTTTAATATTAGAAAACCATGCATATTAGCTCTATGCGATAATTCGTGTGCCTTGTTTTCTAGAATCAAATTAAAAACTTAATGGCACATTTTGGGACTTCCAATGTCTAGGTAAACAGGATGTAGCAGCAGTCAGAATGTGGCCTATGATTATTTTATCTGATCTATTAACGGACTCCGGGAGTTTTTTAAATAAGGCTAGTAACGAAGTTAAGATGCTAATGGTTCTGTTCACTTTAATAATTAGATCATGAATCATTTTCCAATAATTAGTTAATTTGGGGCAAAACCACCAGATATGGGCCATATTGCCCACACCCCCACAGTCTTTCCAACACCAGTCAGAATACATATTGTTCATGTTATGTAATCTAGATGGAACCAGGTACCAGCGATATAAAATTTTATAATGATTTTCAAAATGGTCGATGCAATACGAAATACCTTTTAAACCTTTAAAAAAAACGAACCATTCTTCTAAATCGTACTGTGCACCCAACTCCGTATCCCATGACAACATATGTTTTAATTTAACTAAGGGCTTGGCATTATAAAACAAATAACATAAGGATATCATACCTTTACTAGCGGGGCTGTATAAAAAAACTTTCTCTAAAGGAGATATCCCAAGTGATTTATAGTTTTTATCTGTTTCAGATACCTGGTATAGTTCTTTCAATTTGTCAATGATTAGCATACATTCCAGTTCACATACATTTAATAATCCATACTTAAGCTTCAATTCTTCCAAAGAAAGAATAGCATTGCCATAAAAAAAATTATCCAGACTAGTTATAGAGCAGTGATGGCGAATCTTTTTGAGCCCGAGTGCCCAAACCGTAATACATGCCAATTGTTTTCCCTCAAAGTGCCAAAACGGCATTTAAACCTGAATACTGAGGTTTAAGTTTAGAAAAAACAACTCATACAGTTGTCCGAACTAATTAACATCTCTGTGTGTGTATTAAACAGTTTGTGTGTGTGCTCGGCAGTCTGTCTGTATGTGTATTTAGCAGTCTGTCTGTGTACTTAGCAGTCTGTCTGTATTTAGCAGACTGCTGAGTACACAGTCTGCTGAATACACACACAGACTGCTAAATACACACACACAAACAGACTGCTAAATACACACACACACACACAGACAGACTGCTAAATACACACACAGACAGACTGCTGAGTGTACACACACAGACAGACTGCTGAGTGTACACACACAGACAGACTGCTGAGTGTACACACACAGACAGACTGCTGAGTGTACACACACAGACAGACTGCTGAGTGTACACACACTGTTTGAGGGGTACAGTGTATGTGTTTGTGTGTGGAGTGATGTGTGTGGGTGGGGTGATGTGTCTGTGTGTGTGTCTTTTTGTGGGGTGATATGTGTAGGGCAGGGGTGCTGTGTGTATGTCGTCCCCCCTCTCCCCCTCCTGTTTTCTTTCCCCCCATCCCTCCCTCATTTTTTTTCTCCCATCCCACACTCAGTTTTCTCCCCCCATCTCTCCCTCAGTTTTCTCCCCAATCTCTCCCTCAGTCTCCCCCCATCTCTCCCTCAGTCTCCCCCCATCTCTCCCTCAGTCTCCCCCCCAATCTCTCCCTCAGTCTCCCCCCCCAATCTCTCCCTCAGTCTCCCCAATCTCTCCCTCAGTCTCCCCCAATCTCTCCTCAGTCTCCCCATCTCTCCCTCAGTCTCCCCAATCTCTCCCTCAGTCTCCCAATCTCTCCCTCAGTCTCCCCAATCTCCTCGGTCTCCCCCCATCTCTCCCTGTCTCCCCCCAATCTCCTCCCTCAGTCTCCCCCCCCCAATCTCTCCCTCAGTCTCCCCAATCTCTCCCTCAGTCTCCCCCCCATCCCTCTCCCTCAGTCTCCCCAAATCTCTCCTCAGTCTCCCCAAATCTCTCCCTCAGTCTCCCCCCATCTCTCCCTCAGTTTTCTCCCCAATCTCTCCCTCAGTTTTCTCCCCAATCTCTCCCTCAGTCTCCCCCCATCTCTCCCTCAGTCTCCCCCCATCTCTCCCTCAGTCTCCCCCCCAATCTCTCCCTCAGTCTCCCCCCCCAATCTCTCCCTCAGTCTCCCACCCTCCTCTCCCCCAATCTCTCCCTCAGTCTCCTTCTCCTCCCCAATCTCTCCTCGGTCTCCTTCTCCCTCCCCCCAATCTCTCCTCAGTCTCCTTATCCCTCCCCCAATCTCTCCCTCAGTCTCCTTTCTCCTCCCCCAATCTCTCCCTCAGTCTCTTCTCCCTCCCCCAAGTCTCCCTCGGTCTCCTTCTCCCTCCCTCCCCCCCATCTCTCCCTCAGTCTCCTTCTCCCTCTGATCTCTCCCTCAGTCCTTCTCCCTCCCCCCCAATCTCCCTCAGTCTCCCTTATCCCACTCCCCCCCCAATCTCTCCCTCAGTCTCCTTCTCCTCCCCCCAATCTCTCCCTCGGTCTCCCCTTCTCCCTCCCCCCGTCTCTCCTCGGTCCCATCTCTCCCTCAGTCTCCTTCCCCCCCATCTCTCCCTCAGTCTCCTTCCTCCCCCCATCTCTCCTTCAGTCTCCCCCCAATCTCTCCCTCAGTCTCCTACCTTGTAGCGTGGCCGAGCGCCGCGGAGCTCAGTTTCCTGTACCCGGCGGACAGGAAGTGCTCTCTCTGTGAGCACTTCATTTCCGTCCGCCCGGGTACAGGAAACATAAGTTCCTGTACCGCGGTGCGCTCGGCCACGCTACACAGAGTGCCTGGCAGGAGGGAGCGCTGTGCGCTATGCGCTCACCTCCTGCCGGTCACTCCGGCTTTGCGCCCGCCGGGCCGGTGCGCCCTAAGGCGGCCACTTGTGCCGCCTTATGGATGCGCCGGCAGAGCGCACGGCGACCTATGGCCGCGTGCCCACAGAGGGGGCTTGGCGTGCCACCTGTGGCACGTGTGCCATAGGTTCGCCACCACTGAGCTAGGAGACTCCCGAATGCCGTCTGACTCCTGAACGCTGTACAAAATTCTATCGAAACTTGCACTGACCCGTGGATAAGTCGACTCTGTGTTTTAAAATGAAGTTTAAGACTAAAATTTCTCGACTAATACACGAGTATATACGGTATATATATATATATATATATATATATATGTATTTTTTTTCAATTTAATAAGCTTTCCAAATGATTCAATACTCTTAGAATTTTTTTCCAAATGATTTATCTACAAACATTCCCATAGACTTTAATGCTGACATCTGTAGAATCATTTGGAACATTTTTCTTACAGTATTCAATCATTTGGAAAGCTTATTAAAATGAGGCCTATGTCATTTGTCAACACTACAATCAAAATGCCCTGACCACTTTATAATTTAGGAGACCCTAAAACAGTGTTATATGTAAATAACAAGTTGGCTAGACATTCTCTTACTGAAAACAAAAGTTTGCATAAAAACCAAGACAGACACTAGCAAACACACAAAGTCAAACGGAGAATATTGTGTTTGAATGAAATAGCAAAATTATAGTTTATTCATATTGTACACTATTCTACCTCACCATTCTGTGAGTTTCTGTTAACTATAGGATGGGCTTGAAAATCACAGCACATTAACAAAACAGATAATGCAATACCCACTGTGTTATGCTAAGTTACATTGTTTGCTTTTACTTTTTGGCAGGTAAATCAATGGCAAAATAATCCTGTGGAAGGAACAGTTCACCAGCTATCTTGGAAAATTACGCATTTTCATTTTGGCTTCTTCATTTCCTGGTATGTTTTTTGCACAGACAAAAACATTTCAGATTAGAATTGCAGATGATATTCAAACCAACAAGTCATCAGTTTCCAAATCCAAACCTGAAGTTCTGATTGCAAAGCATTTGTCTCGAACCCCAGCGCCATTGCATATCTCCACGTAGCATAAGAATCACAGAACCTTTACTTTAAAAAGGATGGGAGCAGAGAACATGACACCACTTGAGAAGTTTATGAGCTGGGTTATACGTAGGGAAGCTACCTGGAGGACAGGATCATGCTTTGTTTGTTTGTCTGTCTGTCTGTTTAATACAATTATTACACTGTGTAGCTTCATTTCTCAAATGTGGTTTTCATTATAGACCCTCATTACTTTACTCGTTGCACCTTATTGCTCAATAATGATAAAAAAGCTCCAAGACAATGAGAGGTCAATGGTGGCTCAGCACCTAATATACCCCTACCATCCATTCTGATTTTATAGACCTGCTACAGGCAGGAGTGCTGTGATATAAGGTTATCCAGTGGGAAATCCTGGATGTAACTGGACAATTCCTTTCTTAGTGACAGAGTTAGAACAAGATGTTTTGCTTTCACTGTCTTCTTTATTTAGCTGTTATTAACCTATTTACACCAAGTAAGAGGCTGGTGTTAATTTTTTTTTTTCAGGATAACAGCATCTGGTAAAGAGGTTTGGAAACCAGCCACAAAGTAGTGGTTATCTGCTCCCATAGAAAACAATAGAATCTTTTAGTCACTAGGGATGTGCATGGGCAAAAAATTTGGTTCGGTTTGTTAATTTGGGTAAGTAAAAGAATTTGTCGCCTTTGTCAATTCGGACCAACAGCATTCGGTTCGGACGGGCAGTTCCGAAATTCTGAACTTCATCAATTCAGGACTTTGGCAATTTGGGACTTCGTCAATTCAGGAGTTGGGCAATTCGGGACTTTGGCAATTCGGGAATTAGTAGTAGTAGTTTGGAAAGATGATGATATAGATTTACATTCAAATGTATGTGACTGGAAGATGTACAATGAAAGTACAATGACAAAAAGTATTATAGTAATAGCATTGTGTAAACAGAGACCCTCATAATAAAAGATTAAATAAAACATAATATGTGGGTCAAGAAGAAAAAAGAGATGGACTTAAAAATGGATAAAGACATGTCATAAGGTCAATATAAAAATTACGATGTGAAAAGAGGAATGAAAATTTATATTGATGAAAAGAGACGGTGTTGGAAAAAAGAGAAGACATTTTAAATATATTGGACAGTATTGAGAACGCTGCTCGCATCGCGAGCACGTTCTTAAAGGAGAAATGGGAGCCTAACCTTGCGGTCGAATCCCATTGGCCCACGTCATTGTGGTGCCCCCATTCACACATGTTTTGGGGTGCAGGCATGATGTGGACCAATCAAATGAACAATAAACGTATTTAAACTTACCAGGCCCTAGATTCTGTGCCCTATTGTGGTTTCTGTTCCCAGTACCCTTTAGTGCGTTCCTTGTGATATAGTATTGTATTCTGGCATTGACCTTGGCTTTGTTTCCTGACTCTGAGTTTCTCTTTAACCCTTGTCTGTCTTGTTTGTCCATCTGATTAGTACCGTGTACCTGACTCTGGCTACTTCTCGTTTTCGCTGTCTCTCTGTTACTCTGACTTCAGCTCGTATTTCGACTACGCCTTATTCCGTCTAACGTTAAGTCCGACCACTCTAAGACCTGGTAAGACATTTATATTTCTTTAGTCGATTCCTTGCTATCCTAAACTCTTCATGTTAGAGTTATACTGCATGACAGGCAGAGCCGAACTGGGGATACAAAGCAGCCCTGGAAAAAAAAATCTATGCCAGCCCCATAATATGTAAGGCTATGTCTTTCCACCCCAGATGATTGAGTAATATATATATATATATATATATATATTACTTTTTCTAATGTAAAATATTGAACCTTTCAGAGTAAAATGTTTAATTATACAGTAAGCATACTCACATGTAGACACAGACAATCTCACTGACACACACAAACTCATTGATACACAGCCTCATAGACAAACAATCTCACTGATATACATAAGCTCAATGACATAAAAACACAAGCTCACTCACTAGCAGGCACACACACACACACAGCTTAATGTAGTGGTTCTGGTGTCTATAGCCTGTCCCTGCAGGCTTTTCAATTTAAACACCAACTTTTAAGAGAAAAGGCAGTGTTCACATTGCTTCCTAGTGACACCTCTAGTGACAGACACTCAGACGGTCACTAGAGGTGCTTCCTGTGTCAGTGCGGATTGGGTGAGATCATCAAGCTTGATGATCACAGCAATAGAGGCAGGGCCAGTCGAGGGGAGAACAGCACAATGTTGGGAAAAAAAAGGTGAGTAAAACACTATTTTTAAAAACACACACAGACACACATATACACCATGACACACACAGACACACACATATACCATGACAGACACACACACACACCCCATGACACACACATATACCATGACAGACACACACCATGACACCACACACATACCATGACAGACACACACACACCTTGACAGACACACATTTACCATGACAGACACACATATACCATGACAGACATACACACACCTTGACACACAGACAGACCATGACACAGACAGACATACACACCATGACAGACAGACACACACACACCATGACACAGACACACACACACCATGACACAGACACACACACCATGACAGACACACACACACCATGACACAGACAGACACACACACACCATGACAGACACACACACCATGACACACACCATGACACAGACAGACACACACACACACCATGACACAGACAGACACAGACAGACACACACACCATGATACAGACAGATTGTTCCACAGACACACATACCATGACAGACACACACAGACCGTGACACAGACACACACCATAACACAGACAGACCACAGGGAGAGCTCTGGGGCCGGGGAGACATCTGGCTGACCTGCGGCACCTGGGGCCGGGGAGACATCTGGCTGACCTGCGGCCATAGGGGGAGTTGGCTGTTCTGTCTCTGTTCCCCACTGTGCAGCTTAATGAGACCGGGGCCGGAATATGATGTCATCTTCCGGTCCCGATCTCATTAAATAGTGCGCGAGGGCGGGGGAGCAGAGACAGAACAGCCAGCTCCCCCTGCGGCCGCCAGAAGAGCCAGCTCCTCCTGCGGCCGCCAGAAGAGCCAGCTTCCCCTATGGCCGCAGGTCAGCCAGATGGAGACAAAAGAGTAGAGAAGAATACTTTAGTAATCCATTATTCTAAGGGATTGCTACAGAAAACTATGAAGTTTGGCAAATTAGATGCATTGTGAGAAAATAGTAGAATTTTATAGCTAGCTATTCACAATTATACTAGAATGAGTGTTATGGTCTAAATTGTATTTTTCATCACAATACACTGTTTAGTTTATAATCCTCTTAAAGATGGCAGCATGGACCGCAAGTAATGGAGACAATTTCTGCATGTTGTGTATTGATGTACAATATCGTTTTCAGTAAAGTGTTCTAAATACATCAATTCATCTGTTGTCATGAACACTTCCATGTGGACAAAAGGAAAACATAATCATGCTGTATTTCAAACAAATATTAAGATCCTTCTTTGTTGGGAATTTGAATCTTTGATGTAAAGACATTTTGGGGTAATTTAATTGGAGAATGCCTTTCAAGAATATTTGTCTCTTCACAAATATGCAAATAGCTACAGGATATAAGTGTGAATTTGCCAAGTTATTCAGGTGATAGCTTTCATCTCTCCTACTTCTTTCTCGATAGACTCTTTTGACAAGTGGCAGCTTTTTAAGTGATGTCCTTTTATGTTTTATTGATAGACAAAGCCTGCTTTGTGTTGATGTTTGTTGTTATTTTTTTTTCTGTGGGGAAGGTGGAAAGAGCACCTTTTTTAAGCAAGTTGTTCTAATATTTAAAGATGTACATGAAAAAAATAAACAATTTTTATCCCAATTAAATCAAGTGCATAAGAATATCGGAAGATTACTTTGAGGTTTAGATTTCAGTTTGTATGTTTTATTGATTTTCATCAGATGGGTGAATTGATACAGAAGACACAATTAGAAAGAGGGGAAACAATGAATAGTGTACACATTGTAACAAAGCAATCTTACACATTGTTAACTTGTGTAGGATGTTACATAAAAAGTATCTCCCATGTCTGACAGAAGAACCTTAGTCCTTCTTCCGAAACCTCAAACTGTTCCCTAACTCAAGCAATACCTGACTGATTTGACAGTGGCAAGGCAACCATCCCACTTCATTGAGATGAAGTGGTCTGGGAGCCCATAGTGTGCATTTAAATATGCAAACTTTACACCATGCACCTGATAGCCCTCTAACAATTCACTTCCTCTATATAATGATAACTGGTTAAGCCTTGGTGATCAGTACATATAATGCGGACATAAGATGAAGATATGTTAATATAAGAGACATTTTTATATTTTGTTATTAGTAAATGGCAGAATAAAATGTGTAGCCATTGAAAATTACATAGTTATAAGAGATACCTTTATGCCAAAATAAAATGCGTTTAAAGTAAAACTGCAGAAAATAAAATAAAACAAATTTTGATTAGATCTAATACTGCTCTTATGTCTGTCCTCTAGGTTGCAGTTAAACGCAACTGTAATTTCATTGCGTAGCAGACTCCTGTGGGGCTAGAACTATGGGTACTCTAACCTTTGGCTAAAATGTTTTTGTTTTAATTTGGGACTTATCTCCATTATATGACATTAGACACAAAAGCCTATTTTTGGGATCTACAGTAACCTATTTTATTGTATCGACAAAAAATCTGGACAGGATACCGAGCTAAGGGCACAGGTTTAAACAGAGCTCTCAAATCATTTTAAGGGAATACTTTGTATGTATTTACACAAAAGGTGGCCGCATGGCTTACATCATTACCATAAAGACTATCACCATTTGCAGATGTTAATGTAAGCTCTTTTATTTGCAGATACATTAAATTTTCCTTTAATGGGAAATGTGCACACTTTAGTACCATAGTTATCCTTTCATATTATGCTATATTAAATCTGATTTTAAACCAGTTATAAACATTAACTACGTGTTCCATATTTGGAATACTGGTTCATTTACGTGAATGTCCTGAGTACTAAACATGCTTCTTTAGTGATCAAATAAGTAGCTTTTGAATCTAGTAAACACACATCTTTTTGAAAGTTGATTTTGTTTTAAAAGAACACTATAGTGTCAGGAACACACTACAAGTCTGTATGGCAGTTTAGGTCTCCGGACCCACTCTGAATTTGCTGAAAAGGTGTTTTTACTGACTTTTTTCCCATGCCATGCTGGTCTCGCCAAGGGTGAGTCTGCCTGGCTCCACATCCATGGCTGAGATCGTCAATCCTTATGATTTCCACCAATCCCATATTTTCCTAGATGAAAGCATTAGGGGGCTATTGTGCATGTGCAGAAAAATGCCATGCTGCATTAAACAGTATCTACTCAGAGAGATGCATTGGCTGAAAATATTATATGAAATAGGTAATTGTTGAAATAGTACTAATTTTAGTATGCATATAACTCCGGTGCAAAGGAGAATAGATGCTCATATTCTTATGAACTATGTCCACCAAAGCCCAAATATGGAACAGCCGCAACTTATGGAAAAGTACTAATTCAAAGGCACTTCTATTCATTTCTAATCTTTAAAAAAGTAGTGTAATGTAGATATATCCATGTTACATAACTGCTAAGGATATGCCACTCCAATGACAATATGATTGTAAGAAATTCAAATAAATCTGGTATTAAATTATTTAGGTAAGGCTGAAGAGGACATGTTACACCTCAAGAATACCAAAAAAACAAGTAAAAATTGTGCTAAAATAATATATACAGTTCAATATAAATCTAAATCTAAAGCAGCACTATATATCATGAAGAAGCTCCACTCACATAAAATACAAAAAAGCAAAAAATAAAGTGCCCTGTGCCTTTAAGACCAAAAGCAATTAATGAATAATATAAATACCATATACAAGTGGATAACATTCACATAAATGACATTGACAAAATAAAGTGCACTGTGCATTTAAAACTATAAATCAATTGCTGAATAATATCAATACCACTTACATGTGTAATAGCATAAGTGAATTGTGCTAATACAAGAACAACAAAAGTGTTAAAGTGCACTAGTGATAACACCCCACTAATATGTGCACAGTAGGGATGAAATGTTAATACCTCACTTTTAAGAGACTCTTGAAATTGCTTCTGTCAGAACTTCAGTGCAATTCTCAAAAGAAAAATCAAAAACAAAACTCATAGGGCAATATGCATTAACAATAAATATTGTGAATATAGATCGAAAACACTCAGAAGAGTAGAGCAATTAATGACGTTAGAGCGTTAATGACTGTGATAACGCATTTCGCCGATGTGCTCGGCTTCATCAGATCCGCCCACTTGTCCATCACAGTCTCAATATAAGGCATAAAAAGAGGGCGTGGCTGCCCAAAAGGTCAGTGAATTCTACCTTGTGATTGGTTACCTTAACCAGGCATATTAACATACATAATAGATGCCATTTCCTATTTGAATCGAACTAAAAGGGGACTATTCACTAAGATGTTTACAAATTGTTATATAACTCTGGAAATAATCCAATCAAATTCAATAAAATAAATTAAAATAAAACAAACTGCACATACACAGTAAGCTTGGCGTAACAAGTTGGCATAAGAGGTTGGCGCCAACCTGTATATGGCAGGTTGGGAAAATGAATTTATAAATGGCAATGCAGAATGGGGGGCAAACTTGGTCCTATACCGTAGGTGATTTTTATATGGAAGGGAAGTAGTGAGGATTTAGATAATTTTTTTAAATAATCTTAAAATAAACGAATGGGGCATAAAATTAACCAGTATATACAGCATGACTAGAATAGAGTTTTTAGATTTAGAAATATATATTGAAAATATGGAGATTAAAACTAAAAAATATTTTCAATAAAGTAGATGCTAACAACTACGTATTATACAATAGTGGACATTATACCCCATGGTTAAATAATATCCCCAAGGGTCAACTTAGACATATAAGAAGAAATTGCACTGATACAGAGGTTTTTAAGCAACAGGCGCAACTTTTAAAAGGGCGGTTTTTAGATAAAAAATATCCTGAATATTTAGTTTCTGACGCATATGAAGATACAGTTAAACTTACACAAGATGAACTTATAGAAAGATAAGAATTTTTGGATGTTGAAAATAAAAATCTTAATAATGTACCAATAGTATTTGATCTTAATATTGCACATAAAGATTTAAAAAAGATAATTAATAAACATTGGAATTTATTAAAGGAAGATACAGAATTGGCTAAAATTTTACCACCTAAACCTTTTATAACTTTTAGGGGTGCTCCTAATTTTAATCTAATTTTAACACATAAACATCCGGAGAGGAAAGCACAAATTTTTCTTATGAATGATAGCAAAGGCTTTTATTCCTGTGGTCAGTGTACATGATGTAAGTATAGTAAAAATAGGACCCTAAAGGATATAAATAAATTTAAACGTAAGTATAGTAATAATGAATTTGATATAAAAGATTTTATTACCTGTTTCACGAGGAATGTAATATATTTGTAAATTTGCCCATGTGGACAACAATATGTGGGCCGTACTATACGGCCACTCCACAAAAGAATAGGAGAGCATATAAATAATATTTTAAGGGGAGTCACTCACCATAGTGTCTCGGCCCATTTTAAAGCAAAGCATAATATGGATCTGAAGGGCTTAATTTTTTTAGGAATTCAGGTAGTGAAAAAATCATATAGGGGTGGAGATCATATTTCAAAAATAGGAAGAGAAGAAATGATGTGGGTTCATAGATTGAAAACCTTAGAACCACGAGGTCTTAACATAGAATTCGACGTTTTTAATTTTTTATAAATTTTTGTACAAATTATTTAAATTTTTTTTTATAATTCTATAAAATAGTTTTTATATTTTTATTCAATAGAAAGTTTCTTATGGGTTGGTGGATAATATGTTGTACCTTCCCTTTTTTTCTTTTTTATCTCTTCCTATTTTAGAATTATTTTAAACACTTTTCCCTATACTACTTATTCCAGTCTATACCATGTGAATGAGCATTGCAGATGTGGTTAAAAGATGTATAATTTTATGGAATTTGGCAATTAACATGAACTAATTTTATTCCTTTCTTCCTTCTATTAAAGTAGGTACTATTGTAAGTGATTTATATTTGAATATATTTTTATTTAGTACACTGTACAAATATACAATTGTTCCTAGTGAGAGATAAGCTTACTGTGTATGTGAATGTTTTTTCTATTTTTTTATTTTATTGCATTTGATTGGATTATTTTGTGAGTTATATAACAATTTGTAAACATTTTAGTGAATAGTCCCTTTTTAGTTCGATTCAAATAGGAAATGGCATCTATTTTGTACGTTAATATGCCTGGTTAAGATAACCAATCACAAGGTAGAATTCACAGACCTTTTGGGCAGCCTTATATTGAGACTGTGATGGACAAGTGGGCGGTTCTGATGAAGCCAAGCATGTCGGCGAAACGCGTCATCACGCTCTAACGTCATTACGTTCAACGGCCGTAAGCCAGAACAAGTGGAAGTGCATACAGCCCCTGAAGCATGGAGATAATCGGCGCAAGCATTTGGGACTTAACTACACTTGTGAGGAGGAAACATGTAAAGAGGACTTACACGCCTGACAACTGCTTTTAACTATTGGAGTGTCTAATAAAGGATCTTTACTTTCATCACAGCCTCAAGCCTCTATATACATTACCTGAGATGCCAACACAGTTCAGAGCAGACTTAATTGCTCTACTCTTGTGAGTGTTTTCGATCTATATTCACAATATTTATTGTTAATGCATATTGCCTTATGAGTTTTGTTTTTGATTTTTCTTTTGAGAATTGCACTGAAGTTCTGACAGAAGCAATTTCAAGAGTATCTTAAAAGTGAGGTATTAACATTTCATCCCTACTGTGCACATATTAGTGGAGTTTTATCACTAGTGCACTTTAACACTTTTGTTGTTCTTGTATTAGCACAATTCACTTATGCTATTACACATTTATGTGGTATTCATATTATTCAGCAGTTGATTTATAGTTTTAAATACACAGTGCACTTTATTTTGTCATTGTCATTTATGTGAATGTTATCCACTTGTATATGGTATTTATATTATTCATTAATTGCTTTTGGTCTTAATGGCACAGCACACTTTATTTTTTGCTCTTTTCATGTTACACCTCAGGCTCTATTCACAACATCTTTTGTTCTAGGAGAACACAGATCCTCTTTCTTTTCACAACACCGTTAAGATATCTGTTGTTTAGGAGGTGAACTCATCTTTTCTTATAGGAAAACACCGGTCTTATTTACTTTCACAATACCCGATGTTTAGGAGGAGACGCATCTGTTATTTTAGGCTTCTTATTAAAGTTTTCATGTCCTGTATTCTACTCCTATAACAATGCTCCATCACTCCATTTTGTTTCATTTTGTTACATTTAGTTGCATCTGGTTAAAAGATTTCAATAAATGATTTTGTTTCACGACGAGCAGTGGTGAATGTCTGAGAAAGTCTCTTTTAAGTGCTTTCTGAGATTTATGTTATTCCATTGTGTGTCAACAGCTTAGGCTTTGAATTCTGCAATCTAAGCTATAACAGGTCTTCTTACTTGTTGTAGAGACCTGATATTAGACTCTGCAGTACTTTGTTTATTAGGATCCTCATATAGTAAGGACATGGCATTAAAGATGTAATTGAATGAGTTTAGTATAGGGTTATCATTTTCAAACTTTTGTTCTATCTGTAGGATCATAGCAATGCTTCAGAACAGTTTGAAATAACTGAGAAATTATCCGTATTTGGAATGGTTCTCAGAAAATTTCTGCATAAAAAAAAAAAAAAGAGGAATGCCTATTTGAGATATAGTAGTGAAGATTAGATGAGCAAAATGGATTACATACAAACATAGCACACTATTTTACAAATATGCATTTACATACAAACATAAACATTCATAAACAAAAACCCAGAGTGAGGAAGACAGAATGATCTATAAGCTTAGGCAGAAAGAGGCTAAGCAAATTATAAGAGCTTCCAAATCACACACAGAAGAGAAAATAGCACAGTCAGTCAAAAAGGAGACAAAACATTTTTAGATAAATAAATGAGAAAAGGAAAGGAAAACAAGGATCAGTTAGATTAAAAACAAAAGAAGGAAGGTATGTAGAAGAGGATAAAGGTCTAGCTGACTGCCTCAATTAATATTTTTGTTCAGTATTTACAGATGAAAATGAAGGAATGGGACCTCAGTTAGGAAAAAGGACAAATGAACAATTTGTTACATGTGAGTTTACAGAGGAAGAGGTTCTATTTCAACTGTCAAAAGTTAAGAGAAATAAGTCAATGGGACCTGATGGAATACACCCAAAGTTATTAAAAGAGCTTAGTGGTGTACTAGGAAAACCATTAACAGATTTATTTAACCAATCATTGTTAACAGGAGTAGTCCCAGAAGATTGGAAATTAGCGAATGTTGTGCCCATTTACAAGAAAGGTAGTAGGGAGGAGTCGGGCAACTAAAGGCCAGTAAGACTTACTTCAGTAGTGGGGAAAGTAATGGAAACCATGTTAAAGGATAGGATTGTTGAACATCTAAAAACACATGGATTTCAAGATCAGAGACAACATGGGTTTACTTCAGGGAGATCATGCCAAACTTTGATTAGGCAACTAAAATTATAGATCAGGGTGGTGCAGTAGACATTGCTTACCTAAATTTCTGTAAGGCTTTTGACACTGTTGCACATAGAAGACTTATCAATAAATTGCAAGTTTGGATTCCAATATTGTTGAATGAGTAAGGCAGTGGCTGAGTGACAGGCAACAGAGGGTTGTAGTCAAAGGAGTATATTCAAAGCTTGGGCTTGTCACCAGTGAGGTATCTCAGGGATCTGTACTTGGACCCATTCTCTTTAATATTTTTATTAGTGATATAGCAGAAGGTCTTGATGGTAAGGTATGTGTTTTTGCTGATGATACTTAGATATGTAACAAGGTTGATGTTCCGGGAGGGATAAGCCAAATGGCAAATTATTTAGGTAAACAAGAAAAATTGTCAGAGTTGTGGCAACTGACATTCAATGTGGATAAGTGCAAGATAATGCATCTTGGACATAAAAACACAAGAGCAGAGTACATAATATTTGATAGAATCCTAACCTCAACATCTGAGGAAAGGGATTTAGGGGTGATTATTTCTGATGACTTAAAGGTAGGCAGACAATGTAATAGAGCAGCAGGAAATGCTAGCAGAATGCTTGGTTGTATAGGGAGAGGTATTAGCAGTAGAAAGAGGGAAGTGCTCATGCCATTGTACAGAACACTGGTGAGACCTCACTTGGAGTACTGTACGCAGTTCTGGAGACAGTATCTTCAGAAGGATATTGATACTTTAGAGAGAGTTCAGAGAAGGGCTAT
Source organism: Pelobates cultripes (assembly GCA_933207985.1). Classification (NCBI taxonomy): domain Eukaryota; kingdom Metazoa; phylum Chordata; class Amphibia; order Anura; family Pelobatidae; genus Pelobates; species Pelobates cultripes. Next base: position 211,784,190 of record OW240917.1, read on the forward strand.
TAAACTGGTTATTGGATTGCAGGATAAAACTTACCAGGAAAGGTTAAAGGAACTTAACATGTGTAGCTTGGAGGAAAGACGAGACAGGGGTGGATATGATAGAAACATTTAAATACCTAAAGGGAATCAACACAGTAAAGGAGGAGACCATATTTAAAAGAAGAAAAACCAACACAACAAGAGGACATAGTCTTAAATTAGAGGGGCAAAGGTTTAAAATAATGTCAGGAAGTATTACTTTACTGAGAGAGTAGTGGATGCATGGAATAGCCTTCCAGCTGAAGTAGTAGTGGTTAAGACAGTAAAGGAGTTTAAGCATGCATGGGATAGGCATAAGGCTATCCTAACTATACGATAAGGCCAGGGACTAGGCCGAATGGTTCTTATCTGCCGTCACATTCTATGGACATTTTTTTCCATACATTACATATTCACATGTATCACAGTGTATGTCCAAATGTGTAGAATTGACTGGAGGGTTGAGAGTGAGTGGCTGAGGTCTTGGCAGGAGTAATGTCACTGGGTACAAATTGACTAACATCTTTTAGAGAGGAGAAGGAGGATCAGTAGGGTATGACCAGAGCCTATTTGCCTAAGTAGCAAAAGTCAGAGTGGTCAGAACGTGCAGAGCTCACTGGCAAAGCTAATTGAGGAGGTGGAAAAGGCAGCCAAATTTTTTCCAAATCTTACCTGGTGAAGACTGTACTTGAAAATGAAAGCAGCCTGACTTTGATAAAACAAAATAGTCAGGAATATGCAAGAGACAAGCATAGTAGAAGGTCAAGGTTGCTGTCAACAGTGTAGGGGTAATAAGAGGACTGAGGGATATATTATTGTTTACAAAGTACTGTCATATACTTTAGTTCTGCACAATGTTAATACAAGCGTAAATGAGTTTTACATTTGATGACTTCTATAATCTATAGAGGAACAGATCTGCAGCCTTTACCCAATGGAATATTGAGTTAATGACAGATTTGCTTATGTTCTAAAAGGCTGTTTAATTGTGAGGTTTGTTTACTGAATTCCAAATTGCAATGATTGGAAATTCAAATGGGAAAAGTCTGTCTATAGCTATGTCTATAGATGAATTGGAGAATTATCCCGAATTAGCTGTGTTTGGAATTACGAAATCAGTCTTCTACAATGTGAAATTTAGTGAATAACCCCTGTATGTTATTTAGTGTGATTCTGTAATGGATAAAATGCTAAAACGTTACTTTATGGCAGTAAAATGATACTGTTTTCATTGTATTTTATGCTGGATGTAAGCATTTTTAAAATAATTGAAACAATTCTTTGGGATGCATGAGGCAATTAGGATAGACAAGTTCGATTGGGCAATAGGTTCTCAGTGTATAAATCATTTATGTTTCTGTGATATCAAGAAGAAAGTGGTTAAAACAGAATTTTTTGCAATTTGGAGCTTGCACAATTACACAGTCACTCAAAGAAATTCACGTGGGAAAGGGAGGCAGCCATTCTGTCCCTTTTAGCTCATGATGACCTACACAAAGGACACAATACCCTTAGCCAAAATGCAGGGCAAGGCTTTATAAAAAGAAACACAGTAAAGACTCATGGAACAAACTCACACAGAGAAAGATACAATATTTAACATAGCTCATTATAAGCTGAAAATCTCTTATGTATTGGAATATGCCTAATATTGTAATTTGAAGATTTGTAGGGAAAGCCAGTCTTGGAAACTTTGCACATTGTGCCTAGAGAGATCATTTCTACCTCATTAGCAAAGCGAAATGAAGGCTGAAACCGTGTTATGAGCATTATACTTCTCTCAGGCAGAGGGGGATTAATTGGTGCTTTAAAGCTGTCCTTGTGGCTGAACAAGACTCTTCTACTAAGATATTTCTCCTTTGTGTGAAAGTGATGTCCCTCTGAGAGGCACAAACTTTCTAGAATGTTATGATATATAGAATTTGGTGGATTACTTATAGAAATTGTGGGCAATATTCTAAATGTGGGGCAATATGTTAGGACGTCCCAATAGTTTCCATGATGATGGTTTATAGACCTTTGCACCACCATTGCACTTTATAAATTTCCACTGTTGTGTTCTCATTTCTATACCTCTGATATTTAGTCTGATTTTAGTATTCTTTGTGAATACTAGCAAAATGCAGAATAATTCTCATCTAAAACTCGGGTAATGTCATAGCTATCAAAACAAATAAACCCTAGTATTAAGATAGCTGACAAAAGCTTTTATTTTGGGTGCACAGTCATTAAAATATGTAATTCTGTTCAAGGACAATAAAATGCAATAAGAGTTTTGTCATGAAGAAAACAAGGCAAAGGGAACAATGCTATTTAGGTCTAGATATAAGCTTGTAGATTTCTTTGAAATTTGCTTTAAGCCCCAGGGACTCATTATATAAAGATAAAACCCAATCAAGTGCATTTTATTACAATTAATTTATTTAAAAGCTCTAATTTCCTTCATGATAATTACTGCAAAGAATGTAATCTTTTTAATCTGCTGCTGTCTTCTGGAGTTTTAATACAAAGTTAAATGTAGTCATGAGACAAAAGAGTTTTAAGCTTGTTACTTAGTCTCTTATTTTCAAAGAAATGTTTAATCAAACATTTGCAAAAAGTATTGTGGCGATATCAAAGGGAGATTAGAATAAGATTTGCATATCTCCTTTAGGATTATGTTTTGTGCATGTTTTTGTGCATGTCAAGTTGTAATTTTTGGGAGGGGGTTATGTCTTGCAATTATGTTATAATACTATATATAATATTGTCTACACTCTAGTCAATTATACTTAATTCTATTGACATAACTCTAGAATTTGAGTATTTAAAGGAACACAGTCATATACTGTATTTACTCAAATCTAATGCGCAACTTTTTTGGAAAATAAAGTTTCCAAAATGTAAATGCGCATGTAGATTCGATGGTGCATTACATTAGGGGCAAAATTCAACGTTTTCCAGCGAATTACATTCTGGCTAATTAAATTCCGGCAAATTCACACAAGCAAATTAACACTGGTGAATTAAAACTGGTGAATTCAAACAGGCAAATTCACACAGGCAAATTGTACTCCTGAAAGAGGGCTTAAGAAAGAATAGACTTAACATGTAACACTAAAATTGAAATACTATCAATGTTACTATGGTATATGGCAATAAGCATTTTCGTTATAGTACAATGTTGTATAGTTGTATCTTCTTATATAAATGTGCATTACATTCGCCAGCAAAAACATTTTTCAACATCCAGGTTTCAAAAATTGAGGTGCGCATTAGAATGGATGGCGCATTAGATACAAGTAAACATGGTAATTTTTTAAATGGTAATAGTAAATGGTAATTTTTAAAAAAATATATCTTTATCTATATAAAAAAAAAATTAATTTCACGGATGTTGAAATTTTTGAATAAATCCTTAGCCTGCCTTAGCCACTCTCCCATTTGGACAGCCATGTTTATATATCTTCGGCTGGAATGTCAGATGAGTTATCTAACCCAAAGCAATTCGATCGAAGGTGTATAAAGAGAACTGTCAGATATGGGGAGTAGCAAAGGTGGGCAAGTAATTCCTTAAAAAATTAAAATTTACATGAATATATAAAAAAATAAATTGAGATGTAATTTTATTACATAAACATTTTAAGATATTTTAAAATGACCATGTTTAGGGTATTGTTTTATTGTTAGAAAAGTGTTTTTAGTTACTTTTCATATGATTTACAAAGCTGAATTTGTTAAGTGTCCTGTTCTCATTGACATGTCTGTAACTCTTCATCTGAACAGGTATCATTTAAGCTTGTGTTTAACTTAACTGTGAGGTATAGAGCTTATGGTGGACCTGGCATGATTCCCTGGGGTTGCCCAAACCCATATTGAGTTTTCCCAAAAAGTCCCATATCGCCCTGTTCGTGGACCGAATAGAACTTGTGTGGTCACCCTCTTTATTGCTTCAGAACACCAACCACCCCTTGCTGTTAACCCCAATTAAAGGAGTAACTTGAGTGCTTTCCCTGGGTGGCCATCATTTTGTCTCCCGAAATCAGGCAGCGGTACTTGGTTGGTGAGCGCACGAAACTCTTTTTGGCTATATGCACTCGCGCACCGCAGCAAAGATGGTACTGCTGCCCATACATGTTCCCGACCATCTACACGACCCCGTTTGGGAGATAGGAACTACCGACTGGGGGGAGCATTCACCAGGGGAAGTGTTCATATGGGAACCCCTGAACAGAGAACGGCTGCCCTGAATCCTATGGGACTCTTTTGGCACATCACCTCGTGGCCAGCCAGTCAAAACTTCTCCCGAATAGCGATTTTGCTTCACCAAACTGTTTTGATCGCTTTTCGGATGTGTTGTGCGCTCAGACACGAGCTGTTCGGGAATATAAAACTTGTGCGGTTCCTCTAATATTTTCTTATGTTTTTGGGGTCATTTACAATATTGTATGTTTTTTTCTGTAACTGAGAGATAATTGAGTAATCCAGTTTAGAGCTCAATTATCTCTCAGGCTCTTGGGAAAAAAATCCCTGTATTGTTGTTGTGGACACCCCATGCTAGGAGCCATGCATGAAAAGCAGTGTGTGGCCGAATAAAAATCTGTTGACTCCCAGAACTGTGTGTCGTCCAGTTACTGGGGGAATGAGCTATAATCACTGACCAGTGGTTTCTTCCAGCTCCAGAGGATTCCAGCGAAGATATTGTATTTTAGGATTGCAGCTCCGCTACAGATCCCTTATTTTTTTTCAAAAAAAAATTGGTAAATGGTTTGTAGAAAAGTTATGGAAAGGTGTTGTTGCGACCAGTTCAACGTCATTAAAGGCTCATAGTCAGCCATAGTGATGTCAATAATTATCAAACAATAAATTGCAATGCACCGCTTGGTACTAGAATTGACTATTTTTCAGAATTACCTTTACATGCAATAAAGATGAAAAAATTCCCTTAAGATGAAAAAAGGAATGTCAGCCATTTTCCCTAGTGTTATCTGAATAGGAAAGATACATTTTTTAAGAGAAAAAAATAATATTGTGCAAGTTTGCTATAGCAGAGGAAGTAAAGGTAAAAAAATAACAACGTAACACAAATAAAATAACTTGTATAAAAAACAATCATGAAAATTAAAATTGCAGCATAAAGCGAGAAATAGCATTGACTTCAATGTATTCTAAGTAGAAATATTCTGTATTTTTTACCCCATAAATTCTCTCCAAGTAAAGTTCTTCAAATAAAAAAACTAGGGAACCAGATTACAAATTACAAATTCTAGAAAACACAGTATTTGTTGACATCACATCATATTTACTTTAGAGACATAGATAGTCAGTTGCAAATTATTAATCAACTGTAAGTGCAACAAAACCTTTTGTTACATCACAAAACATACCAATAGCCAGCGAAGGATTAAGATCATGCAGGGCCCTAGGCAGGTTATCAGTGCAGTACCTTTCTTCTTTCTGTACATATGGATGGTAAATGTGGCCAAGCTAATTCATGGTTCCAGGGCCCCTGTCTAAACCTAGGATGCTAAATGGCTGCCTAAGGTCACCTAATGGTTAATTCTGCTCTGCTATTAGCCAAAGTTAATTCATGCTGAAAAGTCATCAACTTTGTTGAATAATATTAACTGGTCTGAAATCATGGTGTAAAAGGTGGAATAGACTAAGCATCTACTGGACAAATACACGTCTAACTGCAGCTGCTATGGTCCTTGAGTCACGTCCTATGCCTTATTGAAGTACAAGTGATACATTGCTAGCATTCAGATCAATAAACAATTATTGTTCTTTGTGAGATACTGAAAGGGGATTTGGAGAGTTTTCTGGTAAAAGACATAATAATGGATGTCAAAGTATCTCTAATGTGGAATTCTTTGCTTTTTCTGTAATACGTTCTACTTCAGTTTTGTGTGCAATTTTTTCGACTCTAAAACAGAAGAAATGTCATATTTTTTAACATTCTAGTAAATACTCTAGTAAATATTTTTATATTATTAGTTTTAGCATTTTAAGAGGAAAAAGGCCATGAGCTAAGGTTCAGTATACCGCTTGTGAACAGTAATGGTGATGAAACTGTATATTAAGAAATTCAATGAGCTAAGTTGTGATCTTGTGTTTATTTATTTGTCGAGATCTTATAGGGGAAAAAGTACAGAATATTTTTACTTAGAATACATTGAAGTCACTGCTATTTCTCGCTTCATGCAGCAATTTTTATACATGAGTTTTTTTTTGTGCTACTTTATTATTTTTTATTGTTACTTTCTCTGCTCTAGCCGACTTGTACACTACTATTATTTTCACTCTAAAATATATCTTTCCTATTCACAATTCAGATCACACTAGGGAATGGCAGGCATCTTATGGGAATTTTAGCATCTTTATTGCATGTAAAGGTAATTCTGAAAAACATTAGTGAGTGCATTATTTTATATTTTCCTAACTAGAAATTATTTTGTTTGCCAGTCTACCCATTTGCCTGCAAAGGGAACGTGCTAATTAATATAAATGAAATTACTAAAAAGTAATATTTTTTTAACTTTGGTATATTACCCTAAATATTTTCTATATCTGTTCATCTGCCCTAGGCCCCTGAAATGCCAGAAAAATGCCTGGTTTACACTAGTCTTCTTTCTTCCGTGAATATTTAAACACAAGTGTTTTCCTTATTTGAAAACATCATTATTTTTTCAAAAGCAATTATAGAAAATATAATACAGGAATGTAATGATTTCTGTATTCTTAGAGTTCATATTATTCTGAAAGTCATGTTCTACAATTTTCTGGAAAACAAAATAGAAGCAATCTGAGTTCATGTATTGTAAATCTTAAATTATGAGTAGACCTTTTTAGAGACATATCAAAGCTTGCCCTCTATAGGATAAAAAAATACAAATTGACATTGTCCCTTGATACTCGATTCCATATTTTGATCACAATGAATGCAACTGCCAGTATAATATTAAACATCTACAAAAGTGCAAATTTGATAAAGTGCAAAAGTGAAAAGAAAGTGCTACCAAAAGTTTGAACTGCCTCTCACAATTCCAAATACTAAATGTATAACAAAAAGACAATGTCTTCGGCGCATAAATATGTATGCAAATGTAACACGTGTTCACAAAATACAGTACAAACAAAAATATGTTTACCTTAGAATTCCATAACTCCAGGAATATAAGACTCTCATATGGTATATATAGGAAAATAGAGAGGAATAAACAGATACAAAAGCACTTATAGTGTAGTATTTGATGCAACGTGAAATATAAAACCAATAAATAAGACATGAACACGTGAACTGCCCAAAAAAACAATTGTGCAAAAATCACATTGCCCCTAGGAGACCACTTATCTCCAGAATAATAATTTGTGTTTAAAGAAAATAGTCTTTATTACAGTGCATGTGAAGCAATTCAGATTAAATTAATGTCTTGGATCAACTGGAATTCTAACTTTTTGTTAGAAATGTTGCACATCCAGAATCCTACCACTATAACCACTTAAAATCACTAAACTGCTCATTGTTATTGGAGAAATCCTTTAACGTATTATTTTCTGACTTGACTATAACAACCAAATTCTGTCTGGACATGTTCTTACAATTATCTCTATTTAGGTTACTCTTTTACCTCACCCAAGCTATTTAAACTTTACTTTACTATCTACAACCAGCATTTCTACCATGATTACCAGTTTGACACCCAATGAAATTTAAATTAATGTTACTAAACTATGTAGCTCATGAACATAATATTAAAGTCCACACCTGTTCCCCTATCTCTTATCAAATACATTTGTTTGCGTTACTGTTGCTGCATTTCCCTAACGAGAACCATTTCCTAAAATAAGCTATCAAATGTCACTGACCAGCTCTGTTCAAGCATTGCAAATTTTAATGACATTTTGGAATGTTGCAAGTAAATTTGTTATCCCTGATCATTAATTATGATTTAAAAAAATGTGAAATAGATAAAAAGATCTTTATCTGAATAAAATGCGAATAATGAATAAAATGCAGACTCTACAAAACCTAAACTTACCTGCAAACGAGTTGCATAAATGATTCTATATAACCTGTGAAAATACTATATATTGTCTAGCTACTGTGGAAGAAAGGTACATCATTGTGTAGCTATATGGGTCAGGTATTTTGATTTCAGTTTAAATTGAGTAGTAGACACTTAAAAACACAACAAATAATCTCATCTTTAACCCAGAATGATCAGATGTTACTTTGCAGAGCATATATTAAAAACCCAAGACTATGGTACATAGCATCCCTATAAAAGTGATTTTCAAGTAGTGTGTCACAAACAACCTCAAAGTTGGCTATGAACATATTGACTTGTGCATTGCAATATGTAAAATCCAATCCTTAAAAGGTTTGACCATTTCACTAATTTGGATTTACATAGATAGTGCCCTTTGCTACTGGAGGTGTAACATCACCCCCAGCAGTGTCATCAGCATCCTAGAAGGAGAGTTCCTGGCTTACTGGCAGCAGAAAACCAATGGGTGCCCAGCTTCCACCTCCATGCAACTAATTGCTCCCTCAGCTTGCCTTCAGGACATCCATGATGTCACCAAAGGAGGATCAAACTGCAGGGAGAACATTGCCATGGTTTGGAAAAACAGGTGACTTCTCTCTCCCTCTCTCTCTCTTCCTCCATGATTAATGGGAAAAAAAGATGATTGGCCCATCTTTGCGCTCTTATGATATGTCCGAATCATTTCCGTGAATATTTTACATTCACAATATTTGGACAAACCAAACCACCACATGAACAACCATAGGACTACCCAAACTAATCTTCAATGTACAAGTCTAAGTTTTATAAAGAGGACTTTTGTCCAAAAAAGGTGGACAACCACTACTCAATAGCTTAAAAAGGCTATAAAATGAGAGAAATTTCAGTGCTGGAATAATACCTATATAGTTCAGTTGGGCAGCTCAACAACTATATCCAGTGTCTCTCTAATCCGATTGAGTAAAACTCAAATAAAACAGAGGGATAGGTGTAGTGCCTAGATTGTCCTTAAGAGTTTATGTAATAAGAATAGAAAATACAGAAACTAAGAGTGTAAAACTTACACTATTTTGGAGCTGTAATCCAACTTCAACTTAAGCGTATGATCCCTGCCTGAGCATATAGTGCAGCTCTTGTTATGTAGATGGTTATTCATTGTGAGATATGGCAGAGATACTCATACACATAAAAGGAAAACAGAATAAAATAATATAGTGTAGTATTTTGAGTGTAAAAATCCCAAAGTAAGCAAGTATATGGATGTGCACTTACATGTTTTGGAGCCTAGTAGTCACTACTAGGATATAGCGTAGAGTTGTATGATCCCCTCTCTAAGATTTGTAGGTAGTGCAGGTTCCCTCCATATATAAAAAAAAAGAATAATACAACATACTGCACACCATAAAATAGGAGAGTAAAAGCAAAATAAACTTACTTACATGGACACTTTGATAAGCCTATTATATGGTGAAATGCGTTCGTCTATTACAGATATTGCTTTTGTTTCTTTTTATTATTATTTCTATAGTTTTATTGTTTTATGATCAATAGAAAACATTTAACCCTAACCACTCTGCTGCTTGCTTCTTGATATTTCATATCCTTGGTGGGGATAAATACTACCTTTGCACCTAGGACAAGCAAACTGTATTTTTGCTCATTTCTTTTGTAAATAACTTTTATTTTGCTTTTACACTCCTATTTTATGGTGTACACTATTTTGTTCTCCTTTTTTACCTAAGAGAATCCCTACCATACCTTGCAAGGAATAATCATCTACACAATAAGAGCTACACTATATCCTCTGATAGGGATCATATCGCCCAGACACTTACGAGCTGGATTACAGATCCAAAAAAGTGTACATCTTATTATTTTTTATTCCTTATCACTATCAGTTCCTGTATTTTCTTATTTCTTATTGTTACATAAACTCTTAAAGACAATCCAGGTGCTACATCTACCTCTCTGTTTTAAAAAGCTTTATAAAGCTGCTCAATATGAGAAAAACTGGTAAATCTGCTTTTTTATACGTGTTAACTGCTATGTGTACAATGAAACTCTGTGTCTTAAAAGCTGCAAATACCAGGTGTCATATTAATGAGAAAAGAGGGAATATTGACTGTTCACACATTTTGAAACGGTTTCCACAAAGACGAATACAAGACCATCATTATTGAAAGCAAAGCTTGGAATATAAGGCAAAAAATTCTATTAATATATTGTTCGACAACATAATTATTCCATCATACAAAAAAGAGTTGAGGTGGTCATTTTTGGATTTCTGACTATAATACATTTCTGAAAAACCAGAGTGAAAGAGTTAGCATATTTGATCATTTTACGCCTGTTCTCCTGCAGTCTTAGCGTATAACCTAATTTTTATATCTAAAAAGGTAAATTATAAACATCACAAATGATCTATTAAATATCTATCCAACCATGGCAATTTAGGCGATGGTGGAGGTCCATTGTTGAACACAACTGATTTGTTATATATAGATGGTTATCAACTGCATAGTGGAAAATCCCCCAAAATGCATCCACAATAGCATACACATAGATGCACAAATGTAGCACTTTATTCAGACCGTTGAGTCCAGTTGCAGTTATTTTAGTTTTGTAAATACTAGGGAAAAATTATGTCATCCTAAAGAACAACATAAATAAATATTTTTTTATTCACATCATCACTAGCACAATTTTTTAAAGGCTAAAAATATGAGATTTTGGAGGATCTTTACTTATTAAATAGGATTAACCACATATAGACTTTTTTTATTTATTACATTTTTTTAGTTAACATCTGCTTCTAAACATTTCGTAAAAAACACAAATAAATTAAGGTAGCAACAATGTGTACAGTATAAAGTTTCTTCAATATATTTTCAATTTGAATATGAATTATGATGTATACTCAGCATGATTTTATTTGGCGTTAAACAAGCAAAATCAATGCGAAATTAAGACAACTCCATATGCACAGTCCATAAAAATGATGATGCGAGCCGTGAAAATTCCCTCAGGACTTGACATCGACATCGATATTACTATTATATCATTGTGACATACTTTCTTAGATATATTGTAACATTGTCAGGATTCCCCCATATCTTCCTTTCCGATCGGCATTACCCGTACGACTTCCGGGTTTCACCGATCTGACTCTGAAAATCTGACTTTGAAAAGGAAGCCGCGTACTAATCAAGATTGCTCAATCAATTCTGTGCCTCTCGCATACTTGCTACTTTGTTGCAGATTGCCGTCTGAGTTTTACCACCAATTTATCTGTGTACTGAACCTTTTTGGCTTACTCCTGACAATGCTGACTTCTCTATGTACCGAACCATCTGGCTTGCTCCTGACAACGCTGACTTCTCTGTGTATCGAATACAATGGCTTTCTCATGACTACGATGACTTCTCCACTTCCAGACTTCAGAACAGACAACACCACTTCCTCTATTCCTTTACATACTTCAAGGAATCATAACCCTCATCTAGTCTGGAAAGGACTTCAATGCCCATCATTCACAGTAAGCAACATAAGTTCTTCAGTTCTTGGGATTATTAATTAGTTCACACCTGAAGTTATTGGGAAGGATACAAACAAATATAATTCTATGCCCTCTGGGATTCAGCTACTCATCTCCTAGCCAGACCTTCTCATTATTTACCTCTACCAGAACCTAAAGGACTCTGTTTCATTTTCTAAGAAGAATTAGCTTTGTCTTATTATTATGAAGTTAAATAACTTATTATCTTTGCTCAAGCGTTATCATTTTAGAATTTTATTAAAACAGAAGATTGCCAAAGCAAAAGTGCTTTATCTCAATAAATATTATTTTCTTAAAGTGACAGTATCGAATCTCTTCATCCACCTGCGGCTGAGTTCCAAATAACTTTACCACAAGTATTACAAACATCAAGAGTGACTAAGCTAAGATACAGTGTGTCCATAATCTTCAGCCAAAAATTGACAATTTATTTCCACTGTTGGTAAAATGACAAACACTACTGATTGGCATAATGAGAAGTTGTAGGAGTCCGTTAGTGATCGGGTCATTGGCCAATGACCATTTTATCCTGGAAAACAGACATCCCAGACAGATCAGGTTAATATAATACTCTTGATGTTTGATTTAATTTTCTATCCTTGATGATTATTTTAAATGTTCCATTATAACTTGTCTGTGACATTTTGCACAAGGACTCAAAAGGTAAAATCTGTTCCAAGAAGCTTTTTTTTTTTTTCTGTATCTCAAACTATTTTTTGCTTCACTAAATACAACAGACACACAAAGTAGGAAACCAAGTATGAAATCTTCAGGATTTTAACAATAGGGTTTTTTAAAATTAGAGATGCTGGTGTCAGGATGTCAGGAACACTAGATAAATCTGAAAGGAGGACAAAAGCAGAATACCGCAGAGCATGATTAGGAACCAGTCGTTCAGATGAGATGCTATTTTTGTTTCTTCTACGTCTGCACAGTACACGACTGAAGGAAAACAGCATGTTATAGCAATTACATTATAGGCAAAAATGCAGACACTGCACCTCTATCTCCTAAAGTATAAAATAAACATAAAGATATAACTTTAAATTGGTGAAAGTGAAATAGACTAATATTATAACAACTCAATGTGACATTTTAAAAAACACGGTATTATAAACATTTTCTGACTCTTGTAAGGGTTATTTACTAAACCAGGGATTATCAGAAATTGAACAGGGAATTGCAAATGTGCAGGTCAAAATAACTGAAAAAATAAATATGTAACTTTGATATATTTTTTTAAAGCTTAAATTGTGCAAAATTGGGCAGTTTGGCTCTTAGTTCATTCTATTTCAGTGAATTAATCTAAGTGTCTGCATACATTGCAGCCTTGATGTCCTTCATTAACCGAAAAGCAATTGTTTCTAGAATCAGCGTTCCGCACAGATCAAGCCATGACCATTATGCTTCTAATCAAACGATTATACCATTTAACTGATCTTAATAAGGTAATTAGTATTTTTTCCAGCAAATCTTATCAGTTAAATGAACACAGCTGGCTGGAACTTATAACTTCTTCCTGTACCGTTCTCCTGCTTTTGAGCATTATACACATTGAACAGTTTTAGTAAATCTGTTTTCCTGGATGGTGGGTGTGAGATTTTTATTTTCAGCAATGACCTGTTTTCTGTTCGTCCTGTGTTAAGAGAATTACATTTCAGATATGTTTACGTGTGACCTACCTATTTTATAAAAGCAAATAATCTAATATTCTAGTTGGATGAGAGGACTCATATTAGTACTGAATACATGGACCATGATCCCAGGACAGCTGCAATAGCTGTACTCAAAAGGGTAATTTTAGGAATCAATGTAGGATAGCAATTGCTACCCATGAAATCACCCTGAAACTCAACAGGCAAATGAGTCTACAATGTATCCGCTAATTTGCAGAGTCACACTGTGATATTGCAACAAGAACTGAGAATTAATTGTAGCTTAAAACCACTGTCTCTCTACATCGATCAGTTAACCTGCACTATTGGCAAGAAACAGAGGCCAATATGGTATGTTGGCAAATTGTTGATACTTAGCCAATAGCTTGAAATTCTTTATCAGATGCTGGAGTGGTGGATCAAGGACACTTCGAGGATTGAGCAAACCATATTTTTGTCATCTCCATGTAAGTAAGTTTCTATTTGGTTTTATACTCTGACACAATGGTGTGCACTATATTGGTTTATCTTCTTGTTCCATATCTAGAGAGGCCCTGCACCACCCACATATCCTACAGTGGGGATAATACCACTCCACGCAATATGTTAGAAACCATTGTAGGACTCCAAAAAATGGGAGTGTTTACCTACTTATAGAAAACCTAACTACTGACACACTATATCATTTTATTCTGCTCTCCTATAGCCATGAGACCTTCGACCATACCCCATAAGGATTAACCACTTGCAAAGCAAGAGCTAAACTATATTCATAAGTGGTGATCATACTACTCAGGCGCATAAGTTGGAGCTACGCCATAGCTCCAGAAAAGTGCAAGTGTAACTCTTTATTCTTATCTTCCAAATACTAAAGGTATACTGTCAGTCTGTGTATTCTCTGCTGGTTTTGTCGTACCATATACCACAAAGGACGTTCAAGGCGCTACATCCACCGTATTTCTATTTACCGGAGAAGAGAGACCCATATTCGGTTGTTGAGCTGCCGGTCAGAACTGTATAGGTATAATCCAAGAACTGGATTACCTCCTTTTTCTCACTACAATGTATTTGTTCACCCGTCAGAGTAATATCAGGGGGTAAAATGTTTAAAGATAATATTATATCATGGTCTTGCATTATAACAGACAGGGTCTGAGATATTAATGCAGCATAAGATCTACATTTGTCCATACTGTTAGGGTGGCAAAAAAAAAAAAACCAAAAATGCTGTACTTCTGGCAATCTAAAGGAACGTGGTGAGATTTTTGGGAATGCAACTTCCCAAAAATGAAACTATGTACAATGTATGTATGTAAGCACATCGAGAAATTACACGAACATACACATAAATGTTTTTTTAGTTGTCCTGTAAAATACATTGCGGGGCAATAAAAGGATAAATGGTTCCATAAAACATACATAACCTTTCAACTTCTAAGTTTGATTGCAAATTACCTCTACCGACCCAGCTGATTAGAGAGTGTCTTGGGTGCTGAAAATATTCTAGGAATCAATCATTCATGACATTTAAGCCTGGTTTATTAACATGTGGGATAGTAGCACTCAAACTACATTATCGTATAGTCTGCCATAAAAGCAGTATGGCTGTTCCAACATTATATTAAGTAGTGAATCAATTTACCCCAGAGGGATGGAAACAGCTATGTTAAGTGCATCATCATAGGTTTTAAATATAATTATTGAATGGATCAATAAAATGGCACATGATCAGGAAAAAGAGCATAGATGGAAACCTAAAAACAAAGATTTTAAGATTAAGTTGAAAGGGAAAGGATTTGGATTGATCCTCTTGTAAAATAAGAAAAAATATTCGTCTGGGAAAGTGGAAGAATGTGATGTCTTTTTAATATTAAAGGGAGAATTGTTCATTCCAGTTATTTAAACCATTGAATTCAACATTGACAATCGCCTGTAACTCACCCTTTTTAGGGGTGTTAGTCCATGAATAACATCATGCAAAAGGCTTCATTAATATTTTGGGAAGCATTTCCTGTGATCCTGAGCTGTATGGTAAAATCAATACATGGCTGTCTGCTTGGTATCCATGTAATGGAGTCAATGACCAGAACGTGTCCAGCTGTCCATAGTATGTGTTTGAACAAAGTGCGTATTAGATGCAGGGAGAGGGCATCTGTCTGTTTTATGAAATGAGATTCTCCTTGTTTAGTTATCTAGAATGATGGCTGGAGATGTCCCTCCCATCTGGGATATGAGCCTGGCCCCTTCCCACTGCAGTTGTTCAACAGCTGTGCCGTCCAGCGAGCTTCTAGCATAACCAACATACTGCCCCCTTGTAAATGCGATCACTGATTGCCATTCATAGACATGGATAAAGGGAATAAGCAAAACAAGAACACACTGTGTGAACGATGAACACACTCAATTTACAATCTGAAGGCTCTCCTAAAATTGTCTAATGGTCTTTACTAAACTAAGAACTGCAAGAATAGACAAAGGAATGGCACGTTTTGGTATAAAAGTGCAAAATTTGCCAATTCCCTGTTGGGAGAATTAAAACAAGAAAACAACAACTTTCTCCAACATCCACTCATGCCTTTCTTCTCAGTGAGACTGCTAGGACAGACACCGGGGCTCAAACGAAGACAATCAATTAAATAAACCTAGAGCTATGTCACTTCTCTTACAAAGGATAGATCATCCCACGCCTCCCAGCATTTGTATGTGATAAACCAAGACAACATGCGGTGTGGCGTTAAAAGGGAGTTTGTTGGCTACTGTTGGCTGGACCCCTCGAAAAGCCCTGCCTTGTATATAGAATAGATGCAATTGCCCTCCTGCTGTATCTGTACAGAGTATTGTCCATTAATTCGTACACACAATACACGTTCAGAAACATGATGGATCTGCAATACTAAGTTTGGCCGAACCCCTGGAGCCGACAGAAGGACAGATGAGTTAGCTCAGCACATATGGTTTAGAGAAAATAAATCTAATGTTCACATAATTGTATTGTTATCTACAGACCCTATCTGTATGTTATAGGGGACTAGTCACTTCGCCTACTGCGGGGGTACCAGACCCTTCCAGTCCACAGTAAAAAATTTTTTAAAAAGTACTCCAAGTCTCCATAACTTATTATTTTAATGAACACATACTATTTCACTCTATGACTCACTCATCCATCACTCCCATTTAAACAATACATGGTTTTTATGAAGTTTCCTTCGGTCTTATTCTAGAAACCGGTTTCTCTACCACTTTAGCATTTTCATCTAGGCTTGCTCCAGTTCTGTCTTATTAAATATGGCAGATATTAAGACATGTTTTGGGTGATCTAATGACTCCCATGACTGGTTTATCCTACATTATCAAGCAAAGTGCAATGACCTTTTCTTGTGTGCAGTTGAAAGAAAAAAAAATAAAAGAAGAAAAAAAATCAGCAAGACATTTCTGAAGAAGAAAATTATATAAAATGTTGGAAGAAATAGTTATTTATTGCAAATGCAATTAAAGCATTGGCTTGAGGGCAGGAATAAATATAGCCCAGTACAACAAAAACAAAACCGTGAACACAGACAATACGGATCTCCGACACAATTCATTTTCTGTGCACACGATTTATTGAAAATTGTTTTAGTATCCCATTTGGACACATTTCATATAAAAAGAAAATTGAGAGCGTTTTTCATAAACAGATTCCGAAAGCATTATGTGACCTCTCCGTACAATATCCTGTAAGTACTTTATAAAGAATGCTCATTTTTCCAGGGAATTTACGCTTTTTAGCTAAAGTTAAGGAATACTTACAGCAGCCATTAAATTCAGCTGATCGATGTAGAATTCAGGCCAGCTCGTAGCTCCTTTGTTTTCTTCCTGATCCTAGTCAAAAGGAAAAAAAATATTATTTAGATTTTTCAGAAACCCAGAATCTTTATTAAAAAAAAATAAAAAAAATTATAACTTTCAGGAGTAATCAAAAAAAAAAAAAATCTAAAATTGCATTGCTTCCAACGAGGATCATATCTGGTGGTCGTGGTCTAAAATGCATGTTAAGATTAACACGCTATGTTAGAGTGTTGGAGAGAACATGTTACATTGCGTCTTCTTAACTAAACTCCACAGGATGTGTTTTGCAGGTGACACAAAATCTGGGAACCTATCAATGTAACCCCCTTTTTAACAGATCTGTTGCATCTCTGTGGCATTATGCTATTGTTCTAGGTGAGAGGCTCAAGCTCTGGTTCTATCCAAACTTCATTCAGTACTATAAAAACTCCCTAATATGGCATACCAAGCTCTATTCCCTGTGGAACATGTGGAGTGACTACCAAATGCAGGCTACCCAAAAGATGGTCCAGAGGGCAGACACAATCTTTCAAGAGATTTTACTTTTGGGTTCTCCCCTCCTCACTTTAAAAAAATCCATCTACTGGTTATGACAGGTAATCTTGGTAATTCATGCTGACAACTAATACAACATTATTTTTTCATGTATAAAGTATCATTGTATGAATGTGACTAATGATATACTCTCCCCATTAAACTCTTGGACAGTGCTCGTACAACCACGGTCTTAAAAGCGTTGCAGAAACATTGCATGGTAGAGCCGCATACTGGATGAGATTCTAAATTTTGTTTCCATAGAAATATATCTGAGCTTCAAAAATAACTAGTTTGGAAACGCTTCAGACACAGTTGATCATCATTTTAGTCATCTATTTATACAGAGAAGCCTTTAGATGTAGCGATGACCTTGGAAAACAAGCAAAATAAACAGGACAGAGCGTAGTATTTTAATGAAGTTTTGGGAATGGCTTCATTTAATGAGACTTCAGGAATGGTTTACATTTAAAATGAAAAGAAAGTTTAATTATCTTAGGCTGCAAGTTTAGCTTTTAAATCCACAATTTATTTATTTTTAAAAACAAAAGCAGAATATGGTTGCCACATTGCCCATGCTTGGTGGTCTGTTGAAGGCAGCAAACTACATCTCAAGCCCAGATTTCACATCTATGTACAGACATTAAACAACAAATATGTTTTATTAGAGGGGAGGGATTGACATATCATGGAGATCTGGTTAAGAAAATTAGCATAGATCCTAAACGTGTCCATTTTCAGATGTTAAATATGGTTAAAACAGAGAACATACAAGTTAGAGAACTGCTGCAATACTCCTTAGTAAACCCAGAACTTGTCCGAACACTATAGGAGAGTCAGGTGCAGTGTTAATTTAGCCGACTAACAATTTTAGTCAACTACTACAATCTACTGGAGATTTACTTGACTAAAACAATTTAGATAAATAAAATACGACTAAAATGGCTTTTTAGTCAAAAGATTAGGACTACAACTAAATTGAAATTTGCCACCAAAATTAATACTGCAAAGAAGGCCTGGGGAAGGGGCAAAAGAGACAGATCAGGGCTTGGGAGAAAGACACCTCGAGGGGCTGGAGGACACAGAGAGGCTTAGGAAGGGGCAAAAGAGACAGATAGAGGCTTTAACTAAACCCATTAGATTTTAGTTGTGTTGTCTAAAATCTACTGGAGATTTAGTCGACTAAAACAATTCAGATGACTAAAAAAACTACTAAAACGGCTTTTTAGTCGATAGACTAGGACGAAAACGAAATTGAAATTTGACGCCAAAATTAACACTGGTCAAGTGCTACTCAAGTGTGATTGAATCTTTGATCACATAAAATTGTAGCAACATTACCGGTTTAGGATATGCACCAGCTAATATCAATGGAAACTTGACTTAGGAGCTCAAAACCCTGTTCTTTTAACCCTGCAATGTAAAACATTGCAGTTTTTGTTTGTTTGTTTACATTTTAAGAAACTATAATGTTTCTCTTGTAGGGCTAAATCTTACAGGCCAAAACAATGGTCTGTGGTTGCTGTATCTCTCATGCATTGTGTCAGCATGCGTGGGTTCAGTCTGATACGTAAATTGCTACCCATTGTTTGTTATCACGGTTTTACAATCTTTGTTTTTTTGGTAGGCAAGATGATAAAATATATTAAATACTAGAATACAACATAATACATTATGATATTGTAGAACCATTCACACTACTTTTATACATCTATTTTTAGTAACTAATGCTAAAGTTTGCATCATATTGATTTATTTATTTTTATAAACTTGCTTTTGATATCCAAAACATGTAAAAAGTAAAGTTCTGCAGTACTGCGGTTTATACAATGAGACCCATTTATTGGTCCCTATTATTTTGAGCGTTTGAAATCTTGTAGGTGCAATAAATCAACCACCTGTGTGTGAATTCATTTGTATCCAAACTGATGCCTATTTTTGTACTCTTGTAGATTCGGGGCCTTGTAGTTTACTGCAAACTTTAGGTGTCAAATGTCAAGAGTTCTTGCTCAGTTTTCCTTTTAGATGAGAGAATTTCCGTTCGTTTTTCACAAAGGTTGCTTGAAAGAGCTAACACAGGATCTGGTTAGTTTTCCTGTTGAGCTCATGTCTCTAGCGAGGGCACTTTATAATAAGTCGATTTTACAGAGAAAATGATTCTTTGTATCACTTATCCAATATTTAAGAAAATCCTAATATCTGACATTCTACTAGATAATTAAATTGTTCCACAGCGCTGAAGCGTATCAATAAAATGTTTCAGTTCCTCCAAAGGTTGTACAAATGACAGATCCAAGCATAGAAATTAAACATGTCATTAAATGGCTTTGTTCTGAATATTCTGTTTAATCTGGTATAGCCATAGGACAGGTAAGCTTTAGAGGCAGGCTGAGAATCTCACCAGCTGTAGTACTAAACCAGTGATGTATATAGATTGTGTGTTGCTCTATAATGCACCCTTTTCCTTTAAGAAACACTAACCTGTATGTTAAATGCTTATTTGTCCTTATCACTAGTTATAGAAGCTTCCCTCCCTCCCCCCCTTGTCTTAAAAATAATAAAGTTAAGTATTTTACGCCCCCATTTCCAGCACTGAGGCTTCCCAATATGACAAGACCACTGTAACCAGACCACCTTATTGAGTTGAAATGGCCTGGGTGACTTTAGTGTTCCTTTAAAGGACAACTGTCTCTTCTAAAATATTTTTTGGGTATAAAAATAATTTCATCAAGTATTGAAAATAAATCTTTTTGTTTTGTTGTTATTTTTTTTAAGTGGCATATATTTAAAAATAGGAGAAAACCTCTTCTCTAATTGAAATTGAGACTTTAACTGGTTACATACACTGCATGCAACCAGTGCACCAGATGGACACACCAAAACTGTCCAGGACTTAACCCAAATAATGTAATAAACAAAAAGAATTAAAATATCAAAGTATTGCTACCTGGAATGACATGGTCAATTGACAGAGTATCTATTTAGTCTTTATGGCCTTCCAAGTTTCTGTGCTGGGAGTGAAGCAGGGAAGACCATAGAGACTGTCTGTTTCCACACTGCCTGACCCAATTTGCATGCATATGGCTGAAGCATCCTGTCCTAGACCAACTTACATATAGTGACTATACTAACTTTACAGATATTTTCACATTAAACATAAAGTCTATTTCCTGCTAATACTTCATAAAAGGATTATATTGAAAATATATTTCTTGAGAAACACTTGTCCTATACACACATATTTGCCATAACGTCTCTCAACATGTTCTACTCTAGGCCCAACGTCCTGCTCCCCAGACATACCCACAGCCATTTATAAATGTGATTTATTTGGGCCATGTTCCAAAAATTGCCTTGTAGTTAGTTTTATGAAATAATTCTCCATGAAACAGCAGATGCTCACAGGTCTAACACCACCCTTTATGCAATGGTAACACCACCCTTTATGCAATGGTAACACCACCCTTTATGCAATGGTAACACCACCCTTTATGCAATGGTAACACCACCCTTTATGCGATGGTAACACCACCCTTTATGCGATGGTAACACCACCCTTTATGCGATGGTAACACCACCCTTTATGCGATGGTAA
The DNA here is from genome assembly GCA_933207985.1 of Pelobates cultripes. Taxonomy (NCBI): domain Eukaryota; kingdom Metazoa; phylum Chordata; class Amphibia; order Anura; family Pelobatidae; genus Pelobates; species Pelobates cultripes. The sequence goes on from OW240917.1 coordinate 211,805,385, forward strand.
CACCACCCTTTATGCGATGGTAACACCACCCTTTATGCGATGGTAACACCACCATTTATGCAATGGTAACACCACCATTTATGCAATGGTAACACCACCCTTTATGCAATGGTAACACCACCCTTTATGCAATGGTAACACCACCCTTTATGCAATGGTAACACCACCCTTTATGCAATGGTAACACCACCCTTTATGCAATGGTAACACCACCCTTTATGCAATGGTAACACCACCCTTTATGCAATGGTAACACCACCCTTTATGCAATGGTAAGCATCAGCTGGCTTCATTGGACTCCGGAGAGAAGCCCATATTATAACGGTTTGTCAACATCAATGTGAAAAACGCATTGGATAGCACTGAGCTCTGCCACATCTCATCGAATAATTGTGGGATAAACTAGAATGCTGACCGCGAGCCAGGACTAGTCGATGCCTGACCTGGCCAACACCCTTATGTATTGATAAAATGTCTAGCAGAAGTGTCGAGGCCAATATCCTGCAATGTTTTAAGAGTTCTGGATGTTCTGAATAATATGAGAAACATTACGTTATCATACAATTTCATAATAAAATATGTTACAGCTATGCATTGGATAATTGCCCTGTTAAGGTTGTTTTTTTAATTAGATGGTAGATGTTTTCCCAGAGCTTGTGATTGTGTTCTTTGTTCTGAATAATTGATGTTGAACTGCAACGGCATCATAGACACAAACTAACGAGGCAGCTTATAATGGCAATAAACATATTTAATTCATATCATCATAAACATGATGTTTCCCTACGGGGATTTACAGTTCGGTGTTTATGGCTGTTCAATGTGTTATTTGGTGCATGTTGCATTAACAGCCAGGGGCATAATGTAGATCTGTGATGCTAATATGGGTTATGAGTGTGTAGGTGTTCACGTCTGTGCTGCCAAGCCTTAATTAGTGCCATGACAATCTATGTCTTTACATGCCCGTCCAAGTGTTCCATTAACGTCAATGTTGGCTGCTTTGTTTGATCTACACAGAACAGGGCAAAGTAGCCTCTGTAACTTATATGGGAATTCACACAACTT
>OW240917.1:211816039-211829254 GCA_933207985.1 Pelobates cultripes
ATTTTTATTATTATTTCTAAAAGTGAGTTAAGAAAGCACTCAGATACAATATTGAAGGTATTTATATTTTAACTCTACCTTTGTATAAGTGGTTTTAACACTTTCATAACAATAGAAGTGGGGGTATGTTAAAATCAGAATATGAATTAATAATCACGTGCATGATGTATTGATTAAACAATCAATAGATGTGGCAGGATCATTACCACAAGGTATATGTACCTTTAATCATCACAAACCAAATTACATTTTCTTGGTATTTGAAAAAACGATAAAATATTTGATTACGTGTATTTTAATATATATATACACATAGAGTGGGATGGATGTTGAATTTATATCTTTGACATCTTTTCACCAATTTGCAATAGGTGACCTAAATGATCAATTTCCAAAATCATCATGTATATCACCTGGACGGGTTAATCCATAATACTCTTTTACTTTCCATTGACTGGCCTTAGCTCTGGCAGCAGGGCCGGACTGGCCCACCGGGATACCGTGAAATTTCCCGGTGGGCCGTCGGCACCTGGGGCCGGGCAGACACATGGGTCTGCTGGCGGCCGCTGGAGGAGCAGGGATGGCGGCCGCTGGAGGAGCTGTGCTGTCTCTGCTCGCGCGCTACTGAATGAGACCGGGGCCGGAAAATGTCATTTTCCGGCCCCAGTCTCATTCAGTAGCGCGCGAGGGCGGGGGAGCAGAGACAGCACAGCTCCTGCAGCGGCCGCCATCCCTGCTCTCTGCCCTGCATGACCCCCCTGGCCCACAGGTAATATGTGTTATACTGTCTGTGTGTGTGTGTGTGTGTCATGGTATGTGTGACTGTCATGGTGTGTGTGTGTGTGTGTCTGTCATGGTGTGTGTGTGTCATGATATGTGTGTCTGCATCATGATATGTGTGTCGGTCATGGTGTGTCGGTGTGTCATGGTGGGTGTGTGTGTGTCATGGTGTGTGTGTTTGGCATGGTCTGTCTGTGTCATGATGTGTGTGTCTGTCTGTGTCATGGATTGTCTGTCGTGGTGTGCGTGTGTCTGTCGTGGTGTGCGTGTGTCTGTCGTGGTGTGTGTCTGTCATGGTGTGCGTTTTTACTCACCTTTTTCTTTTTTTGCCATGCCATGCTGGTCTCCCCTGGACTGGCCCTGCCTCTCTGGCTGAGATCCTCAAGCTTGCCATAGGATTGGCTGCAAAACGCTACACCAATCAGCATCTCCTCATAGAGATGCATTGAACTCTTCTTTTTTTTTTCCTTTAGTAAATGAAAAGTCAGTGTTTACATTGAAAAGCCTGCAAGGACAGGCTATAGACACCAGAACCACACCAGAACCACTACATTAAGCTGTGTGTGTGTGTGTGTGGGCGCCTGCTAGTGAGCTTGCTTGCTTGCATGTTTGTGTGTGTCTGCTAGTGAGTGAGCTTGTGTGTTTATGTCATTGAGCTTATGTATATCAGTGAGATTGTTTGTCTATGAGGCTGTGTATCAACGAACTTGTGTGTGTCAGTGAGGTTGTCTGTGTTTGCATGTGAGTATGCTTACTGTATAATTAAACGTTTTATTATGAAAGGACCAATATTTTATATTAGAAAAAGCAATATATATATATATATATATATATATATATATATATTACTCAATCATGGCAAGACATAGCCTTACATATTACACGCGACAATATATGGCGCATTGACTTATGGGGCTGGCATATATTTTTTTTCCAGGGCTGCTTTGTATCCCCAGTCCGGCCCTGTCTGGCAGACTGAATATTTTTATCATTATAAATATAGGTTTGTGATAAGTGAAGTGACGTTTCTGCCTGTCTTTCAGTTAAATTTTAACTGTTGAAGTACTTCACTTATATTAATTAGATTATATCAATCATACCACTCTGCAAACTTAAACTAATATCGAGTAGTTTCTGATGTAATAAAAACATTTTACACTTTCTTCTAAGGTTATTATTATTATTATTATCGCCATTTATATAGCGCCAACAGATTCCGTAGCGCTTTACAATATTAAGGTTAAAACATTATTCATTATTGTAGTTGTTATTGTAATCATATGATCTTTAACTATCATGATTCAATTATTCATCTGGGTAATTAGATGTTATGCTCTTATACTTTATGTTTAATATATTTGTTTGTAGGCCAGACTGCAGCTGCATATGGCATTTTAGCAATAATCTTCAATTGCGTTTCAGATATTCACAAAGTCTATCCACCTTTGTAATTAACACATTATGTGTTTCTTATACCATTATAGTATCTGTATTATATTACACATTGTCACTGACATTTTTGATACAGGGAAAAAAATAGCATGATTGCTTTAGTAATTATAATTTTTCGGTCCACGCATTACATTCCTGGAAGTCCAGAATATAGCAAGAATCCTTTGTCATTTGATTCTATGGAGCCATTTAACATTTTGATTGGTATAGTTATACCAAAAGAGCAAGGAGTACATTGGTAGATCACATCTGCAACAGAACCATTACAGATTCCTTGTTGTATCAATGTCTCTGTGTTTAAGTTTACAGGAGTTCCTTGCTTTGCAGGTATGTACATAACATGTAGAGTTTAGGAAAAGCTGCAAATCGTGCTTTAGTACAAGTGTCCCATGATGTCAGGTTTCTGAAAGATTTTGCTGGCCTTTTATATTCCATTCTCTTGGCAGGGCATCTGCTCTTAGTAGGCCGGTTTTGTTATTTATTAATTGCATCAAGGTTTCCTTTGTTAATTGATGTGTTTCTACCGAATTCAAATTCATATGCCACCAAATGTCATTGTAAAGTTCATTGTTACAGAATATTGTTCCAGGATGGTTTTTCACTCCAGTAGGAAATCTATAATCCTCTTCTTCTGCTCCTTCCTATTAACCACTTTTTCTGAGTTGTAGGCAACAATCTGTGTCTTGTACTGTGAGGTGCTTTGATAGTCAATCTGGTTTTGTCAGTACCATGTTCCATCTTGAGAAACAGCTGGGTGTTGACAGTTATCAGCCTTTATTTATTTTTCTGGTCATCTTCTGTCTGGAAACATAATAGCAATGTCCAAAATTAGCATAGCACTTTTCAGCATAAGAATGCTGTTTGCGCTAGTCATTCAATGATAAACTATATGGCAAAGTCTTTTCTTGCATCACCTTCATAGGTGCATCCAAAGTCTTTCACAGGCATCTGTCTCGTCTTTTTCTGTTTTCAGCATGCTTTGCCAATCACATCTTTTTCATGTATAATCGGTTTTTGGAATAATCAATAGGTTCCTTGTGAAATACCAGTGTAGGTCACATTAGCAATCATTTCAATGTGAGCATTGTCTCTCCTTTTGAGATAGTTCTTGGAGGTAGTCCTCACGATCATAGAACTTGTGTAGTGTGCAGTCCAATTCAGTTCAGGTGCTTCCTGCTTGTTAACATAATCCCAATGCAGTTTTAAAACGACAGCTAGGGTTGATGTTATGATAATGCTGCAGATTGTAAGAAGGAGACACCATAACCAATTTTCTAGCATCCTTTTGCTTCCATCTTTGCATTTCTTTCTTACTGTATAAGATAATTCAGGTACAGTCTTTTCTTCTCCAGAGTCTTTATGATAATGATGTTGATGATTCACTGTGTCAGTCAGTGGTTCTGTGAACGTCCTGTTAGTATTTAGCAGGTTGTAAAATATCAAAACTTACTGTTCTCTGTTGGCTCTGATTGTTCTCTGTAGTAAAAGTTCTCGGAGTCACCCTCTCCAGGACAAACTGGCCAACAGTAAGAAAAAGTTGGTGGTGCAAGGCAAGGTGGGCTGGAAAAAAAATTCCCTAAATTTCTCTAATAGAACCAATGGTTCTAAGCTCTCCCTGGTGCAGAAATATAATTGTCAGTGAAAAACATGTAACATTTCATATGGTGTCTCACCATTTGTATCATCACGTATGTTGTGAATGCTCATCTGTACCATAGGAATAAATAGATACCACTGTGTGGGGCAAGCAACTAGTAACTTGGTTAATAATCATTTAACCTCAGCATTTTCCCAGACCACAACCCCACTTCTTTGGGGGTGGTTGGGGCACTGAAATCCCAAAGTAACCCAAATGTGGTCACCCAGCTTTAGGTTTCCTTTGCAGTAACTGCAGGACCACCATCCAAATGGATGGTCCTGGGATTATCAAATGCATACTAAGGAATTGAGACTAGAAAACGTGGTATCAGAGGTTGCACTTTGCACAGGATATATCCAAGTAAACCTGGTACATGCATCAACACATACAAAAACATATTTATAACCATGAGATGTTGGCAAACTTTCAATATATAGTAATTCAAAAAGTACGTTAGATTTTAATATTTCAATAAACAGTACATCAGTAATGTGGCAATAAGCAAATGCTTATAATGATTACTAAACACATGAATTACAGTATTTCCCATATTGGACCATCAATATTAATTTTCAGGAGTCAGAAGTACATTACCTCTCTCTATAAGAGCTTGTCCTAGCCATGAAAAAGCTTTTAGGGCAAGTCTATCTTTCCTCTATGGTTATTATGTAATTAACCCCTCTAAACAATAGGAGTATTTATGCGGATACCAGGTGGATTATTTCTGGATATCCTTGCAAGCATAAACTCTGCATCATGACTGAGAGAAAGGGTATGCGATGTGATCCAATGACCACATAAAAGCGTTGGTAGACACATTGCATCAAACTGCCTGTTACAGACCAACTACATGCTTTGTTATAGGCATGTCCATACACATTACAATGCCAGGCTTTCAATTTGTTACCACAAAGCAAAATGCCGTTGTGGATATAAACTCACAACATATCGTAAGAAAAAAAACTGTTTGAACACCAGACTGAGATTCGATATCAGTGAACAATGGACCAAAATAGATCAATGAAATCCTATCAATTAATATACTTTCTTTAAATTACTTTATCCTCTGTATTAACTATGAAATATTAAAGTTAAAACAATAACATTTAAAAGCCAACTTTTAGTGTGGATAGGAATTACAAGGCCGTTCATAATGTGAGATAAAGAACAGCTTTTTTAAAAACCGAATAGTCTGTGAACACAAAATGACCTTGCGTTGAAAATTCACTTGCAGGGAAAAAAAAAAAAAACTCTTCTTTTTTTTTTCCTTTAGTAAATGAAAAGTCAGTGTTTACATTGAAAAGCCTGCAAGGACAGGCTATAGACACCAGAACCACACCAGAACCACTACATTAAGCTGTGTGTGTGTGTGTGTGGGCGCCTGCTAGTGAGCTTGCTTGCTTGCATGTTTGTGTGTGTCTGCTAGTGAGTGAGCTTGTGTGTTTATGTCATTGAGCTTATGTATATCAGTGAGATTGTTTGTCTATGAGGCTGTGTATCAACGAACTTGTGTGTGTCAGTGAGGTTGTCTGTGTTTGCATGTGAGTATGCTTACTGTATAATTAAACGTTTTATTATGAAAGGACCAATATTTTATATTAGAAAAAGCAATATATATATATATATATATATATATATATATATATTACTCAATCATGGCAAGACATAGCCTTACATATTACACGCGACAATATATGGCGCATTGACTTATGGGGCTGGCATATATTTTTTTTCCAGGGCTGCTTTGTATCCCCAGTCCGGCCCTGTCTGGCAGACTGAATATTTTTATCATTATAAATATAGGTTTGTGATAAGTGAAGTGACGTTTCTGCCTGTCTTTCAGTTAAATTTTAACTGTTGAAGTACTTCACTTATATTAATTAGATTATATCAATCATACCACTCTGCAAACTTAAACTAATATCGAGTAGTTTCTGATGTAATAAAAACATTTTACACTTTCTTCTAAGGTTATTATTATTATTATTATCGCCATTTATATAGCGCCAACAGATTCCGTAGCGCTTTACAATATTAAGGTTAAAACATTATTCATTATTGTAGTTGTTATTGTAATCATATGATCTTTAACTATCATGATTCAATTATTCATCTGGGTAATTAGATGTTATGCTCTTATACTTTATGTTTAATATATTTGTTTGTAGGCCAGACTGCAGCTGCATATGGCATTTTAGCAATAATCTTCAATTGCGTTTCAGATATTCACAAAGTCTATCCACCTTTGTAATTAACACATTATGTGTTTCTTATACCATTATAGTATCTGTATTATATTACACATTGTCACTGACATTTTTGATACAGGGAAAAAAATAGCATGATTGCTTTAGTAATTATAATTTTTCGGTCCACGCATTACATTCCTGGAAGTCCAGAATATAGCAAGAATCCTTTGTCATTTGATTCTATGGAGCCATTTAACATTTTGATTGGTATAGTTATACCAAAAGAGCAAGGAGTACATTGGTAGATCACATCTGCAACAGAACCATTACAGATTCCTTGTTGTATCAATGTCTCTGTGTTTAAGTTTACAGGAGTTCCTTGCTTTGCAGGTATGTACATAACATGTAGAGTTTAGGAAAAGCTGCAAATCGTGCTTTAGTACAAGTGTCCCATGATGTCAGGTTTCTGAAAGATTTTGCTGGCCTTTTATATTCCATTCTCTTGGCAGGGCATCTGCTCTTAGTAGGCCGGTTTTGTTATTTATTAATTGCATCAAGGTTTCCTTTGTTAATTGATGTGTTTCTACCGAATTCAAATTCATATGCCACCAAATGTCATTGTAAAGTTCATTGTTACAGAATATTGTTCCAGGATGGTTTTTCACTCCAGTAGGAAATCTATAATCCTCTTCTTCTGCTCCTTCCTATTAACCACTTTTTCTGAGTTGTAGGCAACAATCTGTGTCTTGTACTGTGAGGTGCTTTGATAGTCAATCTGGTTTTGTCAGTACCATGTTCCATCTTGAGAAACAGCTGGGTGTTGACAGTTATCAGCCTTTATTTATTTTTCTGGTCATCTTCTGTCTGGAAACATAATAGCAATGTCCAAAATTAGCATAGCACTTTTCAGCATAAGAATGCTGTTTGCGCTAGTCATTCAATGATAAACTATATGGCAAAGTCTTTTCTTGCATCACCTTCATAGGTGCATCCAAAGTCTTTCACAGGCATCTGTCTCGTCTTTTTCTGTTTTCAGCATGCTTTGCCAATCACATCTTTTTCATGTATAATCGGTTTTTGGAATAATCAATAGGTTCCTTGTGAAATACCAGTGTAGGTCACATTAGCAATCATTTCAATGTGAGCATTGTCTCTCCTTTTGAGATAGTTCTTGGAGGTAGTCCTCACGATCATAGAACTTGTGTAGTGTGCAGTCCAATTCAGTTCAGGTGCTTCCTGCTTGTTAACATAATCCCAATGCAGTTTTAAAACGACAGCTAGGGTTGATGTTATGATAATGCTGCAGATTGTAAGAAGGAGACACCATAACCAATTTTCTAGCATCCTTTTGCTTCCATCTTTGCATTTCTTTCTTTAATGATGTTGATGATTCATTTTTCATATATTCCATGTTAACTGAATGTATCACACGCCTGTCTGTTCATCCTTCTCCACATTTGCAGGTTCAGATGTCAGATCATGATTCAGTCTGTTACGTGGCTATGATTCTGGTGGCTTTGTTTTGGTGGCATTTCTGTCGTCCTCTGTTTGTTTTATCTTGTCATCTTTAACAGCATTCACTGTGTCAGTCAGTGGTTCTGTGAACGTTCTGTTAGTATTTAGCAGGTTGTAAAATATCAAAACTTACTGTTCTCTGTTGGCTCTGATTGTTCTCTGTAGTAAAGGTTCTGAGTCACCCTCTCCAGGACAAACTGGCCAACAGTAAGAAAAAGTTGGTGGTGCAGGCAAGGTGGGCTGGAAAAAAAAAATTCCCTAAATTTTTCTAATAGAACCAATGGTTCTAAGCTCTCCCTGGTGCAGAAATATAATTGTCAGTGAAAAAACATGTAACATTTCATATGGTGTCTCACATTTGTATCATCGGGTATGTTGTGAATGCGCATCTGTACCATAGGAATAAATAGATACCACTGTGTGGGGCAAGCAACTAGTAACTTGGTTAATAATCATTTAACCTCAGCATTTTCCCAGACCACAACCCCACTTCTTTGGGGGTGGTTGGGGCACTGAAATCCCAAAGTAACCCAAATGTGGTCACCCAGCTTTAGGTTTCCTTTGCAGTAACTGCAGGACCACCATCCAAATGGATGGTCCTGGGATTATCAAATGCATACTAAGGAATTGAGACTAGAAAACGTGGTATCAGAGGTTGCACTTTGCACAGGATATATCCAAGTAAACCTGGTACATGCATCAACACATACAAAAACATATTTATAACCATGAGATGTTGGCAAACTTTCAATATATAGTAATTCAAAAAGTACGTTAGATTTTAATATTTCAATAAACAGTACATCAGTAATGTGGCAATAAGCAAATGCTTATAATGATTACTAAACACATGAATTACAGTATTTCCCATATTGGACCATCAATATTAATTTTCAGGAGTCAGAAGTACATTACCTCTCTCTATAAGAGCTTGTCCTAGCCATGAAAAAGCTTTTAGGGCAAGTCTATCTTTCCTCTATGGTTATTATGTAATTAACCCCTCTAAACAATAGGAGTATTTATGCGGATACCAGGTGGATTATTTCTGGATATCCTTGCAAGCATAAACTCTGCATCATGACTGAGAGAAAGGGTATGCGATGTGATCCAATGACCACATAAAAGCGTTGGTAGACACATTGCATCAAACTGCCTGTTACAGACCAACTACATGCTTTGTTATAGGCATGTCCATACACATTACAATGCCAGGCTTTCAATTTGTTACCACAAAGCAAAATGCCGTTGTGGATATAAACTCACAACATATCGTAAGAAAAAAAACTGTTTGAACACCAGACTGAGATTCGATATCAGTGAACAATGGACCAAAATAGATCAATGAAATCCTATCAATTAATATACTTTCTTTAAATTACTTTATCCTCTGTATTAACTATGAAATATTAAAGTTAAAACAATAACATTTAAAAGCCAACTTTTAGTGTGGATAGGAATTACAAGGCCGTTCATAATGTGAGATAAAGAACAGCTTTTTTAAAAACCGAATAGTCTGTGAACACAAAATGACCTTGCGTTGAAAATTCACTTGCAGGAAAAAAAAAAAAAACTCTTCTTTTTTTTTTCCTTTAGTAAATGAATTAATTGATTAAACATAATTGGAACCTCCCTCAAAGTCCCAATGACTTTGCAAGAAACATGTCGTCCTTAAATACAATATTAAACAGTGAAATTGCATATTTACCCTGTATATCATGCTGTCACAGCTATAATGTGCAGTATAACAAGCTATTTTATAAGTGTTGTGCAAACTGTTCATTAAAAGCCAGTGGTCTAGTGAGCTATAGAACATTTATTTATTCTTTAAATCTCTGACCTCAATCGGCAAAGCAATGTTGTAATGGTGTCCATTGCAATCTGCTGTCTTACTTGCTGCTCTCAAAAATTCTGAATATGTTCAGAGATTTCTTGGGCAATAATAAATCCCCAAAAACAACAACTTTGCATTTATGCTAAACCTGCCTGTTGTAAACGGATTCGGTATATTTCTTGTCATAAGTACTTGTACTTGAATCTGTTTAACAAAGCTATTTATATTGTGGTGTAAAATATATATATATATATATATATATATATATATATATTTTTTATTAATCATTGCTTAATTTTTAAAGATTAATAGTTGAGATTACTTAAAAAGAAACCTCTGGCTAGAAAATAAATTATGGCAGGGTAAACTACTCAACTGGAAAAAAATAGAGACTCCACTAAAAAATCCCTAATAGTACAAACAGAAGAAAAATTATTAAATAAATATTTAATAAAATTTCCAGCAGTAGTTTATAGTGTATACCTTTGGACTGATATTTGTGCAATAATTATACATTGAAACTATTCAATAAAATAAAGCAATAGTATCCAATATTTTGCTTTCACTGAAAAAGAAACTTGAAACTTTGAAGTCCAATGTATAACAGTCTTATGATTGATACTGTGTATTAAAAATAAAAAATAAAATAAAAATGACAGTCTTTTAAGGTCTTTGTATGTAAACTAATTCTGTTCACTCCAGTTATTGATGAACTGGGATCTGGATACTGAATTAGTTATTTAGTATAGTACAATATAACAATATATATGGTCCTTATAATTGAAATATTGTATCTTGTACCAGAGAAAGAAAAATAACTAACAGGCTATATTGGGTAACCCTTAGTTGTAGTAACACTTTACTCCTAATAATAGGAAATAAAATTATAGAATCCAAGTGCTGATATATTAAAAAAAAATATTTATTGTAGGATAGATTGTAGGCAAAAAAAATACTCACATTGTGTAAAATATAAGCTGGATTTGAAGCAGGAGGATGGTGTAAGCAGCTGGTAAAAATAAACTGTCCGATCGTCAGATGGATAAATGGATTGGTTGTATTCAAGCCGCATGCGTTTCACCGAGCTCCCCTTCTGCATTCCAGATGTAAATCGGCAGTTTTTCGGTAGATGCCGGAAAGCAATGTAGTGACGTCCTGAATGTCGTCCTTACGCGTTTCGTGAGACTCTCACTTCAGAGGAACGCAGAAGGGGAGCTCGGTGAAATCTTTTTTCTAAGCAGCTACAAAGAGAACATATCCCCCTGTCTGCAATCCACAGTCCTGGAACTAATGGACCATGCTATGCTGGTGTATTAGGCATATCAGGGATTTTACCAAATATGTATATTTATTTATTATCTTATGATATTAATTAAGATCCATAATTTCAGCATTGTATGCTAATTACGATGTACCTGGCACCTGAACTCAAAGTGCTTTGTTCACATTAAAATCATCTCTAATGATGAACTCTCTCTGAGTCTGGGCTACAAATAGCTCAATAGATTCTTGATATTTCAAGACTTGTGCCATGACAAAGTATTGTGTCTTCTCTTACGTATAAGAGGTTACCTAGGTTTTTATTATTTTATAGTTAAAGCTTCCAAGTACAAGTCCCTTCGTGGTCGCCAATTGTAACCGCAGGCTGGTTCCCTTATTTACCACTATAATGTCTTAAAGCATAGAACTTAGTAGGGCTAACCATACAGATATCTTAGCAATAATTTTATATAGTTAGTAAGAGATCCTCTATTTAACATATATAAATAACTGAGAATACAATAAAAATAAGGATTGTTTTGAAAGCAATAGTTTTGTCTTTTTGGATATTATATAAAAATATAAAATCCATTATAGCAGAGTTTATAAGATTAAATTACATGCTTGCAAATATCATTAATAGGTTAACATACCCTTCTGAACATGTCATGTCATTTTAAGATGGAGCAGCGTCTGTCTCCAAGTCTCTCCTCTGTGTCTTAACATTTAAAAGTACACCTATTTATACCTTAGGTGTCTTCATTTTAGGGTTACTGTAGTTCATATATATATAAAAAAAATAACACTTTTACTTTATTCATTTTAGGACCTCCCTTAACTTGGCAAACTTACAAGGCCATAACTAAAGGGTGCATATGTCATTGAAATTTTCATGTTTTTTACCATTTATAATTATTTAAATAAAAATGAGTTTATTTTTTATCATCATCATTGCTGCTTTTTTCCTGATCCTTGTGGGACCACCTATCCAGGATTCTTCATATAGCCTTCTGATGCACCCTTAGGCGTTATATACAGAGCCTGGCACGGCTCTGGAATTTGTGAGTGTATCCAATCAGTCTTATACTCATTTATTTGTAAATACAGTCAACACTATGTATTGTTTTTTCTTTATGTTGTTCTAGGATCTATTTTATGGAACATTATCTGCATATATCTACACATGTATAAGTATCCATAACTTTTCTGGTTATATAACACTGGTACTATTTATTAAAGAGACAAAGGCTCCTGTTGTGCTAGTTTAAAGCTGTGAAATCACGGCTTCTGCAAAATGCTGGATTGGTTTAAAGTAGATATTACGGAAAGTAGACTCCGACCAATCAGTTGCTTTTAAAATATCCTCCAAATGACAGCCAGCAAAGGAGGCCTTAGAAGCCATAGCACCTTGAATCGAATGAGGAAAAAAAATTTTTTTAAAAATGGAAATATCAACACCTGCCAAGGACATAAGCCATTTGACCCAACGAGCCAAGGTAGGAAAGGATACTAGAGTATGCGGTTTACGAAAGGAAATTAAAAGTTGAGGGTCTGATCCTGTCCGAAGGCAGCGGTACATGCTTCGTAAACACGTAGGCACGCCACCGGACAGAGTTGTGGTTTCAAGGGAAAAGCAGGGTACAAGACCGACTGGGAAGACGAGCATCGACAGAGTGCCCTAACATCTGATACTCTCTTGCACAAACTTAAACAAAATAGCATAACTAGTTTAGCCAAGATTTGTTTCAGGGATAAAGACTCATTATCTGGCCAATCGTTAAGAAAATTTAGCACCAGAGAAACGTCCCATAAGGAGGAATAGCGAGAAAGAGGCAGCCTTGCAAAATGGATGCCGCAGAGAAGACGACAAACAAATGGGGGATGTCCAATTAGGGCACCATCAATACCGGTATGACCAGCCAAAATAGCTGAATGGTAGAGGTTGACCGTCCGATATGCCTTCCTGTTATCATAACGGGGAAGTCAAAAGTTGGCGATAAGACCATCTTCTGCCTGTGGAGATATCTCCACAGCATGCTCCCCAGCCGTACAAATTCTATGACCACGTCTGGATTTGAACCGATAATGGCCCTGCCATTCCACGCCTCCACGTGAAGGAGCCACCAGTGGAGTTCCTCCTTCGCCTCCATATCCAATGTCACGATGTCCTCGTATGAGGCGCCGCCTCTGAGGTAGGATGCTTGAATACGTTGTAGGGCTCTGTAGTAAAGGGGCCCCGGGAATATGGCGGCCAGATGTTTGAGAGAAAGTTTTGGAGCTGCAAGAATGTGTCGAATTTCCTTTTTGATGTTCTTCAGTTTCGACATAGGCAGGTGCAGGGTCTGCAGAGTCTACAAGAAGACCCAGAAACTCTGTTGCTTGGGACTGAGTATGGACTTTTCCCAATTTATAATTAAGCCCAGGTTTTGTAGTAAAGTTGTGGTCCAACCGAGACGAGTATGGAGTAGGCGGACTGACTGGGATAAATGGATCCCATGACTGCGGAGGAGAGCAATAACCAGCTTCATGAGCTTGGTGAAGTAACAAGG
>OW240917.1:211839806-211909753 GCA_933207985.1 Pelobates cultripes
CATGGGGGTTGAGAGGTAGGAGGTATCACGACCGGCAGAGAGGCCGGAGGGACCGACAGTTGGGCCTGTAACAAAGCCTGCGTAAAGGACTTTGAAATAGATGATAACATAATGTCCATGGCAGATGCCAGGGCCTTGGACATGGACTTAGACACTGTTGTGTCCATGATTGCCCAAATTTCCTCAGAAGCTGCAATTCAGCTTCATCCCCAGAAATTACAGTGGGGAGTCCCAAGGGAACTTGGGGTTCAATTTGAGACCCAGAGGGTGAAGGCACATCTCTAGAAGTGATAGTGATAGAGTAGGATACAAAATTATTCATAATTAATAACTAATAATTAGTAATAATAATTATAAAATAAAATACCCACAGAACTGACTAAAATCCCAGGATTAAGTAACCCTCAGGAAAGTAGAAAGAAAGAATTACTCACAAATGCACTAATAGTAAAGAGGGGAGCTGGAGCAAACAGAGAGCCGTCCGACCACTAACTAATACTGGACACCAACTCCGATAAGGGAAAAAGGGGGGCGGTCTAGAGACAAAAACACAGGGAAAAATGGTCTCCGCGATTGGGTTTAACAGTGCTGGGTTATGCGTTCTGGTGCCGAACACGGTGTCTGTGCGAACAAGTAAGGCAGTGAGGACTTCTGACTGCTAAAGCAACTGGAATAGGGAGAATAAGTTGCTAAATGCTAAATGCAAACCGCTGAATTCCAAGATGCCCGCCAAACGTGTTCCTGACACAATGCGCACGTGCGCCCGAACAGACAGCTTTGAGAAACAGAGCAGAGCGCAAGCAGGTTGCGAACAAGAGGGGGGGGGGAACCAAGTGGAGAGTGCGGTAGCGCAGTAGAAGTAGCAGAAACCCCCAAAAAGTCTGACAAAAGGGAGGAGAAAGAAAACCCCAATAGGGAAAAGGGGGGTGATTCAGTCTACATAATTTTACTGTAAAGCACAATAAACAAACATAAAATAGCACTAGAAAAGGACCAGCAATCAATGTATTGGTTACAAAGGTAATATGAGAAATCACAGTATTAGTTACGAAAGTAATATTATGACAAATAAAGATCCCACAGTTAGTAAAGATAGGTAGAGTAGGGATAGGTGTACTTAACTGAGGCAGCAGCAAAGACAGAGGAAGTGGTCATCTATGTTCCACCTACTATAGGATAAGGATGTCGCTGATTGGATGTTCATGTTACTAGGCGTATATTGTCATTGTGAGGTTTATACCTGTTTTTTCTATTGATTTGCACTTGTTATTTCTTTGCTGCTGAGTTAAAGAAAGACTGCAGCATAATAGGAGCCTCCGTGTCTTTAATAAAAGAACACATTATATTCCCTGCTAAAGACCTTGTTAATATCCTCCTGATTGTGTGTGTGTTTTGGCTTTGCATTGTACAATCAGTCCTGGGCTCATTCCCATGTGAGTGTCTCTTGCGCGCCAAGTTCAAATCTTTGAACTTTTGAATCCATTGGTTTCTGATCTCGCAACATGTACCCTACATACCATACTCCCTGTAATAAAAATTATTTAAGTTGTATATCCATACAATGAAAGAAAATGAAATGAATACTTTAAATTTTTGTGACGTTTCACAATTTGCAGCTGTACCCTGGAAAATGAATAAATGTTTTACCAGTGTAAACTATTTTTTCAGTGATGAAATTTTAAGTTAGTAAATGGAAGGGAATATACTCATATCACATGATATTGTACTTCCTTGGTGTTAGTCTTATCAGCAAAGAAGCACATTGTTCTAGACCAGGATTGTGCAAGTCACTGTGAGTGGAAGGGAGGAGAGCTGTTGAAATGAGGTGTGATGGTAATTAGTTGTTATAGAATTGTGATTGACCCAATTTCAACCAACAGGTTTTTTTCTACGTCAAAAGATTGTAAAAAGGTTTTGGCTCGACCAAGTCCATGTTTTGGCCTTAATTTTCTTTTCCAACTTTTACCAACAGCTTAAAGGAACACTATAGTCACCTAAATTACTTTAGCTAAATAAAGCAGTTTTAGTGTATAGATCATTCCCCTGCAATTTCACTGCTCAATTCACTGTCATTTAGCAGTTAAATCACTTTGTTTCTGTTTATGCAGCCCTAGCCACACCTCCCCTGGCTATGATTGACAGAGCCTGCATGAAAAAAAAACTGGTTTCACTTTCAAACAGATGTAATTTACCTTAAATAATTGTATCTCAATCTCTAAATTGAACTTTAATCACATCCCCCTGTTCGGTAATATGTATCTCCCGAACGCCGTTCGTGCAGGTGTAGAGGAACTTGAACAGGCAGTAGGTCCATGGTGACCGATGTTCGCGGGAGTGCCTGGCCAAAATTAGTTTCAGGCACTCAACAACCAAGTCCCGCTGTCTGCGTTTGGGAGTCATGATGGTCTCCATCCATTGTCCTGACCACGTGCGTTCGCTTGCACGTAATGGCGGTGTCAGGGTGGTGGTCCGGTGCCCGGGACCCAGACACTGTCCGGGCGGCGGTGCATGGACCGGGACCCATGTATGCCTGATGTTCAGAGTAGGAGTCACAGTGTGGAAGTGGATTAACAGGGTAACCGCATGCCCCCTGGTGTTGAGCACCAGCGTTTGTGCAGCCACATACCAGAACCCTGAATCAGCTTATGTGGATCCCAGGAACTAAGAGCAGGTAATTAAGCAGACCTCCCAGGAGCTGAATAGGGAGGCTCTGCAGCAAGGATGTATCCAGTACTGAAGCAAAGCAAGACTAGGAGAGCAAGGCACCATACATGAAAACAAGACAAAACTAGGAGAACAAGGAAATACTAGAGATAGGCACCATACATGAACACAAGACAAAATTAGGAGAACCCAGAACCAGAGTAGGACAGAAAGCATTACCTAGAACATGTACACAAGACATGAGGAAAACAAGAACATAACATGGGCAGGACTGTACATGGACTGGGATTACAAGACAAGAGATACAAGAGGAAACATAGCTAAGCACTAATTATGAAAAGTATGGGGATTTAGTTACATTATATGATCATACATTGCACAAGCCTGCCAACAATGCCAATGTACCCCATATCTGGCAGGTCCTACACTGCCTAATGTATGCTAAAACAACCACACTATACCACTTACCTGCAAGAAAGGGCAGAGAAATGAAACACTGCTGCAGGTCCAAGCTGAAACAAAAGGAAAGTGGAAACAAGCGCGTGTGGCAACATAAAACAAACATTTAAGTGAATCCAAGAGACTGGGAAATCCAGGGACAGAATATAAGAATGAACCCAGAAATCCAGCAATAACAAAAACCAGACATAGACCAGAAAACCAGAAAAAACAAGCAAGGACAGCAAAAAAAAGAGTACTGGATACCAGAAGCAATTGCCAGAATGATCCGCAGCGAGGAACAGGACGTGACAGGCGGCCACCCAATGGAGCATTTTATTAATTGGTTCCAAAGCGTTTTTTCGTACAGGATACTGAACGTTCCACATTCTAATGGGTTTCTGGGGTGGTCCTTGTTCAGGAACCGAATAAACAAAAGAAGAATAAACATGAATCCATTTCCGCGAAAGGAGCCGAAAGTGATGGGGCTATTCCTTCACAATAGACATAAATACGGCTGTAATAATGTTTGATGCAGTAGTGTACACTTCGTTAAACCCACGTAATTACAGTAGCATTAAAGAAGCACTATATAGCGTTAGGAATACAAATATGTTTGACAGTCACACACACACAGGCAGTCATTAAGCTGAAGTGGTCTGGGTGCCTATAGTGGTCCTTTAAGAGTATTGTTGCTGTGAAGCTCTGTTATATACTCAGAAACACCAGCAATATTAAGCCCATAGAAAAATGGGAACATTGGGATAGAAAAGAGGGACAGAGGAATTTGGGCCCAACATAGGACAAATAAGAACACCTGGGAGGTATGCATTTAGTCTTAATGGCATCATTTAAAAGAGCGATGTTAGTAAAGCAAATTGCAATATTTGTATAATTTCAGCTAAAATGATGCTTGACATTTTAAAATGTCTGAAATGTTTCCAAAGTCATATGTTGATTTGAAAGCATCCAGCCCACTTGGAATTTCTTCAAGGCAAGTCAAATGACATCCTAGGTTGAGTTATGACCTCTGACCATCATATTCTGAATTTTGGATTCTCGTTCTTCATTCATTTTATTTGCTGGGAACCTTTTTGTAAATCCACCTCTAACCCGTGCAGATGCTGTGCTGTCTCACATTTCCACTTAGCATCCAAAGTCTTCATGGCTTAGCTGAGTCATCTGTTATATTCACCTCCTAAGAGACCTATAGCTCAGCAAAAACTGACACTGTGTTAAAACAGTGACACATTTCAAACCAGGCTATTTCTGTTACTTAAAGGGACACTATAGTCACCAGTACCACTACAGCTTAATGTAATGGTTCTGGTGTCTATACCATGTCCCTGCATGCTAAGCACTTCAGAGAAAAGGCAGTGTTTACATTGCTAAAAAATATGGTATACTATATACACCAATTAGTGGAGCGCTGAATAAATTTAAAGTGATAAAGGGGTTCACTTACCCCATCAATTTTGTGAATTAAACCTCTTAAGGATAATCATTAGAAAATACATGTAAAAGAAAAACAGAGAGAGATATAGTGCAGATGGTCTTGTGTATTATTAAGTGATGAAAGTTGAGTAACTATAACCACTCACGTGATTTGGAGCCTATATGTTATTGGCTCCGTAACATAGACCTTATTGTTACACCCCCTTCCTTGATGGTATTCCTCCAGAGAAACAGGAAAGAAGGAGAATAGGCCAGATGAGTAGTACTGTGTAAAACTGCAATATATGTAGTTATAATAGGTATTGTGGTCACCTTGTAAAAAGCCTTAAGTGCCTGGCTCTGAGGGTGTTCAGCAGTATGCAACTTCTAGGATGGCAATTACCACAAAGGATTCCTGAAGGCTTCATGGACTTAGATGGTATAAAAAGTAAATTTATTGTTTCCAAGTAAAAACACAATATTGTGAGTTATAAATAAAAAATAAAAAATGGAAATGTAATATACAAAGTCCAAATAAAAGTCCAAAGTCAGCCAAAACACATTTTATTCGTCTGTGAGCTTCCTCAGTCAGCTGTAATGTAGCCTAAGGAATGATTGTCTTTTAAATGTTCAGTCTTTTTCTTGGGACCTCCTCTTTAGAGTCACATGGTGTGTAGTTGAGCAATCCTGAACGTGGATTTGCTTGTGTTGATAGTATGACCTAGGTACACCTGTGATTTTGGAGCCCCTTTTGGGTAATTTGCTTTCCCACTTATACCTGTATATCTAAACAATTAAAGCTGTGGTCGCACAATGCCAGGGGCCTTAATATTCCGGAGAAACGCTCCCAGTTGCTGCGTCAGCTTTGGGCGGAGAGGGTGTCCGTGGCGTTCCTGCAGGAGACGCACTTCGTGAGTGGGGCCCACCCCAAGCTCGGAAACAACCGATTTCCACAAGGATACTATGCATGTCACCCAGACGCCAAGAAGACGGGCGTCGCAATCCTTTTCTCACATTTGATCCCGTACCAACACAAAGAATCACTCACAGACCCAGGCGGGAGATATCTATTCCTCAAGGGTACCATAGCAGATCGCTCCTACACGTTCGCCTGTGTCTATAGCCCGAACCGAGCACAACACACCTTCCTAGCCAAAACGTTAGCGAAACTAGAACGATTTAGGGAGGGACTGGTGGTTCTGGTGGGTGACCTGAATCTGCCGTTGGACCCGCGGGTGGATTCCTCGAAGGGCTCTAGCGCCATACCCACACATTGTCTTCACAAGGCCAGACGGGCCCTTAACTCGGTAGGGTTGGTCGACAGCTGGAGGGTTAACCCACCCTGAAGAGAGGGATTATACCTATTATTCCCCCACACATAAGCAGTATAGCCGTATTGACTACATCTTTTTGCCCCAGGAATTCCTGACACAACTCCAGGGCGCCACAATAGGGACCACGTGCCACTCGGATCATGCCCCGGTCACGGTGCAGATGCGCTCGCCTCTATTCAAACCAGCAGACCGTCAATGGAGGCTCAATGAGACGTTACTGTCGGACCTCGAGGCGCGCTCCACGGCCCAACAACTCCTTACCCAATATTTTGCAAACAATGATTCCCCGGATGTGGCACCACTAATGGTGTGGGAGGCGCACAAATGTGTCTTGAGGGGACACTTTATCTCCATAGGTACCAAGCGTAAGAAGGAGAAAGCGCACCGTATAGCAGAACTCCTGAAGACGGTAGCAACGCTGGAGAACACGCACAAACAGACTGTAGACGATGACACATACCTCCAACTGACGAACGCACGGAAGGCACTCTGGGAACACCTCTCCCAGGGACACTTACTCACCCTAAGGAAGTCGGCCCGGTTTTTTTACGAGTACTCTAATAAGTGCGGCAAACTCTTGGCCAGAATGATCCGGAAACAGAGGAGGTCATCTCACATTCATAAGATATGTACCCGAGAGGGTAGGATCCACAGCATGCCTACGGGAATCATGGGAGCCTTTCGGGCCTACTACTCGGACCTCTACAACTCACGGACAGATACCCGAGAAGCCTCAGAACAGCACAGGCGGAGGGGAATCGCCGAATATCTAGAGACCAACGTAACACGCAGACTGTCACCGGAGCTCGCCGAAGAAATGGAATGCCCCCTGACGCTGGAGGAGCTCAACGCAGCCTTGAAACGGTCCAAACCACATAGGGCCCCAGGACCAGATGGCTTTCCGCTCGCCTATCTCCGAACGTTCCAGGACACGCTCCTACCGCGCCTTTTGATGGGTCTGAACTCCTTACGGGACACGGGGAGCTTCCCCGCGGACTCCCTAGCGGCTACAATCACGGTCATCCCCAAAGAAGGCAAGGACCCCGCTAATTGTGCAAGTTATCGGCCTATCTCGCTATTAAACGCGGACTTGAAGCTTTTTACTAAGGCCCTATCCATGAGGCTAATGAGGATCATGCCGGATCTTGTCCACCCGGACCAGGTGGGCTTCATTCCGGGCAGGGAGGCGAGGGACGACACCATAAGAGCACTTAACATTATACACGTGGCTGCTAAGGCCCAGAAAACTACGGTCCTCCTATCGACTGACGCCGAAAAGGCGTTTGACCGGGTCGACTGGGTCTTTTTGGCTGAGACGCTGCGACACATGGGCTTCGGGCCCTACATGCGCGGTTGGGTTTCAGCCCTATACACCACACCAACAGCAAGGATACGCGTCAACGGGGCCCTGACAGAAGCCTTTTCCATCGGCAATGGGACCTGGCAGGGCTGCCCCTTGTCCCCCCTCCTGTTTGCCCTCACCCTGGAACCGTTCCTGGAGGCGGTCAGACGGGATGGGGGAATAACGGGGGTTAGGATAGGGAGCGAAGAACACAGGGTGGCAGCCTACGCGGACGACATGCTCTTCTTCCTGGAGCAGCCCGTGATCTCCATACCAAACTTATTACAAGCGTTTGCCGCGTATGGTAAAGTGTCCAACCTAAAACTGAATCTTGATAAGTCGGAAGCCATGCTGATAACACGCGAGAGGGACCTTGCCGACCACCTCCGCTCGCAATTCCCCTTTGCCTGGCGGGAAACAAAAGTCCGCTACCTGGGCACCTGGCTGCCGAAGGACCTCTCCCTCCTGTACCAACTCAACTTCCTTCCTATGCTCACAACTATACAACAGGACCTGGCACGATGGTCAGGACTGTATCTCACATGGTTCGGTCGCATTAGCGCAATCAAGATGAATATACTTCCGAGACTGCTTTATCTGTTTGCAACCCTGCCCACGCAGATCCCACAGGAATTCTTCCGGTTAGCAACCACGGTCATACGCAAGTCTGTATGGAACCAGAGACAGACGCGTATCCGCCGGGCGACCCTAGAGCGCCCCAAGATGGAAGGAGGAGTGGGGTTGCCATCTTTACTCATGTACTATCAAGCCGCGCACCTGCACAGGATAATCGATTGGCACGCCCTCCCGGGACCTAAACGATGGGTGACCCTGGAGAAGGAACAAACGCGAGGAGGCATCCCATCCAGACTATGGCTGGGGAGAGCCACCTATAGGGACCTTCAGACTACTAACCCTATCATAGACGCCACACTGAAAGTCTGGTGTAAGATGCGCTACGCCCGGCAGCTGACGACTTCCCCGAACCCCTTGACTCCCATCACGTTTAATCCAGACCTGGCGGGAGGATTATATCCGGCGGCTCTTACACGCTTCCAAGCCTCGGACTGGAACTATCTACATCAATGGAGCGAGGGTGGCAAGATCAGAAGCTTACGGGACCTAATGGGAGATCGACTCCCCACGCCGCTGGACTCTTTCCATTATCACCAGATAAAGGCATATCACGCACACCTACCGGGGAAGGCCCATATACATAGGCAGCTTACAGAGTTTGAACAACTATGCACCGATAGGAAACATATCGAACACACTGTTTCCCGTATGTACGGGTCCCTCATGCGGACGGCAGATTCGGGTCCCTTGGGATTCACCGGTAGATGGGAACAAGAGACTGGAACCCAGTTGACGGATCTAGAATGGGGAAAAATCTTTCTGCTGACCCATAAGTGCTCGATTAGTTCCAAATTTCAAGAAACTAGTTACAAACTTTTGACACGGTGGTACCGCACACCTGATACTCTTAGACACCTGACACGGGCGGACGTGGGGGAGTGTTGGCGTTGTGGGACGGAACCAGGCTCATATCTGCACATTTGGTGGTCTTGCCCACACATAGCTCCATTTTGGCAGATGATTAATACTAAGATCAGGGAGATTACAGACACAGACCTCCCCTTCCAACCCTTGCAGATGCTCCTGAACCATACACCTACACCCCTGAGCAAATACAAAAACTCGCTCACCATACAATTGCTCACCGCAGCCAAAACACTCATACCCCTACACTGGAAGGCCCAGACAATCCCCACATATAGACAGTGGGTGGATAGAGTGGAAGCCATCCACGAAATGGAACTCGTGACAGCCTCCCTGCAGGAGCGCTCGGACAAGTGCGCCCTCAAATGGTATCCCTGGAGCTCCTACCTTGAGAAGGGTGCAGCATGAGTAGCAGTAAGACCGAGGCCACACCGACTCAAGACGTATTACACAGTAAGCCTAGTAGGACACCCATAACCCTCGTCGGACGCCAACACAACATCTGACTCTTCCCGACAGAGAGAACTTAAGACCGCTCCAGACCAATAGATACAAATAGGGTAATAGGGTGACAAGACTATAAGGTCGACAGCCCCCTACTTGATACGGGAAGAACAGGATAGGCACTGGTCGACACAGGCGGACATCCGCCGGGAACACGGACGGGAGCCCTCCACCCCGAGGGTCCCACCATTGGAGGTGGAGATGCAGGTAACTAAACCAACACCATCCTCCTGGACGGGACCCAGACCGAGTGAGGGGTCCCACAGAGTTATACCCGTTTCCGACAGGAGGTAGAGAGAGCCCCATAGTCTTCACAGTGAGGCGAACTAAACCCCAGGATGTAAGGCGAGAGGAAAGTTGGTAGCCCTAGAGGGGGTCCATATAACATGGGCGAGTGGCAGGCTCAGGCCTCTATACAATGAACAACGCTACTCGATGGGCGGAAATTGTAGGTACTGTGTCTGCAAGCAATGATAGCATAGAGCATGTAAGCGTAGGACGGATAGGGGAGGGGGGTGGGAGGGCGGGGATCAGACGGGAAGACTGCTGCAAGGGAAGGGAGGAAAAGGGACAAATTGCCACACAACCGCTGTAAAGGGAATGTTGCCTTTTTTTTTCATGTTTCTCTGTTTCCTCACTGTATAACGCATTTGATTGGTATCCTGTACAGGATATGTGAAACAATAATAAAAAGTGAATGACAAAAAAAAAAATAATACACCCTCCTCCCTCCTCTAACTGGCGGAAACAACGCGGCATCTTAGATGTGCCCGTCATTCACACCAGTCCTTGGTAGTGCTGCCTCCCAACTGAGCTGGGGGGAGGTGTTGGCGCCGGACATGGGGGTGGTCTTCCCTTAGAATTGGCCAATGTTTGTTGATTATTTTCCTTAATTGTTGGTTACCCTGGCTCTAATTGCAGAAAATTGGTATGGTGTTATTAAATCCTAGTGTGACTGCATTTACTTCCTTTTTGGATAATAGAATTTCCCTTTCTATTTTCTGGACATGATTTAGATCGTCATTTAGATTTTTTTCTTTGTACCCCTTTTCCAGCAGATTGTTTTTTAATATATGTGCTTGTTCTATAAATTTGATCTCTTCTGTGCAATTTCTTCTAATTCTAATGAATTGTGATTTTGGGATTGCATAAAGCCAAGGTGCAAAATGACAGCTGGTGGTTTGTATAAAACTGTTACGGCTTGTCACCACACCGCAGCGGACGCCATTAATTTGAGCTCTGGCATAGAGAAACCTAATCTATCAAAATCCAAGAGCATCCTGCACAGACACAGGCTGGAAACGAAGGGTACAGCTGCAGCATTAACTGCCGAACCCGCAGATGCCCTTCTTTGCCACACCGGGCGCAAAAACCCAAACCCGAGGCGCTAAAGCCTACCACGTGGGACGATCCGGAGGCTGGGACATACAGAAATACCTGGGCCTCCGAGAGGCAGGTGAGATGGGGCGCAAGACACAGAAAATGCCTATACAAACCCCAAAACAGCAAGAGACATTAGCCATATGCTGTCAACTCCCCCCTCGCAACAGGCCCTACCACCACGGCCGGCCTCCCCAGCGTCCTCGGACGATGAGACTCACTTAGACAGCTCACACTCAAGCCCTCACCCTGCACCAACAGGCACGGCAGGGGATCACGGCCCGGCCTCTAAAAGAGACATACAAGAGCAGGTCTGCAGAGTAACCTGAAACAGATGTGGGAGGCAGATTTAGCAGCTTTAACCACCACAGTACAAGCAGTGGCAGCGCGCACCCGAGCTAATGAGACAGGGCTTGCAGGCCTATCACAAGACTACCGTACTCTGAGTGCCCAAGTCCAACAAATCCAAACCGCACAGGCCACAATGGCCAGACAGCTTAACGTAATGGACGACAGGGGCAGGAGGAAAAACTTAAAAATTAGGGGGATCCTCGAGACGCATCCCTTAGAAGAAATGCCTCATTACATCAGGCGCCTAGTGGGCTCCGTCCTGCCGGCGAAACAGGCCAAGCAATTCCTATTCGCCGGGGTATACAGGATTGCCAAGTCACCACAAGCACCCAACTTGGCACCACACGATCTCATCCTCCGCTGCTGCTCGATGACAGACAAGCTAGGACTCATAAAGGACAGTGATACCTTCAAGGTAATGCGTTCAGGAGCAGATTCACTTGTGTGTGACTTAGTTGGTATAGTTGAATAAAACTAATATCTAGAACACTGGATGATGACTTCACCAAAATGTATGGTGTGTATACCTTTAAATCTGCTACAGGCAGATTCTGTTTGGTACACACCAAATAATCTGCTTGATACAAAGCAGTTTCTAAGTACAGAATAACCATATAAAAACCGGTTACCTGTTGGGTATTTAGTTTACACACTATTATATATGGTGTGTGTATCGCTTTAAGTGATCCGTTGGGAGACTAAACAGTGCACAAAACAGTATTGAACTTTCAGTAAGGAGATATGTAGATATTAGTTTTATTCAGTGTTCTAGATATTAGTTTTATTCAACTATACCAACTAAGTCACACACAAGTGAATCTGCTCCTGAACGCATTACCTTGAAGGTATCACTGTCCTTTATATTTCCAGACAGGTTTTGGGTGTATTCCTGTCTCTGTTCAGTCTCGAGCCATTCACTCTAAGTCATACAGAAAAAGGATAGGGGGCACTCCCGGGACCTGAATTTTGCATGAAAGGTGCTGCCGCAGTGACCAAACTTCATACATAAGAAAATAAATAGTTGCAGCGCACTCAGACTACAAAAAAATAATACAAAGAAGGCTACTAAAATGCCTATATGAGAATAAATATGGGGATTTAGTTCCACCATATGGCCATATGTTGTTAAGCCCACCACTACTTTCAAAGTACCCCAATATTGGTGGGTCCTACTCTAAAAATGTGGGGGACAAGTTAAATAGTACTAGTGTTAAAATAACAAGTGTTAAATTAAATCCTAATAAGAGCATAGTGAGTATACAAAAATAAGTGATGAAAGCAACTAAAAACAGTGTTAAAACTAAACAAACTAAAATTATTTGTTTAGTTTTAACACTGTTTTTAGTTGCTTTCATCACTTATTTTTGTATACTCACTATGCTCTTATTAGGATTTAATTTAACACTTGTTATTTTAACACTAGTACTATTTAACTTGTCCCCCACATTTTTAGAGTAGGACCCACCAATATTGGGGTACTTTGAAAGTAGTGGTGGGCTTAACAACATATGGCCATATGGTGGAACTAAATCCCCATATTTATTCTCAGATAGGCATTTTAGTAGCCTTCTTTGTATTATTTTTTTGTAGTCTGAGTGCGCTGCAACTATTTATTTTCTTATTCACTCTAAGTCAGACTCCCTCACCTTTCTGTGTTGCATTAGGCAGACCAGTTTTTATTTAAGCTAGGACTCATGGCTGCTTTTCGGGGGAAAACCCCATATGACTTTGAAACAAGCCAAATATCCCCTTTTCAGGATCTAAGCAGAGACACACTCTTATGGCGCAAATCAATGCAGCCACTCACCGCACAGCTGCGGGACGCAGGGATCACCCATAGATGGGCAATGCCAAAAACCCTATGGATCGCTAAGGAAGGACAAAACTATAAGGTCTCAGATCCCAAGGAGGGCCCGGCCCTGTTAGCCACACCGGGCCTAGCTGACCAACCTGTAGCTGCTGCCACCACCCGCCCTCGAACGACGCCCAGGACAAAGACGTCCCCACACCCAGAGGAAAACGCGGCAACGCGACCTGACCACAAGTCTACCGCCACAAAGCTCTGTTTCAACTCCGGGACACTTTATGTTATGTTATGCTATGTTACTGATTTACTTTTAATTAGCCTCCACATACCGACAGCTGGGCATATTTCAAGCGAGATAATTGCCTTAACTTACCCACCAGGCCATTAGGAAATGATTGTTACACCCAGAGATTGGCTCTCTGTGCTCCGGTGCACGATATTGCACCCCAAGTTACAGGGGCGCTACACTCCATGGAGCCTCCCTACGTAAGCTACTGGTCAGTCCACACACGCCTCTGCAACCTGCAGATCACATAGTCGGACCACAACCGCTCTCACAGGCCCCACTTCCCCCAGACTATATATACTAGCAGTGCTTCACATATAACAAATGTCACAGACGACAGCGTATCACCCAGCCCACGCACACCT
The DNA here is from genome assembly GCA_933207985.1 of Pelobates cultripes. Taxonomy (NCBI): domain Eukaryota; kingdom Metazoa; phylum Chordata; class Amphibia; order Anura; family Pelobatidae; genus Pelobates; species Pelobates cultripes. Next base: position 211,853,212 of record OW240917.1, read on the forward strand.
CACGCTTCCCTACAGGACACAGGGCAGCGCAAACCTCAGTGACTCACTCCTAGACACAGAGGGTCAACTGCTCTCAAAACCATGGGGGTCCAACCTCAAACGGGCTATTACAGTGACGCCAGGTGTAACCACTGAGGGCAACCCAGAACTCACCCCTGTCTACCTAGCTTTGACAAAATTGGACTCCGACAGCGCTGTCGGCGACCTCGGAGGGTTATAAACCCTTAATGACAACCTACTACAACTCGTTAAAACCTATCTGACCGTTATCCACATATAAAAAGATGCAACCTGACCCTATAACATACCATATTTAAATGTTGAATATTTTGACACGGCTGTTGTGGCTATACTAAACACTTGTATTCTTTACTGCACTGAAAAATAAAGATAAAAAAAAAAACTTAACATCAACCTTTTTAAAATGGGCCCTTGTTTTAATTATGCTGTCTTCAATAAAAATTTCTAAATCTAAAAAATGAACTTCCAATTTACTAAAATTTGTAGTAAAAATAATTCCACAGTCATTATTATCAAGTTGGGTAAAACTTTTTTAATAGGGATTCCTCCGTATCCTCCAAGATAAAAAATAGGTAATCTATGTAACGGCGAAAGGTAACGAGGCCTTCCACCCATCCATTACCATGTTGGATAAACTGAAGCTCCCAATGGGCCATAAATAAATTGGCATAGCTGGGTGCGAACCTCGTTACCATCGCTGTTTCGAAGGCATGTAGATAAAAATCCCCATCATACCAGAAGTAATTGCTAGTTAAAATTAGATTAATTCCTTCCATAATAAAACCAATGTGTTCTGGTGGGAATTTCTGTGATTGTTCTAAAAAATGTCTGGTGGCAGCGCAGCCCCTTTCATGTGCAATGATCGTATAGGGGGAACTTAACGTCTGCCGTTACTAAAAAATAACTGTCTTTCCAACTTAGTTCATTGATGTGTCTTAATATGCTACTTGTATCTGGTAAATAGCTCGGTATATGTTTAACTATTGGTTGTAGGCACCGGTCTATGTATTCAGATAGTCTGCATCATATAGAGCCGATGTCTGAAACTATGGGTCTTCCTGGGGGTTGGGTTGGGTTTTTATGTACTTTTGGGAGGTGATATAGTACAGGGATTTGGGGGAAATCAATTTTTTTTTTTTTATTATTCTTTATTTTTGTAGTGCGTACGATTATAACAGTTGCTTATGAGGTACCCCAAAGGCATTCCTCTAGCGCATTATGAACAGTTTAAACATAGGGGTAGACAGTAGATCTTGCACTTTTTTTTTTTTTTTTGTGATAAGGAGATAGACAGGATAGATTTACGTTGCTTAGATAGTTTCAAAAAAAATAGCATAAAATAACATCGCTTTTTACTTTCTAGATAGTAGATTATTATGCTGTGTCATCGTCTAGCTATTTTTATCATGTTTTACTTTTGGGGTGTCTGAGAACACATGCACAATTTTACAGCATTTTTATGGCATTCACAATGTGGCAGTGTAGTCGGCACATTTTTATATGATATGAAGTTAACAGACTAGTGGACTACGCTTATTTAAGATAACATGCTTTTAACAATGCTAGTCGCGCTTTAAGATTATACATCTGTAGCTTGTGTGTAGTGCGACATGTATATCTTAAAACATAGTGAAGTGGTTCACAAATTACTGAGCCAGCAGAGGCAGCATTATGCTATGGAATTCAGGCTAGTGTTTCAGGTTTCATGCATATGAAGCTTATTGAGGTAAAGAAAATATAAAGGGAAAGAAATAATATTAAACTGTATGCTTATATCTTAAGAGTACTATACAAGCGAGGTATGCCACCCCGAGGTGCTTTAGTAGCTAGTGCAGTGTGAAATTATTTGGAACAATGGTGCAGTCAGCAGGCATACCAGACGTTCAACAGAAATGTCCATCTTAGCATTCAGTTAGATGTAGAGGGGCGATTTCTCCTGACTGTGGGTGGTGTGATTGTTGGTCCGGCAACCTTCTGTGCAGTCAGCCTGTGCCTGTCATGGGCAGGATGCATTCCCAGGTTTTGGGATGGCTTGGGAGGCTCAGTAACCCAGGCTGGGTCAGTGTTTTCATTCTTTTTAGGTGCCTGGCTGGAATAAAGTTCTTAGGTTGGTTTGCGTTCCAGGGCTTTTCGGCTCGGCGGGTCCGTGCGGCCGGGAACGAGTGTTCTCTAATGCGGGGGTTCGAGCAGCGCCCCTCCGGGAGTGTTGCTGTGTTGCTCGTTGGTATCTTTTGGGCTGCTTTTCCGGCTGGCCTTGGGTACCTCTTCTGGACTTCCCGAGGTGAGCGCCTGTCAGGACGGATGTTTGGGCACTGTGTGATACAGTTGGCTGCTGGATGAGACCGCTGTTATGGCCGCCGATGAATGTTGTCGGCCTTGCTGTGGGAGTTCCTTGGTCTGTTGCGAGGTTGGCAGTCTCTGGCGGTGGAAGGTCGGGTGCAGTGTGAGCTGGTTCCGCTGCCCTTATGGCTTGGGCTCGGCCTCCTCCGCTGTTCGCCTGTGGCGAGTTCCGTGTAGTGGGCTGGTAAGTAGTCGCTTGTGGGGTTGCGGTGTCTAGTGTAAGGAGCTTGAGTTCTTCTGGCCCCTTGGGCTCTTGTCCAGAGACCCAGTTTGTTGCTCCACTCCCTGCGAGGGTGCACTCTCTCTCCCCGGCCCCAGCGCACATGGCATCCGCCATCTTGGATGTCGTGTTCAGGCCTTTGAGCGGGATGGTAGTATCTCTGGACCCTGGATGTGTAGCCTCTGGGTGAGGACCGGGATCACCCCTGCCGGTCCAGAGGGGGGGGGGACAGGGCCAGGACCGCCCGGGTCTTGATCTCCGGCTTCGTACCATTAGGCGGGATAGTGGGGCAGCGGCCGTCTGTCCCTCTCACCGCCGGCGTAGGCCCCAACTTATTCGTTGCGGGCTTCACCTCCTGGGGACTGTAGCTCCGGTAGCCAGCCTCTCCCAGGATCCGGTAACTTCGTGGTTCTGAAGACCCTTGCTGCCGGTCAGTAGTTGGGTCATTTTCCATAATTTTTAAGCATATTTGTGGGTGTATTGCAGGAGCTGAACTCATGTGCGACCGTCCAGCTCGGCGGTCCGGCCCCGCCCCCGGGGAAATCAATTTTAAGATAATTTAATTATTTTTGATTCAGAATTTCTTTTTCTAAACCTTTCCTTAAATAGCTGTGAAATTTCTCTTTTAAGTTGTTTGTGGGATCCATTTTTAGTTTCTTATATGTGTTGTTATCTTTTAGTAATCTTTGGGATTCTTTATTGTAGTCATCTATTGTCATAAGGACTATTCCGCCACCCTTATCCGCTGGTTATATTATGATGGAATTGTCTTTCTGAAGGTTTTTTAAAGTTGTGTATTCCTTTTTGAGATTTTGTTGATATTTTTTTTTTTTTTAATCTTATGTATATCCCTCATTACCATTTTCTCAAAGGTTTTCATCTCGCTTAATATCATATTTTTAGGGAAAAACGTTGATTTTTCTTTTAAATTTATATGATCATATTTGTCCTCGTGTGTTTTTAGAGTTAGAGTGGGGTTCTTTTGGAAGTGTTTTTAAACATAGTGTTCTTTTAAATCTGTTGAGGTCTACGTATGTGTCACGGCTCCCAGCACGCCGCGACCGCGCAGACAGACTGAGCTTACCTGCTCAGCGGCGAGCCGGGAACCGCTCCTGCGGATCTTCCTGGCAGTTTTCCCTAAACAAAGATGGCGCCACCATGCAGTCACGGCCATCATTGACTCCGCCCCCAGGGTTATACGAATGTGCGTGTGACGTCACAACGCCGACGCACACGCACCTTCTGGGGTCAGGGGTCACACAGGGGTGACCAATTACAGTCTAAGGAGGGATATTTAAATCCCTGAAGCTTCCCAGTTCTTTGCCCTGTTGTGATTTCCTGTCCTGGTTCCCGAGAGTAAGTTTTCTATTCCTGTTATTGCTATTCCCGGTATTTTGACCTTGGCTATTCCTGACTACCCCTGACTTGGCTTGTTTAATCGGTATTATGTATTTCTGGCTTCCTTGACCTCGGCTATCCCTTGACCATTCTCTGTCTTAACGTATTAGTCCGGCCATTCTAAGGACCGGTTTACGTTCAATCCTTTCTGTTCTGTCTATGTAGATGTTACATAGTCCTGCGTGCTGGACCACAATAGGAGTCGTGACAGTATGTTTCAAATTTGTTTAGACTCTTTATCGGTGCGAATTTCAAACCTTTTTGTAGTAGTTTGATTTGGGGAGTATTTAAGGTATGTGGAGTTAAATTGAAAATTCCTACATGTTTTTCTCTTTCTTTCTTATTTATTGGTTTCGCCTGTCTCTTTTCTCCTCTGTATGTCCATTCCTCCTCTAGTTCCCCTTCCTCTATGCTTCTCTGTCTTTTTTGTGGTGATTTCTGTTGGTGATGAGGTTTGTGTTTTTCCCTGTGTCTTAAGTTCCAAAAATCCTCTTGCTGAGGAGTTCTGGCTAGGGTTTCATATCTATTTGAGGACGGTATGTGAGACAATCTTCTGGTGCTTTGGCGTATTTTACTTTGAGCGGTTAAGTATTCATCTGACCTCACCCTTTTTTCTGTTCTTGTACGTGTTTTAGGGATGTTTTGAAATGTCGGTCTAGATGCATGGAAATATCCTGTTATGGGGCTGGTTTCTCTTGGTTGATTTCTTTCCATCACTGATTTAGTTACTCTGTGATCTATTATTTTGTATTTGGTTTCAATGTTGTTTTCTTTGTATCTTACTGAATGTTGTGTGGGGTGTCCTTTTATTCCTATAGTCCGGTCTATATTCTGCGTGATTCCTTTACCCATATGTTCGGACTTCATTTCTGTTATAATCCGTTTTGTCCCTTGAATATTTTCTTTTCTTGATTTAGATTGTGTCTTTTTCTACCTTTTCTAGGGAATGTTGTATATTGTCAGTGATTCTTTAATATTTTTCAGAGTTGGTATGGTTTAATAGTCAAGTTTTTCCAAATTATATTCCCTTCTAGTGATCAGAGTTCTCATCATAGTAAAGGAGAAATAATCTAGCATCACTGCCCACTCGTCCATGAATGTTTTATCATCTTGATCAAATGAGGGGAATTTAAAGAATCCTTATCCCCTGGAGGTAATTTTATCTCTAATATATTTTTCCAGTGTAGCTATTTCCCATTTAATTCTTATTTCCTTATTTAGGGTTTTTTTCTAAATTTCTTTGACCTGATCAATCTGATTGAAGAGATTTTCTTCTCCATCAAATAATTCATGTTTTTTTTGCAGTGATCTTTTTTTCTTTGTTCAAATAGTGACATTGTGCAATATGGCAGATAGTGTACACAAAAGTGCAAACTTAAGTTAAGTGCAAACTTAAAAAACAACAGTCTCTTTGCAGAGATAGTGAGTGATACACCAGGCGCTGGATGGCGGTTCTGACGAATGGAGTCTCCCATGACGTCATTTCCGCCAACCACGAACCGGTACCTATACCTCTAAGCCACCAATGACCAACTGTTTAGATATACAGGTATAAGTGGCAAAGCCAATTACCCAATATGGCTCCATAAACACATGTGTACCTAGGTCATACTATCAATACAAGCAAATCCACGTTCAGGATTGGTCAACTACACACCATGTGACTCTAAAGAGGCGGTACCAAGAAAAAGAATGAACATTTAAAAGACAAACATTCCTGAGGCTACATTACAGCTGACTGAGGAAGCTCACAGACGAGTGAGACACGTTTTGGCTGACTTTGGACTTTTATTTGGACTTTGTATATTACATTTCCATTTTTTATTTTTTATTTATAACCTACAATATTGTGTTTTTACTTGGAAACAATAAATTTACCTTTTATACTATTTAAGTCCTTGAAGCCTTCTGGAATCTTTTGTGGGAATTACCATCCCAGAATTTGGCATACTGCTGAACACCCCAGAGCCAGGTACTTAAGGCTCTTTACAAGGTGATCACAATACCTATCATAAGTACACATATTGCAGTTTTACACAGTACTACTCATCTGGTCTATTCTCTTTCTTTCCTGTTTCTCTGGAGGAATACCATCAAGGAAAGGGGTGTATTGCTGCCCAAAGAGCAATAAGTCCTATGTCACGGAGCCAAAAACATATAGGCTCCAGACCATGTGAGTGGTTATAGTTACTCATCTTTCATCACTTAATAATACACAAGACCATCTGCACTATATATCTCTCTGTTTTTCTTTTACATGTATTTTCTAATGATTATACTTAGAGGTTTAATTCACAAAATTGATGAGGTAAGTGAGCCCCTTTATCACTTTAAATTTATTCAGTGCTCCACTAATTGGTGTATATAGTATACCATATTTTTTAACATTGAAAACTGATTGTGGAAATAAGGGTACTCCACTTTATGTGTTTGAGCTGCTTTTTTGTCTAGGCACTTTAGAGTATCACTCACTATCTCTGCAAAGAGAATGTTGTTGTTTTTTAAGTGTTTACATTGCTGCCTAGTAACACATTTAGGAGCACTCAGACAGCGACTAGATGTGCTTCCTATCACAGTGTACAGCACCTATGTAACTGTGCATGTGCAATAGCCTCCCATTGCCTTCTTATGGGAGAGCATTGCATAGGCTGAGATCATCAAGATTATTGATCTTGGTGAGTTTAAACACCTTTTTACTGCAATCTAAGTGGAGCTATGGTCCTAAATAGTTAGTTTAACACTATAGTGTTAGTTTAATATGCTAGTTGACCACGTTAGTGTTCCTTTAATATGCATGGTAAATGCAGCGGGAGAATATGTTAAATCATGTGGAATATTTGAGAACTTTTCTTAACCCCTTAAGGACACATGACGTGTGACGTCATGATTCCCTTTTATTCCAGAAGTTTGGTCCTTAAGGGGTTAAAGTGGAAATGTTTTAAAAAAATTTATCTTGGGAAAAAAAATCCTCATATGAATGGTGTTGCTTTATTTAGGAACAGAAAGTGGAGTTGTAAAATTAAACAGTCTCATTTTTTTCCCCTTCAACCTGGATAAATGTATTATTTCTCTGTATTATTTGAAACTTATACATAACACATATTCTTACTGACTAAGTTATGATTAGATTGATTTGTTTGAAAAGCACGATCACAAATGGTGAGAACATGTGCACGTTGATTGGTAGCGACATTTGTAAAACAAAAGTCAGGAATGTAATAGCTTCCAACCTAGTGGTACTATAACATATTTCTACACTTCCATGTAGTTTATTGCACCATCCATGACTGTTTAAATCATATTATACAGTCATCTAGAAAGCCCTAAATACTCAATAGTATCTTATCTCCCATTGTATAAATAAGGAGTATCTGTTTCTACTTATCTGTATCTAAAAGCCAAACATATATGCGCCTATCTCCCTTACTGTTTCTTTTTCTAGGACCATTGCAGCTGGCCTATCCCAGACCATCGTTTAAGACCAATGTAAAAGGACAAACGTGATGGACATGAGTCTTTTTCCATTATCTATTTTATGTAACTATGCTTTATACTGATCAGAAAATGTCAAGAAGCTGTTTTTTTCCTTCTATACTGTGTGTTCTTTTTCTTTATTCAACCGTTATAATGGATAACCCAGTCCAGACTTTTGGAGCCCCCTGTCTTGAGGATTCAAGGGTCCTACTATTGTTTTATTCCATGACCTAAGAAAAACAGAAAAGCAAGGAACCCCTAAAAAAGGGGGACCTGCCAAAGTATGTGTCTGGGGCAACCAGAAAAGGGGGGTAACCCTCACATATACTTGTGTAGAAAAGACCAAAGAAGAGAGACCCACAGGGTCAGAGTTAGGAAGCCCCTAAGTAAAGTTATATGTATATAAAACGTAACTTTTAATAGTAATTGTTAAAAAACATCCACATTGTTAAAAAATGGTCTGAAAAGATAGGGAGACCAGAGAAAAACTAAATACAGATTACTAGGTGAGGGCAAAATATCTAATTCTAAGGCCACATGAGTGGATCTCATGTAAAGTGAAAAAAAGCCCTTCCCTTACTGTACTCTTCCTTTGTGCTGCTAGATGTAATATAAACTACTGGCTCTGTGGAAAGCGCTGACTAAAATCAATGCTGGGGTATGGCAACAAAGTGATACATATAGACAATCTAACAGGGGATAAAATATGTCAGTATATCAAGGTAGAGAAAATACATAGTATCCCCTGGTGTGAAATCACAGGGTGGAAGGCAGAGAACATCCCCCTCCCCACACAGGGGATCTTGCAGCTACCAATAAAAAATTAGATTCCCACCAACCCCCTTGGGTAACCCAGATAGTCAGCCCAGTAGGAAAGCTTGAAAAAGCCCTAGCCAAACATCCACGCAGCAAATGAACTCTCCCTAGATCTATCTATAGCGAGAGATACAAATATGGGAAGAGATTGAGTCGCTGGTCTCACTGCCTAACACGTGTTTCGGCACTATAAAACGCGCCTTCTTCCGAGGCTTAGCAAACCCCAAACTGTACAGGAGGCTGTTTAAATAGCCGTATGCCGCCAGTAGAGAAAAAGGGGGGGTGTGCTTACTGTTCGGGCTTAGTTTTTTGGCGCGAACAGTAAGGGAAGGGCTTTTTTTTCACTTTACATGAGATCCACTCATGTTGCCTTAGAATTAGATATTTTGCCCTCACCTAGTAATCTGTATTTCGTTTTTCTCTGGTCTCCCTATCTTTTCAGACCATTTTTTAACAATGTGGATGTTTTTTTAACAATTATTATTAAAAGTTACGTTTTATATACATATAACTTTACTTAGGGGCTTCCTAACTCTGACCCTGTGGGTCTCTCTTCTTTGGTCTTTATTTCATGACCTGCCAAGACCATAAATAGGGTCAGGTTTTGCAACTATTGTGTTCTGGCTGCTCCGTACATTACATCTTCTATATAGGAAAGCCCCCTACAGGACTAAAAGACAGATGGTGGCCAGAAGGCCAAAGAATCCCCTCTCCCACCAAACCAATCGTCTTTAGGAAAAAACTTGAGCCAGGTTCCACTGCACCATTTTCAGTATCAGTGAATCACACACAAAAAAACTAAACACAAAAAAGAGTATGTAAGACTGTGCTGTGAAGTGGTCTTGGTGTAGTGTCCCAGTCTCACTTAGTCCTGAAATGTAAAACATTGCAGTTTTCGAGAAATTACAAGACAGCCACTAAAGGCGCTACCTGGATTTTCACAGTGTTTGGCTCTGTGAAACGACGCTGGATGATGTCATGTGCTGCATCACTGAAAATCCCATAGGAATCAATGCTTTTTGATGGGAAAGGTCTAATGCGCGTGCGGCACTCACTGCGCATATGCATTAGGTCCCCCTATCAGTTGACTTCAGAAAATGAGCGTGAATTGGCACTGGAATTGAGTAAATGAATAAAGGGTACCAGTAAATTAATCCTTTATGAGCCACAGTGGGGTTTTGCAAAGAGAGGGGTCACAGGGCACCAGGGCCGCCACCAGAAATTTTGGGGCCCCTAACTGAGCTCAGGGTCTGGGCCCCTGGGGGCCCACCTCCAAAACCGCCCACAGAGACCGTCTCCAAATCCCACCCACAGAAATACACACACGGACACAAACGCATTCACTGATAAAAAAGGACACAGATACACACACACACATACACTGATACATACTAACAGACACACATACTGATACGCATATAGGCTTACATACTGACACACACATACTGAGACATATACACATATACAGACACACAGACATACATAGTGACAGACACATACTAACATACATACTGACACACATACTGATACGCACATAGGCATACATACTGACACACACATACTGAAACGTACACACATATACAGACACACAGGCATACATAGTGACAGACACATACTAACATACATACAGACACACATGCATAAGGACATACAGACACATTCATAATGACATACAGACAGACATTCATACTGGCATACACACATTCATACAGACAGACATACACACATTCATAAAGACATGCAGACATACATACACTGACATTCATACACGCATACAGACTTGCATATAGGCATACAGACATGCATACAGACATACATTCATACTGGCATACATACAGACATACATACACTGACATTCATACACACATAACATGCATACAGACATACAGACATGCATACAGACAGACAGACATCCATACATAATGACATACATATATACACACAGACATAGACATACATACATACAGACATACATACAGACATACATATACACACACAGCTCATTTTCCAGCCACCCTCCTCTCTCTTACCCTGTCTCTGCAGGAGGGTGGCTGGGGCTGATGGTACTGGGAGTCAGCTGGCTCTCCCTCTTCATTGCCGGGCGCGCGCTCCTCCCGCGTGGAGTGAGCTGGGAGGAAGTGACCACTTCCTCCCAGCAGCACTTGCGCTGCGGCAGCATTTTTTTTTTAAAGGGGCCCGGTTGCGCTATACCATGGCCACAGCGCTGACCGGGCCCCTGAAGATATGGGACCCATTGGGTTGCCCTAAGTGCGTGGGCCATCCGATGGGCCCCATCAGCATGCGGGCCCTGGTGGAACTGCACCGGCGGCAGTTCCGCCGCTACACGTGGGGCCCGGGCGGCCGGGCCCCCGGGCCCATGACAACTGTTATGGTTGTCACACCCTGATGGCGGCTCTGCAGGGCACTATAGTGTTAGGAATACAACTTTCCTTTATTGTAGCAACAGGATCTTATTTATGTGTGAGTAGACCTTCCATGTGTCCTGAGGCTCTTTGGAAGTTTAGAACATTCCCCAGCTGTCTGGCACTAAACGTGATGCAGTTTTGGAATTCTCTCTGAGATGATTACCTTTAGCATTACAAAAGTTGCGGTGAGACTGAAAAGTGACAGAAACTCCCCGCAGATTAATTTAATTTAAAAAAATCTGCAATAAGCAAAAAATAAAATAAAAATTGATCAGTGGTCAGTTTGTCATATGCAACGACAAAATGAAAACGCCCTCTTATACTGGTACATTTATTCAATGCTACTTAAAAGCATAGTGATGAACATTTTAGCAGTCAGAAACATACTGGATCACTGGAAATTTTTAACACAAGCTGTGAACTTGTCTCTGTCCTTTAATAGTCATTGATATCTGGCAAAAGTTATTTTACTGGTATGTTTCAATTTTATTGACTGATCTTTTGCATCATTAAGCACAAGACCTGCTTTCATCATATATCAGGTGGGTATAGCGAGGAGGAAACCTATGCTTGCAGTCGGATTGGCTGCTGAAAAGAGGCAGTGGCTGCAGCAGCCAATGAGATGCTATTCCACAGCTTCTATTGGAATGAGATTTCAGTGTTCTTTTATGTAACAGGTTACTTGAGTTCATGATATTAACATAGTGGAGCTGGATCTGCACACACTCTCTGTCTCACTGGAAACGCTTGCAGTGTGGCTTCAACCCTTACTGAAATCTGCTTATTTGTATGTAAATGTAATGCAAATTGCTGGATATACATATTTACCACTACAACTGATTTTAAGTAGGTGATTACAAAATAGCTAATTTAAAGATACTGACACACCTATTCTGTGGTTTATCTTTGGATTTGTTTAATTAGCTGTTTTTCTTGAACGCTTAGTTTTTATAAATGTTTTGAGAATAATATTTATCAAATATAAACTAATTTTATCCAAAGCTAAAACTGTGTACTGATAAAGTGCAACAGTGAGTAAAGTGTATTTATAAAAGGCTGCCAATTAGCTTGAATTGCCTCTCTCAATTAAATATATAGTGCAAACAGTTAAAAAAAAATAGGGCGTGTCTGGTGCAAATTGTGTGCAAAATACGAATAAATGTGAAATAAATCACCATAAATCAGTGTCAGTGCATCAAGACAGGTATTTGAGTACCTTAAAGGGATACTATAGTGCCAGGAATACAAAGCTGTATTCCTGGCACTATCGCTCCCCCTGCCTACCCTTCCCTCGCACTCCTCCGTCCCCAGCGAATAAAGGGTTAAAAAACTTTTATTTATTCACTGTGTCCCTCGGCACTGGGTTGACGGACCACCCTCTCCGAAGGCCCGTGACAAACAGGCACTGACGCGCACGCACTAGACCTCCCCCCCCCCCTATAGGAATCCCCCCAATGCTTTCCTGTGGGGAAAATTCAACGCTGGAGGTCCTCATGCAGTGAGTACTGGACCAAAGATACTTTTTCAATCCAGGAGACAGCGACTAAAGGCAGACTTAGAGCTGCAATGTAAAGATGGCATATTCACTGGAACTGCAGTGTTTTACATTGCAGCACTAAGTGCAAAAAGGACACAGCACCCAGACCACTTCAATGAACTGAAGTGGTCTGGGTGCCTATAGGGTCCCTTTAAGATTCAGCATTTGAAACAAAGAGAGAGAGAAAATATATGTGCAAATGTAGTATAGTATTTAATAATAAACAACAAAATGTCTGTACAATTGACAGACAAAAGAAAAGCACAACCAAAAGTGTGTTAATAGTGCATTGTCCCAGTGGACACTTATCTCCAATCAGTCAAACCAGCCACTGAGAAGAGATAAGGACTGATTGGAGGTAAGTGGCCTTGGGGCAAAGTGCTATTAGCACACTTTTGGTTGTGCTTTTCTTTTGTGAGTGTCTGTCCATTGTGTATATACATGTAATAGTTCGTTATTATTATTATCATTATTAATATATTTATATAGCGCCAACAAATTCTGTAGTGCTTTACAATGGGTGGACTAACAAACATGTAATTGTAACCAGACAAGTTTGACACACAGAAACAGAGGGGTTGAGGGCCCTGCTCAATGAGCTTACCTGCTAGAGGGAGTGGGGTAAAGTGACACAAAAGGTAAGGGAAGTATGAGGGAAGTAGATTGGTAGAACAGTATTCAATGAAGACTTAATGTGGTTTGTTTTTTTGGAGCCATTAACAGTTTAACAGCTTTTGTGAAAAAGTGGGTTTTTAATGTTTTTTTGAAGGAGTGGAGACTAGGTGAGCATCTAACGGAAAAGGGAAGGGAGTTCCACAAGAACGGTGCAGCTCTAGAGAAGTCTTGGATATGAGCATCAGAGGTGGGAGTACGAACAGAAGATAGACGCAGGTCTTCAGTAGAGCGTAAGGGTCTAGGCGGGACATACTTGTGTATTAGGGAGAATAGATAGGTGGGAGTAGCATTATGTAGAGATTTGAAAACAAGAACCAGAATTTTATATTGAGCCCTATATCTTACGGGAAGCCAATGCAGGGACTGACAGAGGGGTGAGGCATGGGAGGTGCGAGCGGACAGGAAGATGAGCCTCGCCGCCGCATTCATTATAGACTGCAATAGGGCAAGTTGTGAGCAAGTAAGACCAGTGAGAAGTGGATTTCAGTAGGCAAGGAGAGAGAGAGAGAGGACAGTGGCACGGACCAGCACCTAAGCTGCATCTGGCGTTAAATAGGGGCGGATGCGCGCAATGTTTTTGAGATGGAAGCGACAGGACTTGGCGATAGACTGGACATGAGGGGTAAAGGAGAGATCGGAGTCAAAGAGAACACCTAGACAACTAGCCTGCATGGTGGAGCTGATGGTAGCACCATTGACGTGGAGGGAGACAGAAACAGGAGTAGCAACACTTGAGGGAGGAAAGACCAGAAGTTCTGTTTTGGACAAGTTGAGTTTAAGGAAGTGGGTAGCCATCCAGTTAGAAATAGCAGAGAGGCAGTCAGACACTAGTTAAGAGGAGCAGGGAGAGATCAGGGGAGGACAGATAGATTTGCGTGTCATCTGGATAGAAGTGATATTGGAAGCAAAAGGACCTGATGAGTTTACCAAGGGAGGCAGTATAGATCGAGAACAGTAGGGGATCAGGGACTGAACCTTGAGGGACACAAACAGAGAGGTTGTGAGGAAGAGGCAAAGCCAGAGAAAGAAAGGCTAGAATGGCACTGGATGAGGTAGGAAGAGCACCAGGAGAGACCAATATCTCGTAGACCGAGATTACGGAGGATGAGAAGAAGCTGTTGATGATCAACAGTATCAAAAGCAGCGTAACGGTCAAGGAGAATTAGGATAGAGTAGTGACCATAAGATTTTGCAGCAAGTAGATCGTTTGATACTTTGGTCAGAGCCGTTTCCACAGAGTGCTGAACGCGGAAACCAGACTGAAGTGGGTAGAGCAAAGAATTGGACTCAAGAAAGTCTGTCAATCTCACATACCAAGTCTTTCAAGGATCTTAAATAAAACAATATTTACGTATATTTATATCTCTCTTTGTTTGATACGACTATTTGCTTAACCTGAACATAATCAAATTCTTTTATTGATGCACTGACACTAAGATTTGCAACAGAGACACCTTGTTTTGGATCTGTTTACACTAATTTTATGCCAAATTGCTGAAATTAACTCAAAATATTGACGGAATTATATGTGGCAACATCATTGCAGTTTTTGACCTATCGGTGGGAAGGAATAATACTTATCACCATATTCATCATGATATTTAATTAATTAATTTTACAGTCCCAGTAAATTTAGATGTTTACTAATGAAGCAGAATGTAAAGCCATGTTATAAAATTTTTGGCAAAAAAAATTGTTGATTTGGAAAAAATGTCCAACTCAACTACGGGCAGGGTTTTCAATTTACTAAAATGGAGTTTGCAGTGATATAAACCTAACTAGTTTGAATGATGCTTATTTTCCACACACCAGTGACCCCCAATTTTTCTGCAGTAGAAATTTTTTGTTTCCATTTCTTCCACTGATGGTTGGACATACTGACAATCCTACATGCTCACCTTTCTGTTTTACTCATCCTGAATTGTTCTCCTACCTCCTTTTTTTTTTGGTCTAGCTAAACCACATTCACTATTATTCCTCCTCTGCCAAACCACAGGAAATGCATGAAGCCTTCTCCTGACTAGATGGACAAATGTTATTCATCATTCCTGAGAACATGCTACTACTGGTATAGAGTCCACTGTTAGAGATTTTCACATCACTTAAGCCAATATTTGACGTTGCACATGCTACTCATAGGTATGTTCGCAGCAGCTCAGCCATGGAAACCTGCTTCATAGATTTATCGAGAAACATTTCTTGTGCTGATGTTGTTACAAGAGGCAATTTAGAACTAGGTAGTTGAAGTGTTGCAACTAAGGACTTAGGTGCCATAGATAATAGAGAGGTAGGCTGTGCAGCAGTACATACATGTTCCTCTCATTACAGGGACTGCAAGGTTACTGAGATGGAGACCTTATCCATCATTTAGATCAGGGCTGTCAGAAAAGGTAGACCTCCCAGATGTTGTAGAACTATCATGATGCCTTGAAATGCCTTTAGAATGACAAAGCATCATGGAAGCTGTAGTTTTAAAAAGATCTGGGGATCTACCTTTTGGGCAACCCTGATTTTGATGGTATTTTACAAACATTTGTGTTTTATATATTCTGTGCATATAAGCAACATTTATTGATCATTACTTTATCACACAGTAAAATCATAGGAGCTTGTGATATAACTGACGGATCAAAATACCTCAAAATTTAGATATTTCTGGATTTAGGAGCAATGTACTTAGGAACCTTCTCCAACCTGGAAAAAAAACGCAATATCTTTCCAACAGTTGTCCATGGCTATATCAGATTTCCTGAAGCAACTATTGGACTGCCATAATTTGGCAAGCTAAAAGCAAGGCTCTCTACTTGGGTCCAAGAAGGAAAATGAAATCTGACCCTACAGTGAGGGTGATTAAGCTTCAAAGTCCAAAGATATCAGATTGGTTTAACAATGCGTGGAATGTGACCTCAGGTAAGCTCTGTGCATAGATAGAGCAATGTAGAAAGTGATATCAGAGGCTAATTGGGGTTTATTCACTAAACAGCAAATTGTAAAAAATTGAAAGCTGAATTCTAAAATTAAGTTAAATAAAAATAGCTGATTGTACGCAAACCTAAATGTTTTGCATTAATATTTGTCTGTCACTCATTAAAAATGCATTTAAAAATTTTAAAATTAAAAATAGCTGATTTGGGAAAAAGTCATCCAACTCATTTGTAGTCACACTACAACAATTTTAGCCTATGTTTGTAATTGGGGTTTCAATAAACCCTAATATTTGACACTTACCCATTTTATACAGTATGGATTTTGAGATCCATAAGCCTTTATGAATTTCCATCAATGTTATCTTTTACTCGGTAGAACAAATGCAAACTTCTATCAGCACACCTGAGACCACAGTGATACAGGGGAACCTGTGCAACCTGATTTAGATCCTTGTGCACCCATGGCAAAGCATACATTAGCTCAGTTGCTCAAACCCCTTCTTCCATGCTGTCATCCCAGTGCATTGATAATGCATTACAAAATATGCAAAAAATATTAATTAAATGGTTCCTCTAACCAAAATACAGTGTTTTAGGAAAATACTGTTTCTGGTCAGAGTAATCCTATACTGCCTCCCCATCCCCGCAAAAGAAAAGAATATAGCTAAAACTCACCTCCGTTCCAGTGATTAGGCCATTTCCTTCTCCTTGGCTGGTTTCACACCCCATCACCATAGGGGGACAGATGTCAAAGAATGTAAGCTGAAGGGGAGACCATGCCACCATTGGCTGTCTGGCTCCAGCATGCCATGCATGCTGGTGTCAGATATAAAATTTGCACAAAATTCACATCAGCCACCCGGAACTCTTACCCCAGGCTGGCTAATGATTCCCTTAATGATGTGGCCTTAGGTGGAGTTGCACCTCCGGTAGCTGAGGGGCTCTATACGTGTAGTGTTTTGTAGTGAACTCGTATCAAAACAAACCAGGAAGTATCTCAGCCAATCTTAATGCACCGAATGTTTTTAGTGTGTTACATATCTTTTAAATCTCTGCCCAACAGATGTTTTTGACTTGTACTGCAACACTTGGAAGTAGTTCCGTTCATTAAATAAAATGAATGGAACATTTGCTTAAAGGGACACTCTGGGTACCAATAAAACTTTAATTTATTTGACAGGTTTAGCTGTATTTGTGCATGCTGAAATCTTTCCTTTTTGCTCAGAAAAAAATGAAATGATTTCCAGAATGCTCTATCATAAGGATACCTTAGCGTCCAGAAAAGTACTTTGTCTCTGTAAATCAGTTGACTGGGTTGGAATTTCAGTGAAAAAACTAAAAACGAAGTCAGTTCTGCCTTTATGAAATAGTCATTTTTCAGGGGGAGTGAATGTGCAGCTTTAAACACAATGATCTCATTGCTGTTGGGGGTTTAATTGTGTATATATACTAAAAAAAAGTATTTCTTGTCATGAGCTGAGTCTATGAGGTCTATGAAAAACTAAACCGACATAATGCACACAAAAATAGCCTATTTTTAATGAGGATGAAATCAAATGCATTAAGGTTGTATTGATGCCCAGACTGTCCCTTTAAGTTAATGGCAGGCCTCCACTCGACCCTCAGGTGCCACAATGTAAGTAGACACCTCACATATGGGGAGTCTGCACACTATATTTGAAAGGTGTATTTTAATGCTAGTCTGATTGCACCTGGAGGCTAATTCATTAACATAAGTGCTTTGCTTTACACCCATTTTGAATCTCTGACAGAAAAAGGGCATTCACTGACTAGCTCTAATGAATAGCTCTGCAGGAATTGACTGTGAATGCAGGGCTGGGCCCATAGTGTGATAGATAGCCTGTGGAGTATTAAAATGTCTGCTGGTTGCCCAGACCCTCCCATTCAATCCTTTCTCTCTCTGAATGACTCATAGTTAAAGTTCAGGTTACTATATAGAACGTTGGAGGAACGCGCGTGGAACCTTAGAACGCCTCGCCCATTCCATTCTGTAGTAACTCCTCCCCCTGGCTGTGTAAAGTGAGAGCGCCTTGCCGAAAGCCGGTTCATTACTCGAGAAGCCGGTTAGAAGGAGCAGCTCTGTTCATACCGTTACCATGGCAGCTCATTGCGGGAGAAATGCATCATCTGCCCTTCTCCGGGCTCTAGTAGAAGCCGAGAGCCGGCCTGCCCGGGCAGTACTAGGGAGAATGAAGAATCAGCACCAAGCAATCCGGTAAGGAGAATAATATTAATCATACATATTTTTTTTATTTTTTTTTATTCTACTGGAAACCCTGTCTCTGGCCAAATCCTGGCTTTGTTCTTTCATCTCAGATCAGGATTATCAGAATGTTTGGTTATTTTCATTAATTAGCAGGCAAACTCGAAATTGTATTTATTTAAAAAAGAGGTTTTTTTTTTTTTTTTTTCTTTTTCTTTTTCCAACACTTGGCTATTTTAGCTTAAAACTTTGAATTTCAGTTTGAATCCCAGACAATTCATAGGTGGTCTTTGGTTAGATCTCAGAATGTTGGTAAAATACCCTGATGGGTATTAAAAGGGGGTAAACCCCCCTCCCCCCCAAAACTATGCCTTCCAATATGAATTTTCTTGCTGATGTCCTGTAGACTTTTTGCTACTAGAGGGATCCGAGCTACTCAAGGTGGTTTTTCTAGGATTCCTTTTAAATTGATTAAATGCCTGTTTGACTCGTGCATACTATCCGCATGTGATGGTGACATGTGACGGTCAATTGGCTCTCCATTAAGTGAGATAGGGTTGTTTAATCTCTTCTAGACCTTGATCCTTATAAACCATATTTGTAAAGGAGCTGTGGATTCTCTTCAAATAAGCTTTACTTGTTAAATTCGTTAATAGTGTTCGATTATCAGTTAGCCCTACAAAGGCGTTATTTAAAAACGCTCTTAGAGTGAAACCACTTTATGGGAGGGGAAGGAAGGCTACATAATGGGTTCCTGGAAATGAGAAACCTCCCGGCTTTAAAAAAAAAAGCAAAACTCGTGATATCTAAGAGGCCCAGTCTGGGAGAAATTTAAACAAACCTTTATTCTTTGTACTATCAAGGCCAGCTCCTTTTATCTACACCAGAAATGTCTTATTGGCCAGAGTATATGATTTTGTTGTAGTCCGTATATGTGCAGTAATTGGTATTAGATTGTCTGTCTGGCATGTAATTAATTGTAAAAGTACCACTTTAGTTTTTCGATATTGCTAGTGCACAGATATTGTGAAAATTGGTTAATAACAAATGCAAAAAATAGCATGTGAAATAACTACAATTGTTTGTATTTCCTGTGTTCGTACCTCCAAGACACATGGCATGTGCCATGGAATGTGTTGGCGCTATAAAATTGCTTTTAATAATATTAAACTTGATTTTTAAATAGGGTAGTTGTAATTTTTTTTTTTTTTACTTTAAGTTATGAAATACCCAGTTTAAGAATAATCTGTCCCCTTCCACCATTTAAAATGTATTTATGCCACCCTGTGAGTTATTGCATGAAACCTAATTATTGGGCAGAAGTCTCAATTGTCATGAAAAACAATAAGACTGTTCTTGTTAAGTCGACATTTGAATCGAATGCAAGGATGTTCTGTCACACTCTTAATAGTTAGGATGGCACTGTCACTGATCACCTAGAGGTGTGGTTGGAGGTAGGTGGGCTGTAAGTTGCCTCTAATGCACAGCTTTTCATAAGAAATCCTTGAAAAAATGTTAACTGTGAGGCAAAACACATTGTCCCTTTTTAAAGTACAAAGTGACACGAGGTGAGGGTAAAATACACAATGTGCTTCTTTCCTCAGTGTTCCATTCTGGCTGTGCTGACAAATATTTTTTTTTTTTTTTTTTTTTTAAATCGGGATATTCCAAAACTCTGTACTGTAGTTCTGTTCACGCATCCGGGCAGATACCCAAATGTGTGGTGTGTGTTTTTTTTTTTATTTTATTTTTTTTTATAAATAATCCAGGAAGTCTGAAAACAATGCCTTTTTGGGTTGGAAACATGGTCATGAAATGGTGACTCATACTTTGAGAACATTGTTAGAACATTGTCTTCTGGGAAATGCCTCCTCAAATACTTCCTCTTTTTAGCAGCTTTGTAGTATTAACTCCTTGCGTGCCTATATTTCATGCCAAGTGAGAGTTTGATGTGCATGCCTTGTCCTGTAGGTTTTTATTACCATCACAAACTAAATGTAACAGATTACTACTAATTACTGATTTTGGAGTTGGTAGCAAGGGCTGTGACGGTGGGTAACAACATTGTGTATGGTAGAACTGGTTTGTATTAACCAGAAAAAAAATCCAATAAGGCAGAAAGAAATCTTAATGTTGATTGCAGCAGGGCAATTACTGTAAACTAGTCTATCCAGAGCAGAAGGTGTGACGTACTGTAGTTTGTCAACCTGTAATTGTGGTTGGTCAATTCTCATTGTATGCAGGAAATGGGCCCCATCAGAAGGCGCATAATGAGTTTGAAATGCCTATGTGTTGTGCAAGATAAAAGGTATTGTCATCTGCAAAACATCTGGATGAGACTCTTCTAAAGTAGTGCACTGATTAAAATCTATCCACTTCAGGGACAATGGCATGTCAGGCTTTCAAGGTGACACGGTATCGGTCAAACACTGTCCTCCATGAGATGTAGTTACCTGAAGGTCACATATCTCTCCAGTATTTACAGTTGCAATCTATTTGAGTGGCTGCACATATCAATTTATTGCAGATATCTCTGCGTTTCCCTCTCCTGTGCTGAGAAGCATGGCTACTAAATTGTATAAAGTTGGAACAATTTGTACAGAAATTGTGACTGGATTTTTCTGCATCTTTGTAGATGATGCAAAGTGTATAAGAATGTGAAATATTACTAGAATGGTATTTACACTGCTCTGTTCTAATAATTTTGTCACTTGTCTTTTTCAGCCATATTAACTCCTGTGGTATTCTGGCCTCGCACTGTACAAAGCTACCTCATCCTTCACATATCCAGATGCAAACGCGGTCATTTTTGAATCTTGCAGCACCATTTATTGGGAACAAGCGCATGGACTACTCAGAATCGAAAGTTTTAGGGTGAGTAACCTGTTGGGATTATGTGTGGATAATTTTTTGCATTCCTACTGATGTGATAGCATTTACTTTGATTCCAAGCTTATAGTGTCATTAGATATCCTATATTAAAATTGGCTAACTTGGACTCAGGAAATGCTTGATACTTAAAACGACTCTTAAGACCATATATGTCTAGTTCCGGGAGCAGATAGCCCCCTCCTGAGCTGTCTCTTCTCAATCAGTCTGTTCTTTCTCTTTCTCAGAACTTATCTTATATCACTGAGAACACAGTAAATAATTTATTTAAATTCATTGAATTATAGTGTACAGTGTACTCAAATAGTAATTGAGGCCATAATAACTCTGGGGACAAAAATTCTGTTGTCAGGCTATTTTAGTCTCAATTTTGTCCTTTTGGATTTCTTGAAATTTAGTGAATTCTTTATTGGTGGTATGCATATAGGTATTGGGGTGGGGGTCGTTGATGTTTGAAATGCAACCAATTCATTGATTGAGCACCCCATAATTAATTTGTTCTGACAAAATTTATTTCATTTCTTCCAGGTATTCCATAGAGCAAATGTTTGATATAGTGGCCAGTGTGGAGAATTACAAGTTCTTTGTACCTTGGTGTAAAAGTTCAAAAGTCCTGTCTACTCACAAAGGAGTTACAAAAGCTGAGCTGGAGGTGGGATTTCCTCCCATTGTGGAGAGATATGTCTCTAAAATCTCTGTAATACCTCAACATCAGATTCGGGTGAGTGTCCATTGAATCTGGAGAGTAATTGTGAATTGTAATGTTCTTGCAATTTGATCTTTTAGTTTGTTGGGTTTTTTTTTTTTTCAAATTGCTGTTAATCAGACAACCGGTCTTGTTTCATCCTGGTATAGAGCTAAACTCAAGAGACAGCAATTGCCCATTGCACCTGCCTTGCAAAGACCTCTCATTGTGCTGCATTGGAAAGTCTTTGATTGGACAGCCACAAAGTCTGGGCTGGGGAAGAAGAGGATGGCTTGCAAAGAGGCAGACCAGAGACTTGTAACTTTTGCAATCTGTTCTTGGATATTCCCCCTCCCCCAATGAAGACACTTTCAACAGATTTTCATTGGGGGTATATCTACCATATGGTTTTTATTTGGGCAGTGGAGTGTCTCTTTCAAAATCTTATAAGTAATCTCCAAAGAGACAGTGGTATTAGTTCCATTGTGGATCTGCAGTCTTGCAGTTATAACTGCTACATGAGGATTTTTTGCCAAGTTCTCCTGCATTTATCTGTAAATATTACCTTTTTACTAGTTTTAAATGTTAGAAGCACCTTCTTTCATAGTCTAGTTATATTGGCTGGAGTTTATTGGTGTTGACAAAGAATAGAATGAACAACACACACAAGCTACAATGCATTCAGAGTATTTTAGATCATAAATTGTCCTGTTTCTTGGTTATCTATGATCTCTCCATATCCAAAACATTTTCCTAAGTGGAGCTCATGTCAGGGAAAAGACCTGAAGAATATACTTCAAGGTTTCCAGATTAGAGAATATCGAGTGCTTGGGAACTCAACTTACAATGGCAACGTGGGTCTGATTTTTATTTTTTATTTTTTTCGAGCGCTCGATATACGCTAATCTGAAAACCTTGAAGTATATTCGTCAACTTTTAAAAAGTTCCATCAAGCTTAAAGTTAACACCCGTTATATATTCGTCTTTGAAACTTCTGAGCATTAAAATCTGCATTATTGCAAAGGTTATGGTACAGAAAGTACACTGTGTCTTATAATTACAGGACAGAGCACCCCACCCCAAACACACTGTTCTGCAGACACACTGAATTCTCCACTATGGGCCTCCTCTCACAATTGTCTCTTTAGTGAAAAGTCTGTCTTAATATGCAACTTCTTATTCACATTCAATGGTCTGCGTAGTTTAATACACCCCTTTCCCTTTAGTGCAGTGTTTTTGCTAATCATGCACTACATTAGCTTTCTGGAAACCAAAGAGTTAGTACAGGTCTGACCTTGTTTGCCAGAAGATATCTAACACCATGCAAAGTGCAAGTTAAACACGCAGCCCTTGGGGCGGAGACCTGGTGAGTTGGAAGTGGTTTGAGTACACAGACGTATTTAACGTCTGGCTGACGCAAGTAAGAGCTTGTTGCTAACTGGCCTGTTAATTCCGCTCCCTGTTCAGGTACAAAGATCAATTGGTGAACTTTGGGTTTTCTGGATCTCTGCAGCACTGCCATCTGAAAAGGAGTGGTTCATTGTAGGGCACATGACTGCTAATAAAAGGAAATAAAATTCTAAAATGGCACATGGTGAATTTAATATCACAGATCAGTGATTTTGTTGGCAATGGCTCATTCTGCTAATCTGGCCGTAGGCAGCTACCTGCATTAAGTTTTATACTGTGCTGACGTTGCTTGATTCCCTTTTTGATATGGGGGAGGGAGAGTGTATAAGCTGTTTTACTGTTAACCTATATTGATCTGATTAACAACCTGTCAACTACACAATATTGAAGCATGTTTACACACTCAATTTACCGGGTATTTATTTAATCCAATGCAGGCTGTGTGCAATGATGGAAAGCTTTTCAGTCACCTGGAGACGGTGTGGCGGTTTAGCCCAGGCTTGTCTGGACGACCTGACACTTGCACCCTTGATTTTTATGTAAGTATCTGTTTTAATGTTTCACAATCACCATTTTGTTCTATTGGTTCTTCTGTAGGCTTGGTACTCCATAATCTATCGTTTGCGCAGTGGTTCCCAAACAGTCCTCATGGCCCACCAACAGTCCTGGATTTATAAATGTCCTCTTTATTGTTCCAATGGAGCTGCTGACAAAACCTGGACTGGTTTGGGAACCACTGATCTAGGGGTACAGAGGGGCAGTTGGTTTAAACACAGCTGGGCTCTCTTTTGGTGACCCATAGGTTTGAGAACTGACCTACTTGGCATATTTTAAGTAGATAAAGAATGCGTATGTTCCGAGGCAGTGGTAATTGTTTGTTGGGCTTTCTTTTCAGAAGAAAGTGTTGCTCCAAATAGGTTAAATTATTTTTTTTAAATCTAAACTTTGATATTTCTCTGCCAGCCTTAATTCTGTGATTGCTAGTTGCGACTCGGGGGGGGGGGTGGTTAGTCCTCTAGCATAATTAGAAACTTTCTAAACCTCTGCTTTATTATCCCTTGTAAACCTTTTTTTTTTTTTTTAATGCTTTTATTTTTCAGGTTTCCTTTGAATTCAAATCCCTTCTCCATTCTCATCTGGCAACAGTCTTTTTTGATGAAGTGGCCAAGCAAATGGTTCTTGCATTTGAGAACCAAGCAGCAAAGACATACGGACGGCAAACCATCCCGTTGCGGGCTGCAAAGCGTCGAGCAGTACAATAACTGCCCTCGGAACTTTAAAATAACTGGTTTTGGGTCCTATGAAACCATTTATAAGTGGCATCGTTCGACCTATACCATCCCATGCGTCTGATGGACTGCCCCAGAGTTTTGCACATTCCACAGATTATTTATGTATATCTGGAACTCAGTGAACTTATTTATAAAATCTTGGATTTTTTTTTTTTTAAATGTCATGTCTCTAATATTGCAGATCATGGTTCAACTGTCGTACAAAACCACTTTATTTTTATGATATTTATTTAAAAATTACCTTTTGAAACACTTTATTTCTAATTTATGTGCATACGTGTTTTAGAAGATACTAATTTTTAGTTAAAAATAAAAACATTCTTTTTTTAAAAGCAGATTGTCATTTCAAGGAGCACTGAAATGTTTGATTAATTTATTTGCCAAACTTGGAGGATACGATTTGCAGGGACCAGGAAGTGTCACACGTTTGAGTTGTTCACCAAAGTGAACTTTGCATTTTAAGATCAAATTGCAGAACTGGAAGGGGGTGGGGGAATCCCTGATCTGTTACGTTTTTCAGTTTTGCTATTTGTCTAAAATTGGAAAGTTCAGTTGAATGAATTTTGGTTCCTGACAATTACAATTTAGAATAAAATGTGAATTTCGCAGCATTGTTAATTGTAGTTAAACAATGTGATTGGTATTCCTAAACCTATGGAGTGGGAATTCCAGGATTTAAAGTACAGTATAGCTTTATAAAAGTGGGGGCGGGGGGAGAGAGATGTGTTGTGGTTAAAATCTTAATGCACTAAACTCTTATAAACTGTCCTAGACTCTTGGCAGGCTAATTGCTATATTGCAGTGTGCGAAGTAATGAATTATACTAAACAGATTTAGTAGACCTGTCCCTGTTGCACTTGCCCTTTTAATGAATCGATCAGGGATAAAAACCACTTCTATTAGTTTTTAATTAGTTTAAAATAAAAGGTTCTATGCTGACAAATCTTTTTAGTACCAGAAAATCTTGTTTTCCTGGCACTATGGCTCGCTATAGTGCCCCCCCTTCCCCCCCCGTGGTACAGAAGGGGTTAAAAACCCCTTTATCACTTACCTAAATCCAGCACTGATGTCCCATGGTGCTGGTTTGGACTAAGCCTACGCTCCTCCTCTGCCGACAACAGCCGGCAGGGGGGCGGGCCTAATGCGCATTCGCAGAGAGTACTGCACTCGCATTAGGACTTGCCTTTTAGGAAAACATTATATAATGCTCTTTATATGGGGTTTTGGGTGACGCTGGATGTCCTCATGCATAGCTTGAGTATGGCCAGTTTCAGTTATTCAACCAAAGGTCTCCACTTGGAAGACAGCCACTAGAGGTGGAATTAACCTTTTACAGGTTGTGACGGACTGACTGCACCCAGACTGTGTACCTCCCGTCAATTGCTGCTTACTAGTATCATAAGCACTGTGCTGGAGCACCATAACCACAGCAAACTCCACGAACCGCCGCAGCTTGTTTGGGGTTTCGCTGTCTCCTACCCACCCTGGACCTACGACAAGGCTCCAGGTTCCCGTGGGTGAACCTCTCTCGTTCCAGAGAGTCAAGCTGGAACAGCTCTTACAAGAGCTTAGTGATTATACTCAGGGGAGTATAGTGATTCTAGAAATCCCCATGGTGTAGTTCTCCAATCCCCTAAACATGAGTCGAAACTTCATCAAGGTGCAAGATGATCTGAGAGTTGGTACAGGTTGGATTTTTATACAACTTTTCAGGCCAGAGGAACCCCCACTGGACCTGATGGGGCACAGGACACAAATTGTACAAATCAATAGAAACAATGTAACAATGTCTGACGCTCCCACATGCAGCACACAACTCCTCCCCCCTCTGCCTGTGATACAATTAAGGTAGATAATGTATTAACGTAATTATCCCCAAGCATAAACATTTTACACAACACCTCTCCTGATAGCCCTGATCTGGGTGAACATCATATCCAAAAATCATCCAGTTCAGAACAGGGGTTCAGGAATTTTCTGGAAGTCCTATTTTGGACCCACCGTGCACATGGTCCCATGCCCAAAACAATTCCAGAGAATTAGGGCTAGCAGTCGGTCCCTCGGTCTGGAGTACAAAAATATATACTTCACATGAACAGAGCCTTTGAAAGTGCATTGGGCAATGCATATTGCAGGGTTCATAGTCTTGAGGCAATAGGCTGGCCAGCAGGCCCCTCCAAGAACCCTTGACGAGGTTCAGTTTGTCACAGGGCCCTAATTACAGGGTAGGAGGCTGGCAAACTGACTCCTCCAAAAGCCAGTGACTAGGTTACTTTCGTCACACAGGTAATTATTGCAATCTATTAAATTGCAATAATTACCACTGCAGGGTTAAGGGACCTGGGACACTGCACCCTGACCACTTCAATTAGCTGAAGTGGTCTGGGTTTCTATAGTGTCCCTTTAAGCAATAATGCAACTAATGCACATGTCTATTATTAAACTGAAATCTTTACCACCTCCTTAATGTATTCCTGGAGGACAATGCCTCCTCTACAGAAGATTAAAACTTTTTTTTTATAGAAAGCTGTAACTAGAACTGAGGCTTTTACACAGGAAAAAAAGCAGACTGCCAAAACCTTAGTGTTCTGGCAAGACGTTAGAAGAGCCTACAGACTGTAACAGCTTGCTGTAATTCTTCCAAGGAATGTTCTGAAATTTGAGTTACGCAAATGCACTTCTAGTCAGGGACATTAAAAGGTCAGGCAGCACAACAGTGGGTTGCAAAAATAATTTGCAGGTTTGAATGATTATGTAGCAAAAGACATAAAAAGCTTCAAGCGGAAGACCCAAGTACTAAAGATAAAATCTAACTTTAGGTTTTCTATTTTGTGAAGAGCTTGCACAAGCTGTGGGGTATATGTATACATTATATAACCACTCTCCGTAGTGTATACCTCAATCCACAGAAGGTTATGTAATCCTGGAGAGTTTAAAGTTTAGAGTGTTTCAATTACTTTTCAATTGTCAAACTATGTGGCTATTACAGTTTATTGTAGTATTTATGGTTTAAGCAGGCTATACCTGTGACTGCTACAAGGGGAGTCCTGTGTCATCCTGCTAAATTCATAAAAATATTCTGGATGGATAATTGGTGAAAGATACAAATTATCATGTCACAAGCTTTCGGAGGGGTGGGTTTTGGATTTTGAAAAATTGGGATTGTTTAAACAAAAATAGAAGATCTGAAAGACAAAATTGAGAAATAAAGTAAACAGAGTGCAGGTCAGGAGTCCGGATACAAGTCAAGGGCTCGTGAGCTGCACCACTGTAACCACCTAATAGGGAGCTCCAATGTGGGGGTAACCCTCCAAAATAAGTAGGAAGTAGGAGTAGGTGATGTATAGAGGGGAAACTAACATCAGGAGAGCTCCACTGTATAAGAAATGAGGAAGGGAGGCCCTACCTTTAATCAATCTAAGGATAAAAAGGGATATGCAAACAAAAAGTATAACTTGAGAAAAAAGGGAGATCTACTAAATTGTGCCCAGGGATTCAATTGTCTAGAGTACTAACTAGCATCTAAGTTGCAGTTCCCCTAGTGTCCGACTGACTAGAAGGTAGTGTAAATGAGGTTAGGGAGAGAGAAAAGGCACAGGTCCCCAGAGAACAAGGGACCAGGTAATCTGGTCTAAACACAGATGAAAAGCCTCACACAATACATAAATAAATCTCTCGATTCACCCGAAGAGATACCTTGACCCCGTGGTCTGACCACTAGTGTCTACCTGAACCAACTCTCCCTACTAAAGTTATAAATAAATAAACTCCTAAAAATCAATATTGGGACATGCACTACAGTGGCCACACTTGTATGTACCCATAGGTAGATTTGTTTGAGGGGTTTATTTAAGGGGGCCAAATAGCTAGGGACTAGCATGTCTTTCAAATTTCTGCTCCTGTGTGCTGTCACTGAGGAGAATGGTGTTAAAAATCTTCTTAATATGGGGATCCGAAGTGAGTATTGGCCAAAATCTTTTAAGCGTATTCATCATGTTGGACCAGCCTGCATCACACGATGCTATGCATCGAATCGTGGAAGGTCCTGTGTCCCTTATGTGATCGCTAAGTAGGGTATCACTGTTGGCATTTATTGCTCTGGCATAAGCCTTTTTTAGAACCCGATTAGTGTAACCTTTTTCCCTAAAGGATTTCCGGAGATCCCAGGCCTTGATTTTAAAGTCATCCAGGGAAGAGCAATTTCTATGTAAGCGCAGATATTGGTTGACAGCGATTTCGGCCTTCAGTTTTGGTGGGTGGTGGCTAGTCCAATTCAGAAGGCTATTAGAGGCTGATTGTTTTTGGTACAGGGTGGTTGAAATGTATCCACTTGTTTGTATGGAAACAGTAAGGTCTAGGAAGTTAAGATTCCTGCCCCCCACTTCGCTTGTGAATTTCAAGTTGAATTCATTAGTGTTTAAGAGAGTTACAAACGTCATGAACTCATCAGAAGATCCCAGCCAAATAACAAAGACATCATCGATGTACCTTTTCCAAAAATACATTTTATCACGATAGATCGATAAAGTCTGGTCCGTTTCAATGTATGTCTCCCAGGTGCCCAAGTATATGTTGGCATAGGATGGTGCATAGGAGGGTGTGCATGAAGTCCCCATGGCAATCCCCTTAACTTGTTGGTATACTTTACCATTAAATAAAAAGACATTCTTGGTCAAGATAAATTTAAGGATATCAGAGAGAAAGTCTATGTATGCTGGTGGGGCATTGTTTTCTGAAGAGTGGATCTAAAGCTCTTAATCCCCAATTTATGGGGGATAGAGCAATATAATGCCTCTACGTCCAGGCTACATAAGATGGCTTCTTCTGGTACCCTTAAGTTCTTTAACCAGTGTAACATTTGTTTTGTATCTCTGATGTATGATGGTAGATTGGATACAATGGGTGACAAGATTTTATCAAGAAAAATACTTGCATTCTGGGTTAGATTATCCCTTCCTGATACAATAGGCCTGCCAGGTGGATTTGTCAAGGATTTATGCACCTTAGGAAGGAAGGCTATAGAAGGTGGACAGTACTGGTGATCTTATGAGCATGAAGTCAAATTCCTCTTTTGTTATGAATTTACTATCCAAGGCCAGAAATAAGAGAGTCTTAATTTCAGTGAAATATTCAGCCGTGGGGTTCCCTGGTAGGATCCGATAGGTGTCTTTATCATTAAGAATAAATTTTACCATTTGGATATAATCCGAACGATACATGGCCACAATATTACCACCTTTGTCAGATGGCAGATGGTTTAATGACAATGTTGGTGTTTGATTTTAGCTCATTAAGTGCTAAGCTTTCTCTTTTGGTGAGGTTACCATTAGATCTATATTCAAGAACCTTTTCATCCATAGATGTAATGTCCCTGCAGACCATCTCTAAAAAAAAACCTAAAGAACAATGTTCTTATATTCCTTAATTTGTGGGGTAAATTTGCTTTTAGGTCTAAGGTTAGTATTTGGTATGGTATTTGGCTCTAATCCCTCACCAAGGTTGAGAAGTTCCACTAATGTATCTAGACAATCTAGATCATTAACACTAAGAACTAGGCTTTGAGCTTTATGTTCCTTTCTTATAGAGAGGTACTTATGGAGAGCCAATTTTTGGGCAAAGAAATGTAAATCCTTTGTCCAAATAAATTTGTTAAATTGTGGTATCGGGACAAATGATAAACCTTTCGTGAGAGTCTGTATCTGTATGTTTGTCAGGGTAAGTGAGGATAGGTTAACACCTTGAAAGGTTTTGGCATTTAGTAGCGGTGTTTCCGTTGGCCCATGTTCCTTTGTGATTGGCTCTTCGGACCCTGGAATTTGTCTGCCTGTTTGAGGCCTAAAAAATCAACTCCCTTCTTCAAAATGCTTTTTGGTGTTGGGTTGGTGTTCACGTTGGTTGTGTTAGTGGATGTATTCAGTGTGGTTTCTCCTTCCGTGTCAGTGGAATCGTACTCTGAGGTGCTAAAATGGTCCGAGTCTACCCTCATTCTCTTTTTGAATGAGCGATATACTCGTTCACACTCAAAATCTGAAGTGTCCCTCAGAAATGTTTGATGTTTTTTTTGTCTTAATTTGGTGTGAAAATCTATCTAAAGTTATTTTTGAGTTTCACTTCCAAATTCTCAGACTGTGGGTCACTTTTAAATTTCTGTACCTCTTCTATTGTAGTGTCTATATCTCTTGAAATTTACCAGCTTTTTTTTTTAAATCTCTGCACTTGGTAGCACTTTTCTATTTTTGTTACCACTATGGTTATTGATTTTTAGGTGTTTATTTATTTATAACTTAGTAGGGAGAGTTGGTTGAGGTAGACACTAGTGGTCAGACCACGGTGTTGAGGTAACTCTTATGGTGAATTGAGAGATTTATTTATTTATTTTTTGTGTGAGGCTTTTCATCTGCGTTTATACCAGATTACCTGGTCCCTTGTTCTCTGGGGACCTTGTGCCTTTTCTCTCTCCCTAACCTCATTTACACTACCTTCCCATCAGTCGAACACTAGGGGAACTGGAACTTAGATGCTAGTTAGTACTCCAGACAATTGATCCCCTGGGCACCGTTTAGCAGATCTCCCTTTTTTTCTCAAGTTATACTTTTTGTTTGCACATCCCTTTTTATCCTTAGATTGATTAAAGGTAGGGCTTCCCTTCCACATTTCTTATACAGTGGAGCTCTCCTGATATTAGTTTCCCCTTGTGGGACTCTATAGATCACCTACTCCTATTTCCTAAATAGAGGATTTGAACCCATAGCCTCCTAGACCCATAAGCTGTACAACAACGAAAGAAATTGGCTGCATGAAATATTGACCCCTGTCACAACATGATTGTCCATGGAGAGTGACAAATTGTACTCTAACAGTGCTATTTACGAAGTGTAACTTAAAATTCAAGGTCACAGTATCCGAACTGAAAGCACAGCTGGCTTAGATAATTTTTCCAGCTCTGTTCAGTAATTTTGACCTTTATATTTCAAAATTTACTTAAAAATTCTCACTTTGGTACATAACCATGCATGGTTCATGGTATTCTGCTCATGAGTATGGTCAAGGCTATTTACTAAAATCCAAATTTTAGGAAATTAAATATGAAATGGCTAAGCTGTAACTAAAGCAAAATTGTAGTTTATTGACCATGAGTTTTGCCATTTGGATTTAATTAATTAATTAATTAAACTCCGATTGTCATGATACAGCCCTGATGATACTAGTTCAGGCCTAGTATCCAAGTATCCCATAAGATTCTTTGCATTAGTCTGTAATTTTCCCACTAGCGAATGCAGTATCTCTTTTCGCTGGCGATTTCAGTTTGAATCGATACTGTCTTGACGTCTGTCACCGAAGGTGTAATCGATCTACCTTGTATCACCTTCTGGAACTTCTGCTAGCTCACTTGGCGAACTTCTACCCTTGGCGCTAGGACTGGTACTTGGGTGTCTAATCCCCCGGCAAAGCAAGATACACTGCAGAGTTGATCCGCTTATTACAGGATATTCTGTCTAACTAAAAACTGCTAGTGAGTATCCTATGAGCGATTGCACTATAGAAGACTGTAGATAATTTCAACACAGAAAGAGACCAGGAAGCTGCTTCATTCAAAAGCGAACTCCAATGAACTGGTTTATTGTATGAGCACACAGCTTTTCTACATTTACAGGCATGACATTTGTTTGCATAATACAGGGAGGTGTATGCAGGTACAGTAATTACAGTGGGGAATGGTCAGATCCAGTTCTTGCTATACCATGGGCCTCCTTGACCATTTTACTTTAAGCTTACAATAGGCAGAATATGACATTGTTGACGCAGTCCCACCTCCCACTGTGCTAGCTCAACATCTTACAATGGCTTGCTAGGTACATTTCCTAATCCCATCAGACAGCCTAGCAGCTTGCTGAAGCCAAATGAGACAGAGTAACAGAACACATTACACATGCCCTATTATTGGTATTTGTATAGTGCCAACTTGTTCTCCAGCACTCTTCATGAACTAGCATAGCTGTTCCAATTTCCTCTTGTAATTCTACACGCTACAATACGGTAGAACACGGATCTACAATGTTACACTGGTCCTGAGATGATCATACGTCTGCTCTGCTTCTGCGGGCCAGGGCAGTAGCATTATGAGCTACATACACTCTAGTTCTTCGCCTGCACACATTCCATCGCTAGCGATGGTAGCAAAATGGCGTTGTCAGTTCTTGAAGGGAAATATGGCAAAATGTCCATGTAAATTCTCCTGAATTTCCAATTTAGTATATTACACTAAACAACCTCTTGGTAATATAAAATTATTATTTAACTCCTTTTATTTTTATATACATGTCTTTTGACAAATATAAAAAAAACAACATATGTCGTTCAACCCATAAGCTCCCTTGTAATGAGAAAATCACCCTATTTTTCTTTTTATATACTATATACTAGTCCAAGAGCACTCCTGATGGGCAAGTTATCTTCTGGCATGACATGTGGTGCTGGTAAGAGGTATCTGGGCTGTCTTGGCAGGAACAGAAACAAGTGGCATTGCAAATGATATCACAGAATGATAACATGTCATGTGCCTACACTCCAAGCGCCATTACTTATGACTGCTTCATGTCAAAGGTTGTGGTGTGGACTAATCTGTTAAAACAGGCTTATAACTGCAGTTTGTGAGTATTCTTGCAGCTATAAGCCTACATCCTGCCTCTCACAGGTAAAAAGTATGACTTTTTATTATATCCACTGTTATGTGAGAACTTCTCAACACAGGTTTCAATATAAAAGTACTACAATATAAAGACACCATAGTATAATAACACCACAATATAAAGGCACCGCAGGAAATGTAAAGGCACCGTTGTAATGAAGATAAGGAAAAAAAAAATAATAATAATAATATATATATATATATATGTCCATAAGTAGAGAGAGCAAAATGCTTCCATCCTAAGGGCTGGAAAAAGACTGAGGACTGGAATGAAGCCTCCTTTTAAAGTCCTTGGTGTTTTTTCCGCCCTATCGACTGTAAGGGGTGGAGCTAACCCATTCCCATTTGTATATGCTACCATGATTAGCCAGGAAAAATTGACAGAAGCCGCTGTATGGCACTGTTATAAATTTATTGAGTAGTTCCACTAATGCTATTTGAGGCGTAGAGTTGCACCTAATAACTTGACTACATATGCCACACATCCTCTGCTGAAAAATGGTTCTTAGGATAAAATTAGAACACACAGACAGTACTACTTCTCTTGGGTAGCAGCAAATGGCATAGTATTCATCAGCCCAAATATTTAAAGGACCACTCTGCAGTCAGAAGAATGAGGAGGAAACAAATCACTGTTTAGAAGATATACCCTTAATGAATACATGCATGTAACTTAAAAATAGCTTGCAAAAGCCTTTGAATTGTGTCTTTTTAAATCAGGAGTGGGAGTGTGGAATATTGTAGAAAGCTGACAGAGGACCTAGACTACCCAGAAACTTCTGCTGTGCCCCTTTAAGATATTAATGGTACTGGAATACTCAGAGAGAAGTATAATGCCCATTGTGACCTGTTTAAGCAAGGAGTGGGCTGATAGCTACAATAACCTGTGAAAATTACTATTTTAAAGCACTGTGTTCTTGAGACCCAATAACAGGAGATTTCACTGTACCATAAACTATTCATTAAAGTGTTCAGAGAGACATGTTGGATACATTGTGAATATGCGCTGACTGCAGATTTCCACTGAAAGTGTTTTTATTTTCGTAAAAGACCACAGAATGCTCTTCTTTTTATGTATCTATTTGTCCAGTAGCTGAATAAAATAAAAAATAAAAAAAGGGAATGAGACAATGAGACAGACTGTATGTCCAAAAATGCAATAGAACAAAATGTTTGTCCTTTGTTCAGAGACGAACTACAAGGGCCATATTACATTTCTCCTTGAAACCATGTTAAGGTTCTTAAGACGTATGACTTATAAATTAGTGACTTCAGGTAACATTAGAGAAAAGCTTAATGGCAATATTAAACGGAAAAAAAAATAAAAAAAATCCTTTCCTTTACTGAAGTTCTCTGCATGGAACCAGAAATACCCAGATTAAGGAGGATAACCTCCTTAATCTTTAGTGGAACTGGTTCGATCAGGCGTTAGCAGGTGCAATTTACCAGTTGAACAGAACTCACAGGCTATAGTTCCAGAGTGTGGGCAAAAATGCAGTTTGCTCTCAAAAGATTCTTAGAATATTTTTCGAATGGATGCATATCTCTCTCATTCTGTATATTGCGAGATCCTTTGTACAAGATACAGTATAAACTTATAAATGAAGATAGTAGCATTAACATTTCTTTGTCCATTATGATGGATGGGGTTGAGCAGAGACTGTTTCTATGCATACTATTCTTTGTATATAAGTAAAATTATTTGTGTGTGTTAGGGGGTTAATATTTTGTATTCAGTATTCGCAGCTAATGCCCTTAATTCCTTGTCTTCTAGGGATCGATTAGACTTAACAATTAAATTAATTGTATTCAAAGCTTTCCTATGGGGTTATGGGTGACGCTGGACATCCCCATGCATAGCGTGAGGACATAGAGCGTCAGTAAGGCGACCAAAAGTCGCCTAACAGCCCAGAAGTCCCTCTAGTCTAGTGGCTGTCAGGTAGACAGCCACTAAAGGTGGAGTTAACCTTAGCATGTAATAATTGCAGTTTCTTAAAAACTGCAATTATTACCTGCTCAGGGTTGAGGGACCTGGGATATTGCACCCAGATCACTGCAATGAGCTGATGTGGTTTGGGTGCCTATAGTGTCCCTTTAATTATAATTGCTTGTTCTCCACTGTTCTATATATTTTCATTTTAAATGTTTCTCACTACATGTTTATGGACTAATCCCCAAAGTCTAGTCCTTGTTCAAAAATAAAGAATTGCATGTTAGTTCCTTTTAGAACTGTGTGTCCTGTGTGGATTTTTAGGGATCCCAGTAACAGAGTCTTTGGACCTGTTGGCTGGCTGCATGATCTCTATAGCCCGGACAATTAAAAAAGAGAGCTAGGCTTGAGAGCCACAAGTGCCTTTATAAAGGCAGCAGCTATTCACAGTATAGGCAGAGGTATGAATACCTGCCCGGGAAAGAAGCTGAAGAGTTAATGGCACATAGGACGATACCTGCCTGGAAGAAGAGAAGAAGAAGAGAGCTGCAGACTGGTGGGGAAGAAGAGTACCTGAAAGACCCCAGTCAATCTTTGGGGACTGAGACTGAAGCGCTCCACAGTCTCCTGTGTCAGCTAGGAAGCTTTTTTCAATAAAAAAAAGCTTACAAAAAGCATTGCGGTAGAAGCTTGTGTAAGAAAATGGGGGATCTTGAGATATTAGCACACAAGGAGAAGTATAACATAATTGGGATTACTGAGACTTGGTGGGATGAAACACTTGATTTGGCTATTATTTTTATTTTTTTATTTTTGCAGTGCACAGAAAACATTACAAGCAGGCATGAGGTGCCCCGAGAGCAGTCCTCAAGCTTTTTCTCGCAAAACATGTGGGACATTTGATTACAAGGCACATTTTTATATTATTGTTACTACTCTATCAGTTTGTGAGAGTAGTGTTACACTTTAATTAGGCTAGAATAGTGTTTAAACTAGTCTGTGGGCATCACAGATTATGCATATTATATATGAAAGGAGAAGAAGAAACAGACGTAGGAGTTAGACATGCAAGTTGCCAGGCAGGCAGGTATATCATCGTTATGTTAATAGGTGACAGGCTAACTGGGAGCATGGCCTATGCGTACAGTAATGCATAATGCAAGTGTGGGATGAATATTATGAGTGCAAAACAATTAAAATGGGTAAGCGGTGAATGTTACTTTAAAGTCCTCTGTCGATGGAAAGTCTCTGCTCAAGAGGTGCCAATGTGGTATGGACAGCGTCTGTTGTATTAGAGACTTTGGACATATACCTCTGTGTGTCCCGGTCTGGGAGTGCTCGGTCAGCCGATACCCAGCGCATTGAAGGGTGTTGGGATCGTTTGAAAGTCCTGTTGAGGCTCTGCCATGAGCAGCGTCGTGGGTTCCAATTGCTGTCTCATCTGCTCGTCACCGCAGGAACTGTCGTGGATGTTTCGGGTAAGTGTATTCTTCGTTTGGTGCTCTGGGGCTCTCCATGGTGTCGAGCAGGATCGGAACTGTGAGTGAAGCTTGCTTGTTACTGGTTGCTGTTCGGGTCTCCGCTTCATGCAGGATCTGGGGTGAGCTTGTGGGCCAATTCGGGCCAGGGTTGCAGTGTGGCTTGATCTTGCCTGTTTGTGTTTAAGCAGGTGGGATCTCTGTCTTTGGCACCAACTTTTAGGTCCCGTCAGGCGGGGGCCTATGCGGTTGCGGTGGGTATGTGCGGGTCTTTTGATGGGTTTACGCACTGGAGCTCTAGTGTGTCACTCCTTGCTCGCTATTCGTGCCCAGAAGGCGTCGAGTATGGCTTCGAGTTTGTCCATGATGCTGTGCTTGTCCGTGTGGCAGTTTTGAATGCACGTGGCGTCCGCCATTGTAAGTGCCTGTGTAGCATGGGGCTGCCCTGTATGCTCTGCTGTCAGCTCGCGCTTAAGCCCTGCTTCCTGGAAGGATTGGACCGGGATCACCCCCGCCGGTCCTGAGGGCGGGGGAGCGGGTAATCGGCGGTTCCGTGCCCCGTCCACTGTGGGCCGCAGCCTGCCTCCATGAGTTCTCTCTTGTGGGAAACACTTGAGTCCGGTATCGGATGATTCACCAGGGCGCACCCAGCATGGGTAGCACACTCCGGCTTCAATTCAGGCATGAGATCTGCTAGTATTTCCCTGTAAACAGCCTGTGTGGTGGGATCTCATCCACCATGCGACTGCACTGCTTGCAGGTCAGGCCCCGCCCCGATTCGGCTATTATTTTAAATGTATATTCATTATTTAGGAAGGATAGAAATAAATAGGAAAAATGTGTCGTATGTCTTTATACAGGGTAGGCCAAAATTCAGAGTAGGGTTTGAGAAGTCAATATTATTTTTATTAATGCACCAATTTCAATGATATTGCATACATGCATGCTTAATGTATGGAGATTTGTTTGACTAGGTAAGGAAAATGACATCTTTTAAATGAGATTCATTTGTTATCTCACAGAGATGGCTCTTTCGATTGCATTGTTCATAACATTAGTTAAAGGATCACTATAAGGTCAGGAACACAAACATGTTTTCCTGACTCTATAGTGTTAACACCACAATCTAGCCCCCCTGGGCAGCTTATGCCTCCATAAATATAGCAAAATCTTACTGTATTCAAGCCTGAAGTTGTAACTCTGCATGTGGTTTGCCTCAGAAAAACAAACTGTCTGCTGACATCATCAGAAGTGGCAGCCTGATCCAATCACAATGCTTCCCCATAGGATTGGCTGAGACTGACAAGGAGGCAGATCAGGGGCAGAGCCAGTATGATTCAAACACAGCCCTGGCCAATCAGCATCTCCTCATAGAGATGCATTGAATCAATGCATCTCTATGAGGAAAGTTCAGTGTCTGCATGCAGAGGGAGGAGATACTGAATGTTTGGATGCATTTTCGGCAGCCATGACCCTAGGCTGTAATGTAAACACTGCATTTTCTCTGAAAAGACAATGTTTACAGCAAAAAGCTGGAAGGTAATGATTCTACACACCAGAACAAATTCAATAAGCTGTAGTTGTTCTGGTGACTTAAATGTTTGAGGCACTAGTGCTCGAATTTCTGCACAGATATTCTCTTTGAGCTGTTTAAATGTGCACGGTTTACTCACAGTTGTCTCAGGAGGTCCATTTTGGCACTGACTGTATGATCAGTAGCCCCATCCTGTTGAAACCACATTTTAGGACAAATTTCCACTACAGGACGTATACAAATTTCAATAATAACCTGATATCTCACACCAATAACTGTCAAAGCAGTTTTGAAGAAGTAGGTCCCAATAACTTCCTGCGAGGTCACCCTGCACCAGATGGTGCATTTGGTAAGGTGTAATTAGCGCTGATTAATTTCCCCTGGATTTTCTATACCCCAGAAACAACAGTTTTGCTTATCGATGGAGCCAGTAAAATGTAAATGAGCTTAGTCAGAGATGTTGAGTTGATGAATAAATTCATAGTTTTCTCTGGCTAATTATTGGCTGCAATTAGCATAATTTAGGTGTTGAGGGTGGTCTGTGGATTTCAGTTAATGCACCTACTGTATTTTATATTAAACTTGATTTGAAGCTCTTGGACTACTCTATGGGTTCAGCCTCAACTCTTCCGGTCGAACAAGGCGAACGATCGTCCCTGCGCAGTTACCCAGGTGAGTGCTATTTGGAGAAGTCGATGAACCAGGTTATATAATTTATTAATGTATTATTATGGAAACATATGTTTTTAATGTATTAATGTATGCCACCTTGTTGTCTGGAAGTTAATAAAGTCAGTCTAATTAACTGAATTATCCATAAATCATAGCGACACCAGGAGAGAAACATATTGCAATGGTTAATGACCACTTGTCGTTATTGTCCCTATAAATATGTGTGCTTGGTGACAATAAACATGTGTTTGGGTAAAGAGCTATATTCAATTTAGCACTTTATTCTCCAGTCAGAGGGAACTTTTAGTGGAGGTACTCAGCTAGAGTACTGGGCTCTGTTACATCTGGTGGCAGAAGTAGGATGTTCCCTCTTTTGGGAGCACTGAGTGCTGCAAGCAAGGTGGATGGATCGCTAAACTTATGGAAGCGACAGGATAGGTAGCCAGCAACAAGTCAAAAGCTACCTTTGTCCCTGAACTGACATAGTGGGACAGAGTGAACATGGCGTCATCCAACTTGTCCTGGGGGAAACAGAGATTCAGAGGGAGGTAAAAACACGGCTAGCGCTCTATGGTTCACAGGCATCAGAGGAGATTGTCCGGACTACCAGGGCTCACATGAGGGCCTACATGCAAAAGGAGTGGAATAGGGAACACTAGGTCCAGCTAGCAGAGATGAAGCATTTAGGGGGAGTGGGGCCGGCTTCCCTGATAGTACTGCCAGGGAAGAAGAAAATCCAGTATGGCATTTTTAAACCATTCATCAAAGCAGAGGGGGACCTTGTTGGGTACATGCAATATTTTGAAAGGCAGTTTACCTCGCACAAAACAGACCCAGCAGATTGGGTCTCTATCCTAGCCGAGAAGCTGTCGGTACGTGTCGCATAGGCTTAACAAGCCGTCCCAGACATTGATCTAAACAACTTTGATCAGGTCAAGGAGGTGTTTCTGGACCGATATGCCATCAGGTGGAAGGCATTCGGCAGGCGATTCCTAGATTTAAACAGGGGTGCACCAAGCAATCTACAAATTAGTTCCATGTTGCCAAATCACTACCCTGAAGGATGTGATGCAGCTGTTACTACTAGAGCAGTTCTACAACTACATCCAGAGGTCCAAGAGTGGGTACAGGACTGTCGGCCGATCACTGTAACAGAGGTAGCACAACTGGCCAATGAGTACCAAGATGCTCGGTGACATCAACGACCAGTACCAAAAGTACAGTTCCGTCAAGCCATTGTTAACCCTGGGCCACCAGGCTCCCAATGCAGAGGAGTTCCCCTGGATCCTGCCACTTATGTTCCACTCCTCGAGTTGGCCCACAACGTCACGTCTGCTGGGAATATGGGCTTGTACAAAGGGAAAGCCTGCAAGGGGGAGATCGTGCTTAGTGGATCCAGCCTGGCGCTCCAACAGTTCCTCAGACAGCTGCACACTACTACCATATAGTGATGGCACCAGCTTCACTACATTCCCGGATCTGACCAATGCCACAGTTTACAGAGGAGATATTGGAGACTCTCCACAAGGCCAACCCTGTGCAAGCCACCCCAGACAATCGACGGCATCATCAATAAGCAGAATGGATTAACAGTAAGATGGCCCAGGGACTATGGGACCCAGGAGCCACCCTCACCTTGGTAAAGCAACATCTCATCATGGACACCAAAAAGACTGGGAGATCAGTGGCTGTCCACCGACAAGATACATTTAAACTGGGGACATCAAAGTTGGAGTCATGAAGAACCTGCTGGCTAACGGGCAATGATTTGGGCTAGCTTACTTCAGCGTTCATTAACACACTGACTGAGGAGCCATATGCCATAACAACCAGGCATCAAGCTCTCGGTGCTGAAGCTGGTTCGCACTCCAAGACCCTGGTAGAACATCATGCCCCCTCCTCGACTGCAAGTAGCCCCCTTTCTTGGGATACGCCAACAGAGTTTTGGAGGGAAGTTGTAGAGGACCTGTCCCTGCAGGTATACAGGGATAGAGCAA
Organism: Pelobates cultripes; assembly: GCA_933207985.1. Lineage (NCBI taxonomy): Eukaryota > Metazoa > Chordata > Amphibia > Anura > Pelobatidae > Pelobates > Pelobates cultripes. The sequence goes on from OW240917.1 coordinate 211,893,846, forward strand.
GGACCAGTCAAGGAGGTTTAGAGGGGGCTTTTCATGGCATTAAGGCCTGTTGTGTGGTGACATTCTGTCATCAAACTAATATGGTGACCAAGGATCATGTGACCAAGCTCTTACAGTGGGATAAGCTTTACCCTTTTGAAATGTTAATTAGTAATTCAATACCTTTACTAGTCAGGAAAGAGATAACCACTTCCCCCTATCTCCATTCCTCTCTGTTCCTTCTTGGCTGTGCTACTGAGCAGTCCTTTAAGCAGACATGGCCTAATTTCCATCATGGTGAACTGTGAGTGGGATTTTATAAGATGTAGTTGTTATTGTTAGTTAGGTTGTTGTTGCTGTTGTTGGTGGTATAGTTAGTTAGATTGTGTGTCATTATTTGCATGTTGTTGTTGTTTTGTCTCTGAATAAATATTTGTTAAAGTAGACGGACCAGAGTTTATATGTGTATGCGTACATAATAATTTATAGAATTTGGTGATACACCACATTTGGCGACCACGAATTTTAGACTTCTACAACAAATGTTTGTGAGGCGCAATAACTACCATATTGATACATAATCTAAGAGAAAGAGACTTTATAGCATAGGATTTATTTTGTTGAAACAAATATACATATTTGTTTTGTTGACTGTTTTGAATTTGTGTATTGTGACTGACAGACCATATTTTGATGCAAATTGTAGCATTTATAGGTTTAACTTTGTTTCTGTACAGTTTTAAAGTATTGGTGATAAAAGGGGAAAATTGAATTGCATTGGAACCTTTGATGTTTTGGCCATTTTTAATTGCCCATGTGCTGTATTGTCTCTCTTGTTGCAACTAACTAGAATGAAACTTAATCTATTTTAATTGTCTTCTTGGGTGTTAAATTGTGGGGCTTCACTGCATTCTAAGTTAAAATAGCAAACGTTTTTTGTTGTTATCTTTTGTCTGTTTGAATAATTGAATTCAGGATAGGAGCATAATGTTTGTGCATTATGACTGACAGAACGTATTTTGTTGCAAATTGTAGCATTTATAGTTTAATTTTGTTTATACACAGTTTTAAAGTATTGGTGATTAAAGGGGAAGATTGAATAGTTGCACTGCATTGGTACTATTGATGTTTCGGCCATTTTTAATAGCCCATGTGCTGTATTGTCTCTCTCCTGTTGCATCTAACTAGAACTAAACTGAATATATTGTAATTGTTTTTAGATGTTACATTTTGTACATTTTGTGGCTTCCCTGCATTCTAAGTTTAAATAGCAAACTGTTTTTTTGGTGGGTTATCTTTTGTCTGTTTGAACCATTGAATTCTGGGTAGGAGCATTGTGTTTACATGATAAAGGTATTGGGGCTAATACAGTGTGGTGGCTATTGTTTAGCCAGGCTAAAATTTAAATTTTTACACTGTGTGTTTAATAGAGAATGAACAGTTTGTATTTGAGGTAAAGGTGCCTATGTTAGATTGTTATATGGTTGGGAATTATCATTGTGCTGAAGTTACAGTCAGGTATTTTTCAGTTCCCATACCTTCCTTTAAATCATTCTGTTTATTTGTAAACCCCCCACACTGCACTTAAACAAAGGCAAAAGGGTGGTTTTGTGTTTTGCTGCCTGTGGGCATTTGTTGTATTGAGACTGTGAAGTTTTTTTTCTTAAAAGACAAGAGTTTGTTTGAATAGGTTAATGTAATTAAGTTTCTCAAATGGTTCAATCTCTTTGGAGCCAGTTTCAGTTTTTTTAAATTAATCCCATTGTTAAAAGCGTGTTGTTTTTTTTTCCTTAGTCTGCTGGTCTATTTTGATTAACCCCTTCCCGACCGAGGACGGTTCAGGACCGTCATCGGGATTTTCCCATTGCGGACCGATGACGGTCCTGAACCGTCCTAACGGTTTCCGTTACTTACCTGATCGCCGTCGTTCCCCCGGCGGCGATCAGCGTTGCTCCCGGTGTGGGTAGACTGCCTGCAGCCCAGACAGTCTCCCCACACTGATTTAGGACTCCCTAAAAGTGTGATCGCGCATTAGCCGTGCATCACATGGTCACAATAGTGTCCATGTGTGTTCGTTTGCAGGGGACTGTTTCAGCGACAGTGTAGCCTCTGCTAGTGTAAACTCAAAAATAAAATAAAGTTAGTGTTAAAAAAATAATACAATTATATATGTATATATATAATATATGTCTATATATCATATATATAATGTTATACTAAGTGTATTTTTATATTAATATGTACTTATATTAATATAAAAATACACTTATAATTAAATTACACACGTATATATATAATATATATAATAACTATATATATTGTGTATATATATATATTATTATAAAATATAAATAAGTAATTTAAATTAAATAAAAAAAATTTAAAATAATAAAAAATTTAAAAAAAATTATATAGCTATATGAAATTTTATTCTAACTGTATTTTAAAATTAATATATATATATTTATATCAAAATACACTTAGAATGAATTTGTATATATATCTATGTATATAGAAATAAATAAAAATAATAAGAAATATACATACGTCCATATACAAAATTACATAAATAATTATATAAATATACACGTAGACTTCAAATATATAAATATGCATATATTTAAATTCTACGTGCGTATTTATGTAATATTTTTACATAATTAAGTAATTTTATTAATTGCAATTTGAGGGACCTGCCTGCCAACCCAGGCTGAAAGTCCAGAGAATTTTATTTGTTAGTGACTATTTTACCCTGTAACGCTCTACGACACTTAAAATTGCATGGGGTATTTTTACTGGGAGACTTCTGCTGAACACAGTTAGTAGATTCAAAATATAAAACATATCACAAGGATGATATTGTCAGTGAAAGTTACTTTTTTTGCATTTTTCACACACAAACAGCACTTTTACTGATGATATAAATGTTGTGATACGTTTTCCAGTTTTTAAACACTAATATTTGTGTTCAGCGATGTCTCCCGAGTAAAACAGTACCCCCCATGTACAGGTTTTATAGCATTTTTGAAAGTTACAAGGTCAAACAAGCATAATAAAATATTTCTTACATTGAAAACAGGCTGGTTAATGCTTGCCTTGGAGTGGTTTATGGTAGCCCAGGAATGAGAATTACCCATGATGGCATACCATTTGCAATAGTAGACAACCCAAGGTATTGCAAATGGGGTATGTCCAGTCTTTTTTAGTAGCCACTTGGTCACAAACACTGGCCAAAATTAGCGTTCAATTTAGTTTTTTTACTTTTTTCACACACAAATATGAATGCTTACATTGGCCAGTGTTTTCGACTAAGTGGCTACTAAAAAAGACTGGACATAACCCATATTGAATACCCTGGGTTGTCTACTTTAAAAAAAATATGTACATATGGGGTGTTATTCAGAGATTTATGACAGATAATAGTGTTACAATGTCACTATTGATAAATTTTAAAAATGCATGTTTTGAAACCGCAATATCCTACTTGTACCTATAGCCCTATAACATGCAAAAAAAAGCAAAAAAGCACGTAAACACTGGGTATTTTTAAACTCAGGACAAAATTTTGAATCTATTTAGCAGTTTTTTTCATTCGCTTTTGTAGATGAGTAAAAGATTTTTCAAGTAAAAGTCAAAAAACATGTATTTTTTTCAATTTTTCATCATATTTTTTATTTTTTTTAAATTAAAATACATGAGATTATATAAATAATGGTATGTAAAGAAAGCCCCTTTTGTCCTGAAAAAAACAATATATAATTTGTATGGGAACAGTAAATGAGAGAGCGGAAAATTACAGCCAAACACAAACACCAGAAAAGTGTAAAAATATTCCTGGTCGCAAATGTACAACATCGCAAAAACAGTCCAGTCCTTAAGGGGTTAAAGACCTAGGGAGAGCTCGGTTTTAAAATGTCATATCTAGGTACTAAGTATTTTTCTGCAGAAGTACTAGAGTACTTTAAGAATGACATTGACAAACATGATGGACCATATGAGCTTCCAGAACCAACAGGCCCCTATTGTGGAAAATATGAAGGTTTCATGGATGTTTTGACACAGATTGTTACTAATAAAAAATGCCATATTAAGAAAAGGAAAAGCTTGGTGGCACAAGCGGTTGTTGCTGCAATAGGGGGTTTGGCAAGCATGGTACTCGAATTGCAGCAAGCTAATTTAGTAACCACTAATAAAATGGAAGATGCTCTTGATGAAAGAGATTGTTTTAAAATAGCTGCCCTAAGAACAAACAAAATGACCGAGGGGTTGGAGAAGGAATTAAAGGAAATAGAACAACAGAGAGATGCATATAGTGCTAAGATCACTGAACTCCAAAACCTAGTTATGGAATATAAAATGAAAACTAAAGAAAACATAAATAAATGGGATAAGGAGATTCCTAAAGTATGCCCAGGCCAGTCTCATTTTATATCTAAAGGTACAGAACCAGTGCTCGGAACCAAACACAAGGGAAATGCGCCAGTTGTTAACTGTGTCCCACAAGCCCCTTTAATAATAACTGAACACTTTAATGCAAGAGAAATGCCTACTAGTTTCTCTAGACAGACAAGCACTATGTCAATCACAGACAAAGAAAATTTCCAGAAATGGTGGGGAAGTATGCCAAATAACAACTTTAATACTTTTACACACTGGTTTATGAGGGGAGCAAATAGAGCTAAAAAAGGAGGTTTTAACTTAGAGGAATGGACAGAACTTTTAGAATATGCTATGGGTCCTTTGGCTAGTAGACTATTGGGATTCAATAACAGTGTGTCTGATCAGGCAGGAAGAATTGCTGAAACTAATTTCTATATACTTAGCATAGAGAAAGAAATAGCGAATATTACGATGAGGCCATCAGATGGTCCTAGAGAGGTAGCTCAAAGGATATTGTTCTGGTATACACTACGCCAACCTCAACAGCCCCTGGTGTTGGGCTCACCAGAACACATTACTAAAGTAATGGAAGCCCTTCCCTGGGAGTGTCAAGAATTTGTCAGGCTTTTTGATCCAACACCAGCAGACTTAGAAATGCTACTAACTAGAGCTGATAATTGGTGGCTTAAGCATCCTTCCTCAGAACAGGCCTTATCTGTTTCAGCCATAAGAACATTCAAGGTTGACTCTGGTAGAGATTTAGATGGCAAATGGAGAAGCCAAAGGTGGGATGTACCTCAGAACAAGAGGGGTAATGAGAACTGGAGACCAAAACAGGACTTTGACAAAAGATGGAGAGATCCACAGAGGGACCATAGGAATAGGAACAGTTCTAAAGGAAGTAATGTAATGGGAGATAATTGGAAATTAGATGGGAGGAGCCTAAGGTAATCAATAATAATTGGAATAATAATAATAACACCTGGGAGAAGCTAAAAAGGAGAGCTAACTGGGAAAATCACAGATGGCAAGAAAAACAGAGAAACAACAGGAACAGTTATTGGGAGAATAATTGGAAAAGGAACCATAGATGGGATGATCAGACCAATAGACGGAATTGGGATAATTGGAGGAATAAAGAAGGGAATAGAGACTACTGGGACCTAAAGAGACAGACTGAGAGATTGGAGGCAGACGTGAAAGCGCTTAGGGAACAGATGAGAGAGGGAAATACTGATCAATTGGGGGTCCCCAGCAATGAATAACTCCCATAATTTTTGTTGTCCTCTACATCTGTATGTATGTTTGTTTTTTCTTTTGTTTCTATATTTTATCTGTCTCACCATTATCTCGTAACACTCCAGTTTAAAGAGGACCTTAGTATGTATTGTTATATATATATAAATATATATATATATATATTTTTTTTTTTTAGTCATACTAAGGATAAGCCTCTAAATTCATTCATTACAGTCAGGTGGGCCAAATTCCAAATAATTTTTGTTTTTATTAGTTTAGCACGCCTGCACTGCCAGCTATGTTTTTATTTTTTGATGCTGGATTAATAATTATAAATTCATAGATTAAGTGAATTGTTGCCAACGTGAGGCTTATATTTGATCACACTGGAGAGATGTGATAGTGTAACTTTCTGTTGGTTTACAACAGTAAAAACTTTAAAAGCATTTTTTTTTTAAATTTGGTTCCCAACAAATATAACCTCAAGTTGATTTTTGATTTTGATTTTTGAATAGCAACAGACAGTTTTCTATAGATTGCACGCTGCCAAACTGTGTAATGGTAGCATTCAATCTACTTTTTTTTCTTCTCTCTCCATCTTTGATGCTTTGTTTTTTTTTGTCATTAAGAATATAGGGAAATTAGATTGCTTTGAGTGAAGATGGCATAAATAATAAAGTGAAAATGTATGCTATTTGTTCTATTTGGCTATCCACAGGGGGTTAAATAGTTATGGGTATGAGAATTTGCACCTACGTTCAATTGCGAATACATTTTTCACCCTTAGATCTTTCCCACTCACGTTCATGTATAATAATTTACGGTTTAAACTATGTACATTTTGTGATTATTGCATGTATTCATCAGTAAATTATAAAATAACTAATATGGTTTTGTGTTCAACTCTCCATCAGGTGTGGAGTAAATGTCTAAATTAATCAAAATTTCAGGAGACATTTGTGGGTCTTTTAAATACCTCTAAAATGTAAACATAGCCTTAAGACACCACAACCAAATAGATTTTATTAGACAAAACTAGTTAAGCCTTTGACACAAGACAATATGCTGATTACTGTTGTACATATTTCATTGTCTGTGTTTGATTCAAAGAACATTTTAATTGGAAGGCCCAGAGAGGCGAAGGTAACTGACATGTCCTGTCACAGTTTACTATACAGATGAAGAAGTGCTGGGATTACCAAGACAAACTATTATCCTGAAAATGATTACTATTCAGATGAAGAGGTGCTGGGATTACACGTCAAACTATTATCCTGAAAATAGATACTATACAGATGAAGAAGTGCTGAGATTACCAAGTCAAACTATTAACACAGCCCAGAATAAGGGTAAAATAACAGCAAGAAGCAGGAATTTGTGTCATTTCAAGGTCTTCACAGAATGAGTTTACCCTACTCATGAACTTGCATGTGTCATTAAACCTACAAACCTCAAGCTTTGTAATGGATTGGCAAAGACAATATTCAAGGAGAGTTCATTCTAAAATCACAGCTATCAAGCACACAGATCAGTCACAGTCTTCAGATTCCAGTCCCAGGCGAAATTAAACATCATATTGTGTCATAAACTAGTAATAATTACTGTATGGGGTTGATTGCGTCTAGATATTACTACTTCACATGAACACATTACCATATAATATTAATGAACAACTACCAGGGTTCTTACCAACCCACTTGGGCAGTGGTTAATTTAAAAACGGAACAACTGAAAACAATTGAAATTGGGGGAATGTGGGGTGATGCAACCCCTGTTTGACTATATTCTCTCACTTTTAAATGTGCTCAACATAAGAGAAAAAAAAGTGAGGGAATGTGGTGACATTCTGTCATCAAACTAATATGGTGACCAGGGATCATGTGACCAAGCTCTTACAGTGGGATAAGCTTTACCCTTTTGAAATGTTAATTAGTAATTCAATACCTTTACTAGTCAGGAAAGAGATAACCACTTCCCCCTATCTCCATTCCTCTCTGTTCCTTCTTGGCTGTGCTACTGAGCAGTCCTTTAAGCAGACATGGCCTAATTTCCATCATGGTGAACTGTGAGTGGGATTTTATAAGATGTAGTTGTTATTGTTAGTTAGGTTGTTGTTGCTGTTGTTGGTGGTGGTATAGTTAGTTAGATTGTGTGTCATTATTTGTATGTTGTTGTTGTTTTGTCTCTGAATAAATATTTGTTAAAGTAGACGGACCAGAGTTTATATGTGTATGCGTACATAATAATTTATAGAATTTGGTGATACACCACATGTTGTACCGGTGAAAATTACAGGAGGGACAGCACTTACCCTAACTAAGAAGCTAGTGGTTTCACGGCAGTACCGTTGAGTACTACGGAAAATAGCTTATAATATTCCCTTGTCAGGGCACCTTGGAGTCAGCCACACCAAACATAGCTAACTCAAAACTTTTTCTGGCCCGGTGTCTCTAAAGACATCATGCAATATTGTTAGACAAGCGAAACCTGTCAGTGGGTGGGGAAAAGAATGCCACAAGACTAAACTGCACCCCCTGCCCATCATGGAGAAGCCATTTAATTGGGTGGCTGTAGGCTTGATAGGCCACATAGCCAAGCCTAGTCCCTCCGAGAAGATATATATCCTCACCACAGTGCTACTAGGTACCCAGGGGCGGTTGCACTGACCAATATCACACGGAGACAGTGGCTGATGCCCTGATGTGGATCTTTTCCTGAATGTTAAGCTGCAGGCTGTCTGGCAGGGCCCTTACCGGGTGGTGGAACAGAAGTGCTATGTGATAGCCCAGTGCAAAGATTAGATAATATAAAGCATGTTCACATGTGAACATGCATTGGATGGGAAAGGGCAGAGGAGATAATGGTCATCTGTGCCCCTGCAACTGAGAATTTTAAAAATCTTGGTCCTTGTTTGTGGAAGAATTAGGGTCCCAGTAGTGAGCTCAGATCCATCAACTGCTAAAGGCCATGCGAGCGCTAACCTACCTGAACACATCACTCTGGCTCACCCCAGGACAACCCCCTACCGCATTCCGGAAGAGATCCAGGAGATGCTCTGTATGGGGTTTATTGAAGCCTCAGACAGTGGGTTTCCCCGGCTGGTTCCAAAGAAGGACAGAACTGGAGGTTGAATGATAAAATGGTATCAGATGCCTACTCCATGCCTCCGGTAGCTAAACTGTTAGATCGCATGGCCAGGGGAAAATATCTCACTACCTTAGACCTATGTAAGGGCTATTGGCAGATTCCACTAACCAAGGAAGCCATGCTGAAGTCGGCCTTCATTACCCTGTTTGGCCTGCATCAATTCAGGGGCATACCGATCGGGATCAAGAACACCCCAGCCACCTTCCAACGTATGGTGGACACGGCTCCTTGATGGCCTCCAGGATTATATCTGTGAATACTAGGACGACATTGTGGTTTTCATCTACACTTGGGATGGACACTTAGAGCACATAAGTGAGGTGCTGGAAAAGGGACAAGAATGCTGACATGACCCTGAAGCTGAACAAATGCCACATAGGGTTGGCAGACATACAGTATTTAGGTCACCAGCTGGGTTGCGGGAAGCAGCTGCCGGAACCGGCCAAGATAGAGACAGTAGCCAATTGTCAACCCACCTCACTAAGACCCAAGTTATGACCTTCCTCGGTACAGCATGCTATTATCAAAAATGTGTCCCTAACTATAGCTCCATAGCTAAGCCCCTCACCATCCTGACTAAGAAGAACCTTCCCTGACAAGTAGTATGGTCTACGGATAGTGAACAAGCATTCCAACAATTAAAAGAAGCCCTGGTACTGGCATTTAAACACTCACTTTCCAGTGTCTGTTTCCCTTTAAATAACAATATTTTTGTAATATATACACATCATCCTTGCTGTCACTCCTAACTAATATATTTTACAGGCCCCTTTTAAAAAGAGCTAAGGTTCAGTGCAATTTATATAATCTCCTTATGCTTGGACTGGTTCAGGTAAACATGATATTGCCCTGTTCAGTTCACAAAACAAATTGTTCTTTTTCCACTAAAAACAAGGAAAGTAGGAAAACATGTTATCTCTTCTGCTTGTCCAGCTTACTCCTCTCACTCACAAGTTAATTAATTATTGCAAGGAAATTAAAGGGCAAGTCTGAAAATGACTAAACTTTTTAAAGCGTTATATAGATAATGCAATAACAACAACAAAAAAAGAAAAACTAACGCAAAAAATAAGAATAAAAATGTTCTATGCTTTAAAAAGTAACTGCCACTTACACACTTTTTACACAATCAAAAAGGTAACTATTATGTTTTTTTTTTTTTTTTCATTCTTAATAATTTAAGTTGTATACTTTGGCAAAGTATGTAAGTCAGTTAACTCTACCAGTGCCTTACACACTGCTCATGTGTGCGTACGACACTGCAGGAGAGAATTATGTGAAGATCTTCTTATGGTCTAGAACTGTGCTTTCAAAAGAGTAGCCCTACAAGCCAGAATGAAAAAAACAAAAAACATTGCCCCTTCAGGTCTCCACTTTTGGACAGACCTTGCTGCTAAAATCAACAATAGCAGGAGGTTGAGACAAAAAAAAAAAATAGTTTGATAACCCCTTTCGAAAGCCCAATCTGCTCTTACCAAACTATGTCCCTTAACACACCTCTTAGTTATTTGCAGACATACACACAGGTGCACACACAGACAGCATACACATACAGACATGCATACACAAGCACACACACACACAGAGATATTCACACAGGCAAAGACACACACAAAAAGGCACAGACAGATAAATACAGACAGGCACAGGTAGGCATAAACAAACACACACATACACCCAAAAACTCACAGCACAGGCAGACACACACAGGCATTCAGACACCACAAAAAAGGATACTGGCTCTCTTCCATGTTTCTTGAATGTTTTTCTCATGTGGGGTAGTGGATGGCAGGAGGCCAACCAGTAACAGTTTCAGGGTGTTCTGTTATCCCTGCTCTTCATTGAGCAAGTCTCAGGCCTCTTTGCCTGGCTGATCTGTGCTCTCTCTGCCCTCTCCTCGGTTAGGTTCAGCCAGGAATGTAAGCAGTACAGTAATAGTAAAAGAGATACACAGATAATATGATAGAATGTCATATTGCAACAGAGCGCCTGTACCCAGAGTGGTACCTCCATCCAAGTTCTCTCTGAGATTCCGCAAGGCAATAGTGTTATAGCTCTCGTATACCCAAATATCAGTCGAGACTTGATAAATGGTAAAACAACTGGTTTTATTGGGAAAACCCACAGGTTTATATACACAGACCCCCATTTGCGACAGGGTAAGCCCACCAAGATTAGATAAATGAGTCAGCTCTTGGTTAAACTACTTATTTACCAGATACAGAGGCTACACACCAAAACACATACAAGACAGTATCATAATCCCACATATTATACATACCCGTAAAGATCTGATTCAAGCACCCATTCTGTGAAAATAGCGCTCAGATCCATGAGATATTGCCTAAACGCCACATGCTCAAAGTTTCACCCGACCGCCCAAAAATAGTTCCAGAGTCAATTTCGGTGATTCAGCAGGAGCTCTATCTCCTTGATGCAGGGAAGCTCCCTCTTGGTTATAGGGAGTGATTGTTCGTCCTGAGGAGTAATAACTTTCCTCCAAGAAGTGCCCTCTTGGGCCATCGGCAAGTAGGGGATAACCAAACGATAAACAAGAGGAAGTACAGGGCCGAGCCGGAGTTCCAGAGCGAATATAGGTAACCCCAGCTGGCAGTACCTGGATACTTAGGCTCGATGTGAACGTTTTCTGGGCCACAGAAAGTCTGGGCTGGTTTACAAGGGAGTGTTTGCAAAGGCTTCAGACAAGAGATCTGCAGCTTTTGTAGCTATTTTTAGATATAATAAATATATAAATAAATAAACACAAGCATGTTTTCATTGGGGGTTTATGTAATAAACAGTGATTTTTGTTTATTTTTTTGTATTTGGCCAGTGGGGTGTCCCTTCAGATTCCACAGTGATAATGGGTCTCCCCGACCATGTGAGAACAAACTACTGCAATCTATAAATCCCCCTGTTTCTTCCTCAGACATTTTAATCACCCTGGCACCATGCCCATACATTCAATGACCTTTTTGCATTATTTCAGCTAACAGAAAGACAACATGTACCGTAATTTATATGGAATTTGGTGTTTCCTACTGGGCAGTGATAATGGACCGCTTTTACACAGTTATTCACTAAAGTGAGAGTTACCAGAATTTCAAGGTGAATTAAAAATGAATCTCAAACCTGCAAATTAGAAAAATTCTCCAACTCATCACAGTTTTCATTTAGCCTAATTTAGCCCTAAATTTGAATTTCCTGCAATTCTCTCTGTATAAACGCTGTACGTGATGACGTGCTAGTTATTATGATAATAGTGTGTTATTGTGTCTATAACTGTGTATATAGCAGCATTTTCTTACTGTGTCTTGTTGTCTTACTGAGTGGTGTTGTGTGTGTCACTGTGTGTAGAAATGTGTGTACCTGTCATGTATAAAAAGTTGGATATTTAATTTCTCTCCCCACTCTCCCACATGTTAGTCAGAAAACAAATACCAGCCTTTGCATTGTTGGTATGTTTCCAATACTGGCACCGGTTAGTCAGCCTCAAATACTGGCTATGCCAGTAAAATACCGGCCATGCCAGTAAAATACCGGCCATGTGGCAACCCTATAAATTGGACAATTTATCAATGCACTACAGAAACCTTTAGAAGATATACTTATAATAGTTATAATTATTTTTTAATGGACACTATAGTCACCAGAACAACTACAGCTTTATGTAGTTGTTCTGGCGTGTATAGTCAGTCCCTGCAGGCCTTTTCATGTAAACACTGCTTTTTCAAAGAAAAGGCAGTGCTTCCATTACTGCCTAGGGACACCCTCAGTGGCAGTCAAACGGACACTAGAGGTACTTCCTGGGGTTGTGCAGCACTGACGTTCAGTGTCTTTACGCTCTGCATGGAGGCGCTGAACTTCCCACATATAGAGACATTGAGTCAATGAATCTCTATGAGGAGATGCTGACTAGTGCAGAGCAGTTTCTGGCCACGCATGCGTGATAGCCTACCAATGCTTTCCTATTAGTTTGATGATCTCAGGCGGGGGGGCGTAGCCAGCTGTGACTGGACCCTCGTGGCGCCGGAAAAAGGTGAGTAAATCACCTTTTTAACCAGAGGTAATGGAGAATCGGGGGGGCTAAACGGCTATTTAGACCTATAGTGTAAGATATACATATCTTTATTCCTAACACTATTATATTAATTATAATCAAAGACAGACTAAAACACATGTGCTGAGAAAACCTTAAACTTTTATTCAACGTCTCAGTTATAAGCCTTCCCTAGAGCCCCCAGTGCGTCAGATTCTCCATGCACTGGCCAACAAAATGCTCTAACTAGGCATCTCGGAAAGATGTTGGCACCTGGCAGTGCAGCAGGTATATTGTTTCTGATTATTTCTTGCCAGTACATGCATTAAAATCTTTAGTTGTAAAGCTGGATTTGATTAGCAAATACAAACTGTTCCTCCTGAAGCACTAGCCAGCTATTGATATAAAATCTGCACACCAGTTATCTGAAGTTTAGTCACCATTTTGTATACAAATAAATACTGACCTCTGGTGGATATCCTTAATATTGCCACAAGGAGAAAGCAGTAACTAATTAGTATCTAAATCAGGGGTAGTCAACCTTTCAATGCCTACCGCCCACTTTTGTATCTTTGTTGATGGTAAAATGTCCTTACCGCCCACCATTGCCACAGTAACTAATTTTATATGTGATTTTTTTCTCTCTAGAAAGCAGAGGTTTTTAACCAAAAATAAAAATGTACTAAACTGTATCTATTTCTTTTTCCTTTTTTTTTCTGTTTTCTTTTCTACTTTTTTCCATGTGTCTGTGTGTGTGTGTGTGTGTGTGTGAAGGGTGCTGTGTGTTTGTTTGTGAATGATGCAGTGTGTGTGTGAAGGATGCAGTGTGTGTGTGTGTGTGTGTGTGTGTGTGTGTGTAATAGAGGTGATGTGTGTGTGTAAAGGGTGCTGTGTGTGTGTGTGAGGGGTGTAGTGTGTATAAGGTGGGCAGTCTGTGTGTGTGTGTGTGTGAGGGGTGTAGTGTGTATAAGGTGGGCAGTCTGTGTGTGTGAGGGGTGCAGTGTGTGTGTGAGGGGTGTAGCATGTGTGAAGGGTGCATAGGGTCTATGCTGTGTGTAGGTGGGTGAGATGTGAAAATCTATCTTAATATCTCCCCCTGCCTTCTTCTTACCTTTTACCAGGAAGGGGGGACATAATGCTGCATGCCCTGGTTGTCCAGTGATTGCATGTTCACTTTAGCCTACAGTTCCTTCGGCTGTAAGCTAACTCTCCTGTCCTCCTGCGAGCACAGCACTGTATCAGAGAGTTGCCATGATAACACGTTGCAATATTCTGACTAGCCTGCTCGCAGGAGGAACACAGAGTCTCCCAGGCCCTTCCCTCCCTCTACTGGAACTAAGTGGTCACCAGCCCAAAGGGCTTACAGCAAGGCTGGCTCTGCATGGGCCGGCATGGGAGATGAAAGGATCTCCCCTGCCAGCCTTGGTCCACGGCTATCGAGGCCCCCCGGGCATTTTCTGCAGAACCCACCACCGCCCACCTGAAATCCCAAACCGCCCACTAGTGGGCAGTAGGGACCAGGTTGACAACCCATGATCTAAATGAAAGAAGAGCAAGCAAAATGTATTGAATGAACAAAATGGCCCATTCACCATTTGCCAGCCACTCAAACTAAATATGTATAAGTTTGTGTTGCCTTCCATACATACTTTTGTTTAAAACAAGGGAGTATCAGCCTTGTCCCCTCTCTTTCTGTAAAAAAAGGGGTTAAATAACCTCTAATCCAGTGATGAGAACGTCTTCGGTCCGCCCAGTGGGAGATTGCTTCTCGTAGATGATTGTGAGGCATAGCGCATGCACAGCAATTGCCACACTGTGCAGCTGATGCTTCTCAAAGAGCACAAAGCAATCAGGAGAGCACGTTCTTGGCAGTCTTATTGAGAGCAAATTAGCACCTTTATCAATTGCTGAATTCAAACTGTGAAAGGAGCAATGTTAGTTACAGTCATTTATACAGAGTACAGTCATTAAAAAAGTAGGGGGCTTCAGTTCATTGCACACATATGTTCACTGCACTTTTACTTCACTTCATATTTCCAAGGTTATTCACAGAAATTAGAATTGTCTGAAATTTAAAGGACCACTCTAGGCACCCAGACCACTTCAGCTTAATGAAGTGGTCTGGGTGCCAGGTCCTTCTAGGGTTAACCCATTTTTTCATAATTCTAGCAGTTTCAGAGAAACTGCTATAATTATGAATGGGTTAAGCCTTCCCCCTAATCCTCTAGTGGCTGTCTCATTGACAGCCACTAGAGGCGCTTGCGTGCTTCTCACTGTGATTTTCACAGTGAGAGCACGCAAGCGTCCATAGGAAAGCATTGCAAATGCTTTCCTATGCGACGGGCTGAATGCGCGCGCAGCTCTTGCCGCGCGTGCGCATTCAGCCGGCGGGGAGGATCGGAGGCGGAGAGGAGGAGGAGAGCTCTCCGCCCAGCGCTGGAAAAAGGTAAGTTATTACCCTTTTCCCCTTTCCAGAGCCGGGCGGGAGGGGGTCCCTGAGGGTGGGGGCACCCTCAGGGCACTATAGTGCCAGGAAAACGAGTATGTTTTCCTGGCACTATAGTGGTCCTTTAAAGTGAATTTGAAACTTAAAGGGACACTCCACTGCCTAAATAAAAACGAAACACTGTTTGGTAGATATAGCCCTAATGAACACTTGCTTGCATTTAATTATATATTTTTTTCCTACGGTGGTATATGTAAAAACAACCTGTATACCTGCAGATCTCTTGTCTGCAGCCTTTTCAAGCCCTCCTCTTCTAATCCAGACTAGAAATCAATTGATGTTCAATCACAGACTACCTAATGCAGCTTATGTGACAGAGCTCCCTACTACTAGAAAAGAAAGCGCTGAAGTGACTATAGCCCTGTCCCCAAACACCAGATAAAATGTGAAAGGGTGATTACAGAAATACTTTTTTAGGTTCCAATACACATATTTTTTTTACCCGGACCCCTGGTTGTGGGTCGTTATCTAGAACAATGATGATCCCTCCCAGGCGCCTCCCAGGCGCCTTTGCATCTGGGAGATAACCAGATCAAGTACCGCTAATCTAATTAACTTCAAGACAACAGGACGCCTTAACCAAATATCCCCAAAGACATACATTTATACATAGTAAAC
>OW240917.1:211909853-211956351 GCA_933207985.1 Pelobates cultripes
TGGCCCGAGAACATCTTCAGGCGGCCCAGGGCCGTCAGAAACATTGGTACAATCGGGGCGCCCGGTTGAGAACGTTCCAAGTAGGTCAGAAAGTTCTGGTACTTAGACCTGTCAAGAAAAAGCCCGAAGATATAGCGGCCATATGTATCCCGGCCACTGAAGACCCTGACAGTCTTCCCATCCCAGATCTGTTAGCTGACTCTGAGCCTAAAACTCTGCTCAATACAGTGCAGCTAGGGGAGCGGTTAACTCCCACAGAAAGGGAACAACTCCAGCACTTGCTAGCTGAGAAAGGATTGACGTTCTCTCAGGAGCCAGGTTACACACCCTTAGCGACACATTATGTGGAGACCCCAGGACAAACCCCTCTCAGACAGACTCCCTATAGAATCCCTGAGGCTGTAAAAGAGGAGATGAGAAAGGAGATTCAGGAGATGTTAAAACTGGGAGTTATAGAGCCGTCCGACAGCCCCTGGGCATCCCCAGTTGTCCTAGTTCCCAAAAAGGACGGAACGACCCGGTTCTGTGTCGATTACCGACGCCTCAATGACCGGACCGTGACAGACGCATAACCCATGCCCCGAGTAGACTAACTATTAGATCGTATTGCCAGGGGACGCTATCTGACCACCATCGATCTGTGCAAAGGGTACTGGCAGATTCCCCTGGCCAAGGACGCTATTCCTAAGTCGGCGTTTGTCACCCCGTTTGGCTTATACCAGTTTAAGGTCATGCCCTTTGGGATGAAAAACGCCCCAGCTACATTTCAGCGCTTAGTGGATCGTCTCCTTGATGGCTTCCAGGAATTCGCGTGCGCATATCTGGATGACATTGCGATCTATAGTGAGACTTGGGGAAAGCACTTAAGACATGTAGAGGCTGTGCTGGATCAGATTAGGGCCGCAGGCCTAACTCTGAAACCAGAGAAATGTCATTTTGGAATGGCCGAAGTACAGTACTTGGGACACAGGGTAGGGTGTGGGAAACAGCGACCAGAACCCGCTAAGGTGGAAGCTGTAGCCAACTGGCCCACACCCCACACCAAGACCCAAGTACTAGCATTCTTAGGGACTGCGGGATATTACAGGAAATTTGTCCCTGACTACAGCGCCATCGCTAAACCCCTGACAGATTCGACAAATAAAAATTTGCCTAGAGTAGTCCTGTGGTCTCCCGCCTGCGAAACAGCGTTCCAAACCCTGAAACAAGCCCTGATCAACGCGCCGGTTTTGTCTGCCCCCGTCCCTAACAAAAGATTTGTCGTCCATACAGATGCGTCCATGTACGGACTGGGGGCAGTTCTGAGCCAGGTCGGGCTCCTGTCGCGTACCTGAGTAGAAAACTATTGCCCAGGGAAGTGAGCTACGCGGCAGTGGAAAAAGAGTGTCTAGCCCTGGTCTGGGCTCTAAAGAAGCTCACACCATACCTGTACGGTCAGGAATTCACTTTGATCACAGACCATAACCCCCTAGTATGGCTGAACCGAGTGGCTGGGGACAATGGACGATTACTAAGATGGAGCTTGGCCCTACAACCATACAACTTCTCCATTCAATACCGCCCTGGCCGGTTCAATGGGAATGCAGACGGACTGTCCAGGCAAACGGAACTTTTACCTTAACCACAGACCGGACAGCCTCAAGTTGACACAAAAAGGATCAATCCGGGTCTGCCGGAGTGTTCCACAAAAGGGGAGCAGTGTAACAGAACTATGCTTTTGCCCATGCTTTTTGCCTGGACTTAGATAACAACGCTGCTGGATGTATTACACAAAAACTGAATGGCTATTTTCATGGAAATATTCCTACTGGAGAATACAGCTCAAAATACCGAACATCGGACCACCCAGGGGAACAGTTAATTGGTATTTTACCTCCCAGCGCTTGTGGAGCCGTTTGCATGGTTCATACGAATTCCTTTGTGCTCAGGTTAGATGGCTGCCATTTCGGGACTTTACACGTGTTCGCGGCCATCTTACACACGAACAGCGGTGTTTGCCTGTGAACGCATGGAACTAAAAACGGATACGCAAACAGGCGAACACCGCTGAGACCTCCAGGAGCTCGTAAGTTCGTGCTGGAACTACAGAACAACCGGCCGTTCGGTAGTTTTGTTTAAGCTCTCATAGGGATTCCAGCGAACACCAGGATGACTGTGGATGGCAAGGGGTTCATGGGGTTTTAATGCACGAACGGAGACCGACCGCAAGGCCAAAACCTATGGAACTCTTTTCGGCTAGAAAACCTGTGCGGTCGGTCAAAACTTCAAAGATCCATAACTCCTGAACCCCTCAACCGAATGGGCTGAAATTTGGACATATTGTTCCCCTGAGTGAGAGCTGGTGCTGGACTTAAAGGTGTACCCCCTGTTTTTGGGGTACATTCAGAATGTGGTTAAAATTGTGTCTGTTTTAATTATGTTATATGTTATCTGAGGGGAGGAGACGTGGGGGTTGAACCGTGTACCTAATTGGCTGTTGTGTTAATTATGTGGGTGTAGCCTTTCAGAGGGCACCATTGCCTAAAAGGAGACCCCTGTCAATAAACATCAGTTCTACTTGACCCTTCAAAACGTAGCCTCGTCTCGTTCTTGGAGGGGATTTATTGTACCGTTACTCTGCCTCATTTTACAGCACTGCCGGATTATACACTTGGATATCGTGGATGGGAATAAGAACTCCATTACTTCACAGCAGCTTGCCTAGAAAAGGACGTCTCCAACGGCAGATACCCCCTACCAGCTGGGTAGCCGTTACACTAACTATATAAAATGATGGCTAAGATATCTGTATGGTTAGCCCTACTAAGTTCTATGCTTTAAGACATTATAGTGGTAAATAAGGGAACCAGCCTGCGGTTACAGTGACCCGCGCACATTCAGTAACTCATACACACACTGACTCATGCAAACCCATGTTTAATGCAGGATTATGCACATGCAGCTTTGACATCCCAATCTGACTAGCACTGGTCAGTCAATCTCCTTCTCTTTCTCTCAGAAATACCTGCTGCTGCTCCTTACTTCTCTCTATTGCTGGGTTCCCTGCTGCCTACCGTGCAACTTCCATAGACCGCATGGAGTAAGTGACATGATGTGATACCACTTCCTCATAGCACTGCTGCGAAGGAGTGTGTGCAGAGGGGAAAACAAGTCAACCTAGTAAGAGGCAAATTTCTATTCAGTTTTAGTCATAGTCTTTTGACTAAAAAGCCATTTTAGTTTTAGTCGTATTTTAGTAATCTGAATTGTTTTAGTTTTAGTCTAGTTTTAGTCAACAAAAACTCCAGTAAAAATAAATGAGAAAAAATCTGGATGATAATTAATTACTACAAAACAAATTGCTTCACACTCTGGTGCAATCCCAAAAATCACCAAAAGAAAGAGTAATGTGTACTGACACAACTAAAATCTAATGGGTTTAGTTTAAACCTCTGTCTTTTTTGCCCCTTCCCCAGCCACTCTATGTCTCTTTGTGTCCCCTCCCAACCCCTCTACATGTCTCTCTCTTCTAAGCCGGGTCTGTCTCTTTTGTTCCTTCCACAGCCCCTCTGTTACTCTTTGACCTCACCCCAGCCCCTTTGTGTGTCTCTTTCTCTCCATAGTCCTATTTGTGGGTCTCTTCCCCCCAGCAACTAGTCTCCCCCAGCCCCTCTGTTGCGGTGTGTACCAGTCTCATTCTCCCAGACCTCCCCTTGTGTCTCATTTTCTCAGCCCCCCCATGTGTCTCATTTCCTCAACTCCCTCCTCCATGTGTCTTACCCGCAATTTAGTTTTAGTCATAGTCTTTTGGCTAAAAAGCCTTTCTAGTTTTAGTCATATTTTAGTCATCTGAATTGTTTTAGTTTTAGACTAGTTTTAGTCAACTAAGTTTGAAAAATGTTGTTGACTAAAATCTGACTAAAATGGTTAGTCCACAAAATTGTCAGCAAGTAAAAGCACCCCTCCATCATGGTCTTCAGTACATCAGGGCACAAAAGAAAAATATTTTTTTAGGGAATAAGTGAAGGGTCTATTTTGGGGCATGGCTCTGCAGCTACGTCTGCAGATGAATCCCTCTGAGATATGGTTACGGTTGGTGTTGGGGTTAGAGGTAGGATTAGGTGTCACCAGGGCCAGATTAAGAGCCCAGTGGGCCTGGTGCTGACAATTATGATGGGCCTAATTACAAAATCTTATTGACCAAAAACACTAAAACAGTCCTACCTCCTAAGCATCATGTATGTGATGGAGATGGTGCTGGAGGGAAACTCATAGGATGCAGCTATGAGAAAACACATACCCTATGCTAATCTCACGCTTTCATCTTTCAAGTAAACCAATACCCCCTAATAGCAGTGTCCAGTAAAGAAGGAAGTCTATTGATGGGGTAAAAGGGTGGGCACTGACACAAATCACATAACCAGAACTGCCGAAAGGGGCAAACATACACAAAAAGGGGGCATGTCTGTGTCCCCATGTATCCCAGTGTCCCCTTGTGACTAGGACACTAGGGGACATTGAGAGACACGGGGACACTGGGTGACTTTGAGACACGAGGGGACACTGGGAGACATGGGGCACTGAGACACTGTGATACATAGGGGACACTGTAGACTTGATAAAGACCTCGGTACAGGTCAAAACGTTGCAGTGACCAATAAACCTGCTTAAATCTATCACAGTGAGTGCCTGAGATTTTTTTTATTTTATACTAGGGGACACTGAGACACTTGGGGGCACTGTGAGACATGGGGACACTGGGAGACTAGGGGATTCTGAGAGACTAGGGGACACCGAGACACTAAGGACACTGAGACACTACAGACAGGGACACTGGGAGAGACATAGGGACACTGGGAGACATGGAGCACTGAGACATTCTGATACATAGGGGACACTGTGATACATAGGGGATACTGGAGACTTGATAAAGACCTGCTTAAATCTATCACAGTGAGTGCCTGAGATTTTTTCTTTTATACTAGGGGACACTGAGACACTAGGGATACTGGCACACTACGGACATTGAGAGACACTGGGAGACATTGGGATACTGAGATACTAGGGACACTGGCTGGGAGACATGGGGACACTGGGAATGCCCCATGTCTCCCTGTGTCTTTCAGTGTCCCCATGTCTCTGTGTCCCCTAGTGTCCCAGTGTCCCCATGTCTCCCAGTGTCCCCTATTGTTTGTATCCCCATGTCTCCCAGTGACCCTTAGAGTCTATGTCCCCATGTCTCAAAGTGTTCCGATGACACTATTGGACACTTAGAGACATTGGGACACTGAGACTCTGGGAGAGACTAGGGGACTCTGGGAGACTAGGGGAATCTGGGAGACTAGGGACACAGACACAAGGGACACTGAGAGACACCGGGGACACTGTGAGACATGGGGACACTGAGACATGAGGGACACTGGCTGGGAGACATGGGGACACTGAGAGACTAGGGGCCACTGGGAGACATGGGGCCACTGTGTCCCTAGTGTCTCAGGGTCCCATGTTCCCCAGTGTCCCTATGTCTCCCAGTGTCCCAATGTCTCAGTGTCCCCAAGTCTCTCACCGTCCCCATGTCTCGCAGGCTCAGAGCTGCTGTCTGGACTCTCTATGCATAGCTGCTCCCCCGCGGATCATTGTGTAGAGAGAGGCAGGGAGGGAGATGCTGTAACTTCTTGTCCCTGCCTCGCTCCACACAAACAGCGACCCCTACTGGCCGGCGCTGGTATTGCAGAATAATCTTTGTTTAGACAACCATTTGTATTGCTGGTATTACTGCAATACCGGCACCGGCTAGGCAGCCTCAAATACCTGAGAAATACTTTTGAGAAATACCTGGCAACCATAAGAAATACATGAGAAATACTATTTTTTTTTTTAATTTTTTTTAGTCAATGGACCTATTCCATGGGCCTGGGCCTGGAACTGCAGCTCCATCAGCCCCTATGTTAATACGGCCCTGGGTGTCACTAAATCACATACCTAGTAATTAAGAAAAGAGGCATGTCAAAGTTCAGGCATTGTCAAAGTTCGGGCATGTCTGTTATTTGACCCTACATTCTTTCAAACTCCTGGTAAAGATATACATCTGGAGAATCTTTGTGCACCAGCACAGTAGCATAATACAATTATGGCGTCTTTACAGTAGAAGGGCAACGATGGTCTGTGAAATCACCCATGGAAAAAAAGTACAATCCACAGATTTGAAAGAGTTTGATGTTCTTAATTAGTTAGTTAAATAGACTGGGGGATGTACTTTCTACAAATATATAATTTTTTTCAGCAGTTTTCTAAGGGCACTCCTGGCACCATAGCCACTACAGTGGGATGTAGTGGTTATGTTGCTTGCAATGTTTCTTAAAACAGTACTGTAATTTCTGAGTTTTTAGGAAAGATAGTATCTTTATGAAATACCTATTAAGTTTTAATAGTAAAGAGGTTGCATGTTCCTTTAAAGTAGCGCTATCATTTTTTGAGTTTTTTTGGAAAGATAGTTTCTTTATGAAATACTTTTATTAATTGCATTTGAATTTTACAGAAATGAACTCCTAGTCTACACTAGCATTTCCCAAGCAGTATACTTGCAAAAGGATCAGTGAAAGTCTGCATCAGACAGGCTGGCTTGCATAATATCAGAAGTGAAGTCCATGTCCCTGATCAAGGTTTATTGGCCTCTTTCCCCTGCTGATTGCAGCAGCTGTGAAAACATTCTGCAGTCTAAATTCAACCTAGGAGATAACGTTCTGTAGATAATATAATTATGTGAATGCTAATATTGGAATGTTCCAAATTAGAACACCATTCAAGTGGATGTGGGTCCAGTGGCCACAGGGTGCAAGGGAGGTGAGTTTTACTTAGCCCAGACTGTCCCTTGTAGCCGCTGCATCTTCATGCTGCTGTCCTATTCGGCTCCTGATGATTCAGTTGCCAGGAGCCACATCACGGCTGTACTGTTGCGCATTCGCAATAGTAAAATACTAAGGTCTATGGAAGATCCTGCGAGACCCTCCATAGATAGAGCCTAAACCTCACATCCATAATTTGTGATGGCTGCTGGTATTGGATAAAGGTTAAAGGACCACTCTAGGCACCCAGACCACTTCAGCTTAATGAAGTGGTCTGGGTGCCAGGTCCAGCTCGGGTTAACCCATTTTTTTATAAACATAGCAGTTTCAGAGAAACTGCTATGTTTATGAATGGGTTAAGCCTTCCCCCTAATCCTCTAGTGGCTGTCTCATTGACAGCCACTAGAGGCGCTTGCGTGCTTCTCACTGTGATTTTCACAGTGAGAGCACGCAAGCGTCCATAGGAAAGCATTGTAAATGCTTTCCTATGCGACGAGCTGAATGCGCGCGCAGCTCTTGCCGCGCGTGCGCATTCAGCCGGCGGGGCGTAACGGAGGCGGAGAGGAGGAGGAGAGCTCTCCGCCCAGCGCTGGAAAAAGGTAAATTTTTACCCCTTTCCCCCTTCCAGAGCCGGGCGGGAGGGGGACCCTGAGGGTGGGGGCACCCTCAGGGCACTATAGTGCCAGGAAAACGAGTATGTTTTCCTGGCACTATAGTGGTCCTTTAACAGCAAAGCTCTGCCTTTTTGTCAGCCTCAGGATTTACCATAAGAAAACGTTGTCCCTACTTTGTTTTGTGATATTTATGTATTGCTTTGGAATTTCAATGATTAATAACAGCATTGATTATCAACACTCAGTACTCACAAGCTACCAAGCCCTGCAGAAAAGCCTAAGCAGAGGTATCATCTCTGGAAGATCTATTCAAGGATTACATGTACTACTTATTGTTTCCCTTTATTTCTTAATTTAAAATTGTGTTCTTTTTTTACTTACCTCCCTATATTCTCACTACCTAATTAATAACTATATCTCCCATCCTGATCTTCTGTTTTTTAAAGTTTGTGCTTTTATAGCCTTGTTATTTTATGTTCATTCTTTGACTTTTTTGTTAAAGGGACACTGTAGTCACTATAAGCATTTCATCTCTTTGAATTGGTTATAGTGCCTGGTAGGGCCGGACTGGGAGAAAAATTTGGCCCGGGCATTTTTTTAACACAGCGGCCCACTAAAAAGGGGGCGGGGCAGAGGAGGTGTGTTTTGTCATCACCAATGACAAACACGCCTCCTCTCAAAGTGAGCATGTTGGTTCAATGCTCTTCCAGGGCAGACCATGCGCAGAGCTCTGCTGAAGAGCTCTAGCAAGAGAAAAAAGTCCTGTATTTGTTCTGCACAGTGCAAGCAAATTTAATAACATGCTTGCACTGTGTTTCCTTGCAACTTGTCTCTGGTGTCTCTATAAATGGATACCAGGAGACAAAAGGCCAGGACAGAGTATTGTGCATGTGTTTGGAGCCTGCTTGTGGTATTGCATGTGTGTAGAGTGAGCTGGTCGTGGTGTGGTATTGTGTAATAAGGTCGGTTTTAGTCGTGTTGTGTTTGTGGTGTAATGTGATGCATATGTGGCTCAGGGACCCCCTCCCGCCCGGCTCTGGAAAACGTACCTTTTTCCAGCGCCGGGCGGGGAGCTCTCCTCCTCCGATCCGCCCCGTCGGCTGCGCACGCGTGGCAAGAGCTGCGCGCGCATTCAGCCAGTCGCATAGGAAAGCATTTATAATGCTTTCCTATGGACGCTTGCGTGCTCTCACTGTGATTTTCACAGTGAAAAGCACGGAAGCGCCTCTAGCGGCTGTCAATAAGACAGCGGCTAGAGGCTTTGGGGGAAGGCTTAACCCATTGATAAACTGCTATGTTTATAAAACAATGGGTTAACCCTAGAAGGACCTGGCACCAAGAGCACTTCATTAAGCAGAAGTGGTCTGGGTGGCTAAAGTGGTCCTTTAAGAGTGTAGTGTGTGTGTGTGTGTGTGTGTGTGTGTGTGTGTGTGTGTGTGTATGTGTATATATATATATATATATATATATATATATTTGGAAGTATTGTGTATGTGTGTGGTGCAGTGTGTTGGGGGGGTTCTGTGTGTATGTGAGGGGTGCAGTATGTGTGTGTGTAAGGGTGCGGGATGGGTGTGAGAGTGCCGTGTGTGAGAGTGCTGTGTGAGATGGGTGTGAGAGAGTGCTGTGTGAGAGTGCTCTGTGAAAGTGCTGTGAGTGTGATGGGTGTGAGAGTGCTGTGAGAGAGTGCTGTGTGTGTGAAAGTGCTGTGTGAGATGGGTGTGAGAGAGTGCTCTGTGAGAGTGCTGTGAGTGTGATGGGTGTGAGAGTGCTGTGTGAGAGAGTGCTGTGTGTGATGGGTGTGAGAGTGCCGTGTGAGAGTGCTGTGTGAGAGAGTGCTGTGAGAGTGCTGTGTGATGGGTGTGAGAGTGCTGTGTGAGAGAGTGCTGTGAGAGTGCTGTGTGAGAGAGTGCTGTGTGTGATGGGTGTGAGAGTGCCGTGTGAGAGTGCTGTGTGAGAGAGTGCTGTGTGTGTGTGAGAGTGCTGTGTGTGATGGGTGTGAGAGTGCTGGGTGTGAGAGTGCTGGGTGTGATGGGTGTGAGAGTGCTGGGTGTGAGAGTGCTGGGTGTGACAGTGCTGTGTGTGATGGGTGTGAGAGTGCTGTATAAATGTTATTGTATGTGTAGGGGGGGGTAAATAAAATTTAAAAAAAAACAAAACAGAAAAACAGTCATTATTCCCCCCCCCCTCCCTTCTTACCTTTAGCCTGGGAGGGGGGGTCCGGCACGCTGGCAGGCGGGGAGGCGGTGTTCCCTGGTGGTCCTCGTGGGTGAGTGAACTCTAGCCCGCATAGCCTGTGAGGCTAGAGTTCACTCTCGCGAGATCCGGTCGTTGCCATGGCAACGCGCCGGATCTTGCGAGAGGAACCCGGCGGAGCTGCAAGTTAGAGCTCCGCCGGGTCCTCTCTCCAGCCTGGCTGGCTGGCTCCCTCCCTCCCTCTCTGCCCGCCGGCGGCCGCATGTGGGCCGGTGAGGGAGATCCTTGATCTCCCCACGGCCCGTTGTGGCAAACAGCGGGGCCGGCGCTCGGAGAGTGCCGGCCCTGCATAGACCGGCAGGGGAGATCCTGGGACCTCCCCTGCCGGCCTCGGCCCCACGGCCACCGCGGCCCACCGGGCATTTGCCCGGTGTGCCCGATGGCCAGTCCGGGCCTGGTGCCTGGAGTGCCCTGGCACTGTCCCTCCATTCAGTGTTGCACCATGTTCGTGCAGTATGCCACAAAATAAGAGTCCCTGGCCACCCACAGTCCGGCCCCTTCAGTATGTGTAGCTAAGGCAGAGATTACACACTTCCTCGTTGTCATACCCATTCATACCGTCAGTTGGAACTCTGACAGGGAACTCTGACAGGCTAAAAGCAGTCAGCTGACACTCTCAGCCAATCACATATGCCTATTGCTGCTCAGGCTAATACTTCCTTATTAGCCAAAGCAGCACAGAAGCGATGGATTGCCGGGGACTCTTGTTTAGCATTAAAACATTAAAACTGATTTGGGCATAATGGATTTTTATAATGCTGTTTCTGGCCCTTTAATTACTTTGGAGCAGTGTTGCAACTTTAAATTGGCACTTCGAAAACAGCCGAAGTGCCGAAGTAGTCGAAGTGGCCGCCATTCGACAAACGAACATGTGGCAGCGGCCATTTTAACTCATTTGGACGCGGTCAGCGGTGTGTGCAGCCACATCTATGGAACTGTTTTCGGCTACCCAATTGCACGAATGCCGCTGACCCGTACCTTCTCCTCTACTTCGACACTGTGGCTGGAGACTAAGTCCAGTTCGAAGATTCGAACGCTCGTTAGAATGGGACTTAGTCATTTTCTCAGTGTAAAATAGACCCAAATCCATGGAACTATTTTGGGCATAAAGGACTCCCAGCTAACTTTTTAAATACTGGAGGGCTTTGTATGATTTTTGAGTATGTCTATGTTTCTGGAATTTCTGGAAATATATGTTTTATGTGAACGGCGTGTATAATTTGGAAGTTATTATTTGGTTAAAACTGTATATTTTCTGCCTGTGATAATTAAGTTAGTCTATTGTGTTGAGATAATTGTATCACAGGCAGAGGGGAGGATTTTGTGTGTAATTGCTGGGAGTGTCTGAGTGTATTGTACGTATTGATTGGTTGTTCTGCAAAACCCTGTGGGATGTACTATGTGTGCAAAATGGGCATAAAAGCAGATTGTTTAATTAAAAGCTGGAGTTCTTCACCATTAATCTAGAGTCTTGTCTCTTATTGGGGGAATTGCTATGCTAGGCATACTCTCTAGCTATATCACTACTTAGCTCTTTTAAGAGCTTGTTCCTGTCTTGCTCTCTGAAGGAGTCTACGATGGTTATGGTGTCGGCTGGAGTGCTTGGAGCCCTCAGGAAGTGCTAGGAGCATCCTTCAACGGAGGTACCCAGTCGGGTGCCAGGTGATCCGTTACATTGGTGGCAAGCTGTGGGATGGCGTCCTAGCGCAAGGAGCAGCACCCTGGAGACACTGACTGGTATCATATGAGAGGTTATTTAGGGCAACGCTAGCCACTGCGCAGCGTCCTTACCTACAGCAGCATGGAGTGGGCAAGACCCTGGATAGAACCCTGTGAAGAGCAACCTCAACCTGATACGTTGCTACGAGGGCGACGCTTACCTTGAGGAGGTAAAGAGGCGGTTGGTCTGGTATGGCCCAGACCCTTCGAACGAGGTGGTCTTCCAAGTAATGCGCCAGTTGAGTGCTGAGAACCATGCGGCAATGGACTTTGAGCAAAAACTGTGGAGGTTGAGGATATGGACACTGTGACGAGACCAATCTCGCCACATTGCATTGGAGAAGCCTGGTTGCTCGCCTGCTGCCTTTGGACTATGGCCCCCTTTTAAAAGACTTTATTTTTCCATGCAGAAAAGCCATATTCATGCTTTTCTGCCGGTTGTTCGGTAGTTTCAATCTACCGAACAACCGTACGAATGACTGGACCACCTGGGAGCTGGAGTGTGCCGGCAATTAACCTCCCTGAAGCTGCGGTTAACCGCAGCTTAATTGATGAACGCTGGGTGGCCGCCGTTCGTATCCCGAACACGAGGTCGCGGCCATTTTAAACCATACGAATGAACAGCGGTGTTCGCCTCTATTTTCATGGAACTAAAATCGGACACAGTTTTGCGCGAACACCGCTGAAGCCGCCGACCTCCCTTCTTGTTCGGTGAAAGCACACGAATGACCCGGTGTTCGGTATTTTTGTGTGAATGTCTTATACCCCAGATAGGAATCCCATGGAGCCCATTCGTATGAAACTGACTGTAAAGACTTTGGCTCCATGGCGATTGAACTGTATTCGTGTAGTCTGAGTGCCATTCACCTAATAATGTGCACTCAGACCTGAGCTATCTGGGGATGTGTTACATACCTGTGTTTAATGTGGTAAATGTTACTCTATGTATTTTAAAGTATAATGCTGTTTTTGTGTTCCCACATGTGTAATGGAGTTTTGCCTTTGTCTTGGGAGATAATTGAGTTACTTCCCAATTATCTCCCAGGGCAGAGGGGAGGAAGCCATGATGCATTGTGGGAATATACTGTGACTGTGTGTCCTTTTTGTATACTTGTCTGTCCCTTGTCACAGTCTCCCATTTGGTCCCCTAGGGGAGTGTCCACCAGGTGGGAGACCTGCATAAAAGCTGGGCAGGTAGCCCTCATTAAACAGACCACTGCTTGACCCTCAACACGGAGCCTTGTCTCGTTCTTGGGGGGATTCACTGTATGCTGTTAGAGACTGATTGCCAGGAGTGTAAGCCGCTTGGAAGCTTTTCCTGTTCGCCTACTAGCAGCTATTCGTATGGTTCCTGTTCGCTTATTTGAAGTGCTACCTTATTCCCTTGTATGCCGTTCGGGAGTTTGGAGCATTCACTTATTGGCGGTTCGTGAGTTTTGGTGATTCTACAGTAGCTGTGCCTGTCTCTGAAAGGGGGATTATCGTCTAAGCGGTTTTTTCCCCTTTTATGCTAAACGGTCCGTTACAGACACCCAGTCTCCAGCGCAGTGTGAGTCCCAGGGAGCCGAAGGTGCCATCCTTCCTCCCCAGCGGCAGTGTGAGTCCCAGAGAGCCGAAGGTGTCGCCCTTCCTCCCCAGCGGCAGTGTGAGTTCCAGGGAGCCGAAGGTGTCGCCCTTCCTCCCCAGCGGCAGTGTGAGTTCCAGGGAGCCGAAGGTATCGTCCTTCCTCCCCAGCAGAAGAGTGAGTTCCAGGGAGAGGAGACAACCGGGCTCTCTCCCCAGCGGCAGTGTGCCCCCCAGGGAGCCAAAGTTCCCGTCCTTCCTCCCCAGCGGCAGAGTGAGTTCCAGGGAGAGAAGACAACCGGTCTTCCTCCCCAGCGGCAGCTTAACTCACAAAGGGGAGACACTAATCTCCCAGACGGTACAGGTGGGAGCGTGGTCTCTGCACCCGACCTACAGGGATGCTGGTCAGCCTGTCCAGATCCCCAACTACCCTTGCAGGAACACCAGGAGGAGGGGCTAAGTACTATTTCCCCTCCCCAGCCAAGGCCTAACCCAGCTGCCCCAGCAGAAGAGCTAACATCGAGGCAGAGCGAAGCGGGCCTCTGTCCCCCAAATACCCGTTTGTTGTGGGGGGCTCTTCTTGTACTTTGCTGTTGTGGGTGGGTTGCCCGACTAACTCAGGCACCAACCGACAGAAGGTCAGGTACCTGGTTATTCTACCCCCCCCAAAGGGGAGATATGTGGCGAAAGTGACCTCGCCACTGGTTTTTGGAGGGGCCTGTTTGCCAGCCTACTGCCCTGCGACTATGGCCCTGGGATGTATTGCCCTTTAAGGAACTGATTTGGGCATAATGGATTTTTATAATGCTGTTTCTGGCCCTTTAATTACTTTGGAGCAGTGTTGCAACTTTAAATTGGCTCTTCGGATACTATGTGTGCAAAATGGGCATAAAAGCAGAGTGTTTGATTAAAAGCTGGAGTTCTTCTTCACCCTTAATCTAGAGTCTTGTCTCTTATTGGGGGAATTGCTATATCACTACAAGGGATTGCTAGGCTAGGCATACTCTCTTGCTATATCACTACTAAGCTCTTTTAAGAGCTTGTTCCTGTCTTGCTCTCTGAAGGAGTCTACGGTGGTTATGGTGTCGGCTGGAGTGCTTGGAGCCCTCAGGAAGCGCTAGGAGCATCCTTCAACGGAGGTACCTAGTCGGGATGCCAGGTGATCCGTTACAACCCTCTTATATCTCTCCACTCTACCCGTGACCTTCTCCTGTCCGCTGCTCGCACCCGGACGGCCAACTCACACTTGCAGGACTTCTCACAGGCGGCTCCCTTCCTATGGAATAGCCTGCCTACCGCCACCATATTCTCCCCTAGTCTTTAATTGTTTAAGAAGTGCCTTAAAACCCATCTCTTCAGGAAAGCTTATGGCCTCCTAGAGTAATCTCTACCTCACATACCTGTCTTTTGCTCTCTCCTAAAGGGCAGCACTTTACTCTCTCCTCCAGCTCTGCTTCACTCCCACCATATTTGATTGCTATTTCCTGTCCTAGTGTCTTTTATACCCCATCTCCTATAGACTGTAAGCTCGTTTGAGCAGGGTCCTCTTCAACCTATCGTTCCTGTAAGATTTCTTGTAATTGTCCGATTTATAGTTAAATCCCCCCTCTCATAATATTGTAAAGCACTATGGAATCTGTTGGCGCTATATAAATGGCAATAATAATAATATATTGCCTAGTGATAATAACGGTAGTTTTTATGGTTTACTCGTTCAGGATTTTGTTTTTTCCCCATTTTTTTTAGAGCACGCTCTGCCCACTCTCCTTGTCCTTTCCACTTTGTACATCTCCCTGATTTGTGCACAGCCTCTCTGCACTTCTACCACCCTTCTTTTGTTCATCTTTACAGTGATGACCCTCTTCCCTGTGTCACTTCAGTTTTGGCTTTGTTCATTGCACAAGTGCCTTGGCCTCCCTTTGATCCTATTTCTGGTAGCTCATGAGTTTTTTTTTTTTTTTTACTGCAATTGCTATAGGGACGTCTAGTGGTCATTTTACTTGTAGGCGAAAGTTGTTTTTTTTTTTCTTTACGGAGTGGCATTCATAACGTGGTCACAGGGCGCCCATCTCCATATATTTCAAGCACGGTCCCGGCCCGAGCAGTAAACCGCCGGGGCCACACATTCAAGGGGTCCATCAGGTGCCCCTAACAGCATGGATGAATTTCCAGGAGGTCCCAGTCAGAGCTGCGGCACTTTAACAGTGCGACTGGGCCCCCTGTGATGACATCACAGCTGGGAGGAAGTGACTGCCCCACTCCTTCCAGCTATCAGTGAGAGGACGCCACTGGACCCCAGGGAAAGTCACCCTCCTGCACCTAAAAGGTAGGAAACAGGAGGGTGAAAAACATTTTGTATATGTATGTTTTGGTTTGTATGTATGTGTTTATGTGTCTGTCTGTCTTTGTATGTGTGTGTCTCGGTAAGTCATGTGTGTATATATATATATGTGTCTGTCTGTATGTATGTGTGGCTGTGTCTGTCTGTATGTATGTATGTATGTGACTGTCTGTCAGGGGGGCGGGGGGCATTGCCATTTGACTTGTCCCAAACCTACATTTTCAGGTATACATTTTCAGGACCCAAAAGAAGTTAGGAATCAAGGTAGATACAAAAACTATTTATTTGAATGACGAATGATGATAAATAAAACAATGCCAAGATAGGCCCAGTCCTAAGCATTTTCTTATTCAAGAACTTTTTCAGGGACATTTCTTAATAAAACACAATCAAATGCAGCCTGATTTCCTCCCCCGCAAACGTTCCCATTATATAAGACCATCCCATAAGGCCATTGGTGGTTAAATGGGCGTCGCGTCTACTCTCCGGGGATTTATTCCTTCATTAACCAATTGCACTGTCCCAATCGGTTTCCTCCTTCGCCTCCACCTACAAGTGGTTAGCGTCAATGTCCTAATGCTGTGTCCATTCGTGTAAGCGTTGCAAGACACACTTCAATGCGTTTCAGGAACATCATATCCTTTTGCATTCCACCCGATTTCACACATGCGTTCTAGTGATGTCAATGAGTTATTCCTCTTCAGTCCCATGATCTGGAACTTGGAGAACGTCCGGATCTTAAATAGTCCACTACAAAATATAAACATTGGGACCTAGAAACATCCAGTAGTATATATTTAGATATATATAACAAAAAAAATTATAATACTGTAAAGTGCACTGTAATCATAAAGTGCTTAAAAAAACTTTTAAAGTGCATGTATTAGCAAAATGTCACGTAGAGAATAACAATACTATACAGTGCACTATTATCATAAAGTGAGATAAATCACTTAAAACAATGTAATTTCTACAACAGGTTATATACACCTCATTCTACCATAACCATTGTGGTTATCTTTGATACACCTAGCACAAAATAAATATAGCCCAATAAAGTCCGACAATGTCAGTAGTACTAGTGCCTGTTTGCACTGTTTAGTTGAGAACCCTCTATACAATCAGGATCAGATATTCTTTCTGGCAGGGAGACCAAATATATATCCATCCGTGAAAAAATGCAAAAGAGAAAAATTTAAAAATACACAATATGTAAAAAACAAAAACAAAAAGAAAAAGTGAAAAAAATTAGAAAAAATATTAATATTTACAGTCCCACCAATTGGCAGTTATGTATCTCCCATCAAAATAATGTTTGGATAGATCTCACCAATATTCTGGCTGATATCTGTCCTGTAGAGGATGAAGTAATCAGAAGCTGTGGCTTATCCAGGTCTGCATGAGTAAAAAAGACTCCTCTGTGTGCTTCTACAGGATCATGATATTTCCCAATACGATCTTCCAGGTGTGTCCACCTGTATCTGCTGCCCAAGACAGGGGGTCTCCTTAGGCGTCGCTAGGGTGTTCGGGACCTGATAGTCCCTTCAATGGCCATTAATAAGTTATGTGCAGTTAGATGATTTCACCTTTCTATTTGGATATTTATGCATCCTTTCCCAACTGCCAGATGGAGACGTTCTTCATTTGGCTTTCGGATTACTTATGGGGACTCGAGACATGTCCCCTAGGTAAGTATCATTACATCAGCCTGTACTTAACTCTTTCCAAGTAAAATTTTCAGCAAATGTACAGATAAAAAGATTTACTTGTGTCGTGATGACCATTGCAATGCATTGGCGTGTCACAAATGCTGCATTTGTCATATGTAACTAAATATGCATTGTGTGATACCATAATCAGCATGGGCTGGAAAAAGAGCATACATTGTACAGCGCTACGGCATCTGATGGCGCTATGTAAATAATAAAATAATAAAAATACATTCTCTTGTGTTGAACAGTTTTACAGTTTTTCTATTTTGTCAGTTTAACGGAGGACCTGAAGAGATAAGAAATACTTTTTTTTTAATCTATATAATTTCTAGCCGTTTTGTAATCACAATGTATAGAAAAAATCCACTTTTGTTAGAACTCTTACCAAAGTGATCATAAAAGGTTAGTTTAAGGTTTTCTAATAATACTAAGCAGTCATTAATTTGATTCTTGTACGTGCTGCCTGAGCGCCATCTGCAGGCTACAGTTTTGCCTGCACTTCAGATCTTATACTTGGAAATTACCAAAGTGATTTTTCAAATTTAAGGCCAAGGTAGTCGAAGTGAAAGCATAGCTGTCTCAGAGAATGTTTCCAGTTTAGATATTTTGAACTTACATTCACTTCAAATTTAGTAAATAACCAGTAACAGTATTATTTCTAGTCACTAGATTAGACAAATATTAAAGGATCACTATAGTGTCAGGAAAACAAACTTGTTTTCCGGACACTATATAACCCTTAGGTCCCCTCCACCCTCAGGGCCCCCCTCCCTTGGCGCTGAAGGGGTTAAACTCCGCCTCCGATGTCAGTTCCCGAATGGACCGGAATGCGCATGCGGGGCAAGAGCCGCGCGCGCATTCAAACAGTCCATAGGAAAGCATTTATTTGGCAGGAGCACCACTAGCAGCTGTCAGGAAGACAGCCACTAGAGGCTGGATTAACCGTGCAATGTAAATATAGCAGTTTCTCTGAAACTGCTATGTTTACAGTTGCAGGGTTAAAACCTGGGGGACCTGGCACCTAGACCACTTCATTGAGCTTAAGTGGTCTGGGTGACTATACTGTCCCTTTAATGAATCCAAATTTTAGAGATTTTTTTTCAAAACAAGTCTCCATGTCAATAACACAAATTAAAAACCAATGACCTCTTGAATTAATTTTGGATGTAATTTGGGAAAGATTTGGTTCCAAACAGATTTAAAAAGATGTCCTTAGGGTCTGAACAATTTTATCAGTTATATGTGTCTGTCCAATCCTTTTTTAGCTGTGATTGATGTTAGGGGGCTGACAAATGTGTGGTCCATCATATCAAAATGAGACGGGGTACACAACAAACGTTACCTACAAAAACAGGTCTGGTGGAAAACCGTTTTCCACATAGTATCATACTCCCTTTTGTCGTTTTATGCTCATTCGCACCCACTACAGTGGAAGAGATCTCTGCTCTGCTCCGGTCCTCCCGCCCCACCACCTCGAATCTCATGCACACTCTGTCTCTGCCTCTTACTATAATTTTTAATCTCCCCCTCTCCTCTTGCACATTTCCTTCACCCTACAAACATGCAACCGTAACCCCGATTCTGAAAAAATCCAACCTTGAGCCTAACTACCACCCAATCTCGCTGCTGCAGCTGCTGCTTGCCTCCACGATCCTTGAGAGAGTTGTGTCTGACAGAACTGACAGATTTCCTTGAATCTAACTAGACATGCTCCAGTCTAGATTCCACACTTCTCAAGGTTTTTAAATGGATGTTACCAAAGTAACACTTAAGTGCTGCTACTCCCATGTCTCCCTCCCTCCATGTCAACCGTGATACCACCAGCTCTATCTTGCAGGCTCGGTGCCTAGGTGTTCTCTCTGATTCCGACCTCTCCTTCATCCCTCATATCCAATTGATCACCAAATCTTGTCACTTCCATATCAAAAACATAGCATGTAACCAGGACGCAACTAATGTGCTGGCTCACACCGCTATCCTCTCTCGCCTTGACTACTGCAATCCGCTTTTCAGTGGTCTTATGTGTTCCCAACTTGCCTCATTACAGTCTATAATGAATTTGGCGGTGAGGCTCATGTTCCTGTCCGCTCGCACCTCTGACCTTTGTCAATCTCTACAGTGGCTTTCCGTTAGATATAGGGCACAATTTAACATTCTAGTACTTACAAATCTCTACATAATGCTGCTCCAACCTACCTATCCTTCCTAATACACAAGCATGTCCCGCCCAGGTGACTGCTTCTATCCTCTGTTCATACACCTACCTCTGATGCCTGCCTTCACCCTCCACTAGACTCTCCCCCAGTGTCCATTCCTTCAAAAAAAAAACATTGAAAACCCACTTTTCAAGGAAAGCATATCAATTAAACTAATAACTTTTCCTTCCCTCAACCGGATTCCTCTGCTACAACTGTCATTTAAAAAAAAAAAAACCACAAACAAAAAACCCCCACTAAGCCCTCAGAACATACTATTCTAACAACCTACTTTTCTACCCTACACTTACCTGGTGTCACTATACCCCACTCTATCTAGCACGTAAGCTCATTGAGCAGGGCACTCAATCCCTCTGTTCCTGTGCGTCAAACTCATCTGGTCACATATACTTGTCTGTTAGTCTACCCATTGTACAGCAAAGCGAAATTTGTTGGTGCTTTATAAATTATAATAACCTAGAAGGCATTTTACTCACTCTGGACACGATCAAATGATGCA
Organism: Pelobates cultripes; assembly: GCA_933207985.1. Taxonomy (NCBI): domain Eukaryota; kingdom Metazoa; phylum Chordata; class Amphibia; order Anura; family Pelobatidae; genus Pelobates; species Pelobates cultripes. Next base: position 211,929,598 of record OW240917.1, read on the forward strand.
GAAACCGTTAACTTTCCCATTGGAATGCCCCCTCATTTTCACTATTCTTTTTTTTCTCTCATCTTCCTTCATGTCATGGTTCCATTATTTTTTATATTTGCAAGATGTGAGAATCTAGTTTGGATGCCATTTTTCCAAAAATGGTTTTAAAGTAGCAATTGTCCTGTATGAGGGGAATTTAGTCTTATTCTTATTAGTGTTATTCAATTAAAAGAACACTACATGCACCAGAACCACTAAAACTTATCTTTCTCCCCCAGGGCACATCTATTCTTGTCCAGCAGGATAAACTGAATGTCTCCATATAGCTAAGCCTGAATGATGCAGGTCCGCAGTCAATGTCTCAGTGTGTGCTCAGCCAATGAGCATAGCCCTGCTTAGTTTGTATAACCTGAAGCAGCATTTCGCCACAGGCACATAGGGGGACCCAGATAAATTGTACTAACTGTACTAAACCAGTGTGACTACTTACCATGGCACGCCATCAGGATACTTACAAGGAAATGACAGGAATTGACTAGCAAATGTCCTATTTGAGGTTGGAGAATTTCTCATCTATTTTCAGCTTGGTTATTGTGGCCTACATGTTTAAATGTTTTGGTCAATTCCCAACATTATCCTCCTTCAGACAGATGAAAAAAAGCTTCTTAATATCCACTCTACTTGTGCAGTGCAAGTGTAATCTTTGGTGCATAGTTAATCTGTTGATTCATATATGAGTTTTTACCATAACTTTTATTTTTGTTTGACATTAATAGGCTCATGAGATGCTCATGCATTCAAGTCTAATTCTTGGCCTAGGCCTGCCTTTCTTTCCTTTTTATTTATTTAAATATCTTTTATTAAGTATCATGATGGGAGTCCACAGGAATTTTTCCAGGGGGGAGGGAGTGGGGCATAATTATAATGACATCCATGCTCGGCCCCTTTTTGCAAGGCCGGAGTAGGTAGGTAGGTAGGTAGGTAGGTAGGTAGGTAGGTAGGTAGGTAGGTAGGAGAGAGAGAGAGAGAGAGAGAGAGAGAGAGAGAGAGAGAGAGAGAGAGAGAGAGAGAGAGAGAGAGAATATATATATTTTATATATAAATAATATTTGTGTGTATGTATATAAATAAATATATATATAATTGGTATGTTTCTTTTTCTAATTCAAAATATGGGTTCTGTTAGTGTAAAAAAATTAATTATACAATAAGTATACTCACATACAGACAATCTCACTGACAAGCTCATTGATACACAGCTCACAGTCAATCTTATTGAAACACATAAGCTCATTGACATAAAAACACAAGCTCACTGATACACACGAATAAGCTCACTGACACTCAAAGACAAGCTTACTGGTACATACACAAACTTAGTACACACTCTGACACTCAAAGACAAATTCATTGGTATACAAACTCACTACAGACAAGCTTACTGTCACAGACACATTTGCTCACTAGAGCCAAGTTTACTGACACACACACGTGCTCCCTACAGACAAGCTCACAGACACACCAATATCCTCACTACAGACAAGCTCACTGACACACATACACATGCTTACTACAGACTAGCTCACTGACACACATACACATGCTTACTACAGACTAGCTCACTGACACACATACACATGCTTACTACAGACTAGCTCACTGACACACATACACATGCTTACTACAGACTAGCTCACTGACACACATACTTACTACAGACTAGCTCACTGACACACATACACATGCTTACTACAGACTAGCTCACTGACACACATACACATGCTTACTACAGACTAGCTCACTGACACACATATGGTCACTACAGAAAAGCTCACTGACACACATGCTCACTACAGAAAAGCTCACTGACACACATGCTCACCAACACACACAAGCTCACTTACAGACAAGCTTACTGACAAATATACTCATGCTCACTAGACACACTCACTGAAAACACACATGCCCACTTACAGACATGCTCACTGACACCCTTATTCACTAAAGACTACAGAAAAGCTTGCTTACACATAAGCTCAGTGACACACCTACAGAAAAGCTCACTGACACACACGCAAGCTCACTACAAAACTCACTGACACACAGACATACAAAAACAAGAAAATATATACTGGCGCTAAATGTATAATAAATAATAATAATGGTATATATACACAATAGCTGCTGTAACACCCAGTTAAGTCTTTCCTCTTACACCAACCACATAAACCCAAAAGTATTCACACAAAAGCTGATATATTCTATCTGAGATGTACCTAAAAAATAAATTTAAACTCCAATAGTGTGGTACTGTCATATATTAAAGTCCATATGTATATTAAAAGGAAACACTCACATTCTCTTGAGCTTAGAACCAAGCTCAGGGATAGAAAGCTCACAGGTTCGCAAAGGCAACCTTCCCCTTCTTCAAGTCAGGTGGTCTTGCACGATATGGATTTGAGCTAAACCGTAAAGTATATATGGTGCAGTATATTCTGAAACAAGTAATCCAATCCAAAATCCAGTGGTATTAATATATATTTACAAGGATGGAGCCCCAAATCGACTGTGTCACAGCACGTTGTGTAGTTCAGGACTACACTCCCATATGCAGGAACCAATAGCCCATAGTATATTAAAAAAACCTTTATTGGTGATCTCATTAAAATTCTAATGGCCAATTAGAAAATCAACAAAAACAAATAAAAACAATATAATAAAAAATAAGTAAACAAACTTGAAATGCTATCAATAAGGGCATAAAGGTGATATGTAGAGTTCCCAGGACGCGTTTCGCCAAACTCCCTTCGGCTTCCTTAGCTAGGTAAGTCTCTTCCGTGTAATCCTCCGTCTATCCAAAGTCCTGCTTATATACCGACTTCCTCAGCTAGGTAAGTCTCTTCCGTGTAATCCTCTGTCTATCCGAAGTCCTGCTTATATACTACACAGCATGCCTCAATATACAAGGTATACAGGCTTGTGTTGGGTGACGATACTTGCATGCGGTAGGGGGAGCATTGAGGCATAGACTTGCAGGGGGTTAGGGAGGGAGCCTCACAGCGCTCCCTCCAGCCCCCTGGCAGCCTAAATATGGCCGCACCAGCCCTCAGCACCTCCCTCCTTCTTTCCATCGGACTGACACAAGCTGTCACAGTGCAAGGGGAAATTATTTAAAAGGCACATTAGGGCTTCCTGCTGGCCCCAGGTGCTGCGGTATTCTGGTCGGCCTGTCCGGCACTGCCTGTGGGGATGAGGCAAGTTGAAAAATCCATGGAGGGGCAAGTGCCCCCCTCTCACTTAGTACCCCTTTCCTCTTTTTGTCCCACTTGAAGACTGTTTATGTATTTCAAGTGACTCTCTCCACTTACCCTCTCCCCAAGCAATTTAGGAAAACCTATTGTCATGCATATATAAAATGGATAGTGTAGACAAACATATAGCAACCTTCTTGTCCACGTTATTCACACGTAGAAAAGGGAACAGTTTTTCCCAAACTGAACAGTTCAAATGGAAACAGTTTTTAACATTCTTTCCCATAAGATATAAATCAAAGCAAACAAAAACCCAACTAAACAGAGGTATTTCCTTTCTAACAGTTCTGGTCAGCTAAGCTAATTCCCAGTCACAAAACAATAAATAATAATTAAACAGCACAATGTTTCACACTCTTTCTGTGTCTGTGATCAGCAGTCTAATATCAGCAAGCTAAATAGGGCTAGGCAGTGGTAATTAAGTAGCAGCAGAAGCTACTACACCTAGAATCAGTGAAAAATTGCACTTTCCATATGTACTTCCCTTAATTAACTTGCCCTCAGTGACCCTGTTACACATCCCCCTCCCTAGCGCAACACTAGGGTGTGAAGTGACCGTGGCAGAGAGTCCATGGATATGAGGCAATGTATATGCATTACCATGGAGTAAACAAGACCATTGTTGCACTAAAAACTAAAATGGCTGCAAGGACAAAAACCATCTCAGAATCGTTTAGTTTTTGGCCCTGTTGGTGTGCATCCGGCGCAAGGGAGCATAGTCAGTGACAAGGGTAAAGTGCCTACTCAGAAAATAATATTTAAGAGTCTCTGTAGCCCACCTGTTCCCTAAGCTCTCCTTCTCGATTATAGCATAACGCTGCTTCCACGGCAAAAATATGCAGCTTAAGTATAACACTGGATGTTCCTTTCATCTATGCACTGCGAAAGCACAGCCTCCACCCCCACCTCAAAGGCATCAGTCTGCAATAAAAATATATTTCTTGAAGCCAGGTGCCACAAGCATAGGTTGGTTACACAAAGCAGAATTAAGTTCTGCAAAATACTTCTCCGCATTACTGTCTCACCACAAAATGTCTAGACGTCTTGCTTTAATGAGGTCTGTGACGGGAAAAGTTCCAGTCACAAAATGTGTTATAAACAGTCTGTAATAGCCAACAATCCAGAAATGCTCTAACCTGCTTCTTTTTAATTTGCTGAGGCCAATTCTGTATGGCTCCTACTTTGTTAAGCTGGGGTTTCATTAACCCTCTCCCAAAAATGTAACTCTGCTTCTTGCCCTCTGCCAAACCAATAAAAACGCTTAGAAGGATTAGTTGTTCGCTCAGCCTTTCTGAAGGTAACCAACACAGCCTCTACCTTCTGCAGATGTGAGTCCCAGCCTGTGCTGTGAATTATGATATCATCAAGTTATACTGCTGCATACTGGGATAAGGTCTGAGCAACTATTAAGTCAGTCGCTGAAAAGTGGCTGAAGCTCCATGAAGGCCAATGGGAGTCACCATATATTGAAACAAGCCACCTGGAACAGCAAAGTCAGATTTCTCTTTGGCACACTGTTAGAGGTATCTGCCAATATCCTTTAGTCAAATCCAAAGCATAAGCATTAATTTACTAACTTCATTCAGGCTTCTAAAGTCAGTCAGAACTGAGTGAAACTATTTGGCTTGGGCACCAAAACAATAGGACTAGACCAATTACTATGCATCAGCACACAGTGTGTGCTAGCGAAGGATGTAATGAGCTTCTTCTCTTGCAGGCAGTGCAGTGAGCACACCTGCAAGAAGAAACCTGTGGGACAGTGTGCATGCAGACAGTCAAAATAACTGGCTTTTTGTTACATTCTCCCCTTTCTGTTTCTTCTACTCCCTTTTCTCCATCCCTACACTCTGTGCAGCACTCTTGGACATGGAGGTGGCCGGGCTCTAGAGGTGAGATGACTCACTTGGACTCAATGCTTCTCTATCAGAAGACGTTGGTTGCTGGCTTGCAGCACGTGTCCAAGATTCAACAATGTCTCTACGAGAAGCATTTGATTGGAAATCGGGCGTGGAATTGGTGAAACAACGTGATGTTGGAGTAGGCCTTTTGGAGACCCTGGGCCAGTGCTGGATTAAAGATAAATTTTAACTTTACTATACAGTACTGATTTTTAAACTAAAGAAAAAAAAAGACAGGCCATAAGTGATAAGATGCGTAGGACCTCCAGGCAAAATAACTTCCTTTAATTCTCCTGGATCCCAACAATTGTGAAAAAGTATCAAAAAGTCTTTACAGATAAAAGCCTGACAGCACAAACGAATGTTAACACACCCATGTCTGCACCAAAGACATTTTGCAAACATGAGAGCAAATGTTCTATTTAAAAGGAACACTATAGTCACCAGAACAGCCACAGCACTGCCATTCAGTGTTTCCACCCTCTCCATGGAGACACTGAACTTTCCTCATAGATATGCATAGATTTAATTCATCTCTATAAGGATATGCTGTTTGGCTTGTGCTGGCTCTGCCCCTGATCTTCCTCCTTGACAGTTTTGGCCAATCCAATGCTTTCATATGAGAATGCACTGTGATTGGTATTGAGCAACACTTCTGATTATGTCAGCCAATCAGGCAGATCAGGGGCAGAGCCAACAGCAGCTGACTGGAGTAAAGGTAAGATTATACTATATTTAGTAGGAGGGCAAGCGGAGTCAGGGGGGCTTGATGGTGTTTTTAACACTATAGGGTCAGCAATATATGTTTGTGTTCCTGACCCTACAGTGCTCCTTTAAGGCATGAAATAAAATAAATACAAAGTAAAATTAAAATTTTCACATGAATATAATATTCTGAGAATCTGTCAGTATTTAAAGTGTGAAAGATGCTGTATAAGGAAATTCTTATCCATAAGTCTATTTATGTAAACTGTATGACAATGACATTGAGATTATTTCTCAAGTGCTGCCATGGCTTGCAAGGGAATAAATATATATACACACACCACAACACACACTTAGACAAATATGAAATATCTTTAAACAAGTAAAACTTTTTTTCATTTCAGATAAGTAGGTTTCTTTTTAAACTTGATAAGCTTTGTTGAGGCGAATTAGATAAAAATGTATAAGGACCTTGTCGAAATACAATACAATGTACAACAAAACAAAACACTTCCTATTTGGCAGGACAGTGCGGGAAACAGTAAAGTTATAGGAAAAAAAACAAAGAATTAGAAAAGGTGTTTTTTTCACTCACTCAATCAAAACATAATTTTTTATTTATTTATATAATTTATAAACACATTCTCTTTCTTTTAAGCCTCAAGACAGTACCTTGCTACAGCCACAGATTCTTTTAAATGCAGCAACATTCCAACAATGACGCTAACAACATGCAGAGTATCGACATGTGCTGGTTTTGCTCTATGGTGTCATCGATGGTTTATTTGCTAAAAGGCAAAATGAAGCGGCCTCCAAAAACTATTGTGTTCTAACCTCTCGCTGTAACTCCAAGAGATTGGGAGTTATAGGGGTAGATTTATTAAGGCAAAGCAGGTGCTATTTTGGGTGCAAAGTGCTAAATGTTGAGATACGGTCTCTTTATTTCCATGTTGATTAGACTTTATTTAGCACTTTGCCCCGAGAATCACATCTGTTTTTGCCTTGATAAATCTCATCCATAGGGTTCTCTCTCATTCAGTTTAGATCCCAGAGACCTTGAGTGATAGTGTTTTATTTGCTTCAGTTAGGCTCCAGATTATGATCTAGTTTTGTCCCATTAAATATTGTTTTATTAAATTGGCCAGGTCAGGATTCAATCAAACTATTCTTGTTATTCAAACTATCTTGACTATGTCAGAATGGGTTTTCAGAGTAATATGATTCAATCATATAAAAACACTTAACAAAAGCACTGCTTACGTGCCTAAAAGCCTCAAACTGAAGATAAGGGCTATTCAGTCGCATGTCTCTATTTTTAGTTGGACTATATATATTCCATTTGTGCCAGATTTTGGCCAACAGAAATTCTGGGAAAAGTAGCTCAATCACAGTTAAAAGGTTATGGAACTTACTATAGTTCCTACTTTATATCTGGAAATCTGATGCACAGTTCATGATCTAAAACATTGCTCTAAAACCTCATTAGAAGCATACATCTCTCCCATTCACATACAATAACTGCAGTTCTGCATTTTCAAAAATAAAGTTTTTTTTAAAGGAACACTTCAAGCATTTTAATTACTACAACAGACGTGATTATGGTCCCAAGGGTGCCCTGGCACCCCCTTTGTTAACGGTTTGACTTCTTACCTGTAGTGTGACAGGCGCTGCTTTCTGCCTCCACTATTACTGCCAGTGAGACGCCAAGGCACTCCTGGCACCATAACCACTACAGCACTTGCAATGTTCATTAAAAGGATTTCAAGATTAAAGATATTCAGCATTTTTTTTCCCTCATGGTAGAATTGTGATCAATTGAGAAGGTAACTTAAAAAATTAGACCAAAAATCTTCAACCCCATTCTTTTTACAGCTCAACTATTTTAGTCTAGCATATGCTATTCTCTCCTGAATTCTCAACCATTCCTGTTTTTGTGAATATCTTCTTGCATGTCCTTTACATACTGGACAGAATAGTATTAATGGATGGCATTTTTTATGATTCTTGAAAAGGGGTTTGAGGGCTCAAAAGATACATAAAGTAATGCACATATTGTATGCTAGACCTGCCCAATCAGCATCACTAGAACTAGAACATGTTTCTGATTGTTGTGACTATAAACGTTTTTGCTGGCTATCACTCACTGCATCATATGTGTAGACTGAAGTTAGTTAAAGCACATATTATGTAAGCTATTATATTATATGGTCAAAGTGCATGGATTGTATTGGACACACACACATTTGACAGCTGACTTTTAGATTATTTTGTTCTTCAAGACAGTTTTCCACCTTTAAGCAGTGCAGAGTTCCTTAAACACAAATCATTGTGAAAATCATTCTGATTGATTTACACCCAGAGCATGATAATCTATTCACCTCTCTGAAGTAGTTATGATGGCTGGAGTGCGCTAGCACTGTGCCTTGGTACACTGCTAAACCGTTCACTTACAGTTTAACAGTGAACTGGGGTCAACAGCCACCTGTAGTGTCTACTTGCCACCCCTGCATTGGGCTATACTCCCCCTAGAGTGGTAATGGGGGCAGTGATAGACTGAGACAGCCATGGGATATAATGGATGTCCAATGCACATGCAGTAATAGGCTAAAAGTGCTCAAATGATGCTATCAGCCTATTAGTGATCCCCATAGCTGCTCGGCTTAATATGGAAGTGTTAACCAAAGCAGACGCATCTGAGAGGTACAGTGTGTAGCTGGGACCCAAGTTCATCAATAAACTAAGTAAACTAAGTTTATCAGTGAACGAAGGGCCAGCCCCAAGACACTCCAGCCATCACCAGCCATCATAACCACTTCAAGAAGATGAAGAGGTTATGATGCCTATGGAGTTTAAAAAAAATAAATCCTAAAATCCTGAGAGGCTAGAGTGGGTTAACATGAAGAATGTTTAGTCTTACTCAACTGGACAACCACACGTTACCTCATGAGGGATGAGAAACTATACCAGCTTTGGATATTAAAGTAGATTCTGTCCAAATTAAAATATATCTTAAATGCAAATACCACAATTACATTTAAGAACTCACCTTAAAGTTTCAGAATAGTAAAACAAGAATTTGATATGTTCTGTCTCGAGAATTTGATACGTTCTGTCTCGAGAATTTGATACGTTCTGTCTCGAGAATTTGATACGTTCTGTCTCGAGAATTTGATACGTTCTGTCTCGAGAATTTGATACGTTCTGTCTCGAGAATTTAATATGTTCTGTCTCCCTAGTTTCTTACGAGATTAAACAGCTACAGAACACAAGGATCAATCAATAATAGGAATCTAGATTTTGTTTCCACGCTAGTTTAAAACCTGGACTTTAAAAAAGGTTTGTCATTTGGAACATGTGACTCTTGGTCGATGCGATTCTGGAGGAGATCCCAAGCCTTCTGTACCTGAAATACATTAAAAACATTTTATTTTTACATTTTCTTTCACTTGAATCATCTTTTACCAAAACACCAGACTTTGTCTGGTGAAAATGTCTGAATTACGACCGCAATGGCAAGTCTCATATTCACTAAAGCCAAATATGGTGGGAATTAATTCGGCTCGAGCGAATCTGCAGCAACCATCTGGATGCATTCGGTGTCCAGATTAAAATCAGCGCTTTTACATCCAATTCTAAACAGGGACCAAATGCAACCGGCAGAATGCACATTTGACAATTGTTGTTTACTTGATTTCATGCAGGCAAACAATAATCTTGAGTACTAGCAGCCAGCAGGCAGATAGGTAACTAACCCTCAGCAATGTAAGGGTTAATTATGTGGCAGCTGGTAAACCCTTGCTAGCCAGCTGCCACATTAAAAGTAATAAATAAAAGCTTATGGAGGTTAATAAGACCTCCAGGGATATTTAAAACCTCCCTTTGCCCCAACCTTCCATATTTACGAACTGTTAAAAAAACACTGATTGGCAGGGTTGTGCATTGTTCGGGGACTATCCACCCCTCTGCCCCAACTTCTGGCCAGCGGGGCTATTTGATCAAATAAACAATATTCTTATGCCCCTCACACACACACACTTTGTCAGCGGGGGCTATTATAATATAAGGGTTCAATAATATTGCTTGAAAATGTAATCAACTCAAGGATCTTATATTGTACGTTGTGCTGATGTGCAAACTTTTTAATTACTGGGAACTGGCTAATTGTTGGAAAGATATTTTCTATGGTATATCAAGTTCTTTTAGGGGTTGAATTCACTAAATTTCAGATGATCTGTTCATGTGCAGATTACTCCTATACTTAAGCTTCCCCGTTGAACGTAAGGCATAGGGTCCTTTTTTAACTGAATTGATAATAAAAGTGTTGTTGAAAAACTCAGAACAAAGAGGCTGTGATTTCTATGACATTGGTAATGGCTATTTATCAGCCTGTGTTTCCCAATATTTTTAAATCTGTCATACAATCTAACCTTATGTAATATCAAAATACAAAGAGATGGCTAAAGGAAGGCACATACACGGAAGCATTCATCACCTGTATTTGTGTCACTTCAGGTTCCCAAAGAGTGCAGAGGACTACATTTGATTTCTCCACCCGTTCACTGTTTGACATCTGATTGGCCAGTCTGTTCTTCGCATTTTCCTCACTGACTCCATCTCTGTTCATTATGCGTGTTACTGCCTGAGAGAAGAAGGAGCAAATTCAACGTAATCCACACTGCCCAAAAATTCCACCGTAGTTCAAGCTCAAACTATATCCTATATAGTCTAGGAATCAAATTAGATAGGGATAACATTGATTACATAGTTACAATTACACATATCAAGGGGTGGGATATGCGAGGCAGCAAGTGAACAGTCAGTTTTTGAATTTAAGGTGTTGGAAGCAGAAAAAATTGGCAAGCAAAAAGATCTGAGTAACTCTGACAAGGGTTACATAGTGATGGTTAGACAACAGGGTCAGAGCATCTCCAAACTGGCAAGTGGTTAGGTTCTGCACAACTAGTGTATGGGCGTCCAAGGTTTATTGATGCACATAGGGAGTAAAGCTCAACCCGTCTGGATGAATCACAAAGAAGAGCTACTCTAGCTCATATTGTGGAAAAACTCAATGCTGGACATGATAGAAAGGTCTCAGAACACATAGTACACCCCAGTTTGCACCGAATGGGGCCACATAGCCGCAGACCAGTCAGAGTGCCAATGATGACCACTGTCAACTGCCAGAAGAGCCTTTGATTGGGACGTGAACGCCAGAACTGGACCATGGAAGAGTGGAATAAGGTTGTCTGGTCTGAAGAATAACATTTTCGTTTAGATCAAGTGGATGGCCTGGTGCATGTGTATTTTATTTTAACTGGGGAAGAGATGACAGCAGAATGCACAATGAGAAGAAGGCAGTGCTATGCCCTGGGCAATGTTCTGGGAAAACCTGGGTGCTGGCATTCATAGTGAGGTTACTTTGACATGTACCATCTACCTAGAGATTGTTGCAGACCACGTACACCCCTACATAGCAATGGTGTTCCCTGATGGCAGTGGCCTCTTTCAGCAGGATAATGCACCCTACCACACTGCAAATAATGTTCATGAAATGTTTGTGGAACATGACAAAGATTTAATTTTGAACAAAAATATCATTAGCAAGAATCAACATAGTTTAATGAAAGACAGGTCATGTCAAACTAACTAATTGAGTTCTATGAATAAGTTTGTAGAAATATAGATGAGGGTGATCCAGTAGATGTAATCTACTTGGATTTTGCCAAGGCATTTAATACAGTACCACACAAGTGATTACTGGTAAAATTGAAATCAGTTGGTTTAGATGAAAAATCTAGTTTTTGGACAGAACACTGGTTTAAAGATAGTGTGCAGAGAGTAGTTGTAAGTGGACAATTTTCAAATTGGACAAAAAGTGGTAAGTGGAGTGCCTCAGGGTTCTGTCATGGGTCCACTTAATTTGTTTATAAATAATGATAATGAAGTTCGCATTGAAAGTCATTTGTCGGTAACTACAAATGACATAAATCTAGGTCAGAAAATACAGTCTGAATGTGATATAATCACTACAGAGGGATTTGGATAATAGGGGGACTGGTCAGGTAAGTGGCAGATGAGATTCAATATAGATAAACGTACAATCATGAGTTTTGGAATAAGAAACCAACAAGTCACTTATATGTTAAATTGAGTTGAGTTAAAGATAACATTAAGTGAAAAACCTGGGAACAATTCTATATCACAAACTATGCAACACTATACAATGCCAATCTGCCAATGTAAAAGCTAGTAAGGTGCTTTCATGTATAAAAAATAAAAAAATAAAATAAAAAAAAAAGTGTTGATTCATGTGATCAAAATATAATTGTGCCTCTATACAAATCATAGACGTGCATACACTAATCCCCGCCGACCGCGCATGGATCAAGGCCGGCAAAGATCTCCCTCACTGGCCCACAGGCAGGGAGGGAGGCAGGAGAGGACCCGGGGAGCTCACCACCACCAGGACCACCAGGGATGGCAGTAAGGATCCACCTCCCAGGCTAAAGGTAAGAAGGGAGGGGGGATATTTCCTAATCTGCCCACCCACACCACACTAACAGCACCCTCACACACACACACACCACACTAACAGCACCCTCACACACACACACACCACACTAACAGCACCCTCACACACACCACACTAACAGCACCCTCACACACACACACCACACTAACAGCACCCTCACACACACACCACACTAACCGCACCCTCACACACACACACACACACACACACCACCGTCACAGCACACTACCAGCACCCTCACACACACAGCACCCTCACAGCACTCTCACACACACACACAGCACACAGCACAGCAGTGTATGTATGTATATGTGTGTGTGTATATATTCATACATACATATACACGCAGCGTGTGTGTTTGTGCTTTAGGATGCACACCCTAATGCAATAGACTGTGCATGCCTATGATACAAATCACTTTTGTGCCCCAAATTGCACCACATATTCATTTTTTTTTTTTTTAGTTGACATTCTTTATTTTTAGTGTACAGAGATAACAATTAGGTTTATATTACACATATCCACAAAGTTTTTATGAATGAGAAAAATGGCAAATAGGTTACATGGCATTTCATGAGGCATATTTTAAATGAAATAAAGAAAAACGCGATAATTACCAATCCTGCAGAGGCTAGATTAAATAAGAAGTCAGCCTATGCTAAGCAAAATTCTGGCTTTGCTACAAACATTAATAAAGTATGTAACAATAGCAACCGCTTATGAGCGTGAGCGACGTGATATTAGATAGTATATCATCCATTCCTATTATAATAAGAAAAAGGTAAGCATTTCTTAGTATCAACTGCCTATGACTGGGAGCATGTGGATATCAAGAGTTCACTAGCATGCAATTGTGAATAGGAAGACTTATAACCAGGAAGAAAACTGAGCAGAAATATAAGAGCCACCAGGTATATATTAGGGTAGATCAATAGGCAACGTAATGAAAAGGTACAGCCATAGGCCATATCATTATATAAGCAGGTAGAATATTAGGAGCAACGGATGAAAGGGAAAGTGAGAACATTATGGTAGACTTTTATGTAAGCCGGAGTCCCTGCATCAACCAATGCCACAGGTATGCTTCAGATGGGTGCTAACTCAGCAGCCTTATAACAGATGTTGGGGGAGTACCCCATTGCCTCCAGGCCTTATGTAGAGATCCTCCATGCCACTGGGAATATTATGATGGTGCGTCAGTGGTCCCCATGCCCAGAACGGTGTACAAGCCAGTGGCAGCTGTCCATGAAGTCCACCAGCTCCAGTATAAAGGCAAAGATCCAGCGAGATAGTCCCACAAGGTTGTGGATGGCAGATGGGTATACAATCCATCATTGCTCTCGACCCAGAAGAAGAATGGAGCAGCAGAGCAAAAAAGACTCTTCAGAGGTGATATGATAGCACTATACAAATATATACAGGGTCAATATAAACCAAAACTTTTCATGAGCAGGAATGTACAAGAGATAAGAGGTCACCCATTGAGAGTGGAAGAAAGGTGTTTTCGCTTAGAGTAGAATAAATTGTTCTTTACAGTAAGAACAATAGATGTGGAATTCTCTGTCTAAAGAGGCTGTCTGATCAGATTCTGTAGATCATTTTTAAAAAGGTTTGGATGCTTTTTTTTTTGCATAAACAGAATGTAACAGGTTGTTGATCCAAGGAGAAATCTGGTTGCCATTATAGAGCCAGAAATTATTTTTTTCTTCTTTTTGTGGCATAATTGGAAATGGCTACAACTGGGGTTTTCACCTACTTTTGGATCAACAGCATAAAAGACTGTGCTTCAGGGTACAACTTGACAGTCTTTTTTTCAACCTAGACAACTATGTAACCATTTAGTTCATGGGTCGTCAACCTGGTCCCTACCGCCCACTAGTGGGCGTTTTGGGATTCCAGGTGGGCGGTAGGGACTTTGGAGGTTAAAACCTCCTTTTGAGCGAGCGCGCGAGCGGGCGGGCGCGCGAGCGAGCGGGCGCGCGAGCGAGCGCACACATCAAGAAACCAACGCGAGCGAGTGGGCGGGCGGTGCAGGCGGGCGCGAGCGCACACATCAGTCAACCTCCTTTTGTGTGAGAAGTTGTCGGGCGGGAGCGAGCGCACGCAAACACGTGGGAAGAGGAAGGGGAGGAGTTGAAACTGATAGCAGGGACAGGCAGAAGCAGGCTGAAACGGAGCAGAGGAGTTGAAAAAGAAAAGTTATAGGCAGGAGAAAGAGAATTGTTTAGGGGAGGAGTGGAAACTGATAGCAGGGACAGGCAGAAGCAGGCTGAAACAGAGCAGAGGAGTTGAAAAAGAAAAGTTATAGGCAGGAGAAAGAGAATTGTTTAGGGGAGGAGTGGAAACTGATAGCAGGGACAGGCAGAAGCAGGCTGAAACAGAGCAGAGGAGTTGAAAAAGAAAAGTTATAGGCAGGAGAAAGAGAATTGTTTAGGGGAGGAGTGGAAACTGATAGCAGGGACAGGCAGAAGCAGGCTGAAACGGAGCAGAGGAGTTGAAAAAGAAAAGTTAAGGGCAAAGAGAGAAAGAGAATTGTTGGCTAATAATAATAAGTGGGCTAACTAGCTCAGCCTTACTTTTGTCGCTCAGGAAGGTAAAAGAAAGGAGATAAAAAGGAAAAGATAAAAAAAGGAAGAAAAATAGAAAAAAGGGGATAAAATAAAGGAGGAGAGTAAGCAGTGTTTAGTCTGGCTCATAAATTAAGTTTTGTTATCTTATAAAATAAAAGAAAAAAATAAGTAAGGGAAGGAGAAAATAAAAAAAAGGAAAAAGAGATCCTTAATATAGTGATATACTATAAGGAAGGTAAAGAAGCAGGCAGGAAAAGGAATTTCTTTTGATGGTGACATTAATAAAAATTGGCACCTAATACAGCATTGTTTTTGGTGTTAGTAATAAAAGGGAAAAGAGGAGGGAAAAAAGCACTGTGTGGAGTGCAGATCAAAACGTAAGAGTAAAAGTAGTTGTTAAATTGTGAAACAAATTTAGAACCCATGTCTGAAAAAAAGAAATACGCTCGTGGCTATTTACCAGAGTATCTGAAGATGGGTTTCATTGAATCTGTTACAAATAAACAGCTTCCAATGTGTTTACTGTGCCACAAGACATTATCTAATGAAGCAATGAAGCCAAGTCGATTGCGAGAACATCTTACTACAAAGCATTCGCAAGATAAAGATAAGCCCATTGAATATTTTCAAGAAATCTATAAAAGATTTCAAAATCGTTCAACAATAGCTACATCCTTTCAAAAACAACATGCAAAGAATGAGGATGGATTAACTGCAGCTTATCGTATATCACACTTAATTGCAAAAAGTGGTAAAAGCCATAATATTGGAGAAACTTTGATAATACCCTCTATCAAAGAATTTATCTCAACAGTAATGCATCAGGATATACCTGAAGTTTTAAAAACATTGCCCCTTAGCGATAACACAGTAAAGAGACGCATTGATGAAATGGCGGCTAATGTTGAAAATAAACTTATAGGTATTCTCCAAAATTCGTCATTTTCTATACAATTGGATGAGTCTGTCATTGCAGATAATAATGCTCTACTGATGACATATGTACGGTACCTTGATGAAAACAATACATTGCAAGAAGAAATGCTATTCACTGTCAATCTGATTACAGATACAAAAGGATTATCAATATTTAATGCTGTGAAATCATACTTTGCAAAAAACAATATACCCTTGAACAATATTGTTGCATGTGCTACTGACGGAGCACCATCAATGGTAGGCCGCTATCGTGGGTTTGTTGCTTACTTGAAGGAAGAAGTGCCAAGCGTTTTGTGTATTCATTGTGTTGTACACAGACAACATATTGTAGGAAAACATTTAAGTACAAGTCTCCATTCATCATTAAGTATTATAATTAAAGCTGTAAATAAGATAAAATCTAATGCCAAGTGTGATAGAATGTTTCGACAGCTGTGCCAGGACAATAACGAGCAGTTTATTAGGTTACTTTTACATACAGAAGTTCGATGGCTCTCAAAGGGTACATGCTTGACTCGTTTTGTTGCATTATTTGATAGTGTCGTACAGTTTTTTGAAAGTGATAATGAGACTGGTCTCTATGAACAGTTAAAAAACGTAAAGAATGATGCCTTTTATTTGGCAGACATTTTCAAGAGATTTAATGACATTAATTTGCAGCTTCAAGGAGCCAATATAACTCTTATAAGTTGCAAAAATATTGTGTCATTATTTATCGAAAAGCTTGATCTTCTCCGTCATAATATTTTCAAGAGAGAATTTCATCAGTTTCCTGAATTGTCCTCTATAAACAATGATGTAAGTCCGGGGGATATTGAAAGGTTCAGTAGTCACCTCAAGGAACTCAAATTGGATATGGAAAAACGATTTCAAGATATTTTGAACTTAAAGGTGCATGACTGGATGATAAATCCTTTTACAGCAAATGTTGCTGAAGTTGATATAACTTGCCAAGAAGAACTATTAGAACTTAAATATGACGAAGAGAGTAAATGTAATTTTGGCAGTGGTGGATACCAAAAACTCTGGCAAAATAAAAAAATGCCTGCGTTATATCCAAATATGTGGAAAATGATGTTCAATTTATTGATACCTTTCCCTACCACATATCTTGTAGAATCAGGCTTTAGTGCTGTTAATCATATTATGAGCAAACAGAGAAACCGTCTGAATATCACCGAAAGAGGAGACCTTCGTTTGTTCCTTACGAAAATCGAACCAGATATCAAATATTTAGTCTCGCAGCATCAGCCTCAAGGATCTCACTAGTAAAGCTAATTTCAATTTACTTTATTGTTTTCTAATTAAACTTTATAAAGTTAAAAACATTATAAACATGCATAAAGTAGAAATAAAAAGATAAATGTACGTACATTTATTTATTTTTTTTAAAACAACCTCCTTTCTAAAAAATATTCCGCGCTTGCGCGAAAACTGGTGGGCGGTAAGGAAATTTTTCCATCAAGAAAGATGCATTAGTGGGCGGTAGGTAGAAAAAGGTTGACTACCACTGATTTAGTTAAAAATATTGCCTTGGCCCCTAAATCACATTTCAATTGAGCATCTATGGAATGTGCTGGAACAACAAATCCAATCTATGGAGGCTCCACCTCGCCATGTGCAGGACTAAAAGGATCCACTGCTAATGTCTTGGTGCCAGATACCACAGGACATGCTTAGTGGTCCCTTGGAGTCCATGCCATCAGAGCTGTTTTGGCAACAAGAGGGGAATCTACGTGATAATGGGAAGGTGGTTTTAATGTTGTGGCTGACCAGTGCATCTGTTACAACAAAAGATATAGGACAAGGGTTTAAGAGAATCTAGGGCAGAAGCTACACATTTAAAGAAACCCTTTGCCTTATAAACAATAGGCATACATATAGGTGTGGAGTTGGGAAATATATTCAAGAAAAATAAATAAAATAAAATATATATTGTGGTGAACAGAACCTTGCCACGGGCTCCTGGAGGAGTCTGCTTGCCAGTGTCCTGTCTCAGGACTATGTCCCCTGCAATAGACCTTGGCTAATGTACTTTAAAAAGCATCTGTTCCAGAGACCACCCGGGAGCTTGTTACGCCCAATTGATACTTTGTAGCGATTTCCACCGCAGTGTTCTAAGTGTTCGTCTGGGTGGCCACATTTCATATGAATGACCACGAGGTGGCAGCCAACTTGTTCCTGCGAACGCGGGCAGTGGTATTTGGGCACGAATCTCATGGAACTAAAACCGGACACAGAAACTCCCCAACTGTACTTCCATCATCACCTGCGTTCGGTTATACCCCACTTAGAAAGGCACTGTTCGGTGGAAACGTTCCCACAAACAAGGGGAACAGGCAACACCAGTTATTTAAGTATTCCGTTCGGTATTTTATGTACTTTTGTGCTCCCGGAAAGAGACAGACAGTTAGCCCTGATTCCCTGGAACTGTTTTGGGCATAGGACCATGTACACGGTCTGTCAAATAATTGACTTCCATGAAAATCCTGAACCAATCTGGGTTATTTTTGGAAATGTTGGTCACCCAGATTGGGGCTATCAGGGCATGTGACTTTGGGGGTTTTCGTGTGTTTTGGAGGTGCTTTTGGAGTTTGTTAAATTGTATGTTTTTGTACCTGAGAGACAATTTAATTATATGATTGTGTGCTCAGGTAATTATTTCTCAGGCACAGTCAAGGAGTGTGTGAAATGTTTGCTTGTAACTAGCCTCCTCTCAGGTCCAGTGGGGAATGCCCCTGCAATGTGATTAAGGAAACCTCTTGCATGGGGAGTTGCATAAAAGGCTGCATGTGGCTCCCATTAAACCAGTTCCAGTTCATCCCCAACACAGAGCCTCGTCTCATGTCTGTGGGAGAAGGCTATACAGGCTATCTTGTAAGAGCTATCCTGCTATACTCTCTGGAGTAGGAGATGTCTACCCACTGGAAGCTGGATTCCTGACTTGGGTCCAGAGTGGGTGGAGGACAGCGAGACCCCAGCCAAGCTGCGGTGGCTAAGGGTCTACAGTGCTGATGGTGTCTGGTAGAGTGCTTGGAGTACTCGGTGAGCACTAGGAAGCAGTGATTGGCAGAGGTACCCAGTCGGGGTGCCAGGCGGTCCGCCACACACATATATATATGCAATGTATATGTAAGGTAGTATGCCCAACAATATATTTCAACAAGTTCTAGCTCACTTGTGCCATTACAAGGGGAACCTATAACATATCAAACTGCTCTAACCCACAAAAACAGGTCAGAAATGTTAGCAAGTCCCAACTGCACAAACTATATTGCAAGCTCATACTATTGTTTCGACCTTCTGTGGGTCTGATGTGATGATGGTGTTTATGTTTCCATTAACTTTTAAACTAAAAGAACATTCCAATGTTAAAAAAAAAAATGGTATTTGGTTTTAACGTTTGGAGAGTTCTTTTAATCCCATCAATACCAGAAACTTCCTCATTACTCAACTCAACTTTTACTTTAGCAGCGAGCCGCCCTATCTCGATGTGGCTCTGCTTGACCTCCATAAAACGGTCAGTGCCAACATTTTCCCTCCTTGACTGGTCAAAATTGAAGCATTTGTGGCAATTACAGTTATCACCCATGAAAGTGCTTCTCATAGGAAAGAATTGTGCACTACAATACTGCTGAAATAAAATAACACTATTGCTTCCCTGCGAAAGCTTTCAGTTGAATGATCATTCAAACTTATTGAAGCAGGAAGTATTCCTGGCTGCCAGCTTGACTGCCAGTGGGGTGTTTCTAAACGTGCAGGTTTCTATGGAAATCAGTACTTTTATGAATTACGACAAGGAGAGAATTTATTTAATCCTTAAAGCACTTCCGCAAACTGAACAGTTTCAGGGGTCTTTAGTGTCACTTTAAAGAGACCCTATTCACATCAAATAAGGCTTCAGTACAAGCTGTCCTGCAATTCTATTCCTTCCATTTGAAATTAATTTATAGAAGTCTCTGATAAGGAGAAGTACACTAATCCCTAATGCAGAGCATATGGCTTCCTGCTATTAAGATTTAGAATGAGGTTAAAATCATATAACTAGGATATTACGACAGCTAGTGTTGTATTTTTACTCATGCTTCAGCTCTTTGATCATTTTAATATTCCCTCGATGAAATACGTTCTTAATTGTATGAAGTATTCTTTGGAGTGTTGGCATGTTTTTGTTCTTTAAAATTTCATGGGACTAATTTGAAAGGCTGTTTATTACCAGCTCTGACTACATGGTGATGTATTAACCTGGAAAAAAAATTGTGATAAAAAAAAATCTGTCCACCATAGGGAGTATACAATGGTAGAGAGGGATATGCGTGGACTGCAGTATATGGTTTATGAACGTAGATTACATTCTATGCATGCTACGCTCGTATGAATGGGCCAGTTTTGGCAGTATTATTTCCTTTCAAACAAATCCCAATGGTTGGTTATTATTTATTTTCGTTATTTGAAATTTGTCCTTTACAATCTCCCATTGGTGTTGAGTTTTCTGCAGCAGCTGTCACTGCCTTTTTAAATCACACATTTTTTAATTACACATTTGTTAATTAAACGAATTGCTGTGCCTATATATTTGCTGTGATATATGTATTTGACAGCTTGACAAAAACCGCAAGGTCGAAACATTGCTGTAGGTTCTAATAAACTTGCCTTTTCTGAACCTTGGAGTGCCTGAACCATCTTTATATTGTATACTATTGCCAGTGCTTAGTCCTGGTTTAGTTGCACCCTAGTTCAGATTGACAAGATTAAGTGCAGTTTCTTATGTATGTTGAAAAGGATTCCTCCACAAGAGACGTCATGCCAATGAGGGCTCCCCACAGAAAGACAACCACTAAAGGTTATCTTAACCATGCAATGTAAACAGTTTCCCTGCAACTGGTTTGGTTTACAATGCTGGGTTAAGGGGACAGGGGAACTTCACACAGAACACTTCCATTAATTGTAGTGGTCTGGGTACCTATAGTGTATTTTAAAACTAGTAACTGCCTTTCTTCACACATACCCCCATCTTGTAATACAATAGTTAGGAGTAGGGAATACGTGGTTAATGAACGAGTGAGTTAACCTGGAGCACAAGTAAAGGATAAACAGGGGGTAAAATTGAGGTGGTATATTCCAACCCTATCTATTGTTAACAAAACCTCAGATATCTTAACAAGCACTCACATGTTCTAAATCTCTTAAAAATGCATTTACGCATTTCAAATACAAAAAACAAGATATAAGAAGTACATATTTAAAACAGCAACGTCCCTTAATCACTGAATTGCTTAGAAAGAAACTGACTATGGGGGGCTGGACAATGCATTAATATTCAAAATGCCTGAATTTAGTATTTAACAATCATATGAACGTCGTAGAAGCGATAGCTCATCGGACAGAGCTCTATTCAAGGTTGATAAAATAAGTATCATTATTATTTAAGAGCTAAGCCATTTTCTTCAAGGTTAAGAAAGGTAACAATAGGAGTTAGAACCTTTATTATCCGACAGAGACATGGGAGTCACTAACCTCTTTTTCTGGTATGACTACTGTCCACACTTCATGTACCATTTCATTCCATCCAGCTTCCAGGAGGACAGCAGCGTCCAAGACACATACAGACATACCTGCAATTATACCATAATATCATTGTGGGCATTCAAATAAAAATATATAAAGTTGCATTTAAAGAATGTAAACAGATTCATAAATTAGAAAGTGTTTTAATCAATTAACAAATAGAACATATTACATCAGCTATAAGGAGTACTTTAAAGGGACACTCAAAACACCTATGAGACTGTAGCTTATTGAAGTGATTTGTGTGTGTCCTTTTTTACATTTTACAAAAAGTACAGATTTTAACAGAAATTGTGACTTTTTTTTAATAGAAATTAACCTTGTTACACCCCCCTGGTTTTCAGTCCAGCAACATGTTCTGTTACTTTCTGGTTGTTTAGCTCAGTGGAGCTAAAAACTCAAGAGGCAGCAATTGCTCAGAGCACCTGTCTTGCAAAGACTTCTAAATGTGCTGTATTGGGAAGTCTCTGATTGGACAGCCACAGAAGTCTGGGCTGGGAAACAAGATGAGGGCTTGCAAAGGCTTCTGACAAGAGCAGCGTTTGCAAGTAATTCTTTTAGATATACCCCCAGTGAAAAAAATGCATGCATGTTTTCATTGCAGGTATATCTACTCAAGAGTGACTTACTAAAGAAAAGTGTTTTTTTTACAATTATTTTTTTTAACGTTTTTATACATGCATGAACTGTTCCCTTTTCTATGTGTGTAAAAAGATGGCTTTATTTTTGACACATTTGTATTCCTAACATGTTAGTGTTCCTTTAATAGTGTGACCCTAAAATATCTGGCGTATAGTACACATTGCGTAAATGAGGTGGTTGACTTACATGATAGAAGTAGTTAGTGTGCACAATACAGATTTTTGCCTAGAACATGGACAATGTAAGTGTGGTGTCATTTTGCCTGTAACATAACACAACTCTACATATAAATATTACATAGAATTGTGCACTACAACACTGCTGAAATAAAATAACAGGGTTTCTTTAAGGCACTGCATACAAACCAGAAACAAACAATAAAAGCACTTACCTTGAGCAGCAGCGTTAGCCACATCTTCTTTCACCAGGCTGGCTATAGCAGGCCATACGATATCAGTTAGCCTTTTCAATTGGTCCTGACATGAAGGAGAGTAGACTTACAATAAATCCAAAACTAGATTTTCTCATACTTTCATGGTCCAAAATGTTTAATAATTTTAATACATGTTAAAAATACAAATGTCTGCTAAGCTGTAATTAAATTAGTCCTGTTCTCATTACTGACATTTTCGTGGAGGTGTTTGGGAGATAGAAAAAGTGTATGTCTTGTTCCCAGGTGCTCTACCTCCATATCATTCACAAAGAGACGACTTCAGAAGAAATGTTTTGCTGTTTCTATGTAATGATGGAATAAATTAATAACTTTGGAAAATTCCATGGACTTGCCGAATTAGTTTATTGATTTTTCATACCATTAACAGGTAAAGTGCTGAATTATTGTCACCAATTGCAACATACCAATATCGGACAGGTAAGAGCATGTATGTGTAAATATATATATATAAAATGACTGCAGTGAGTTTAAGAGCCTCCACATTGCAGTGTCAGTGACACCATGTGGTAAGGGATATCAAAGCATGATGTGTGTTAAAAAAAGGGAAAAAACCCACGGTTGTGGCCCACAACGCTGCTGCCGCACAGATTAACACTGACGACCCGACTAATCTCTGCTGAACTGGCAATTGAAGATCTCGGAAATAGATCGCGCCGAAACAATATTCGTCTTCGGGGCTTGCCTGAGCAGGAGGGGGAAGGGTCTCTGATTGAGGTAGTTTCGGGCATCCTTAGGCCGCTTCTCCCCGACATGCCGGACCAGCTTTGGCATATTGAGCGGGCGCATCGGGCTCTCCGGGCTAAGCGGTCAGATGATCGAATTATTAAATTCCTCTGCTTTCAAACTAAGGAGGCCCTGATGAAACGGGGCAGAAATAGCCCTATCACCTATAAAGGAGTGGAGCTGGCCCTCTACCAGGATCTGACCCCGGCCACACTACAGAAAAGGCGAGAGTGGCGCCCCATGTCCGAGGTATTACAACACCATTCGATCAAATATGCCTGGGGTCACCCTTTCCGTCTGATGGCCTTTCAAGACGGCCGCACTAAGATCTTGTTTCCCGACGGTGATCCAGCGGCGTTCCTGCGGGAGCTGGGGATTCAGGCCCCTGAAGGTTTCGTGGTTCCGATGGCGACGGCGGAGGTGCTGGGATCCCTTCCACGTGTCTGGTCCGAGGCGGATGAGTGAGGAGAGGAATTCTGCTCCCGGTCTCGCAGGTCGGATCTCTACGGCTCCGGTTGGTGCTGTGCTGCGGGAGGGCCTGTGTTGTTTGGGTGGGTTGAGATGTCCCCCCCCCCTTTTTTTTTTTATCTTTAATTTTATTTTTTAATTTTTATTTTTTGCTGGCTTGGCTCCCTTGATGGGGATTGCTTGGGTTTGGTTGCCAGTTCATGGGTTGGGTTGCTTCCTGAATGGGGCGGGTTAGGGATTTTTCCCCTTCGTTCCTAAATGTTCCCATCCTGTGTTCTTCATTTTTTTCCCCCTCTGCAATCGTCTAATGAGGTTGATCGGGCTCAGGGATTGTACCTCTCTTCGGGCAACACCCGTCCTAACATTGCAGGGCCCTCACGGTTATTCGGGACGCCCGCTCCGGCCCGAATTGTGGTTGGGGGACGTATTTTGACTTGAAATGTTTGCTTAACCTTGTCTTCTGTTATACCTTTCCTCCCTGTATAGTTTTGGGGCGGCGGAGGGTGGCGGGATGTGTGTTTATTATGTAGGGCGGGTGGTTGATAGGGTTGACCCTGCTTTTACAATTAGCTTATGTACCACACTGTATTTACATTTGATATTACGCACAGGGGATGGGATTCGGCGGGAGCCTGTGGGTTCAGCTATGGGGGGGAGGTCTTGGGGTCACGGGGCTATGTTTATGCTAAGGCGTTCTTTTATGTATATTTTCCATACTCTCGGGCTCTTTCTGCCTCCCGGGCACATTTTATGTTATTTATTGTGGGTTAAGGGAACAGTGGGGCGTGTGTTCTTGGGGGGAGCGGGTGATTTTGATTTTGGGCTCATTCTTTAACTGCGCAGATTATGCCATATTGTTTTGCCCCCGCCTCTCTTTTTGGGGGGGCCTTCCTCGCGGAGGGGGGGAAGTTGTTTGGATCTCTGCCTAGGGGGAGGAGGTTTTTTTGGTTGTGTATATGTAGGTAATGCAGCTGACATCTTATTGTATTTCATTGTGTCTCATAATTAGTCTGTGTGGGCACCCTATGGGTGCTTTTCTCTGTTGGTGTATGCTACCGCTTCTCTGGAGACTTTTTGGGATTCCGGAGGGGCTGGAACATGTGCCCCAATTAAGCCTGGCTATAGGTAAGACCAGGCACCAGATACACAGGTTCTGTGTGTCCTTCTTTGTCTTAAACCTATTCTTTTTTTCTATTTCTTGTTTATTGTCCAGTTCTAAATCTTTACTATCTCCCTTGGGAGGGGGAACAGGAGAGGGCAGTTATGCCGCTGAACTCTGTCTGGATGGTCCGGAGCCGGGCTCCCATGGTACCGAGATGAGATATGTGGTGCAATCTCCTTACTGGCCCAGTAGTGGGCTGCTAGGAGGCATTGGCTTGCACTCCTTTTAGAAACTATGTCTTTAAAAGTATTATCATTGAATGTTAAGGGCCTGAACGCTCCGAGTAAACGCCGCCTCATGTTCACGGATCTCAAACGCATGAGCCCAGATATTGCCTTCTTGCAGGAGACGCACCTATCCGCATCGGCTAAATTTGCCCTGAAGGATCACACTTTCAGGACAGTCCATGAAGCTAGGGCTTTAAATAAACGGAATGGAGTTGCTATCGTTATACACCATAGATGCCCGCTGAGGGTGGAAAACGTGGTAGCCGACCCGGGTGGTTGTTTCGTGCTGGTTTCGGGGAGATTGCACTCTCATGCAGTGCATTTCCTCAATGTCTATGCCCCAAACGACCCCTCTGTTGCTTTTTGGGACGGAATAACGCAGATGGTGAACACTCTGCCACACGGAATGACAGTGGTGGGGGGGGACCTGAACGCCACCCCGTGTCCTGCGGTTGACAGAGGTCCTGGCGACGGGTTGCCGCGGTCCCACGGGAGAGGTAGTCAAGATAAAATACTACGCACTTTTATGCATCGTACAGGCCTGGTCGATATCTGGAGAGCTCATCATCCAGACGACCGTGATTACACTTTTTATTCAGCACCTCACGATACGTATTCGAGGATAGACTTATTTCTGGTGAATCCCCACACGGTCCCAAAGGTGTTGAAAACTTCAGTAGGTTCGATCACTTGGTCGGACCATGCTGACATCACGATGACTCTGGATAAATTAAGTATGGCATCTCCGTGGACCTGGAGACTGAACACCTCTCTGCTTCAGGATCCAGCCGTGGTGGAGATCACGCGTAAGGAACTGACTGAGTACTTTACAAGGAATGCGGACTCTGGTCCCCGGCCTGCCACGGTGTGGGCCGCACACAAGACGGTTATCCGGGGTATATTGATCCGCGAAGCCACGCTTAAGAAGAAACGTAAGACACAATTACTAACATCTCTCCTGGAAGCCCTGGGGAAAGCGGAAGAAAAACACAAGGCGGCCTCGTCGCCTACCACATTGCAGGAAGTAAGGAAATTGCGGGCTTCGGTCCGCGAAATGCTCCTCGACGAGACTGCTAGAGCTTTAGTCTGGTCCAAGAGGACTTACTATGAAAAATCCAACAAAATGGATACCTTGTTGGCCAGATCTCTTCGCCCGAGACAGAGTCACTCTCATATTACAAGAATCAAAGACGCTACGGGTAAGTATTGCACAGACCCTTCCGCTATTGCTAAGGTTTTTACAGATTACTATACCAAATTATATAATCATTCCAGCGGGGCTACAAGCACCCAGAGGAGTGACACGGACAATTCGCAGGCATTTTTATCTCAATTGAAGCTACCTATGTTGCGGGGAGACTCAGCTGCCCTTGGAGAAAGGATTACGGTCGAAGAGATCAATGCTGCAATATCCGCTTTAAAGGGTAACAAAGCTCCGGGCCCGGATGGCTTTGACGGTAGCTATTATAAGATATTTCGAGAGGAACTTATACCCCACATGGAAAAGTGGTTTAACGACCTAATGGAGGGAGGAACGCCAGAGAGGGATATGTCAATAGCGGATATTGTGCTG
>OW240917.1:211956451-212140682 GCA_933207985.1 Pelobates cultripes
TGCCAAAATATTGGCACACAGACTGAACCCCTTGTTAACACGATTGATACACCCTGACCAAGTGGGCTTTGTGCCTGGCAGGCAGCTATTTGAAAATACTAGACGCAACATTGATCTTATCTGGCGGCAGGCAACTAGGGGGATTCCGACGTTGATATTGTCACTCGACGCGGAGAAAGCTTTCGATAGGGTAAAGTGGCCTTATCTTTTCGAGACTCTCCGACAGTTTGGTATCCCTGAACCCTTTATAACTACGATACAAGCAATGTACACTGACGTTCGGGCTCGAGTCCGGATTTCGGGCGCGAAGATGGAACCTTTCAATTTGGGGAATGGGACTAGGCAGGGCTGCCCGCTGTCACCTCTATTGTTCGCCCTCTCTTTGGAACCCCTCCTACAAACAATTAGAAATAGTTCCGACATCAAGGGGATCGTGATTCGGGAGCAGCGATATGTGGTGTCTGGCTTTGCTGACGATGTCTTGCTAACCCTGACGGATCCGATAAATTCTATGGAGGCATTGGCGACAGTGTTGGAGGCCTATAGCGAATTGGCCGGATATAGGGTGAACTTTTGTTTTTCTTTTGTTGGATTTTTCAAGCGCACTTCCCATAAGCATGAGCGACACGGATATCGCCCACATCGGAGACACCTATAGGATACATATAGCAAACGATCATATAAAGTATTTGGGGGTTCGGCTGACAGC
Organism: Pelobates cultripes; assembly: GCA_933207985.1. NCBI lineage: Eukaryota > Metazoa > Chordata > Amphibia > Anura > Pelobatidae > Pelobates > Pelobates cultripes. Next base: position 211,957,161 of record OW240917.1, read on the forward strand.
GGACCCTACCCAATTATTTCAGCAAAATTATGTTCCTATGATCCGCACCTTGATAGGAGACATGGAGAAATGGATAGATAAGCCGATCTCCTGGATTGGTAGGATTCACTCTGTGAAAATGAATATTCTCCCTAGGATTCTGTTTCTATTTCAAGCTCTCCCGGTCCGGCTGTCCAAGTCAGATCTAGGGACGCTCCAGCAGGCCATTGGGAAATTCATTTGGCAGAACAGGAAACATAGAGTTTCGCGTAACGTTCTTTACAGGTCAAAAGCGAGGGGGGGCTTAGGTCTACCAAACCTCTATTTCTATTATTTAGCGTCCCAATTAACTCAAATAGCACTATGGCATGCTCCCCCGGAAGAGAGGCGGTGGGTCGACCTGGAGGCCACCCTTCTGGGTTCCGACGTCCCTCAATTCTTTATGTGGGTCCCTAGGGACCACAGACCATTGATACGCGTCGATTGCCCAGCTATCGCTAACTCTTTGAAAATCTGGGACGCAACATCGACCAAATACGGTTTATCCCCCCATCTGTCCCCATTGGCCCCTTATCTGAGGAATCGAGCGTTCCCTCCGGGATTGGAAGCCAGAAACTTTAAGGGCATAGAGAGCACAGGGGTACAACGACTATGTCATCTTTATGAGGGGGGTGCTTTTATATCCTTCGATGATTTGAAGTCCAGAGCTACTCTACGTCCCTCCGATTTTTTTCGATACCTCCAGTTAAGGGACTTCGCCCATAACCCACAGATTAAAACTAGCGCCTTGACTCCACTCACGTTTTTTGAAAGAATGTGCATTCAAGAACAATTTCCGAAAGGCCTCATCACTAACTTATACGCGCACCTCAGTACGACCACATCTGAATGGGGGGAGCTTCATTATACGTCTCAATGGGAAATGGATCTGAATGAGGAACTGGAGGGTGTTGAGTGGCAAGAGATCTGGGAGGCAGCGGCGACCTCGTCTATTTGTGTCACATTTCAAGAACAAGCCTATAAGACTATGTTCCGGTGGTACGCTACCCCGGCGAAGCTTTACCGGATGAATAAAATTAATACAGATTTATGCTGGAGAGGATGTGGCCAGAAAGGGACGTATTTACATATGTGGTGGGTCTGTCCAGAGGCACAAAAATTCTGGAAACGGGTCGCGGATTTACTGGGAAATATCTTTGATAGGGTGATCAAACCAGACCCCTGGGTTTTCCTCCTGGCCAGATCGCTGGAGAACTGGTCCAGATCGGAACAAAATTTACTACATAAGGTGACCCTGGCTGCCAGAAGGGCCATGGCCCAAGTGTGGCTACAGGGAGAGACCCCCCCTATGGAGGTGGTGATACAAAAGATTAAGGATACATACATAATGGACGAGTTAACAGCTAGGGTCCGGGGCACTAAGAAGAAAATGGAAAAGATTTGGAACCCGTGGGTGGCTAGTGGGGTGGGTGATTAGGGGAGTGGGGGACGGGCTCGTTCCCTGCGTACCCCGAAACACCTCTATTGATGACAGGATGCATAGCACACTTTTACTCCCCCTTCCGAAGCGGGACCCTCAGGATCCCACGAGATGTTCACGGTTTATAGTTTTTCGCACTGGCATGGCGGTACTTGCTAAAAACATCCCGGCTCGTGGCTATCCAGCTATCTGATCGTATCGGCATCATTACTATTCTGGGAAAATCACTATAATACCCCCTCCCAATCCTACTCTCTCTTCTTTTTTCTCTTCTATCCTTTTGGTACTCCTCTTTCGGTTAACCTGTTCTTTTCTTTATTTATCTTTTTATTGTCTTTTCCCATCTATCTGGTTACTGCCCAGTTACCATATGGCTCACTGAAGCTATATTTGGAGGGGCGGGTCGAGGGGTGTTTATTGGTAGGCTATTATTAAAATATCTTCGCATAAATGTCATCCCTGTACACTGAGTTTTGGTTCATTGACCTAGCCAAATTCTTACTGCATTCTAGGGGTAGCTATGGATGGATAGCGTGAAATATCATTGTGTATTTCACTATCAGATGGGAACTTATTGTCTTACTTAAAATAAAATGGGTGGGATACCGCAGTAATCAAACTCGTAAAGACGACATTCATATGTTAGATATGCTGTTTGTGATTGGTAGTCAGACTTTGCAATATTGTTTGTTTTTTACAAGTAATGCGTATTGTTTTGGTGATTGCGATGTTGTTCTTTATTGCATCATGTTGCATATACTGTTGTGGTGTCTGATCATTTCATAAATAAAGAATTAAAAAAAAAAAAAAAAGGGAAAAAACAAAAACACAACAGGCAGATCACGTAAGAGAGAGACCGCTCCATTTAAGCTTTATTGCTACGTTTGCCTGCAAGTATGTAGGATGACATCTGGTACATGTTTGCCTGTGTTCATTTGAATATAAATGCATTCTGGGAGACTTGTGGAAACAAGATCTCTCAGAGCTGCGGTGTCCATGGATAACTGTGGGATATGTAGGCAATGAACATCAATACATTTTGAGAAAGAGTGTGTATGCAATATTCAAATAATATCTATTATAATTGGAATTCTAGATGTTTAGACAAAGGTCACATAAAATGTGTGAGTGCAAACTTATATAAGCTTTTCGTTACTATACATTTTGGTTGTTACTCGTTAAGTGGACACTCCAATCCATGCATGTTAACACCAGCAATTAAGTAAAGTAACACCAGCCTTTCTCAGAAATCGCAACACTACGGAACGCTGTACAAAGGTGACAGTCAAGTCAAGCATAGTTAAATATTTACACAGTTTACCTTACTGGAAAAAACTCTGCTCCCAATGGCTTTTCTATCAATTGTCCCATCTGGACAAAGTATATCTGTAGAAAAAAAAAAGGGAAATTAGTCATTCTTACAAGAAAGATTAAACATAACTGCTGTCTATCTAAATGTTCCAGGTGTCTGATTTAAGGTGATCTTTAAGACGATTCAGCATGAGACTGCTGAGGTTCCAATAAATATTTTTTCATAATTTGGACACATGCACAATTTGTGACAGTCTCTGTGAGAGCTTGCATCCTCAATACCTACAATCATAATGTTGTGTTAAAAATGGTAGCCCACTAAATACGACGCACTGTAAGGCAACTACTAACAAAATGCTCGAGTACCTGTATTTCAGTAATAAAATTGCACACAAAAAACAATCTCCTAGTACAATAAACAAAGTTTCAATTACTTTATATTGGTCTAAAATATTTATATTTATCTGTAGTATGTGCTGTTCAAGTATGGGTGTCAGCAGAGTCAATATCTGTGTTGTTTTTATGAGTTCATGTCCTTTTATCCCATAATATCAAATGCCATATCATTCAAGTTTCACCCCTTGATCTAAAAATCCATTAAATCTGCTGCACACCAGAGCCTGTTTTCCCCTTTTTGGCCTACACAAGTGGAGAGCTGTTATGATGATAGAGGCATGACCCATTTTTAATTCTAAGCCACACTGTAAGATGAGCTGTTGATGTGAGACTGGAGTGGAAAGCTGCTTTGACACATGGAAAAGAGGCTCAAGGAAGCAAGGCGAATGGTTAGAGTTAGGACCCAGCGAAGAGGTCTGCCTTGATGTTGCAGGTGGGCATATCCTCTCATGGCCATTGGAGGTAACTAAAAAACTCAATTTGTTTAAAAATACATAGGGATGTGGAAAGAGCGCAAGTAACTTTTTTCTTTGGTTTTTACTATATGTATTTGGGCCGGTGTGTACTATGGTCATTGCTGCCGCCCAGGAGTGATGGGAGTTTATGCACAGGACTTGTTTCTTTGTATTTGTATACACATGGAAAAAGAGTCTTAAAAAAATTCAGTGTGTTAAATATATTACAAATAATGACAGGGTCACAACGCTTATTTTACGAGTGAAGAATGAGTCATCATGCCAATACCGGGAACATACTTTGGGTCCCTGACAAAAATTTCAACCAAAGGTTTGGTTTATACTATATAATCCATTATAAATGCGGTGGTGAGGCTCATTTTCCTGTCCGCCCGCACCTCCCATGCTCCCCCCCCGTCAGTCCCTACATTGGCTTCAAGTTAGATATAGGGCTCAATTTAAGATTCTGGTACTTGCTTACAAGTCCCTACATAATGCTGCTCCAACCTACCTATCCTCCCTAATACACAAGTATGTCCCGTCGAGGCCCCTGCGCTCTGCCGAAGACCTATGCCTATCCTCCGTCCGTACTCCCACATCTGAGGCTTGCCTCCAAAACCTTTCCAGAGCTGAACCTTTTCTGTGGAACTCCCTTCCCTTCTCTGTTAGACTTTCACTCAGTCTCCACTCCTTCAAAAGAATCTTTGAAAACACACTTCTTCAGGATTGCATATCATTTAAACTTTTAGCAGGTATTCATCCCCCCCATTGCTCCTCTCCTGCAACTGTCAAAAATAACCTAAGTTCTCAGTGATTACTTTTCTAGCAACCTATTTCATTACCCCTACTTATACCCTCTATGTCACTATACCCCACTCCCTCTAGCATGTAAGCTCATTGAGCAGGGCCCTCAACCCCTCTGTTCCTGTGCTTCCATTTGTCTGGTTACAATTACGTGTCTGTTAGTCCACCCATTGTACAGCACTATGGAATTTGTTGGCGCTATATAAATAATAATAATATAAAAATGCAAACATATATAATATTTCCAGTACGCAAAGTGTTTTAAAACTATCCAAAAGGAGTCCGTACTTACAATATACGTCACGTATATAAATGTTACAAACATTAGCCTTAGAGAAGAAAGTGAAATATGGTAAAGACAAAGTGTGTTAAAGCGGCACTCTGAGCATCAATACAACTTTAATACATGTGATAAGGTTTTCGCCTAATTAATATTCTGTATTTTATTTTTTTGCATGCTCGTACAATTTTTGTACTAATTTATTGATTTGTCTTTCATCTTTGGTTACATTGTGGGCATATGGACCCTTAGACACTTTGTTTTATACATTGTGTCTGGGACGGTCTATTTTGCCTACTTTTGGATCCATATTTGTACAGCTGTATTTTCCTTTTTTAGGATCACTTTCTGTCATACAGCATTAGATTAGGGTGGTCATGATTTTATGTTTGATGTATATTATTTACATACATACTTTTTTGATCTTTGAGCTTACACACATGGATGTATGTAGCTGCTCATATTTTTATTTTATGTTATATATTACACCTTTTTTCATCAGTTTTTTATATTATTTAATTAGCATGAAAATGTTTTGCTGGCATTATGGTTGGGAAAAAAAATTATATGAGCTTAATTTTTAAGATTGTCTTAATGAGCCTGGAGTTTAACCAAGAAAGCAAATATAATGCATGAAAGGAACACTACGGGCACCACAATAAGGTTATCGAAATTAAGTTGTTATGGTGCCAGGAGGTCCCTGGATCTTCCTTACCATCTCGGATTAAACTGTTCACGAATGGTTTAACCCCAAAGACTGTGTGAGATGAGAACATTTTTGGTGCCATTCTTACAGATCAATTTGACATGGCCTGAAATTGTGTGTTTTGTTTGTTTGGTTTTTCTTTTGCCTTTTTTTACGTCAACAGTTGCACACATGTCTGATAAGCCGAACAGGAAATATTTTTCAATCTGTGTTACCATACATTAATCTGATATAGTATTGTATTAGGGTCATAATGTTTAAAAGTGGAGTCACAGGGGTCAAGATACATTAAAAATCACAAAATTCACTTGTTCCCAACTAAAAGGGAATGGGTGTGATGTGTAATATTTTTGCAATAATGATAGAATGTGACGGCAGATAAGAACCATTCGGCCCATTTAGTCTGCCCAATTTTCTAAATACTTTCACTAGTCCCTAGCCTTATCTTATAGATAGGATAGCCTTATGCCTATCCCATGCATGCTTAAACTCCTTTACTGTGTTAACCTCTACCACTTCAGCTGGAAGGCTATTCCATGCATCCACTACCCTCTCAGTAAAGTAATACTTCCTGATATCATTTTTAAACCTTTGCCCCTCTAATTTAAGACTATGTCCTCATGTTGTGGTAGTTTTTTTTTCTTTTAAATAAGGTCTCCTCCTTTACTGTGTGGATTCCCTTTATGTATTTAAATGTTTCTATCATATCCCCCCTGTCTCGTCTTTCCTCCAAGCTATACATGTTAAGATCCTCTAACCTTTCCTGGTAAGTTTTATCCTGCAATCCATGAACCAGTTTAGTAGCCCTTCTCTGAGCTCTCTCTAAAGTATCAATATCCTTCTGAAGATACGGTCTCCAGTACTGTGTACAATACTCCAAGTGATGCCTCACCAGTGTTCTGTACAATGGCATGAGCACTCCCCTCTTTCTACTGCTAATACCTCTCCCTATACAACCAAGCATTCTGCTAGCGTTTCTTGCTGCTCTATTACATTGTCTGCCTACCTTTAACCCCTTAAGGACACATGACATGTGTGACATGTCATGATTCCCTTTTATTCCAGAAGTATGGTCCTTAAGGGGTTAAGTCATCAGAAATAATTTCCCGTAAATCACTTTCCACTGATGTTGAGTTTAGGACTATCAAAAATTCTGTACTCTGTCCTTGGGTTTTTACGTCCAAGATGCATTATCTTGCACATATCCACATTAAATGTCAGTTGCCACAAACTGATGACTTTTTAACCAAAATACAATTTTAAGTGGTAGTTACAATAATGATTTAAAGAGATACCTGAACCAAATGCCTCAATAACTTTCTGGTATGCTGGGCCGCCTGGTTTGTAGCTTTGATGTCCTAATTTATCACAGTCTATCACATAAGCTCCCAAACCTTCCATACGTTTTGCGACAGATGATTTGCCACTGCCGCTTCCTCCTGTGAGTCCAATAACATATGGCTGGGCAGGGATATTGGGATTCCCCTGTAAAAACAAACATTGATTTCACATATTAAATCTTTATTTCCTTTAATTCATGTTTTGGTAAAGGGTGTAATTGCAATCTCTTGAAGATACTGTCATTTATTTGTTAAAATCATATGGGTGTAGTTTATCTTTAAATCTAGATCAGGATGTTGCAGTACATGTGAAAAGATTACTTTACAACTTCAAAGCAATTCATTTATGAAAATTCTTGTTCTTAGATTGCACATTGACTCTTTCACATGTGGCCCAGCACAAAGCGGCTGTGAATGTGTCTCATAAGGACATATTTCTTTTAAAGGAACACTATGGGTACCCAGAGCACTGCATCTCATTAAAGTGGTCTGGATGCAGTGCCCTTGTCTGTTTAACCCTGCAATTTAAAATATTGCAGTTTTTGAGAAACTGCAATAATCACACTGCAGGGTTAACTTCCAAACAGCTACTAGAGGTGATTCTAGGTCCCTAGCTGAGTTCTACTCTGTTAAACTACGTTGAATGTCCTCACACTTTGCATGAGGCAAGCACCACGCATGTGCGTTAGGTCCCACCATTGCAAGAGAAGGAGACCTAGCCAACGCAGAGTAAACCTCGTTCGGTTAAACCTTTTTAATCGAACGGAGAGATGGACCTACAAAACTAGGGACAAGGACACTATTGCGTTAGGTATACAGGTTTGTATTCCTTAAGCTATAGTGTTCCTTAAAATGTTTCTCTAGGATAAGCAGGTATGTGTAATTCCTATTACCCAACGCCTGGGACAGGTAGATCTAAGTGCTGCCAGGAAGTTTCTTTCCTTTTAGCCCTGCAGCAAGGAAGTTTTAAGAGGTGGTGTGTGGGCTGCTGTACCTCCAGCATGGGCTGTACGCAAGTTGGTTGGGGGGCGGCATCAGACTCAGCAGCAACAATTGCAATGTGCTTGCTGAAGGGCGTCCTGGCCTACCAGGGATCCCAAAGATCATAAGCGTACTCCCTGCAAAAAGATAAGCAGGAAGGGGGGCAAAACACAGAGCACCCTTACATACTCACACATTACACATAGCCCACACCCCCATACACACCTACACACAGCAATAAACCCACATATTACACACAGACAGAACACACCACATACATATTTCACCCGTACTAAACGCAGCCAGCTTACACGTGCGCGCACACACACACCAGACACACTTCATAGTGCCAGCAGAGGGAGAGATGTTCAAGGTAGCACTACAATGTCATACATAAATGTATTTACATATAATGCCGGAGTGTTCAAAAACCAAACCTAATAAAATACATATTAATATTTTTTTTTAAATCTATTAAATTTACATGTATTCCAGCACCAGGACACACTACTTGTCTAGCTCAATGATACTTAGGCCCAGCCATAGAGAAGCTTTAACCCCTTAAGGACCAAACTTCTGGAATAAAAGGGAATCATGACATGTCACACATGTCATGTGTCCTTGAGGGGTTAAAGATCTACAGCACATGCAGATCTGCCAATCCAATGGCTTCAACATCATCATGCTGTGCGTGATAACGTCATATGTGAAGACTTTACAAAACAGAAAGTCTCAAAGAGAAACTCTAATGTGAGAATCACAATAAGGATGGGTTATAGTTAGCTGGCCCCATTCCAAGTGGAGGTGTTAAAGGGACACTATAGTCACCAGAACAACTACAGCTTATTGAATTTGTTCTGGTGAGTACAATCATTACCTTCAGGCTTTTTGCTGTAAACAATGTCTTTTCAGAGAAAATGCAGTTTTTACATTACAGCCTAGTGATAACTTCACTGGCCACTCCTCAGATGGCTGTTAGAGATCCTTCCTGGGTCATGGCTGCCTAAAATGCATCCAAACATTCAGTGTCTCCTCCCTCTGCATTCAGACACTTAACTTTCCTCAGAGATTCATTGATTAAATTCATCTCTATAAGGAGATGCTGATTGGCAAGGGCTGTGTTTGAATTGTGCTGGCTCTGCCCCTGATCTGCCTCTTTGTCAGTCTCAGCCAATCCTATGTGGAAGCATTGTGATTGGCTCAGGCCACCACTTCAGTATTCAGTGGGCAGGTCTAAAGGAAACAGGGATAAACTATGCAGCTACAGGCTTGAATTCAAGTAAGATTTGACTTTACTTTTAGAGGCATGAGGGGACCAGGGTGGCTAGATGGTGGTTTTAACCCTATAGGGTCAGGAATACATGTTTGTGTTTCTGACCCTAAAGTGCTCCTTTAACGATCCATCATGTTGGTGTCTGCTAGCAGAGATAACTGCTCGCTCCCACGTACTGCTTTCAGCTACAGTACGAGAATACTCTCTGGTCAAACTGTAACTTTCTCATTTATGTAAAATTAAATGTTTCCTGGGCACAACGTTCCAAAACTCAAGGTTGGAAATAAATGTTAGGTCGTGGACTAGTGAACTGTGCAATGTAAAAATAAAACTGCTTGGGAACGCACAATATGGGTGGTAATATATACATATATTTTTTAGGTTTTAACCTGCCAAAGAGAGTTTTAACTTACAGCTGGAGGAACAAGTAGAGTTCCTAGTAATCTGTTCCGGAAACTGGACGAACTGATTTTCTCTTCCTCATTGGCAGAGTGAAGAGGATCTTTAATCAGCTGGATCTCATGAATGGCCAACTCCCAGAGTCCCTAGTAAAAAAAAAGATGGAAAGAAAGGAACATTTCTGGGATCAAACAGTAATAAGCCTATGCATGATTTTACATTGAGAGTGAGATCACACAGGATCCATCAAACGATTGATTAAGGGTAAATCTGACTGCCATTCTGGAGTTAATAAGAATTTTTTCCCTAGTTTGTTGCAAAATTGGAAGCGCTTCAAACTGGGCTTTTTGCCTTCTTTTGGATCAACAGCAAAAACAGATGTGAGAAAGGCTGAACACTTGTCTCTTTTCATCCTATGTTACTATGATTATTGACTACTGGAAATTGAAATTAAAGCGGCACAGTAACATAACTACTACAACTCACTGTCATTATTAAGCAGCCACAATTCTCCTATAAACAGGAGCAGGGGTGCCACTGGTTTAGAACAGTCAGCTGACGCTCTAAGCCAATCACTAGCATCATTCATAAAAAGGTACATAAATGTTTTTTCCCTAAAGGTGAGCCAGCACCAGGGATCTCCTGGCATCATAACAAGTTAATTTCATGGTCATGGGGTTAATGTTCATTCTTTGGCTGCCATACGATCTCAAAGGCAACAAAGGCCCAGCAAACCAATCAGGACCAAGGTTCTTCCAGGCGTTAAACTCCTGCATTAGAAATATCAGTTTTGTCCAAGTTTGGATGGCATTCGCTGACTGAGAAGGGAAGCAGAGGGAGCGATAGCGCCAGGAATACAGCTTTGTGGTTTTTTTGGATCAACAGCAAAAAACAAATATAAGGAAGGCTGAACTTGATGAATGCAAGCCAGCTATGTGACTATGTATTCTTGGCATATAGTATCACGGAGGTGCACCCTGCCTTAGGAAGTGCCTTCCCAAGCAGACCAAATCATTCACGATGAATCCATATAATGACGCAGTTTAATAAAAATAAACCTATATAGGCAAAAAAACAAAACATTACCAGGGGGTAGGGCTCTAATCCATGTGTATGTACATCATTGTGCTGATTGTCCAAATATGTTTTACTGGGCCCATATTCTATTAGCTATGACATGTGAAACAGGTTAAAAAGAATACAAGACCAACACTAGTAGTAGTATTTATATAATGCCAACATACCACGCAGTGCTTTACAGTTAGAGAAAGTGGCGAGGAGTGCTTACAATCTATGGATATATATCATTATGTGTCTTGTCCAAAGACATTTACTGGTCATGTGGAATAACCATCCTATACACTAGAACTACAAATTACATTAAATCTGAAGGGGTCGAGAATAAACTTCTGCATGATAGTTGTGTACCAGCTACACAGGTACAGAAGAATTATAACCAATTATAATCCAAGGGTCTACTTAATGTCTTTGTAAATATACACCATCTAACCACCGTGTTATCCCTTTTCTTCTGTTACAGGTGTCAAGAACATATTTTATTTTTTCTATGTACATTTACTTAGGTTGGACTACGTATTTAGTGTTGCACTAATTATATGAACCTTTTTTACATATGTTTCAAGATGTTGTCCATCCGGTCATACGTGTGCTTCCAGGGACGGGAGGGGGGCAGGACGTGTGTGACTTAACATTACAGGGAGCTTTGACAATTTTACTGTGATACTAATCACAATTGAGCAAGTTTTTGAAATTGTATTACATTTTCAGTTTGCTATATTCAGAGTATAAGAAGTGACTTTATTTAAAGGTGAACTAGGATAGCCAGGCAACTGTGGCTACTTCCTCCCACTTCCTTGTTAGCCCAAGTGGCTACAGGTAAATGTTATAGGCTGAGAGCCGTATAAGTATGCTCTCAACCTATCATTGTCACCAATTACTATATTATCCATTTAATTGTTTTTGGTGGTTACGGTTTGACTTGTTGTATTTTATTACACCCACAAACATACTTTTTGCCATATTAAATAGTTGATAATTGTAAGCTGCATAATTACATTTTCCAGACGCCTCTTGTTTACAGATAGTCCTCCTCGGCGTGTTTCCTCACTGACCACAATACATTTCAACTCCGGGTCTGTGATTGAGGGACCATACGGATCTGAGATGGGCACGATGTCATACAACAGAGAGGGCTTCACATCAACCAAAAACTGTGACAAATTCTCCAACCGCTGCTTGTAAGGCTGAATCAGTTCTTTCAGAACTTTGTCTGAAAGAATAAGATATAAGTTTAATATAATAATAATTTTAAAAAAAAAACTACACGATAGAAGAAACAGAAAAACCTGATCTCAGAAAAAAAATGCATTATAAAAATCCCAAATTCAACAACATACAGATGGAGTCCTTAAGAGGATAATGCCAGATTGGCATATATGTACAAAAACATCAGTCTGTCATAATTAATACACAACTATCAATCTGCAAATGAGGACAATGTTAGTATGTTAACTGATTGCATTTCACTTGAATGTGCCTGAAGTTGGTCATGATTTAAAGCACCACTAAAAACACACACTATTTTTTTTTTTTTTTAAACATACTCTGGAAAACACTCACCATCTAAAAGCTCTTTGTCGGCAACACCAATGAGAAGACGTCGTTGAGTCAACAAACAACATACACTTAGTAGGATCTTGTGAGCATTATGAAGTCTATCAAATGTTCCACCAACTACTACATCACTATGACTTTCAAGAGGTTCACCGTCTCCATTCAATCCCTCAGGAAAAATCTCTTCATTGGGGAGTTCATACTCTGGGTACAACAACACGGATATCAGGTTAGGCTCACAACTGTAAGAGGCTGTTGCATAACGCTCTAACTGTTGCTTGGCTGGGTTATACTGACCACCATCACTTGTCTGAAAGTCTGTGAGAACCACTTCTGGTGGGTGAGAAAGGTTCTGCACAGAAGATAGAATATGCTGGTTGTTACTTTGGTTTTTAATATTAGTTAAGAGGACACGGACATCAAGGTTGTTGTGGACATCTGCATCTGTGTAGATTTTTGAGATGAGGCTGCATACCTCTGTTGTGGCTGGTATGTAGGTGGAAGTTGGCTGAGATGAGCCAGTCAAGTGAAGTCCAGGTTGGAAATGTACGTACAGTGTGTCCTGGACAATTTTGGCTGCAGAAGCTAAAATGGGTGCCAGCCGCAAAGACAAGGCAGAGAGTGGTGATGTTAAGACCAGAACACCTGTGCGAAAAACTGACATTGTAAGGGTCCACTCTAAAAGAAATAAAACAATTATAATTAAAATTATTTTCAGTTTGTTAAAACCAAAATAACACTATAGCTGTATCTGTAAAGCAGTAGTTTAAAACCCTGTGCTTGGTGCCAATAACTGTGCCCACATTTTTCAGTGGATCCAAAATGGTTCAAAAACATTTTCTATTTTGAGCTTTTTTTGAACAGGGCCCTCTTCACTTTTTGTCCTAGTGTCTCATACATGTTTTAATTAGAATTAAAAGTTTACCTTACTTCCTCCTGTACAGCGCTGCAGAATATGTTGGCGTTATATAAATAATTGTACTTGTAATTGTGTTGGAACTGCTTTCTTTCTGACATTGTGGAGAGCCTAATGCAGCAAATTTAAAGAATTTAATTTGTCATATACTAAAAAATTAAACGGATATTTTAGGCACTAGTACCCCTTCAGTCAAAGAGACAGAAATTACATCTTCTGGTTCAGAGTAAACATAGCAAGCTGAAGTGAATGGACCTGCAGGTGATGCTCCAAAGGAGCGAGCGCTTGCAAGTCCAAACACTGTCCCAATTTTTGTGAAGACTAGTACTGAGTGCACACAGCCAATCGCAACAGAGAAAACAGCAGTCGTCGTTGGACTTGCAAGGGCTCCCTCAACTTCTGTAGTGACATACAAACTCACCGCTATGAGTTACTATACGATCTAGGAAAGTGTAATTACTGACGCTGACTGACAGGGCTTGTAAGTGGAGATAAATGAGCTGAAGTGGTTATGTTACCTATTGTGTCCATTTGAAGAATGAGCTAATTTTGCAATAGAACACTCTATCCCCAAGCTAATGCAACATTCACAACTAAGGCCCCAGTTAAAACAGATTAAGAGCCACTGCTTACGGTAAACATTTGCTCACTCGGGCGATTTTAGGCTTTAAAAATCAAAGTTTAGGCCATAAAAGGTACTTCTTTTTTTTTTTCTTTTTAAGTAAAATAGTAATCACTCTCAATCTGGAGGAGGAACAATATATATATAACTGATGTAGTAATAATGCAGTTTAGATTTCCATGTGTATTATATACTGTATTAATCAAAGAGTAAAGCACAAAAGGGAATATATAATATATATATATATATACACACACACAAAATGTCATTTTGTTTTTGTAATTTTGATTCCAATGTTTAGGAAGAAGAATTATTTCATTTATCAATGAAGTTTCATTAATTTAAGTGATGACTGATACATGCAGTGTAACACTATACAATGGATAAAAGCTGTGTACAGCAGCTGCCTGTTTAATGTATGAATTAAATAGGAAATCACAGCTAAAATATCAACATAAATCATTATATTTTGCACAGTACGGCTGTCATTCATCCAGGGAGGGTGTATTTACAGTCTATACAGACAGCATACCTGCTTTAGCCCCTGATCTATATGCATTTGGCTATTTGAAAGGCCTGACCCCCCCAATAGAAGACCCCCATCATTGCTTACCTAGCCCAGGAGACTCCACCACTGCCTCCTAACTCATGTCCCCGGATTCCTACACAAACCCCACCCCCTCCCTTGCTCTGACAGTTCTGATTTTTTTTTCTTTCTTTCAATTAACTTTATGTGTAACGGACAAAACGAAAATCATGCATTGTAAACGATAAATAGAAGGAATAAAAAACAATTTGATGATGAAGTGAAGAATTAACGTGATAAAAAGATGTAGGCAGTTATATGGGTTCTGTAGTTAGATGCTGCTATAGTTAAGCTTTTAAAATGAAGAGAATATGTCAAAAATAAATATGTGAAAAAAGGAACTGAAACTAGAAATTATATGAATAAGGGAAAATAAATTGAAAATGTACTGAGCCTACATTAGTACATGGCAGCAATCCCTCTAGTGCTCTTGAAATCTGGGGTAGAATGTTTGTCCCTGGACTGACAGGGTTATCAGGGACCATAGGCGTGCGCAGCCTATTGCATTAGGGTGTGCACCCTAAAGCACAAACACACGCCGCATGTGTATGTATGTATGTATGTATATATATATACAGTGGCGTACACATGACCCATGGGGCCCCGGTGCGAAAATTGATCCGTGGCCCCACCCCCCTCCCCCCCGCGCGGGCCGGGCTGCAACACATGGCGGTGGACACCTGGTCGCAGGGGTTACAGGGCTGCGACCCCTGCGACCGCGGTATGTACGCCAGTGCATGCAGATGCACACACACTTAAAGGACCACTACAGACACCCAGATCACATCAGCTCAATGAAGTTGTTTGGGTGTCAGATCCCTCTAGTTTTAACCCTGCAGCTGAAAACATAGCAGTTTCAGAGAAACTGCTTTGTTTCACTGAGGGTTAATCCAGCCCCTAGTGGCTGTCTCACTGACAGCCGCTAGAGGAGCACACTGAACGTCCATAGGAAAGCATTGAGTAATGCTTTCCTATGGGCGGTTGAATGCGTGCGCGGTCGCATTCAGAGCTGAGAGGCTGAGGGATCCCCAGCGCCAAGGGACTCCGGCGCTGGAGAAATGTAAGTGCTGAAGAGACACACACTCTCACTTACAGACGCATACACACTAGCTAACAGACACACACATTTACTGACAGAGACACACTCAGCGACAGACATACATACACACTCACTTACAAAACATACACTTTCATTGACAAACACAAACTCACTAACAGACATCAAACAGACTCACTAACACACACACACACACACACTCAGTAAGACACACACAGTAACACACTCACTGACACTCACTAGCAGACACACACACTCACTCTAACACTCACACACACTAACACTCACACACACTAACACTCACACTAACACTCACTAGCAGACACACAAAAGGTAAGGAGGCTGGGGGGATAAATTAAAAAAAACAAAAAAAACATGTGTGAGTGTTAGAGTGTGTGTGTTAGTGTTAGAGTGTGTGAGTGTTAGAGTGTGAGTGTGTGTGTTAGTGTTAGAGTGTGTGTGAGTGTTAGTGTTAGAGAGTGAGTGTTAGTGTTAGAGTGTGAGTGTTAGAGTGTGTGTGAGTGTTAGTGTTAGAGTGTGAGTGTTAGTGTTAGAGTGTGTGTGAGTGTTAGTGTTAGAGTGTGAGTGTTAGTGTTAGAGTGTGTGATAAATTAAAAAAAAAAACATGTGTGAGTGTTAGAGTGTGTGTGTTAGTGTTAGAGTGTGTGAGTGTTAGAGTGTGAGTGTGTGTGTTAGTGTTAGAGTGTGTGTGAGTGTTAGTGTTAGAGAGTGAGTGTTAGTGTTAGAGTGTGAGTGTTAGAGTGTGTGTGAGTGTTAGTGTTAGAGTGTGAGTGTTAGTGTTAGAGTGTGTGTGAGTGTTAGTGTTAGAGTGTGAGTGTTAGTGTTAGAGTGTGTGTGAGTGTTAGTGTTAGAGTGTTAGTGTTAGAGTGTGTGTGAGTGTTAGAGTGTGTGAGTGTTAGAGTGTGTGAGTGTTAGAGTGTAAGTGTTAGAGTGAGTGTTAGAGTGTTAGTGTTAGAGTGAGTGTTAGAGTGTGTGTGAGTCTTAGAGTGAGTGTTAGTGTGAGTGTTAGTGTGAGTGTTAGAGTGTGTGTGAGTGTTAGAGTGAGTGTTAGTGTGTGTGTCTGCTAGTGAGTGTTAGTGTGAGTGTTAGTGTGTGTGAGTGTTAGTGTGTGTCATTGTTAGAGTGAGTGTGTGTGTCTGCTAGTGAGTGTTAGTGTGAGTGTTAGTGTGTGTGAGTGTTAGTGTGTGTGAGTGTTAGAGTGAGTGTGTGTGTCTGCTAGTGAGTGTCAGTGAGTGTGTTACTGTGTGTGTCTTACTGAGTGTGTGTGTGTTAGTGAGTCTGTTTGATGTCTGTTAGTGAGTTTGTGTTTGTCAATGAGAGTGTATGTTTTGTAAGTGAGTGTGTATGTATGTCTGTCGCTGAGTGTGTCTCTGTCAGTAAATGTGTGTGTCTGTTAGCCAGTGTGTATGCGTCTGTAAGTGAGAGTGTGTGTGTCTTCAGCACTTACCTTTCTCCAGCGCCGGACTCCCTTGGCGCTGGGGATCCCTCAGCCTCTCAGCTCCGAATGCGACCGCACGCGCATTCAAACCGCCCATAGGAAAGCATTACTCAATGCTTTCCTATGGACATTCAGTGTGCTCCTACGAGTACTCTACGAGTTCAGTGGCAATTTTTGAAATTGAGTTTAAGTGGGATTATCATTGTTTTCTATAGAATGACAATGGTGAATGACTAAAGAGAACGCCCATAGAGTATAATGAGAGGCAACACATAAACTCGTCTCGGGGTGCCTATGAGGCCTCCTCCTCACTCCGCCGGCGCCATCTTAGGTACAACTCGTGGTGTAGGCCTGTTGAATGACAGCCTGACATCAGGCAGTTTTGTACCTCTGGGATGTGGAATTTTCTATTTTTCCGCCCCATAATGTCGGCTGTGTTGAGGTATGAGGCTTGTGGAAGCTTTTTAATTTCAGTTGTCTGCTGTTTTTCAGTTTCTTTTTGATGTGTTCCTCTGTCTAGTTGGCTTGGTAGCCATGCCCACCGGAACTGAGGCTTTATTGTCTCTTTTATATAAGATTTCCCATAAGGTTACCACCCATGTGGACCTTGTTGGGCACCGAAATGTACATTTAGCAACCAATAATATTCAGTCACAAAGTTAAACACTCCCATTCATGACTGTAAATTCCTCCCCTCTGCTTGAGAGATAATTGAGTAAATTACTCTATCAACTCAATTATCTCCAAGCAAAAAAAAATACACTTTTTACACATTTCTTGTAACATTAAAATTAAACATTCAATTCCCATAAAACTTCTATTTTCTGAACGGGCATAATTATGGGAAAAACATATTAAAAAATCATGAGAATCGGTTCAGGGGTTCGGGAGATAGATGGAAGTCACATTTGACCGACCGCACGCACGCACATTTTCATGCCCAAAACAGTTCCAGAGAATTAGGCTGTGCGGCCAGTCTATTTCCAATGTTAGATTTAGTTCAAGTAGACGAACGGCAACCATTCGTGCAAACCGTCAAAGTTAAAGTGCTGTTCGAATTGTCGAACGGTGTTCGACTCCAGTCGAAGCGTCGAAGTCTGGAGAAGGTAAAGTTCAGCGGTGTTCGTACCGTCGCATATCCGATTTGAGTTCCATGAACTCGATGACCAAACACCGCTGAACGCGTTCGACTGAATTAAAATGGCCGCCGCCACGTGTTCGTATGTCAAATGGCGGCCACTTCGACTACTTCGGCACTTCGGCTGCATCCAAAGTGCCTCTTCAAAAATGCAGAACTGTACCAGTACCATTTTAAGTGGCAGAAACAGTGCTCCAATATACAAAAGGCACAAATGGAGTTTTTAAAGGGCAATACACCCCCAGGGCAATAGTCACAGTGCAAGAGGCTGTCAAGAAGGCCTCTCCAAAAGCCAGTAGCGAAGGATAGTTTGTCACAGGGCTGTAGTAGGGAGTTATGGGTTAACGTAGAGTATGGGGGCTGTAGTTGGGACTAAAGGACTGTAGTAGGGTGTAGGGTCTGTAGTAGGGGGTTAGGGCTGTAGTAGGGTGTAGGGGCTGCAATTGAGGGTTAGGGGCTGGAGTAGTAGGCTAAGTGCTGTAGTCTAAGTTGTCTAAGGAGGGATGCTATGTTTAACTTGCTATGTCTTTCAGATTTCCTTACAAAAGAGTTGATATACACGATACTCTATGGGAATTCCATTGTATCATTCACCTGTCATTCCATAGAAAAAAGCTATAATCCCAGTTACTTTTAATGTTACAATCCGCTGCTGTATTCGGGGAACACCTGTGGTAAAGGTTAATTTGCTATGTAACACAGATTTGCCTGCAAATGAGTTTATATTCTACTTCCCATTAAACTCTCTGGGCATTCTCTTAAGTCATTCGCCCTTGAGAGTGAACTTGAGTATGCCTGCAAAAGATTTACTTGATATGTTTCACGGTTCAGATTCCAAGTCACATATTGCTTCCCATTATACTCTAAGGGCATTCCATTGTATCATTTAGCTGTCATTCCATAGAAAAGAGCTATAATCCCAGTTACTTTTAATTTTACAATCTACTGCTGTACTTGGGGAACACCTGTGGTAAAGCTTAATTTGCTATATAACACAGATTTACCTGCAAATGAGTTTATATTTTACTTCCCATTATAGTCTATGGGCATTCTCTTTAGTCATTCACCCATGTCATTCCATAGAAAACATTAATAATCCCACCTAATCTCAATTTAAAAAATTGACGCTGAATCTGGAGAGTATTGTAGCAAAAGATGTATTTCATATGTGTAATAGTTTTGTCTCTAATTGAAATATTTTGTTTCCATTATTCTCTATGGGCATTCCTTTTACTTCCATTATTCTCTATGGGTATTCCACCGCCTTGTTAAAGTCAATGGGAATTCTAATCTGTCATTCCTTTTAGGGTTATCCACTAAAGTAAGCATTTAAAGTGAATTCAAAGTCAATTTCAAATAATAAGACCAAAATAATCAAACTGGAAACATTCTTTAAATCAGTTTTGCTTCCAGTGCAGCTATCATGACCTTAAAGGAACACACTTGTATTCCTAACAATATAGTGTCCCCTTTTCCATCCCCTCTCCTTCCCAGTTAGAGGGTTAAAAAAACAACTTTTCTCACATACCTTATTCCAGAGCTCCGCCTCCTCCAAGTAGTAGGAGTAAGGAGTACCTAATGAGCATGCGAGCACCCATCACACATTAGGCTTTCCTATTGGGGGATTTGTAGAAGTTGGATGTCCTCATGCAAAGCGTGACAACATCCAGCGGCGTTTCAACAAGTCAAACTCCATGAAACAGCAGGAAGCGCCTCTAGTGACGGTCTGGTAGATGCCCATAGGGCATGGAGGAGGCATTAGAATGTCCTTCCATTTTTTGTATTTAAAAGCCCTCACCTACTGGCCAACAAATCTCCATTATTATGATATAAAAGTCATACTGCACCTCCCCCAGACCCCATAGGATTTATTTTTTTTAACATAATTAATGTGTTGGCTGGCTAATAAACACTTGCCAGTGGCCGTATAATTAAGCCTCTGTTTTTAATCTTTCAGGATTATTATTATTATTTTTTTTCAGGAATTGTATTGGAGGATTGGAGACAGGCAGATGTGGTTCCTATATCCAAAATCTTTGCCTGGGAATTATAGACTTGTGAGCTTAACTTTTGAGGCTGTGAGAAATTTGTCTGGAATGCAGAAACACAAAGGAGAAGCTGCAGGGGTGAGTAAGGACTTGCAGGCCCACTCACCCTCACCTAAATCATGCCGGCGGCTTATTTCGCCACTAAAATGCCCGTTGGTGGGAGCTTCGTGCGACCTTCCGCACGCCCAGCTCCACAATCGTGCACGTATCAGCTGCAAGCTCCGACGGCGGCTCAGTGCGGAACTAACAAACTTCTTTCAAAATATGTTGAGGGGACATTGAGAGATGGTGTAGTCTGGAAATTTCTTGGTTGTGCAGAATAAATTCAGTCAAAATGACTCTCCTTCCTAAAATCTAATACTTTCTTAGAGCTATCCCTCTCACTATACCTTCCTCTTTTTTAAGAAGGTTCACTCAGCCCTTCTGGCCTTTGTCTAGAATAAAAATAGTAATTCAATTGGCTATTCTACAAAAACTCAGGGTTAATGAAGGTATGGGTTTGCTCATTTTGAGTCAGTATTATTTAGCAACTAATGCAGCCAATGCTCCTAAATTTAATTTGGTACATGGTCGCCCACTGTGGTTGGAGATGGAGGATACTAAGATCTATCCTTATAAGATAACTGAAATACTATGGTTACCCTCGTCACGGGTTCTTGGTACTTTTGTACTCCAGACAGAGAGACCGACCGTTAGCCCTGATTACATAGGCCTGGGCACACCCTAATCCCCGCAGCACGCCTATGGAGTGAGACCGGCAGGGGAGATCTCAGGATCTCCCCTGTCGGCTCATGCAGAGCCGGCCCTATCCGAGCGTCGGCTCTGCTCTCAGCCTCCCTCTCCACTGCAGCACGGAGGGTGGCAGGAGAGGACCCGGGGAGCTCAACCAGCAGCTCCGCCAGGTTCCTCTCGCGAGGTTGGAGCGTTGCCGCGGCAAGGCTCAGATCTCACGAGAGTGAACTCTAGCCCCACAGGGGCTAGAGTTCACTCTCCACTGGACCACCAGGGAAAGCAGCAGGAACAAGAATCCCCCCTCCCTACATAAGGTAAGAAGGGAGGGGGGGATATTAAGTAATGTACCCCCACCTCCACCCCCACAATCACCCACACACACCCACACACACATCACCCACACAGCACCTACACAAACACAGCACCCACACACACAGCACACACACACCACCTACACACATACAGCACACACATACACACAGACACACAGCACCCACACACAGCACACACACACATACAGCACCCACACACAGCACACACACAGCACACACATACAGCAGCCACACACATACAGCACCCACACACATATAGCACACACACATACAGCACCCTCACACACATACACCACACACACACAGCACACACACACAAACAGCACACACATACAGCACACACACACACATACAGCACCCTCACACACATTCAACACACACATACAGCACACACACACACACATACAGCACACACACACAGCACACCACACACATACAGCACACACATACATACAGCATACACACACACATACAGCACCACACACACACAGCACCCACACACACACAGCACAGACATACAGCACCAACACACATACAGCACCCTCACACACATACAGCACCCACACACACATACAGCACCCACACACACATACAGCACACACACACATACATACAGCACACACATACAGTACACACACACCTACAGCACTCACACAGCACACACATACAGCACCCCCACACACACACAGCACACACATACAGCACCCACACACAGCACCAACACACACACACAGCACCCTCACACACATACACCACACACACACACAGCACACACACACATACAGCACACACATACAGCACCTTCACACATAGAGCACACACACATACAGCACCCTCTCACACACAGCACAGAAACAGCACCCTCACAAACACACACAGCACCCTCACACACACAGCACACTAACAGGACCCTAACAAACACACACACACACACACACACACAAACACCCTCATACACACACAGCACACAAACAGCACCTTCACACACACATCACACTAACAGCACCCTCACACACAGCACCCTTACACACACAACACCCTCAAACCACCCTCATGCAGCACACACACACACACAGCAGTGTATGTATGTGTTGTGTATGTGTGTATATATATATATATATATATATATATGTATGTGTGTGTATATATATATGTGTGTCTATGTGTATATATATATATATATATATATATATATATACACAAACACATACATATACACGCGGCGTGTGTTTGTGCTTTAGGGTGCACACCCTAATGCAATAGGCTGCGCACGCCTATGCCGGATTCCCTGGAACTGTTTTGGGCATAGGACCATGTGCACGGTCTGTCAAAATTATGACTCCCATGGAAATCCTGAACCCCTGATCGATCTGGGTGATTTTTGGATATGTTGGTCACCCAGATTAGGGCTTTTTTAGGGGATGTAACTTTTGGGGGTTTTCCATGGGTTTTGGGGGTACTTTTAGAGTGTTGTTAAAAGTTGTGTTTTTTGTGCCTGGAGATAATTGAGTTAGTTCAGTTCCTGACTCAGTTATCTCCCAGGCATAGGGGAGGGATTGTCTTGTTTTGTATGGGAGTGTCCTGGACCTGAGAGCCAATGCAATTGTATTTATGTTTTTACTGTAGTCTACTCTCTGGTCCAGGGGGGAGTGCCCCTTGCATGGGGACTGTCATAAAAGGACAGCTGTGGCTGCCATTAAACAGAACAGTTTACCCATTCAAGTCTTGGCTCATGTTTGGGGGATTGGAAAGCTATATTCACTCTGGGGATTGCTATAATCACTATTCTCCCATGGACACAACGATTGCACTTGTAAGAGCTTGGGTCCAGGGTGGGTGGAGGACAGCGAGACCCCAACCAAGCTGCGGCGGTTTGTGGGGTATACAGTGGTTATGGTGTTCCAGTGCAGTGCTTATGGTGCTCGCAAGTACTAGAAAACAGCGACAGACGGAGGTACCCGGTAGTGGTGCCAGGCCGTCCGTCACACCCTCCTCTCTTCGGCCGCGAATGGCCAGACATCAACACATAAAGTTATTCAATATTATTTTTAAAAACCAAAACGAGACACAGCAGATCTGAGATCTTTTTTTTTTTTTTTTATTGTTATTTGTTATAATGCATAATTGACATAATGTCAAGTACTGGATGATTCCCCCCCTACCCCCATCCCCCACTGTTCAGTTTGGTGCCATCCAGACTTTAGTGGGTACCCCTGTCAGTATCAATAGGTTTGTTTAGAGAAGAATAGTGAAGGCATTTCTGGATTCCTTAAGAAACATATATTATTCAATGCAGATACACACAGTGCAAACATGTTGATATGCAGCGACCCCCTTTTCTTCTTCCTTTGTCTTTTTCTGACTTCTCTTCCTGCTTCTTGTCCACACACTTATCTTGCTTTCAAGTAATCTGCTTATGCTTGCCATACTATTGTAAAAATATACTGTATACTGAATAAATGCAAAAGTAATATTTTTATTGAAAAAGGTTTTCATTTGTATTTTTTTAAATAGATTTACTAGTAGACTTGTTTAAAGTCAGAGACTTTTTTTCTGAAAAAAAAGGGAAGCTATTGTGTGTAGCTATTCCACATCCACCATGTTGTCATTTACATACATCACTTATATATTCACATGAATATATATGTATATATACACACACACACACACACACACACGTGACTGTGGCCCCATAGGAGAGACCTCACGTTACAATCCACCCCAAACATCACAATCCACCCCAAACATTACCTGCCATTTTCCCAGAAACATTCATCAAGTTCCGATGTACTGAAGGCAGTTTAGAAGATACTAAAGTACCAGTATTTGTGTCTCACTCTGTGGCTATTTTATTTCCCATTGTTACATTGTTAATGCAATTTTCTGCACATGAAGTTCTTACTGTATTCTGTATATGCAGTCTATTAGCATTTTCAGTACGTGATTATTAACTTTTGGGGACATATAAACTATTGGAGAAACTATTCAATATTAAAGCAACATTTCCCCCCCTGCCCACCCCTTTACCCAGCATTGCGTTCCTTCACCTAAATGATTTTCCTTATACTATTCCATCTAGGGGCCTGACATCACAATCCATCCCAAGCAATATTTGCAATTTTTTCAGTAAGCATTTCCCATCCACCCAGTTTCTGCTTGCTTTATAACATGCCTTTCCACGTGTTTGGCACCATTTAACTATTCAATCACATCAAATATTAGCAATATATGCAAATACCCTAAGCATACTTATATATTACCTTCATAGCTCCCCTGCTACTTCTTGTCTCACGTGCCCTTCATAACCTTTAGATTGTAAGCTCACGAGCCATTTAGCTTAGTACCCCTTAAATAAGATAAAAACTCATCTTTATTCCAGCGCTGCCCCCGATCCGCCTCCTTGGCTGGGAGCATCAGAATTGACAATCTCAATTGATGATCTTTTACTAATTCTAATGATCTCAGACAAGGAGGTGGGTGGAGGGGAGGATCCAAACGTGTCTTCCTGACACTACAGTGCGGAAATGCTGCATTAGGTCCCCAGCCCCCTTGCATCGCAGAGCATGGAGATGCTAAATGGCAGTATATTTACATGAAAATGCCTGGAGGGACTGCCTATACTTACCAGAACAACTACATTAGGCTGTAGTTTTTCTGGTGACTATAGTGCCCCTTTAATTTGGAAATATCCATAACACTGTTTCTAATCTTTCAGGAACGTACAGAGGATTGGAGAAAAGCAGATATGGTGTCTATATTTAAAAAGGGTTCAAAAGCTCAACCATGAAGCTATATCCCTGTGAACTTAACATCTGTGGTTGGGAAATTATTTGAAGGGTTGAAATAATATTCAGGAATTCCTTTTGAACAATAGCATTAGTAGAAATCAACATGATCTATAAAAGATAGGTCATGCCAAACTAACCTAATTATATTCTATGAAAAAGTAAGTAGGAATAAAGATCGCGATGTTCCCTTTGTTTGCATGGTGTAGAGGAAAAAAAGGGAAGAACATCTACAGTCATGTCTTTTGTATGTGCTTTCTGTCAGAGTTATTCACAAGGGAGAATTCAAGGTACATAGTAGTTGAGCTGAAAGCATTGCTGACTATTTTGGTCTTAAATTGGAAATCATTTTTGAATTAGCTTTAAATTCTCACTTTAGTGAATAACTCTGAATGTCTCTCTGAATGCATCCTTATCAAGTACAGAACTTGCCTTTGCTAATCTCTTACTATCCATATTAAAATAAAAGGCAAAATATACTGATAATTAACACAAAAATCTAAGTTTATTACAACAGTATAAAATTAAAACACAAAAAATACTTGAAACCAGAAAAAACTCCTCAGAGGACAAGCTCACGTTAAGAAAAGCTGGGAAATTTGCCCTACCAGTGGAAAAAATAAATCTTGCCTTGACAAAGTCCTCTTTAAGGTCAAAACGTAGTGGGGTCATTTAATGGCTGAATAAATCACTTTCTCACAATATTCTGGGCGGAGGATTTTCATGATTTTTACAGTAAAAATGCAGTTACATTCTGACCAGATATCATATTTAAGTTATTCTTGATTTATTTCTTTGAATTATTTTACCACGCTAAAAAAAACATTTAATAAAGATGTGTGTACCTTTCTACTTATGATTATTTGTGAACAATCCACTTTGATGCTATGGAATTAACTATGGTATTTGCTAACCACAATCTAGTTAATTTAAAGGGACACTATAGTCACCAAAACAACTTTAGCTTAATGGAACAGTTTTGGTGTATAGATCATGCCTCTGCAGTCTCACTGCTCAATTCTCTGCAATTTAGGAGTTAAATCACTTTGTTTATTAACCCTAGTCACACCCCCCTGCATGTGATCTGCACAGCCTTCCTAAACACTTCCTGTAAGAGTCTAATGTTTATACTTCCTTTATACTTTGTTTAGAATTTCTTATCTCCTGCACTGTTAATAGTTTCCCAGACCCTACAGGAACCTCCTGTCTGAGATTAAAGTTCAATTTACAGAGCTGGAGATACAACATAATTAAATTAAGTTGCATCTGATTGAAAATGAAACCATTTTGTTTTCATACAGGCTGTGTCAATCAGAGGCAGGGGAGGTGTGGCAAGGGCTGCATAAACAGAAACAAAGTGATTTAACTCCCAAATGGCAGAGAATGAGCAGTGAAACCTGAGAGGCATTATATATATATATATATATATATATATATAAACACACACACACACATATATATATATATACACACATATATACACAAACTAAAACTGCTTCATTAATCTAAAGTTGTTTAGGTGACTATAGTGTTCCTTTAAACTAAGCAATCAATGACAAAATAGCTGCTAAAATGTAACACTAATTTGTTGCTTCTGTAGAGCAACAGAGAAGGGACTGATGTATGCTGGTTTGGCATTGACATAGGCTTCAAATGGTTCCAACAATCGACCCATTATTGTTAACTTGAATAATATGAAAATGTGTCATACTTTTTACTTTGTACCACATATTCTCTACTTTATGTGAGCAGTGTCGATTGAACAACCTCATACAAGTAAGATATTGCAAAAGAAAAAGTGATCCTAGGGCAGAAATGTCAAGGATACACGGATAGGATATAGCAGAGTTTTCTGTTACTGATAAAAACCATAAGCTTATTAATCATCATAAACAAAGAAAATAATAATAAAAAACACAAACTACCACAAAAATAAACACATAAAGAGGAGATAATGAAGCTCAGTAGGCTATGAAGGGGAGGCCAAATGAAGTTGCAATATCAGAGGTTAGATACTCCGATATGGCATGTAAGCCACCTATAGAAGAAATATGAATAGCTATAGAACCTATATTGGAGACTGGGTAGATCTCCAAGTACCCCTAGTGTGAAGCCAATAAGTTGTAAAGTCCTAGAACTGATAATGTAAATATGCACTGAATAGACATTTAGCTAACCTCTAGCCCTATTGATCCAGATATAGCAAATCTCTTGGTATAAAATAGTGAACAGCTAATTCACAAGTTGGACACTTTATCTCCAAATGGCCTCAATGAAGGCTTTACTTTTACCCCTTTTATCGAATCTTAGACCATACCCTAATGAGTATATATCAGTTAACTTGTTACTACCTATACTGATTTAGGATTTGTATCATAATCATGGACCATTGAGGACAATATACCATTACATGGATCATATGTATTCATTGCGCTAGTCTATATCTGTCTACATTTACACCTGTTTGGAGTATTGTTCTCCTTAATTTAAGAAAGTGTGTGTTGACATTGTTTAAACTGTTATAGCCACTTAACATTGTGACTCTAACCTAATTAGATCTTCTTAATTTAAGATATTTATAATCTAGACTCAAAATAAGACATGTCATACCTATTCCTGTCGGTTATAACTATGGCTACTGTATCCTTAGGGCTGATGAACCTTTGCATTGTAATCTAAAATACCATATATTGTTTAACACTGGGGGATTTGACAAGAAAGTGACATCTTTATTTCTTCATTAGGAGCCTGCTGTGATCAGTGAGAATGTATATTTCTTGTTTTGTTGTCGATGACATCTCCTCCTGAACGTGATATGGTATACACTGCCGAGATTGTGTCCATGGCAACACAATAAACACATATATCCGTGATCGGCACTAAGCTCCACCCACTTTAATCAGATTGGTGCATTTACGGATGAATGACAGAAGTTAGTAACCACTCTGACTTGGGGGCGTGTAAATGTAACGCCGCCCATTGTCTCATGGATTGGCTCTGCACAATGCCACTTCAGGTACAAATACATGCTCAGGTTAGTGTCCTCATTGATAGCCTTTGAGAAAGGCGCTCGTTTAAGCGCCGAAACGCATTAGGCTCATGATTTTTTAAACTCACAGCACTTTTATTTTAGAACTGTTTGGGGGTGTTAATTTAATTTATGGGGAATAGAAGCCGGATTTAAGCACTGTTTAGAAAGGGACTTTGTCTCCTAATTACCCAGTAGCCTTCCTATACACAGGATTAATAATGGATAGCTTTTAGCACAATATGTGCAAAGGTTTAGTGTGGACAATCACTTGGAATTAGCTGTTCACTATTTTATACCAAGAGATTTGCTATATCTGGGTCAATAGGGCTAGAGAGTTTAGCTAAATGTCTATTCAGTGCATATTTACATCATCAGTTCTAGGACTTTACAACTTATTGGCTTCACACTAGGGGTACTTAGAGATCTACCCAGTCTCCAATATAGGTTCTATACCTATTCATATTTCTTCTATAGGTGGCTTACATGCCATTTAGGAGTATCTAACCTTTGATATTGCGACTTCATTTGGCCTCCCCTTCATAGCCTACTGAGCTTCATTATCTCCTCTTTATGTGATTATTTTTGTGGTAGTGTGTGTTTTTTATTATTATTTTCTTTGTCTTTGTTTATGATGATTAATAAACTTATGGTTTTTATCAGTAAAAGAAAACTCTGATATATCCTATCCGTGTATCCTGGACATTTCTGCCATAGGATCACTTTTTCTTTTGCAAGTCTATATTTAGGGTTACCCCCTATCTGGATATCTTCAGGACACACTCCATAGTCCCTGCCTAAGGGAGGGATTATTTTCTGTTTTTTCCTTCCAAGTAAGATATTGTGCTGAGGTTTCTTATCAAAGTAAGGGTTTAACTGGATTCCTCCATATCCAGTACATGGCACTGTAGTAGTTATGGTACCAGGACAGCCCTGGAGTCTCCCTAATTGTAAGTAGACAAACCATTTTTCCATTTTGATCAGTTTGACTTCTTACCTTGGGTTTTTTAGACACCTCCCATATCTTAGGCTAAGAAAAAACGATTACGTCTCCTGAGCTGCACTAGTTAGCATCACCTAATCGCTCTCAGCCAATAAGCGAAGCTCTGTACTGCCAAACTTAGCTCAGATCGGCTCTGTTGGTGGTGGTGGAGTGGATTATGGGGCCTTAAGTGTTCCTTTAAAAAAATTTAAATGTCTACATTCTATATTTGAAATTCAGCTTTCTATAAAACAAGCTGACACAAACATACAGAACAGAAATTACATGTCAAACTTTAATGAATGCTATTATTGGACACTGAATTGTAATTTCAGTATAAAAAGAAGTCATTCTTTAATTCATGCTTGTTTTTGTTTCTTATTCTTCATCAGAAGAAGTTTTCCTGTAATAGAAAATAAAGATTTTAAATTCTGTACTTATTATATCAATAGAACTAAGAGTGGAAGAAAACCGTTTGGCTCCAAAGAAATATGAGATTTGTAAACAAACTTGACTTTAAAGGACCACTATAGTGCCAGGAAAACATACTCATTTTCCTGGCACAATAGTGCCCTGAGGTTCCCCTCCTGCCCAGCTCTGGAAGGGGGAAAGGGGTAAAAACTTACCTTTTTCCAGCACTGGGCGGGGAGCTCTTCTCCTCCGATCCGCCTCCTCTCCTCCCCGTCGGCTGAATGCGCACGCGCGGCAAGAGCTGCGCACGCATTCAGTCGGTCGCATAGGAAAGCATTATCAATGCTTTCCTATGGACGCTGGCGTGCTCTCACTGTGGAAATCACAGTGAGAAGCACGCAAGCGCCTCTAGCGGCTGTCAATGAGACAACCGCTAGAGGCTTTGGGGGAAGGCTTAACCCATTCATAAACATAGCAGTTTCTCTGAAACTGCTATGTTTATAAAAGAATGGGTTAACCAAAGCTGGACCTGGCACCCAGACCACTTCATTAAGCTGAAGTGGTCTGGGTGCCTAGAGTGGTCCTTTAAAGGAACAATATAGCGTTAGGAATACAAAAATGTATTTCTATAGTGTCCATCTGCCTTTTTCCCTCTAGGTCTTCCTCCCATGTCTAATGTGTACAAATCCTTTTATCATTTACCCCTTTCTGGTGCTGAATCGACCTCCTCCTCCAGTGATGTCACACTGCGCACACATTAGACCAGGGGTCCTCAAACCTTTTAAACAGGGGCCCAGTTCACGGCCCCTCAGACACTGTTGGTGGCCGGACTATAAAAAATATTAACTTATTCCTATGCACACTGCACACACACGCATAAGGACATAAATACACACACACACATACTGACATACATATATATATATATATATACTTATCTACATACATACACAATACACATACAGACACTCACAGACATACATACTGACATAAATACATACACACACACACAGACATACATACTGTCATAAATACATACACACACATACTGAAATACATACACACAGACAGACATACACACACACAGACAGACATACAGACTGAAATACATCCACATACATTACATACACACACACACTGACATACATACATATACAGACATATATACACACACACACACACATACACACACACTGACATACATAGCTAATTTTGCTTACCTTTTTTTGCAGAAGGGTGGCTGTGGCTGACGGTAGTCGGCGTAGCTCCCGCGACCTGGCTCTCTTCCCTCCTGCGCTGAGGGAGCTTGGAGGAAGTGAATACCGGCCATCATTCCTCCCAGCACTACTTTGCGGCTGCGATTTTTTAAAGGGACCCGGTCACGCTATTGCACGGCCACAGCGCTGACCAGGCCCCTGAAGATATAGGGCCCATTGGGTGGCCCTGAGTGCTTGGGCCGGGTTCTGGACCCTGGCGGGCTGTAGTTTGAGGACCCCTGCATTAGACCTTCCACATAGGAAGGCACTGAATCAGGGATTTTATACTGAGATTTTAAAAACTCTGGACATCCTCATGCAAAGTTAAACTCCTAGAAAGTCAGGAGGTGCCTCTACTGGCTGTCTGGAAGAGGGCGTCTTAACTGTGCAATGTAAATGTTGCAGTTTTTCTTAAAGTGCAATGGTTTACATTGCAGGGCTAAGGGGACAGGGGCACTGCACGCAGACCACTGCAATGAGGTGAAGTGGTCTCGGTGCCTATCGTGTTCCTTTAAAATTTTAGAGGTTGTTCCTTAAACAATAAATTGTCAGGATGGAATTCAGGAGAGATTTTGTTTTTAAATTGAAGTTTATAAATAGAGTCATAAAAGATCGTCCATTTCAAATGAGATACATCTCATCAACATTTTTGTGTATACCGGTTAACGATGTCTAATTTTTTTTTTTAAAGTAAACTATCAAATGAGTGTTCTCAGAAGCACGGACTAAGAAAAAAACAAACAATTAAAGAGGTTAAAGATATACAATAACGTAGTAGGCAGATAGATGTTCCAGCTTAAAGGGACACTCCAGGCACCTAGACCACTTCTGCCCATTGGAATGGTCTGGGTGCCAACTCCCACTACTCTTAACTCTGCAACTGTAATTATTGCAGTTTTTTATAAACTGCAATAATTACATTGCAGGGTTAACTCCACCTCTAGTGGCTGTCCTCAGTGGCTGTCCTCACCGCACTTCCTGGTGAGGACCTCCAGCATCGCTGATTTCCCCATAGGAAAGCACTGAAAAGCATTTTGAATGCTTTCCTATGGGGAGCTCTAATGCGCATGCGCGGCATTGCCACGCATGCGCATTAGGTCTCCCCGGCCGGTGGGTGGGATCAGTCTCGCCCACCGGCCGACGCAATCACAGGGAGGAGCGGCGGCGGAGGAAGAAGCAGCTAAGTGGGACATGTCGCTGCCTCTGGTAAGTCACTGAAGGGGTTTTCACCCCTTCAGCAACCGGGGATTGGGGGGTGGGAGGGAGAGGGGACCTGCAGTGCCAGGAAAACTGATTGTTTTCCTGGCACTGGAGTTTCCCTTTAAGTAAAGCAATTACATAGAGCTGGTTTGCTGGATGCTTTGTATTGACTCTTATTGGAGGCAAAGAGATGGATGACAAAAAGTCAGCTAGAGTCCCAGTCCTAGCACCAAGATCAGCCTATACCCTCCAGGGGCGCTTTGGTAAAATATTCTGGGTATAATAGCCCAAGTGAAGGCAGATCTGACATCCAGTTGGGGTCTTAAGGTGGGTCTAGTAACTTCAAGGTTCGGCCTCTCGGGAAGTCCCAAAATATGGCCCCAGTGTACTTAGGCCCGAAAATGAGCTGTGCCCAGCATAAAAAGTGCATTCGCTCCAATTTGCAGTTTAGTAAGTAACCCAATGTAAATGCGGGCTACAAAATTGATCAAAGGAAGGGAGTGTTTTAGTTATGAAGAAAGGTAACTAATTTAAATGTCTTTAGTTTGGAAAAACGGTGCTTCAGAGGGGATATGATAACAGTATACAAATATATTCAGGGCCAATACAAACCATTGTCTGGAAATCTGTTGATAAATAGGACTATACATAGGACAAGAGGTCACACATTTAGACACTGAGATTTAGTCTAAGGTAAAGAAAGTTGTTGTTTTTTACAGTAATAACAATAAGCATGTGGAATTCAATGCCTGAAGGGTTGGTTGTATCAGTCTATACAGATGTTTAAACAGCAATTGGATATATATTTGCAAAAACAGAATATGAAGGGACTTGATTTTCAATTAGTGGGGTATTAGCTTCTTGATCCAAGGAGATATGTGACTGCCAATCTTGGGTCAAGAATGTGCATCTGCCTTGGTTTTTTGCCTTCTTTTGGATCAACAGCAAAAACAAATGTGAGAAAGGCCGAACTTGATAGAAGCATTTCTCTTTTCAGCTATGTAACAATGTAGATTTTATACACTAAGCGATTAACTGGGACTTCTATTGTATTAAGCAGGAGACAAGCAAATACATTCACTCGGTATGTGTAAAACACAAAGGACTAAGAAAACAGTCTCTTTTAATACATCATTATCAACATGTCAGAACTATCAGGGTAACAAAGTATTGGATTAACTCACCCATCCAATGTCTTTTTTTGAGCTATGGGCCCTTATTCCTGTCTGCCGAAATCCTTCTCCATAAGGGTATGAATCATGGTTACTTTGAAGTTTTGAAGATAGTATGATAAATGAAGGTGCTTTTCTATCGATCTGGATCCCTCTCCTTCTGAAATATGCCTGCAAGGCATTTAAAAACTGTAGAAATAAATATATATGTTTTACCACACAACTGTGTAAAATAATCATGTTAATTCATATTTCAGTTGTAATCTTCCCTGTGAGTGTCTTGGCCAAGCCCATTCTGTAGCATACCCCCAGCAAATCAGCAAGGGATTGAAAATACAACTTCTTCAGCCTGTCAGTTTGAACTGCCTAGCACCATTTTATTATCTGTCAGTAACTTTGTTACATATCCCCACTGGAAAATTGTGAAGCACTACATAATATGTTGGCCTACAATACATACAAGCACACCACTGCACACAAATACACTTCTACATTCACAAACACTCTGTACAAAAACATGCTTACATTCAAACACAAAACCTACTCACAAATACAACTTAGCAAGGATGGGCAAATGGAAGACGCTAAGCTTAGAATGAAGGAAGTGGGATAGAGGATGGTGGGTAAAAGGAAAAGGAGGTAGCCAGGCGCTTTCTAAGTCCCCCCTTAGTCATCTGGCTTCTGAAACGGACTTTCATGAAGCCTGTCTGCGTGCAGGGGCGTCACTGATTGGCTAGAGTGGTCAGCTGATGTTCTAAACCAGTCAGTAACTTTTCGGTGATGCACAAGTTAGAGACAACTATGCAAAAAATACTAATTCTGTATGAATAATGAAAGGAATTCTATAGCATTAGGAATACAAGCCTGCACTCCTAAAGCTATAGTGTTCCTTTCACTAGTCAGAAATAGCCCCTCCTCATGCTTGCAATCAAAACTTTTAAAAAGATAAAAGTTTCACTTAAAGTTTTTCCAGTGCCAAGACTCCCCCAGCACTGCTTACCGCTCTGCTTCCAGCAATATCACGGAGGAGACATGGTTTAACATTGCAGGATTAAAAGGACAGGGCCACTGCACCCACACTACTTCATTGAGGGAGACTATAGCATCCCTTTAATAATTTAGGCCAAAAGATATCAAATGTATAAGGTTGTGTTGAAGTCTGGGGTTTGCCTTTTATGGTACAACATAAAAAGAAAAAAACTATATATCACTGCACACACAAAAACTACATTACATTTGTAACTACAGTATATACTCGAGTATAAGTCTAGTTTTTCAGCACATTTTTTGTGCTTAAAAACCCCCACTCGACTTATACTCGAGTCACTGTCTGTATTATGGCAACTTAGAGAGCCGCGGCCGTCAGAGCCATGGCAACGATCCGCGCGGCAACCAGACCTCGAAACTTACAGTGGAGGTGACCGTAACGGAGGAGAAGGGAGCTGACAGGAGCTGTAGGAAAGGTAAGTAAATGCTTCCTGCCGGCCCCCCCACTTCACAGCCCATGCCACTGGACCACCAGGGATTAAGATAGCCCTCCTCCCTGACCAGTTAACAAGCAGGGAGGGGGGACAAAATAAAATTAAAATAATAAAAAAATTATAATAATATTAAAATAAAAAAAATTAAAATAATAAAAATGCCCTCCCCCCACCCAGTTCACTACACAAACACACACTCTGCATTATATACACAGAGTGTGTGTATATAATGCAGAGTGTGTGTTTGTATGAGTGTGTGTGTTTGTATGAGTGTGTGTGTATATAATGCAGTGTGTGTATATATAATGCAGAGTGTGTGTTTGTATGAGTGTATGTGTATATAATTATAAAAATCACAGAATTTCATAGCCCCAAGTTTTAATTGTTGGTCACAAAACTGCACTCGACTTATACATGAGATCGACTTATACACGAGTATATACGGGTAGATGATTTATACTCCCATGCCAAACTGATTTCACCAAATGTCGGTCACATTTTCCTTCA
The DNA here is from genome assembly GCA_933207985.1 of Pelobates cultripes. Lineage (NCBI taxonomy): Eukaryota > Metazoa > Chordata > Amphibia > Anura > Pelobatidae > Pelobates > Pelobates cultripes. Next base: position 211,991,911 of record OW240917.1, read on the forward strand.
GTTTTGATGTAAGGGTTTCAATACCTTGTGTTATTTCAAATCGAAAAATGGGCTGATGCAATAGTCCAATCAAATTAGCTAATTAATTTCAACATTCTATTAAGCTTTACAATCACTAATGAGGCTGCTTTGATTCACATTGTAGGAAGCAATCACAAACAATATTTCTTCTATGAACACTTAACTAATGGAACATTGTGGGGAGTCCTCTTGGGAGCTTTGCCATGTTCTTTTGTGGAGATGGAATAAGTCACCTGCATCCCTTTGTCCCAGTATATTAAAGACTGATAAAGTCAATAACTTAAGAGGTTGATTTGATATAGGAAGCTTTTAAAGTCCTATAAGTGTGAATCATCGTAATATTTGAACAACCTTGTGTTCTTAGATAACAATGACCCAACATGGTTGATGTGCATGTTATTGGCATTTATATTAGTTTATTACATATGTTATATATGTATATTTATAGATTTATGTACAAGTTATATTTAAATATAATAGGTTGGCGCTATATAAAAGGTCCTGCTTACATTAGAGCAATGTTTCCCAAACATTTTAGTACATGTACCACAGATTATTCCCAAAATCTTAAAAACATAAGTCAAGTAAAAGTGTCAGCGCTTAACCCCAGGGTTAAAGGAACACTATAGTCACCTAAATTACTAAATTTCTGTGCATGAGGATGTCCAGCATCTTGTAAAACCCCATAGGAAAGCATTGAGTCAATGCTTTCCGATGAGGGAAGGCTTAATGCGCTCATGGTGCTCGCAGGGCATGTGCATTAGGTTCCTGAATCTTGTTGACATCAGACGTGGAGCAGGAGATATAGATGCAGTGCTCGAGGGACTTGGCGCTGGAATCAGGTATGTTTTTAAAACCTTTCATGGCCAAGGGGCCGTGGAGGAAGAGGGGCTCTGTAGTGTTAGGGATACAGTTTTGTATTACTAACATTACTAGTGTTCCTTTAAGGGGTTAAGGTGATGAACATGATTCTGTTGTGTTCTGTCAAGTTATGAAAACCAGATGACACACATAGGTTTTTATTATTTGGGTTCATTGTGTCCTTGCTTATTGTGCAATGTTTAAAATGATTGTTTCTTTGCAGGCAATGTTTTTAAATGTGCGTTTGATTTGGTCTGAAGTAGTCCTGTTTTGGCATTGTTGCGCAAACAAGAATTCAGAGCACAAGAAAGAAGATTAATGTCCGATGTCTAGGTTGAGGCATTTATATAATGTATTTTTGTCATGCTGAGCTTAAAGGTGGTGTTGAAGGCTTTTTTTTTTAGATCAGATTGCATTCATATTTCTTTATCTGGTATTGATAGTCTCAGTGTTTATTTGCAAGAAATGAAATCCCACCATTCCATTTGGCTTCAGTTCATCCAAAATTCACTCTAAACATTGCATGGAAGAATTTTTTTTTTTTTTTTTAAAAGGGGTGTTTTATACATTTTTAGTAGGTGCTTTCGTTTTTTTCTCTGTTGAGCAGAAATTAGGGTGGCTTTTATTAGGGTAATGTAGTGATCTATACACTGATCAGCCACAACAATAAAACCATTGACAGCTGTAGTGAATAACATTGATTACATTGTTACGATGGCAAGAGTAGGGATACATTCAGGGACATATTAAGAGCCCAGTGGGCTTGGTGCTGACAATTATGAGGGGCCTAAGTATAGAATCTTATCGACCAAAACCACTAAAACAGTCATACCTCTCAAGCGTTATGTATCTGGTGGATGCAGCTAAAAGAAAACTCAGATTTTTAAAATATGCTAATCTCTCTCTAATTCATGCTTTCATCTTTCAAGAAAATTCATACCCCCTAACAGCAGTGTCCAGTGAAGCAGGAAGTCAATGGGCGGTGTAAAGGGTGGGCCACTGATGCGGATTATGTAACCAGATCTCCCCAAAGGGACGAAGATGCCTAAAAAGGAGGCGTGTCTGCCCAAAAAATTGGAAGGCTAGCCTGGCATTAATGCATGTCAGGCTGCCTGCCAATCATGCATGCTGGCCAACAGCATCCTGAGCGTGACATAAACGCGTCTAATAATGCGCTCGTTCCATGCTTTCTCCTTGTCTCCTTACCTTCTTGCTAGCAGGCAGAAGCTCCTGGTATACAGTCTGAGACAGAGAAAAGGTGGATGTAGTGAGTGTAGAAGAAAGGGAACATGCCACAGTGTTAGAGAGACCAAAGTCAGCATTACCGTAACTAATTTCATTTCAGTTAGTCCAAGTTTTGTTTCCATATATCTCTCTTAAGTTTCCATACTTACGCTAGAGTATGTAAAGAGTAGTTAGGGTTGCCACCTTTCTTGGAAAAAAATACAGGCCTTACTAATTTGCATAACTAATTATGTATATGTGACATCACATGATGTAAATCACAAGGAGTGACATAAGAGAAAATTCTGTAAAATTACCAAAAAAACTACAGTTTGATTCTGCTGTATAGATGGATTGCTCCCAGTGTCTCCCTGTCTCCCAGTGTCCAATAGTGTCTGTGTCCCCATGTCACTAGGGGACACTGTGAGACATGGGGACATAGACACTTGGGGACACTGTGAGACTTGGGGACACTGGGACTACGTATCCAAGTGTCACTATGCATCTGTGTCTCAGTGCCCCTAGTGTCTGTGTCCACATGTTTCCCAGTGTCCCCATGTCACTAAGGGACACTGAGAGACATGGGGACACTGAGACACTAGGGACACTGGGAGACATGGTCACTCGCAGTGTCCCCAAGTGTCTCAGTGTCCCATGTCTCAGTGACCCCATGTGTGTCTTTTTCCCCATGTTTCAGTGTCCCCAAGTGTGTCTGTGTTCCCATGTGTGTCTGTGTCCCCAAGTGTCTCAGCGTCCCCAGACGTCTCCTTGTGTCACCATGTCTCACAATGTCCCCATGTTTCCCTGCAGCCTTTACCCCATCCCTCACTTCCCTTAGCTGTAGGCTGTCTCTGCAGGCTGGGAGCTTCTGTCTGGGCTCTCTGTGCTGTGTAGCTGGTGCCCGCCTTGGATCAGTAAGTAGAGAGTTGCAGGTATATGCTGTAACTTCCTATCCCTGCATCTCTCCACACAAACAGTGACCCCTTCTAGCCAGTGCTGGTATTACAGAGTAATCTCTGTTTATACTGGGAAAAATACCAGCATGTGTATTGCCGGACTTACTTCAATATCGGCACAGGCCAGGCAGCTTCAAATAAATACCGGCCAGATGTCAGCCCTAAGAGTAGTGTGTAAAATAATAAGAAAAAAAAGTTTTTAAATCCGGCCATGGATATATTAGGCAGCACATGCTCAGTCAGTTCTGGAACTCATGTGTCAGAAGCAGGAAATATGGGCAAGGGAAAAGATCTGAGTGACTTTGACAAAGGCTAAATAGTGATGGATAGATGACTGGGTCACAGTATCTCCAAAATGAAAAGCCTTGTGGGGTGTTCTAGGTATGCAGTGATTAACACCTACCAAAAGTGTTGCAAGGAGTGACAACTGGTAAACCGGCATATGGGTCATGGGCGCCGAAAGCTCACTGATGCACGTGGGAAGCGAAAGCTAGCCCGTCTAGTCCGATCACACAGAAGAACTATTGTAGCTGAAAGACTTAATGCTGGCACTGATAGAATGGTGTCAGAACACTGCAGCTTGCCGTATATGTGGCTGTGTTGCCGCAGACCAGTCAGAGTGCCCATGATTGAGCATCTTAGGATGTCCTGAAACAACAAATCCAATCCATGGAGGCCCCACCTCGCAACTTGCAGGACTTAAAGGATCTGATGCTAATGTCTTGGGGCCAGATACCATAGGACAGGGGTCAGACATCTTGTAGAGTCCATGCCTCGCCATATCAGAGCTGTTTAGCAGCATGAGGGGCATCTACACGATATTAGGCAGTTGGTTTTAATGTTATGGCTGATCAGTGTATAGTAATACACGTAAATTACTTTGTAAATAGTAACTAAACAGTTTAGCAAATGCTATAATTTTCGCGTTCATGCATATTTCAAGGTATTTCCTTTACTAAGTATGAAGGTACCTCTTAAGAAAAAAGCAAGTAAATGCCATTCTTGAATTACACAATATACAAAACAAACATTGCAATGCAATGTGTCAACTAACCTAACTTGTTTTTCAGGATAATATAAACTTTATCACAGGGGGTATAGCTCAGTGGTAGAGCATTCGACTGCAGATCGAGAGGTCCCTGGTTCAAATCCGGGTGCCCCCTCAGAATCTTTTATTGTTTTATATATTTGTATATTTAACATCAGTTGGCATTCTATCAATAAAGTATGATAATCTTGTTAAAAACATGTTTGGCATACATTTAATAACAACCCTTTTAGGTTAATATCACGTTCTTTCTGTTTAAAAAAATTGCACAACAATTATTTTAAACTTTGAATGAAAAATATAGGATAACTTTAGACATTTTTGTAGGGAGACCTAAAATTGTGAAATGTATCTTTATTTCTTTACATATTTATTAGTTTATTCATTTACAGGGATACAATAGGCACCCAGACCATTTCACTCATTGAAGTGATCTGGATGCCATGTCCCTTAACCCTACAGTGGTAATTATTGCACTTTCTGAGAAACTGCAATAATTACCTGCTAGGGTTAACTCCTCCTCAAGTGTCTGTCTACCAGACAGCCACTAGAGGGACTTCTGGGTGCTTAGACGACTTTTGGTCGTCTAAATCAGTGTTTCCCAACCCAGTCCTCAAGGCACACCTACCAGTCCAGGATTTAGGGATTACCCAGTTGTGTCTAAGGTGTTTTTACAAAGAAGAAAAAAAACACCTTAGACACAATTGGGTAATCCCTAAATCCTGGACTGGTAGGTGTGCCTTGAGGACTGGGTTGGGAAACACTGGTCTAAATGAAGCTAGACGTCCTCACGCTATTCATGAGGACTTCCAGCGTCACTGGAATTCTATGGTGAAATCCTAATGCAAACGCGGCCATTGCGGCACATGCGCATTAGGTCTCACCCACCGGCTGACGTCAGCAGGGGAGTAGCGTGGGTAGAGTTTACCCAGATTCAGGTAAGTGACTGAAGGGGTTTTTGGCTTTGTTTTCCTGGTACTATAGAATCCCTTTAAAGATTAACAAAACATGGGGGATATATGCCTTGCTGTATTTTATACATGGTCTGAAATAATATCACCAATGTATTTTTTTTCTTCTGTACAAAAGGTGTAACAAAAATAAAATTCTTCCACAACCTAAAATTCTTTATGAAGGAACACTTTACACATATAAAGCACTTCAGCTTGATGTGTCTGGAGCCTATCACATTTGTGACTGTTTATAAAAGTGCAGATATGAATAGAAATTGGCACTTTCATAGTTCATAGTTTTCATGAATAGAAATTGGCACTTTCATAAATACATTCCTGGCTGTCGATCAGCAATCCAAAGAGGTTTTTTCCTCTCGTGCTAGTCTGCACCCACCTCATGTTTTCAAATTTGGGCAATGGGGTGTTTCTTTAAACTTCCTTAGAAGTTTTAGCTGAAAAAAAACAACAACTTTTGTCCATGAAATGTAGTAAACAGTAAATAGGGTTCTACAGCAGGGGTCTGGTATATCTTAAACTGCTTAAGAGGACACTGTAGTTGCCATAACTGCATCATCTCATTAAAGTGGTTATAGTGTTGGCAGTCCCATGGCAGATGGCACTATACTTCCATTTAGCATTAAACCATTTTATTGTTACTAAGAATCCACAGCAACCCATGCTCTCCTGTGCTGTTTGGGCTGAGGAAGCATAAGCTAGAGCAGGAGTGAGTGGCTGTGATTGGCTGAGATTGTCAGTTGACTGCATCCAGCCTATCACATTGCCATTGCAGGTATGGATTTCTAAGGCTACAAGGAAGTGTGTGTTATCTCAGCCTTAGCAATACCTCCAGTGGGGGTGGGGTTATGGCAGCCAAGAACCCTCATTCACTGTTGAATTGCTCAAAAATGGTGGCGATGTAGTGTTAAACCATTTTTGAGCAATTTAACAATGAGATGAAATTATTATATTGCCTACAGTGTTCCCTTTATTAAAGGAACACAATAAATAGCGTTAGAGGAATACAAATCTGTATTCCTAACGCTATAGTGTTTTAGTTCCTAGTCTTTTTCAAATTCACCCATCCCAGTTGCAAAAACATAAATAAATATAAAAGATTTACTTACCTTTTTCCAGTTCTGCTCACCTCTCCTTCCGCGATGTCACCTCCTCCACCGATGGTCCAATCCTTTGCTCATGTGCAGCGAGAACCACACACATTCAAGCTTCCCAATAGGAAAACATTGAATAACTGCTTTCCTATGGGGTATCTGCAGTAGTAGGTTTCAATGAAGACACACTCACATCAGAGCTACCTGCATTGAACATAGATCACTCAAAGCGTGAGGACGTTGAATGTCAAATAGCCACGTTTTACTTGGTTACTAACCAGGAAGCCACATCTAGTGGCAGTCTGAGAAACTGCAGTCTTTTTCTTCACAGGGCTAAAATGACAGGGCAGGGACACAGCAACTAGACAGGTTCATTGAGATTAAATGGTCTGAGTGCTTGTAGAGTCTCTTTAAGGATACCAAGGTGGTGTTACTTGGACCCATCAAGTTATAGTTCCCAAAAATGAATATGCTAACTTATCTGAGTTCAGTTTCTCACAAATTTACAGCCCCACCCACCCCAAAATCACCCACTAATGGTCTTGGCTTTCCAAGTACGGAAGTAGAGAGGAGAGTGGGAGGGAGGTTGTGGCAAGTCAATTACAGTTTCACTGATTAGCTATTGATCACTTGATGTGTGCCCTAAGACAATTACCAGATTTTACTATTTACATGACATGATTTAATTAAGAATACCGAGGCAAATATTATGCTTATCTCTTTCTTTTATTCCTCAGCAGAAAAGAAAGGATATTAAGATAAAAAATATCCTCAGAGGGTTAACCAAAACATCTTAGTTTTGGTTAACCCTGGTTAAACCCTGGTTTTGGTTACCATTGGTTAAATATTCTCCCATGTGACCCTAAGCCCCTCCTCTTTCTTGGTGATGCTAAAACCAATAATCAACGAAAAGAACCAAACAAGAACTGAAGCAACACAACAAGACAATCAAACAGTTGTTGTCCATGAGGCGACACGTAAAGTGTTAAGCTGGAATGAACAGAGAGAACAAATGGTAAAAATATGTTCCTATAGAATATCACTTATGTTACCACAGTAGTGACTAAACTGAATAATCTAATAGTTATGTTTCAGTTAAGCATATGGAAGGTAACTAAATCCTGGAACAATTAATTAACCTACTCAGACAGCAATCCCGACATTTAAGATCAATACATATGGGAGGGAAAACAAACCGTAAAACGTACCTGTATCGGGTGGGCTAGTATTTGCCTCCGTGTCCTTAATAAAATCATGACTTTACATCATGTAAATAGTAAAATCTGGTAAATTTATTAAAGGACATGGAGGCTCATATTATGCTAGTTCAAAGCTTTGAAATAACCATCGATGAGACATGTTCTGGAGGGCGAAAGTAATATTACTTAAACGTTGATGACGTCCGAAGAAGATCTTCCAAGTTGAAAGTTTTTGAAGTCATGGCCCCTCTAGTAGAATGTGCGCCATAGCGTCACTGTAGATACGGGGTGATGAGGTAGTTTGATAGCCAAGAACAACTAGTGATACGCTGGATCCCTGAATGACTGATCCGTGTTTCATATTCCTGGGAACATTCCTGGAGACAAGCCACTGGGCAGAGGTTAACATTGTGAGCAAACGATGGGTAGAAAACTGAAGTAACCGATGATTTGGTACATCTGGAAATTTTGAAAGAAACTCCCGTAGGGGTAAAGGAGCGTGCGTCAGTGTCCAGCGCACGGACATCTGACACCCGTTTGCATGATATCAAACAGAGGAGCATGGTCAATTTTGCCAACAGCTGTTTAAGCATGAGTTCTGTATTCCATGTCCAGGTTTCCAACAGGCGAAGAACCAGATTCACATCCCATAGTGACATGTATCGAGGTTGAGGTGGTCGTGCAAATCTAATGCCCAGTAAGAGTCGACAAACCAATAGATGTTTACCAGCAGGAGAACCATCCAGCCCATGATGACCAGCTATGATTGCCGATCAATAGACATTAATAATGCGATAGGCCAAACCTTTGTCATACAGGATAGTAAGGAAACGTAACAGGTAATTTACAGAAGCACATATGGGATGCACCTGTTGTTCCACGCGCCAACAACTCCATTTGTTCCAGGCATGACCATAGGATTGTCTTGTTCCATGGGCTCAGGCTCCCGTGAGTAAGTCAAGAGTTTATTGTGGAACGTCTGGCATGACACAGGGTCCCCGGAGAGGAGCCACGCTAATAGTATGAGGTGTCCTTGAAGCAGAAGGGGATGTGGGTTCCAATCGGGGTCCAGTAAGAGGTGCGTTGATTCAGGAAGTAGTCTGGGAAGATCCATGGGCATCTCCATGAGTGAAGGGAACCAAGGTTGTGCAGTCCAAAATGGGGGTATGAGAACTAAAGACGTCAGAGAACGTCTGAGGTGTAATAGTGTCTGAGCCATCAGGGAGAAAAAATGCATAAAGTCATCTGTTCGGCCATGGTTGGAGGAAGGCCTGATTTTCCCAGGAACTGGGCGACCTAATGGTCTACGTCCAGTGTGGCACACGCCACACATACCTAAGCTTATTTCTCGTGGCCTTATTTAGGGGTTTCCTAATCCTAGCTGCAATATACTGGGCCACATCCAGCCAACCTAGGATTTTGCAGGGCCTCGGGGTCAAACAGGGTTTTTCCCTGCGGGTCGAGAATGGCGGAAGTGTCCGCAAACTCCTTAGCACAGATTACCGGTTTTGCAGCCAAGTGTCATGGAGTAACACTTCCAGTTCGGCACTCAGCTGTGAGGAGCCGGACCCCGCCCCCCTCTGACACAGCTCTGACGGTATTTAGGGAGACTGGGCCAGAGAGAGGGTGCTTGGTGATTTTGTGTGAGCTAATGTGTGAGCTGCCTCCACGAGACCGCGGGCTCCACAGGCTCAGCTACTGGGAGGTACTTCCACCAGACTTACCTCTCCACAAGCTCAGACAAGCCGTTCCAGCCTTTGAGCCAATGCAAGGATTGCTGCATGCCATAAAGGATTACTGGATAACGGATACTTTGCTACTTTACAAGTGGACCATATCTCTGAACTATTGGAGGACTACACATATTAACCTTAAGTATATCTTTCAGCTATTTGTCTACAATATCATTTAATAATGAACTAATGCTTGCTTACTCAAATCTTCACTGCTTCAAGCTACTAATTATATGGAGGACAACTCCCATCAGGCTTATTCACTATGAACTGTTTCTTGCTTTGCAAATACACTCATTGCTTCAAGCTACTAATTATATGGAGGACAACTCCCATCATGTTTATTCACTATGAACTGTTTCTTGCTTTGCAAATATTCTTAGCTATTGCTTATTGTTTCTATTGAAGATTATTCTCATGATCTTAAAGAATGTTACTTAATGCATCTCTGAAGAAATACTTAATAATGCACTTTGTGTTGTTGATTACTTGCACTTCTTCTTATTGGATTATTGCCTAAATGCAATTCATTTAAGTTTAAACACTTATTAAAACCCGTCAGGGCTTTAGTCCTTTTCCAAGTCCACAATGCTTTTGCCCGGCGGGTGACTCTTTTATGTGGGGGCCCCACGTCTGCAATGGTAACAGGAGGCAACCTGTCCATCAATCCAGTTTTGGAGGTATGTTTGCCCACATAGTGGGTCTTTTTTGTAGCCTTATGGCGCTAGGGACCACCAGCTTATCGTCAGAGGCCTTAGGGAGAGTCAAGCCAGGGGCGTGATTAGACGCCATAATAGCATATGTAATGAAGTGGGCCAAATTGTCCGACATAGCTCCCATGGCAGTATAGATGGCCTGGGTGACCGATTTGGTCACTGTAGCGTCCAGGGGCGAGTGGAACTCTTCCGAGTTCATCTGCTCCAGTGAGGCTACGTCCTCCCACAGGGCCAGTCGCTGCCTAGTGGCAATCTCAGAGGTGTTAGGAGCATTAACCTCCAACTCAATAGGGGTCTTCATGATGACAAAATATGGGGCAACCACACTCTGCACTGGGGTGAACTAAGTGAAAAAAGGTATCTTGACACAGAAGGGAGCACTGGGCTGAACAGGCTGTGAGTCACAATAAGCCCCAAGAAACTAGCAAGGGACAAAAGCACAACAAAATATACTGGCAGCTTACCGAGTGTTCCCTCAGGAATAGCCTCAGGGAAGCACTAGTAAGTTGCCCAGCAACTCAGGCAGCCAATCAGCAAAAAGCGCGGCAATACTTTGCCACACACAAGATGGCCTTCGTGATGCTCAGCTGCGAACTGTGCATGCGCGAGTGGCACCGGTCATAATATAGACCGCAAACCGGAGGGCAGTCACCAAGACTGAGGCCAGAGGGAGACATCAGGACGTCGGGGTCGCCGAGGCCGGGACAACCACTTGTAATAAACTACCTGAAAAAGTAAGAGGGATGAGGGTTAGCCGTCGGGCGTGGTGGGTTGAAAACCCTGCAGGAAAACGGAAAGCAGACGGCCAGATACAGAGGGCCCTGCTTTAAATACAGGGAAAATTAGTATTCATAAATACAAGCAATATCAAACCAGTAATAGCAAAAACATTCTGTGGTACTTAGCTGAGGCAGCAGCAAAGAAAGAGGAGTGGCTTAGGGTCACATGGGAGTATATGCGATGTGGACTGCTCTCATTGGCTAAGATGTTATGGTTAACCCTCTGAGGGTACTTGTTTAGTTTTTTTCTATGAATATCTAAATATCCTTTCTTTGCTGCTGAGGAATAAAAGAAAAATATAAGCATAATATGAGCCTCCTTGTCCTTTAATGAATGACTATTAACCCAGTTGCCTTTGTGTCGCTTGTCCTTATAATACTTAACATTTTAAACACAAGTTCAGTTTTAAAATTGACTTTAAAAAGTCTAGAGTCTAATTGTTGTACATACAGTTGTATGCATATTTTGACCATCTTGACCAAATAACAAATTTGCTTATTTTCAAAGTCAAAAGAGGTTATTACAAAAAATTACATATTTCTGCAAATGGAATTATTAATTTGCTGAATTTAACTCATAGAATAAATAAAACTGTAAATCGGGCATGTGCAAAGGTATGGACACTAGCAATTTCTTTGTAAGGTCTCAGAAACCTAAAGCGGCTCTGTCTCCCTTGGGGGTCCTTGCATATTACGCATTTACCCCCAAAGGTGACTAATGAAATTTCAACACAGTAAATACGAGTATTTCATAAAGATATTTTCTTTCCGAAATATGCAAAAAAATTTCATGAGGTGACAGAACATCTTTAATTGTCTAATTTGACTTGTTAGGCCTTGATTATCAGTCTAGTAGTGACAGTTTCAGAACTTCACAAATTCTCTCACTCTTTAAACCTCTTCTGCTGTTGTCTTCAAATTCGGCTTGCATATTCCATTCAAGTGCTTAAGGTACATTTGAAGGTAAAAATTAACATTTAACGGGACACTTTCACTGAAGTGGTCTGGGTGCAGTGTCCCTGTCTGTTTAACCCTGCAATGTAAAACATTGTATTTTCTGAGAAACTATAGTTATTACGGTGTTAACTCAGGAATTAACTCCACTTCTACTGGCTGTCTTCCAGAAGCCACTTGCGGTGCTTCCAGGTCCTAACGGAGTCTTAGTTGTTAACCGGTGTTAGACGTTCTCATTCATGAGGATGGCTAATTTCTTCAAATTTCCCATAGGAAGTTTTAAGGTGAGCCTAACTTGCCACGCATGCGTATTAGGTCCCACCATTGCAGTGATGTCACAGAAAGTGGATACCTAGCCAGTGCCGAGGGAGTTAGAAACAGGGACATTATAGTGTAAGGAACACAGGTTTAAAGAGAAAGAAGAGAACTCTCTAGTGCTTGCCAAAATTAACCAGAATCAAACTGAGGGCCCCATAGTTCAGATGCGTATTTCAAACCCCTACTTACAAACCCATTTTTTAAAGAAAGCCTGGTAACTTTACATCATTTGATCAGTGTCACTACACTGCCCTTCCCTTGGTATGCACTCTTTCATTTACACTAGGGGTGCCCAAAAGGTAGATCCCCAGATGTTGTAGAACTTTGACAAAGCATCATAGAAGCTGTAGTTTTATAAACATCTGGGGATCTACCTTTTGGGCACCCCTGATTTACACAATTACCTTTAATCTACAATTGCAGGCACTCAATGCCACACTCCCTGATGCAGTACTTCATACATCTTTATCTGGTTGGCTAAATCCATGTTGAAATCAATTCCTTATCCCAATGCAAAGGAAGTTAAGTAACATTGTGAATCCATTCACACTACATTATAGATTCCATATTATCTTATATTTTTCACTTACCAGTTCTCTGTTTTCTGACAGATCCAAAGCATTCGATTGTTCATTTTGTATGGCTCGACTCTGGGCACATGCTAACAGGCAGAAGATTCCCAAGATAACTGGATTCATCTTTGGAAAACATCCACTTTTTACCTGTGAATTGCAGTAACTGAGTCGCTTAACTTTATATTAGTCTGTTAATGAAAACAAATTCAGGTAATTATATTTTACGTTACATCACAAGTGGCGAAACATAGATCCCTAGTAGAAGTACAACTACAGCCAGGGCCGGCCTTAGGGGTGTGCGAGCTGTGCGGCCGCACAGGACGCCATGGACCAGGGGGCGCCATGCGGCCGACACAACTCGCACATGGTCAGGTGACAGGGGAGCTAAAACAGGTACTTGGGTGGAGGATTAATTATTCTCCACCCGGGTCTATAAAAAAAAAACAAAAAAAAAAAACAAGGCGGCGGGGCTTATCGCGAGGCCGTGAAGACATTTCGCACAGGGCGCCTAATGGCCATGGCCGGCCCTGACTACAGCCTCCATGATGCTTTGCCAGCCATATTGCAAAGCATAATGGGATTTGCAGTTCTTCAGAAGCTGGATGTCTCTTTTTTGGCCACCCGTGACTACATTGAAGACTACAACCTTTATATTAGATCTGTCACTACCTGGGGTCTTTGAATACATCACCACTGGGGGTCCGGAGGCCAGGTGGGCAGGCCAAGGTGAGTGTTACTTACCTAAACCTGTTCCTCGCGGGTGCCGTCATCCGTGCGTGAGTACAGCACTGAGTTCTGTAGAGGATCCCACAAGACCTTGTTTCCCGCTCAGTGTCAAGTTTGGTTAGGCAGAGGGTATTCCAACACAGTCAATCTGAGTATTCGTAAAGATTTTAACTTTAACAAATGTACTTTATTTGGGAAGGTGTGTGTGTGTGTGTGTGTTTTGAGATTGTCTGGTCTAAACCAGGCTAGTCATTTCTTGGGTATACAGTCATTGTTCTTGTATGACAGTATGCTTAAAGGAGTACTATAGGGTCAGGAACACAAACATGTATTCCTGACCCTATAGTGTTAAAACCACTATCTAGTCCCTTTAGCCCCCTTTGCCACTCTCAAGATAGTAAAATCTTACTTGTATTCAAGTCTGAAGATGCTGCCTTTGCCTGTGAACTTCCTCTGACATCAGCAGAAGTGGTGGCCTGATCCAATCACAATGCTTTGCCTAAGGATTGGCTAAGACTGACAAAGAGGCAGATAACGGGCAGAGCCAGCATGATTCAAACACAGCCCTGGCCAATCAGCATCTCCTCACAGAGAAGAATTGAATCAATGAATCTCTATGAGGAAAGTTCAGTGTCTGCATGCAGAGGGTGGAGACACTGAATGTTTGGATGCATTTTAGGCAGCCATGACCCAGGAAGGATCTCTAACAGCCATCTGAGGAGTGGCCAGTGAAGGTATCACTTTTCAGGTATTTCTCTGAAAAGACAGTGTTTACAGCAAAAAGCCTAAAGGTAATGATTCTACTCACCAGAACAAATTCAATAAGCTGTCGTTGTTCTGGTGACTATAGTATCCCTTTAATTCTTTAGCAGTTTTACCTACTTCTGAATTTGGTGGTATCTGTGTAACACAGGCTGAAAAATAGGTCACTACATTTCTCTAAATTGTTGGTGGAAGAATATAATCATGACATTAAAATAAAACATTTGCTTTTGTAATACATTTAAAATGGTGAACACAGCTTATTTGACTCATCAAAGAGGAGCTGGCCACCTCAGGTCCCCCCGAGGCTGGCAGTGATGTCACTTTTCGGGCTGGCGCACGAGGGAGACGTTATTCCGGCTCCGGCATCGGTACACGGATCAGTATAGGCACCGGGGCTCCATGGGTTGTGTGTACACCACTGCCCCTGCCTATAGACACCTGTCCTATAGGGGCACTTACTCTGCCTGTTAAAATCCCCCAACCTATTGCCTGGTGTCTGCTGCCTCCACCACTCTGGAATCACTGTATTTAGTCTGAGAAGCCTAACAACCACCTCAGAATGAACACAGCTAGCTGCAGGAGGGAGAGGACTGGTCAGGGAAAGGAAAAGGACTGGACTCTGACAGTCTGAAATGACAGGTACACACACACAGCACAGCTACCCACACTGCACACACGGGTACTGCACATACTGCTTCCCACAGTGTACACACACTGCTATACAAACTACTGGACATGTTCTACACAAACACACATACACAGAAATACATGCACATTTACACACACATAGAAACATAGAATGTAACGGCAGATAAGAACCATTCGGCCCACCTAGTCTGCCCAGTTTTCTAAAAACTGTCATTCCCTGGCCTTATCTTATAGTTAGGATAGCCTTATGCCTATCCCACGCATGCTTAAACTCCTTTACTGTGTTAACCTCTACCACTTCAGCTGGAAGGCTATTACATGCATCCACAACCCTTTCAGTAAAGTAATACTTTACCTGATATTATTTTTAAACCTTTGCCCCTCTAATTTAAGAATATGTCTTGTTGTGGTAGTTTTTCTTCTTTTAAATTCCCTTTATGCATTTAAATGTTTCTATAATATCCTCCCTGTCTCGTCTTTCCTCCAAGCTATACATTTCAAGATCCTTTAACCTTTCCTTGTAAGTTTTATCCTGCAATCCATTAACACTGCTACAGACGTGCAAACGCTACACACATATATATACACAAACACACATTCACTCTTTATGTGAGTGTATATACAACATTTTTATCGTATTTAAAATAGTCATTTTTTTTAAAATAAGTTTGTGCTTGAGGATTGGGGGTGGGGGGATGGTGGGTGGCACTTGAGAATTGTGATGTAAATTCAGTCCTGAATATCCCATGAGCGAGTCAGACTCATTTATGAGTGCGTAAGTGCCTCTAGTGGATTCAAAACATTGCAGTATCTGCAATTGAAAGAGTAAAACACCAAGGGCACTGCACGTAGACCAGTTCATTGAGAAATTCAGTTTTTAATTAAAGGAACATACTAGATCAAGCCTTTCAATTTTTCAAGTAAAATCTTATTTCAGCCTTAAATTTGAAACTAATTTTGGTTTCCCAGCATTTTCCTGTTTGCTTGACTTTGCTAAAATATAGGAGAATTTTACTCATGTATAACCGATAAGTCATAAAACATTCATACATTTTTGATTTTTGCAAAAAAACAAAATAGCTAGAAAAAACAAAAAAAACAAAACAATTTTTCTGAAAATTTTAATTTTGTCCAACATAGTGAACTTAACATGCCACGACTTGCTATTTAGTAATCTGACCATTTCAATATAAAAAGCTGTTATAGCAATGCATTACTGGCACTGTAACAATTATGTGTGGATCATGTTTCATATGAAAGACTGTGTGCATACACAATAAGCCTTACTGCGAAAAGTACTGACTGAAAACTGAATTGCAAAATGTAATATAAAACAGCCAGCTGAGTTGCAGACGTTTTTCAAATCAAAACAGCTTGACTACATTTTGAAATTTGGCTTTCAATTTACTATATAACTTGTTTTGTGATTGTCTGATTTGCACATACAAACAAAGGCAAATCATCAAAAAGTATTAAATCTAAAATAACACACATAGCAAATAAATATTATAAACAGAAATGCAAATAGCAACAAAAAAAAAGTACATTTACAAATTTATTACAAATAAATCAAACAATGCAGAATTCATTAAACTATTTTTGCATCAGGTTATTAATTTCATTTCTCAGTATTTTTAAAACAGATGCATTTAAGTGTAAACTATGTAAACTATATTCTTAAAGTCTCCCATGGAAAAACATTTTGCATGTACATATATTTAGTAAATTAAAACACAGCTGGTGAATGAGTAAATAATTTCAATATTCCTACCTGTTGACTTCCTTTACAGTGTGTGAAGTTTTTGTATCTCGGATGAGCTATCTCTTTATATATTCCTGAGTCTGAATCCTTGAAGATGAAGATATTGGCAAGGAAAGTGGGAGGGAATATGCAGGGGGTGGGAGAAAAATAAAGATTCTTCCCTTACTCATAATTTAACATAGATAAAAAACATTTATAAAGTTTATTCTGGGTTAATTAATTTTATCAGTTTAATAAAAGAAAATTAATTGCAGAAAGGAAATAATAGAATTGGAAAAAATACCAACTTGACTTGACTAGTGGAGCTTGTTTAAAGTTCGGAACACTTCAGCACCATAACCTTTACATCCTGCTGTAGTGGTTATGAAGTGCCACGGTGGTCACCCAAAGTATATAATCAAACCTGTTAAAAATGGTTTGACATCTTACCTGGGTCTTTCCTGGTGACCGCTGCCATTTCCCCTTTTGCTGGAGGCTCCTGGAGGCAGGGGCGGACTGACCACTCACAGGGTGATCAAGGGCCCCCCTCCTGGTCCTGGTACAAGGTTTTCTGGCCCCTTACTACTCTTCTCCCCCTTCTTTCTGCTGCTTTCACACATATATTATGTGTAGGCTGCCCAGCACACAGAATGGCTTTGTGAGAGCCACACAGCCCTGACTCACACACCCGCAGAGCCCCCCAAAATGGCCAGATTTACTTTTAAGGGGTTAATCAAACCAAAAACAGTGTTTTAATAAACCCTGTTTTTAGATGGAGTAACCCTTGCTGGCGTGCCTCCCCAGCAATTAAAATAAAGAAATAAAGCAAATTTAATTACACACTTCCTCTGATTTTGCTGAAGACATCACAAGTAGCGTCCCCCACATGTGCAACCATACAAGTAGCCACATGTGTTTGGAGTCTGCTTGTGGGGATGCTGCTCGTGATGTTGTGTTCCTGTATGTCAAAGTGTTTTACCTATTGTACAGCGCTGCAGAATATGTTGACGCTATATAAGTGATTGTAAAAATTGTGTGTGTGGAGGCTGTGTGCAGTATTTCAATGGTGGGTATGCTGTTTGTGATGTGTATGTATAGGGAGGCTGCATGTGGTTTTGTATGTGTGGGGATGCTGCTTGTGGGATTGTGTCTATACAGTGAGGCTCCTTGTGGGTTTTTGCGTGTGTGAATGGGGCTATTTGCAGTGCAGTTTGTGAGTGGAGAGGGCTGGTTGTGTTGCAGTGTGTGTGGGATAGAATCTGTAGTAGGCATCTAGTTTATTTATTTATTTTTTTGTTTGTTTGTTCGTTCTCTGGTCTTGTTAGTCTTTTGTCTCGTCTGTTGTCCTCAGTCAGGTCAACAAGTCCTGGAAGTCTGCGCTAGCCGTGGTCAGAATCCAGTGCGTCCAGATCGTCATATACGTCTGAGTCCTCCCCTCTGCCAACAGGGAGAGCTCTTCCAGTGCTCTCAGCTCCTCCATACATTGGTACCACGTCCCTAAAGGGGGAGCTCATTGTTTTTTCCAGTAGAGAGGGATTAGGCTTTTGGCCACGTTAAGTATTTGGATCGTTAAGGATTTTTTGTAGGTTGATGTTTTTGTCGTGGTGTGGTGGATGAGAAATGTTGCAGGGTTCATGGGTGGCGGGGTGTCTGTGAATTTTTTTATGATCGTGTGGATGGCCGACCAGTATGGTTGGATAATTGGGCATTCCCACCATATGTGGAGGTATGTACCCGTGTGTGTAGTACATCTCCAGCATGCGTCGTCCGTCGTGGGGTCATATAGGTGCGTATGGAGCGGGGTGCGGTACCAGAGGGCTAGGATTTTGTATGCTGTTTCTTGCGTTCCACTGGACGGTGCGCAGTGAAGTGAGAGGGTGCATATATTGTCCCATTGGTTGGGTGTGAATGTGGTGCCTAGAACTGTTTCCCATTTCCCCATGAAGCGTGGGGGTGGTAGTCTCCTCATCCGCATGATCATGCCATAGAGCGCTGATAGGCCCCTCACCATCGGGTCTGGGTCCATGCAGATCTCTTCAAACGCTGTTAGGGGTCTGAGGGTGTGATTGTTTTGAGTGGTCTCTTGTATGAACCCTTTCAGTTGTCGGTATCTGAATTGTAGCATGAATGAGTGATTGGAGTTCCCCGTCATGGCCTCTGGTGTTTTGATACGGCCGTTGTCCGTGGCATGGCAGAGCCTCGGTATTTCGTGTCCCAGTAGTTGAACTAACGTCTTCGGTTCCCTTCCTGGTGGGAAGGCCTCATTATGGGCCAGGGGCAGCATTGGGGACAGTGTGGTGGTGAGTGAGAGTGGTGCGGCCATTGCTTGCCACACCTGCATGGTTGCTTTAATTAGGGGGTGTGGGGCTGCCAGTTGTCTGCCTTGTTGGAGGTCCAGCCAGGGGAGGACCGCTATCGGTCTCCCCACTTGTGCTGACTCCACATCTTTCCAGAGTTTCGTTACCCCCTGTTTGGTCCACTCCACTATCCTTTGGATGTGTGTGGCCCTATGATATTTCTTAAAATCTGGCAGGGCAAGGCCTCCCTTGTTCTTCGGCAGTGTGAGCACGTCATGTTTTATCCTAGCCTTCTGCCTCTGCCAGGTAAACCTAAGGGCCATCGATCTGAGGGAGGTGAAAAAGGCCTCCGGGATGGCCGCGGGGATGGCCTGCAACAAGTAAAGAACCCTCGGTAGGATGTTCATCTTGAGCACTCCCACTCTTCCAAACCACGAAAGGCGTACCTGTTCCCATTCCTGTAGGTCTTTCTGTATGGTATTCAGCAGCGGTTGGAAGTTAGCCGCGTATAATTGGGAAAGGTCTTTCGTTAGCACAGCGCCGTATTTCAGGGAGGCGTTGGACCATTGAAACGGCAGTTCCCGCTTGAGGGCCGCCGTTCTGGGTCCTGGGACGGAGATGTTGAGGATCGTGGATTTGGAGAAGTTGATTTTAAAGTTCGACAGCTCCCCATTATCGCGGGCATGGATGTTTCCGGCTTAGTTACAAAGAACATTAGATCGTCCGCGTATGCTGCCACTGAGTGTTTCCCCCTTCCTGCCTTTAACCCCGGTATACTCGGATCGAATTCAGGAATGGTTCCAGTGCCAGCACAAAGAGAAGGGGGTAGAGGGGGCAGCCCTGCCTGGTCCCATTCCTTATCGAAAAGGGGTCGGTGAAGGCCCCATTTATGCAGATCCGTGCTGTTGGCTGCAAATACAGTGCTCTGATCCAGGACATTATGAATGGCCCCGTCCCCAGCGTTTCGAGGACCTGGAACATAAAGTCCCATGCGATCCTGTCGAAGGCCTTCTCCGCGTCCGTAGAGAGCAGGAGAAGGCCCTCCTGTCTGGTTGTTGCGGTGTGGATCAGGGAAAGCGCTCTGATCGTGTTGTCTCGCGCTTCCCGAGTGGAGTGAATCCCACTTGGTCCCCATGCACCAAGTTCGGGAGGTGGGCCTGTAGTCTCTGTGCAAGGATCTTGGTGAACAGCTTCAGGTCGCAATTTAGTAGTGATATTGGGCGGTAGTTCGCACAATGCTCAGGATCTTTCCCTTCTTTGGGTATCAGGGTGATGTTGGCCGCCAGAGTCTGCGTCGGGAACTGCTTCCCTTCATGGATCGCATTAAGCGCCGTCGTGAGGCGTGGGAGGAGGAGATCCGCAAAGGTTTTGTAGTAGCGTGTTGGTAGGCCATCTGGCCCGGGGCTCTTGCCCGTCTTGGCTGTTTTAAGAGCCCACGCCACTTCGTGTGTTGCGATTGGTTCGTCCAACTCTGCGCTTGCCTCCTGTGTGAGGCGGCTGCCAATGCGCAGTTCTAGGTATTCTGTTATCCTTGTCTTTCTATCTGCCATGTCTCCCTCTCCCCTGTGTGGGTTGAGCGAGTATAGGTCCGCGTAGTATGTCCGAATAGCGTGAGCCATCTCGGTCGCCATGCTGTGTAAAATCCCGTCTCTGTCCCTAATCTTGGGGATGTAGGCCGCCGCTGTCTTTTTGGCGATCATGCGGGCAAGGAGGGCACCACATTTGTTAGCGTTGGTATGGAAGAATGCTTTGGAATGTAGGTAGGCTCTATGGTGATTAGCATTTAGTATGGAGGAATGTTCCCTCCGGAGTTCCGTCAGTTGTGTCCAGTCTGCTGGCAGGTGGGTTTGTTTGTGTCTGTGTTCCAACGTCTGTATATCTGCTATTAGGGTTTTAAGTCTGGCGATTTTAGCTTTTTTAAGTGCGGTACCTTTCGCTATGAGCCTCCCAGAGGCAGAGAGGTGTGACATCAGACGTATCGTTTTCTGTAAAGTATAGCATCAGTCTTTCCGTTGCTTCTGCTGTCAATGCTAGGTCGTTTAGCAGAGATTTGTTAAGTCTCCAATTGCTGCATGTGGGCCTGTAGAGTAGGGAGGTCAATGTCATCATGATTGGGGCGTGGTCGGACCGTGTCGCTGCTCCAATGTGAGTTAGTCGAATATCGGTCAGGTAGTAGTGTGGGATGAGGAAGTAGTCTATTCTGGAGTACGTTTTGTTGGGGATAGAATAAAAAGTATAGTCACGGTCTTCGGGATGTAGTGCCCTCCAGCAATCTACCAGTCGCCTCTCTTTCAGCGCTTTCGCTATGTTAGTTAAAATTTGTTGGGGAGTCGTGGAGAACCTCATGGACGTGTCTATGGTCGGTGTCAGGGCCACATTTAGGTCCCCTCCAATGACCAGGCAGCCCTCCGCGAACCCCTCAACCGCTCTGAGTACTGTGCGCAGGAATTGGTGTTGGCGTTTATTGGGGGCATATAAGTACGGGAACGTGTATGTGCGGTTTGCAATTGTTCCTTTAACACAGATATATCGTCCGTGGTTGTCCCGTAGTGTGTCAGTGGGGGCAAAATGTAGCGACCTGTGGATCAGTATTGCCGTACCTTTGGACTTCCCCTCTGGGTTATTGCTAAGAAAACACCGTGTGTAGTGTCTGTCCGTCAGTCTGGGCACATGGCCCTTCTTAAAGTGTGTTTCTTGGATAAAAACTACGTGTGACTTCTGGCTATGAAAGTGGCGTAGAGCATGCGAGCATTTTTCGGGTATGTTCATGCCTTTAGCGTTAATAGAGAGAAATTTAATCTCTGCCTGTTTTGTGTGTATTATGAGGCGGCATGGTTGTCACGTTTCTAAATCATTAGGATGTAGTGAGTAGGGTTGGGAAGTACGGGTGGGGGCAGAAGGCTTTTGCGTACGTCTCGTGGGCGGGTCTACAGTCACGGGATCGTCTCCTGTCCACGTGGGCCCTCCGGGCAAGAGCGACCTTCAGCAGTAAATAACAAATGCAACAGTAACAATCAACAATAAACCTTGATAATTATCCAAAAACGACTAGGGTGTGGGCTAGGTAGGAGTCGACCTCGCCGCACCGGTTAGCACAGTCGAGCCCCCCCGCCGTTATCCGTATGCCTCTGTCTACTAGGAGCGTGACCCCTTTTCCCTTTCACCCCGAAGGGCCAAGTGTGGTAGGTCCTTCTCCTGTCTGGGTCTCCTGTGTCCCCCGGCCCTCCCCGCCCTGAAGCTATCCAACCAGCACAGGTGGTGTTGGCAGTCCATGGGCCCAACCTCTAGTCACCTCCACGTCTCCTAAGTGTGTGTCAGGGCATGTGATCTTTGATTCGGCCCTTCTCTGCCTGCTTCTCCCCCCTCCCCTCTACCTCTCCATTGGGTTATGATGTGTTGACGTGAGTGGCCTCGTAAGCTGGTGATTTTGAGTTATGTGCCTATATGACCTCACACTTCCCACTCTGTGTCCCCCCCTCCTATCCTGAAACTCGGGGATTCCAGTTGGTGTTGTCCTGCTGGGTGAGGGTCCGTGGTTGGGGGACCTTCCTCTAGTTCTAACCTGGGCCACCCAGGCTGTCGCTCCATGGTGACCTATCCGGGTTCTCGCTGCCCTCTTTCCCTGATATTCTGGGGTGTGCCTTTGACCATTCTCAACGTCTCCTCCCCCCTCCCCCTGCTCCCCCCACCCAAGCAGGTATCCCGATAAACATTTAGTCCCCAGTGTGTCTTTCGTGGATTCACAGAGTGTACGAACAGGTTGTCCCGTATACCCGTTCCTGGTTGTCCCCCCTCCCTCCCCTGACGCGTAGATCTCTATGCAGTGTAGTGATTAAGTGTGTGGCCCGTGTGTGTTTGGGGCCTGCGTTAAAGGTGTCCCAGTGCATAGTTACGAGTTCCACGCGTGGTGCCCATACTGTTGGACTGCTTTGTGTGTCCGTTAGCGTGTTGCCCCAGCTGGCCTCACGGTCTCCAACCTTGTTCGGTTTCTCCGTTGTGCTTGGAAAGGTTCCCCTTGTTGAGTAGGTGGGCTGTTATAAAAGTCCAGTGGATCCGGCCAGTTCAGATTAAGAGGTGGCAGGTGGAGTTCTTCTGACAGCTCCTGTAAGTTCCGTGGGGTGCGGATCGGTCTAGGGCCGCTTTGGGTGGTGGCTATCAAGCCCGTAGGGAAGGTCCAGCGGTATCGTATTTTCTGGGCCACTAGCATTCTGGTGAGTGGTTTTAGTGCTCTGCAATATCCCAATGTGGCCGGGCATAGGTCAGGATAAAGTTGGAGGTGTTGGCCTTCATGGATGATTTCTCCTCTGTTGCGGGCTTCATGTAGGATTTCTTCCTTTAGGGCGTATAGTGCTAGGCAGCAGATCACATCCCTAGGCGGTGCCTTTGGTGGACCCCTGGGTCTCAGTGCTCTGTGGGCTCTGACGAACTCTATGGGGGTCTCCCTGGGGCGGCTCAGGAGATCGTTGAAGATGGCCGTGAGTATGCCTTTAAGCTGGACGGGTCTGTCTTCACCTTCTTGTAGGCCTCTTATTCGTAGGTTTTGTCTGCGGCCCCTATTATCTAAATCTTATATATGTCTGGCCATGGCTTGCATTTGAGCAGTTTGCCTTGAGTGGCTTGCAGCTTGGGCCGCTTTCGCTGCGGTAAGGGAATCATGATCTGCCTCTATTTGGGCCATGCGGTCCGCCATACCTTGGATGGAGGTCTGGAGGGCTGTGGTAGCCTGGGTGAGGTCAGCCCGTGTGGGTAGTGCCCTTAGCAGGGTCAGCCAGTCTGCCGGTGGAGTCCCTTGATCATCACGGCCTGGTGAGAGGGAGTGTGGCGTGGAGGCTTCTGATGGCGGGTAGGCCTCATATGATGACTGGGAGGTCGGGTCCGGTGTCGCGGCCAGGAACTGCCGCATGGAGGTGTTATTACTCGCCTGGCAGGACCACGATGGTCTGGGGGTGCTCCCCGCCTTGGCGTGCTTCCCCATCTCTGTGTCTGTGGCCGGTAATGTGTGCTTAGCAGAGTGGGGCCGGAGGAGATCAGCTACTATGCGGCCATTCCGTTCTGCCGCTAGGCCACCGTTTTACTTCTTTGCACTTGATCTTTGAACCAGTGTACTGAAAAATATCAAAATCATATTTATATTATCTATATACTTTGCAGTTCACTAATAGGCATATTTTCACACTATTTTGGGAATTGTTTTTCCTAAAACACATGGACGAAAGTCATCCGAAACAAAATGCCTCACATGAATAAAAACCTTTTTCATATGACAGAAAATTTCGTTTTAGACGAATCCATAAATTCCTCCAACAAATTTAGGTTATTTCGTTGAAAGCATATTGGTGGGAACTTTGTCCTTTAACTAATTGGGTTGTGGTCCTTTAAGGCAAAACACATTTTGCCATATATCTTTACTATTTATGCTGTTATTCACTATTTTGCAATAGATTATGAAAAAAGTGCCAACAAGATTTTCAATGAACACCAATATGCAAAGTGGCCAAATATCATATTTACGGTCTATAATGTAAAACCTTCTACCTTACTGATCATTTGTCAGGATGGCCGCAGTCTTACCTTGTATTCTTTTTTACCTCGCCTGCTGGCATGCTTTTGTGTGCGACCAAATTCGGATCCGAATTCGACGAACCAAATTCTGAATTCACCGGACTGAATTCGGCGCACAAAAATTATGTCATGAGTTCAAATAAGGTATTTCCTACGGATCATAAGCAATTCAGATGTCTCCTTGGATCAAGCAGTTATTACCCCACTAATTAGAAATTATATCCCTGTATGTTATGAGTGCTCTAAGAAATAAGAAATATAAAATATATATATCATTTTTAATATTAGATGTGTTCCATGGTAAATTATATTTATATATATATATAATTTTTTTTGTAATCCTTTTAAACGTATTTAGAAATCCAATTCTGGGACAGTCTCCTCTATGCAGCCGCTTTACTTCCCGTGAGATCATTAACACGGTATGTGTGTATACTCATTTCTAATTGTTATTTACCAATAGGCTGCTTCAGTTTATAGTAGAGTGGTACTGCACTGACATGTATCTGGATATAAGTCTAGTCTCATGTTCAGCAGAGATATGCTGGTCTAGCATACGATAACCTAAGATAAGAATACTGAACAAGATTTATCAAAGTGTCTTGTTCTGAAAAAAAAGTTAATTATTTCACTGTGAAAACCAGCAGTACCCACATGGAAGTCTGATTATGCCACTTTTTCAACATTGTACTGCTTTTTAGAGCAAGACACGAAAAATCCCCCACGAAATCAGATATAGGCCTTTGTTTGAGGCCTTCCACTTCACATACAGCAAATTGTAGCTTCTTCAAAGCACGTGTACCCATTTTTCTGTTTTATGATGTATCCTTTACTGCTTGATAAAACTCAGAGTCTCCTGCATCTGTTTTAGAAGAATGGACACTCAATAGAGCATTTCATTGATTGAAGCATTAGCCAGATGGCTGATGAAGTTGTTATACAACCGTAGAATTGGCCAGATTACGTCTCCAGGTCTACATCAATAAGTCCAATATCTCCAAGACAATGGCAATGCTTGAGAGTTAAATAATCAAAGCACACCCAGTTTCTAAAGGTAAATTTAATGAGACCAACATCGCAAAGGTGACTAGCTCAATGGCAGCTGCAATTTCCACCTACCATAAATTACCTTTATGGTCAAAACATATAAGCGAGCTTGCTAATGACCTTTTCTTAAGGATAAAAGACTTGCAGAGTCTTATTTATCCTTGCAATGGATTTAGTGAAAAGGGTAACAATATTAACTAATTTAATTAAAGACTGCCGTCTCATATTGATCAGCATTAGTCATTTTCATCATTCAGAGAAAATATTCCATGAGTGCAGTTAACCCGTCATTGTTTGCTATTCTGCTTGGCATGCGGATGTTTAGAAGGATTCTGTATGTATCAATTGTAATATTACATGAAAAACATACTAATACTAAATTATTTTATTGACTAAATAACTAGCTATAGTAAGCAAATTGATTAATTGATCAAAATAGCAGAGTTGTCTTTCTAACTCATTTGCCAAGGCAACCAAAATTGGCCTACCCCCTCATGTGTGTCATTCTCCCCAGCCCCTCCATGTGTCTGATTCTCATTCCCCTCCTCAGCTTCATTGTATGTAACATCAATGAAATTGGTTCATTAATACAAAAGTTATTGACTCTCCAAGCCCTACTCTGCACACCCTGTAGATACAATTCTAGTCATTGGCAATACATCTTCATACAAGTCATGGCGGCATATTTGAAGTTCAACTTTTTTCAAAAATGATGGGCATTTTCATTTGAATATTTTTAATGTAGCAAATAAATCAAACATCTGCTTAAGACCCCCACTTGGGATGCTTTCCATACTGATAGAACATATTCATTATGTTTATGTTGATAACCTATTGATCATCGAAAGTTTCAAACTTTTATTTCGGCAATGGCTGTACATCAAACGTGCCATATATCTGCTGTTTGAGAACACTTTAATGTGCTGAGGTTATGCCTACACAGGGATACCTTAGAATGAAAATCTACAAATACTTAGCAGTCTTGATGAAGATATTTATAAATAAACTATACTTTATTCTCCCACGCACAGCTACATTTATAATGCTTTTCACACTAATGGAATTGTATTGTCCAGTCTGAATAGGACAAGTGGGGAGGGATGATGCAAAACAATACCCTCTTCCTCCAGTCCACTAGAGATAATTTATAAATTGCTTTGTATTTTAAAGAGTCTGTATAAAAGCAAAGACACCCACATGTTATTTTCTGACAGTGAAATAGAAAATATGAAAAACCTATTTACTAATTACATTTACTAGTATTGAAATAGGATAAATAAGTACACTAATGTGTGTTATGATCACTCTACAAGTCTCACATGTTTTTCCTCTCATATTTTTTAATCACACTTATAAAGAAGGGGTCAGATCCTGTGTGTGCGCTAATAAAACTGGCCCCATTGGTAGGCAATGATCTCACTAATTAGAGCTAGAATTTTGCTAATAAACATGTAGTAGACAAGATCAAAACACTTAGCAGCAGCTGAAAGTTTTTTTGGGTAAATAACAAACAAACAAACTAAGCACATTCCACATAAAAATAATTAAATAAATGTTTTGGGGTCAATAGGACCCCTTTTTTACTGGAGTGTAACTTAGATAGGTTGCCATTTTGAAAAAATCCAGAGGATTTACTAGTTAAAGGGCTACTCCATCCACCATAACTACCGCAGCCTATTGGCACCATTCCCGGTAATGGGCAAACCGTTTTGCAATGGTTTGCTGCTTTCCTGGATCCTGGCGGGTGGCTTAACTACATCTGGCTTATGGATGCTGATTCTGCCATCTATTTATTTTGGCTGAGAGTATCAGCTGAGCGCTCTCACGCAGAGCTCATACAGGCTGCTGGAGTTGTAATTACACCTCCAGCGGTTAGCCCAAATATTACTATATGTGTCATACAGACTCCTTGCACCAGGGATTTTGCAAGGATTTCTGCCGCCCTAGGTTTCCTTCTCGCCCTTCTGGTGGTTCTCCAGTAGGCAAAGATCCATTTTGCCGCCCCCTCATGAAAGCAAATACAATTTTTATTCACTAAACTCTGAATAGCAGTGAGTTAAAAACCAAATTGCAAAGTTTAAGCAAAAACAGCTGAACTGTGACTGTAGCCAAACTGGAGAATTCTTCTAGATCAGCTATTTTGGCCTAAATTTTGCCATATGGTTTCCAGTTAGGTCTGTCTAATACACACATACTGCTTAATGCGTACATCCATAAACACACACTGCTCAGTACAGCATCCATACACACATGCTGCTTAATACCTACATCCTGTCAAGGTTAAAGAAACACTATAGTCACCTAAATTACTTTAGCTAAATAAAGCAGTTTTAGTGTATAGATCATTCCCCTGCAATTTCACTGCTCAATTCACTGTCATTTAGGAGTTAAATCACTTTGTTTCTGTTTATGCAGCCCTAGCCACACCTCCCCTGGCTATGATTGACAGAGCCTGCATGAAAAAAAAAATGGTTTCACTTTCAAACAGATGTAATTTACCTTAAATAATTGTATATCAATCTCTAAATTGAACTTTAATCACATACAGGAGGCCATTGCAGGGTCTACCAAGCTATTAACATAGCAGGGGATAAGAAAATCTTAATTAAACAGAACTTGAAATAAAGAAAGCCTAAATAGGGCTCTCCTTACAGGAAGTGTTTATGGAAGGCTGTGCAAGTCACATGCAGGGAGGTGTGACTAGGGTTCATAAACAAAAGGACTTAACTCCTAAATGGCAGAGGATTGAGCAGTGAGGCTGCAGGGGCATGTTCTATACACCAAAACTGCTTCATTAAGCTAAAGTTGTTCAGGTGACTATAGTGTCCCTTTAATACTCCCCAACACGCAAACCAGAGAATAATAAAGGCAAGCACAGGCAGACGTATTACCGGACCTTAAAGTGGCCGGACTTAACGTAGGAATAAGAGATAAGAATAGTCAAACACGCCAAGGTCAGGGATATAGAGGTACGGGTAAGCGAATAGACAGAGCCAAGTTCAGGGAGACAGAAATGAGAATAACCGAATAACAAGCCGAAGTCAGAAACCAAAGAAAAGACAACTACTCAGAACGCACTCTCGGGCTATAATAAACCACGACAGGGCAAGGAAGTGATGTCAGAAGGAGGTTAATATAGGGCAAGGTGTATTCTGATAGGCAGGGACAGAAATGAGGGAGGATATAAATAGATAGTAGCAATAGGCTACTATCACTTTAAAAGCTAATGTCACGTCCCCCTGTCGGCTACCGTGTGCGAGCGCGCATGTCCTCGGACGCCCTCCCAGAAGCGTGCGCGCGTGCGACGCCAGCTGGAGATCCGCACCACCAGGCAGGAGAGGACGTATGGTGGGACCGGGACGGCGCGGGACACAAGGTATGACACATCCATACACACATAGAAACATAGAATGTGACGGCAGATAAGAACCATTTGGCCCAATCTAGTCTGCCCAATTATCTAAATACTTTCATTAGTCCCTAGCCTTATCTTATAGTTAGAATAGCCTTATGCCTATCCCACACATGCTTCAATTCTGTCACTGTGTTAACCTCTACCACCTTAGCTGGAAGGCTAATCCATGCATTCACTATCTTCTCAGTAATACTTCCTGGTATTATTTTTAAACCTTTTAAGACTATGTCCTCTTGTTGTGGTAGTTTTCTTCTTTTAGATATAGTCTCCTCCTTTACTGTGTTGTTTCCACATACTACCTAATATATCCATACACACATATTGCCTAATACATGCATCCATACACAAATACTGCTTAATGCGTACATCCATACACACATACAGCTTAATACGTACATCTACACACACATACTGCTTAATATCTACATCCATACACACATACTGCCTTATACATGCATCCATACACACACACTGCCTAATGCATGCATCCATACACACACACTGCCTAATACATACATCCATACACACATACTGCCTAAGACGTGCGTTGTATATTGAATACATAATGTATCACTGTGATAAATGATGTATTCAATGCATTTGGTGAATTTAATTTATACTATGACTTGCACAGATGAGCACAGACACAGATAGACAGACACTCACTGACAGACACATACACTCACTGACAGACACACACACTCACTGACAGTGCTTGCACCATGACCACTCCAAAACGCTTACGTGACCATGGTGCTTGAAGTAACCCTTTAGAAAAGACAAAAAAAGTCCCTTCCTTTACTATCAATATGTCCATAAACATATCCAGTTGTGGCTAGCACGATGTCCTGTCCATCACAACATCCCTAAACGGTTTGTGAAATAATAATGGGTCATGCGGTCGCCAATCCAATGCCCCAAAATCAATCTCTAAATATCTCTAAATATTACAGGACCAATGTAGGTTCAGTAAAAAATGCATGAAATGTATGCAAAGAAATTCGATTTGATTTTTTCCTTGATTCTCATTATTGGCCAGAAATAAACTCAATCAAATGTCAAGGGCTGTGGGGGCAACAGAAATATGGAGAGATGTACAAATTCATCTGCACCTTCAAGCAATGCTCTACTCTCTCTCCTGGTACCAGACTGATGGAAAGCTGATTTGTTTTGTGTGAGGACATTTTTGCTTAAAAGGGACACTCCAAGCACCATAAGTATTAAAACATACTGTAAGGATTATAATGTCAAAAGTGTTCTGGTGCTCCTCTATTACGGGTATGTAAACTGTTTTAGAACAGTTTAAATTCTTGCTTAAGGTCCGTCGGGCAACACACCCCACCTCCAATACAGTGGACAGACAGAGCTAAGCCCAGGTACCTGGAGACTTTTGGAAATTCCTGACTAGGAGCTTCTGGTTCTCTGTCAGATGTAATCAAGGCAGAGAGTGGCACTCAGCTGACCCCAGGTAAAAAGTCAAACCATTTTAAAACAGTATGATTACACTGGTAAGTGGTTATGGAGTTTAGAGTGTTCTCCTCAGGAGTGCATTCAATCTAGTACGGTGTTAAAAGTGTTTGACTTTGAAGTGGTTTGAAACACATCAATGTGCTAAGACACACTGGTTTAAAAACACTGATTTATTTCACACCAGTATTTAAATATATTTTGTTATACATGCCTGTCTGCAAGGGCAGGCTTCCACTTTAAAAAATAGCATTACATTTATGGAAAAAACTTTATTTCTGCCATGGACTGACACACACTATCTAACAAATTATAAGCCTAACTGAGACAAATCTTCAGGCACACACTTGAGGTCAAAGCAGCTCTCTGGAGACTCTTTTGGAGAGGTTGCTGGCCAGTTCTGTTCCTTTTTCCTCCCATCCTGCTCATGTGTTGCTTCCTGTCTTGTCACCTCTTCAAGGGGGCACCAGGCCAATTTCCCTGACTTTTCACCTTCCCCATACGTGCCGTCACTCCTAGTTTATACGCCCGTTGCATGCGTCCAATTGCTCTGCATGGTCTGAAGACTCCTCTTTGGCCATCACTACCACTAGCTAACCTAGGAATCCCATAATGCCAATATTTGAGATGCAAGGAGGAAGAGGACCCTATTTGGTGCAAGGAGCTCTGCAACAGCTTGCGCTGTTGAGGATGGGAGCCTTCCTGCTGTGCCTAGTATATATTGGTCTCATGAGATTAGGGAGTGGATTTAGAGGAGTGATTATGTGGACCACCTGATTGCAGTCCAGCTGCGCTTATGGTTTGATGTTCATGAAACCGACTTGTGCTTACTCCTAATGATGCCAAATGACTGACTAGACTGTCCTTTCATAGCAGTGTTGGTGTCTCCTCCTCTGAGGCATTTGCTAGGCATAGACATTGGTTCTACTGGCCAATGCAGACAGCTCAGTTTGTGTATGTTCCTACATGAGTGTCTGCACATTGGTGGAGGGCATCTGCCTTCTGCTGCATGCGAAAGGGTAAGTTTGTGCGGTCCACGAATGACGTAGAAAAAGTGAATGTTACATATGAACGTTGCAAGGATGCGGTTGTGGCTCACCCTGTGAGCAGAGGTTATTCTTCAGGAAGGGTTCACTTAATTCCTTTTGTTCCATCCAAGACTCCTAATATTCTCTGACAATTTGTTCTGTTTCCTAGCACAAGGACATTGTTGCTGAAGAATTGAAGTATTAAGTGGTATTGGTTGGGATGGCAGACCCCTTAGGCTTTTTCCCAGCCTTTAGTTTTGCCCCCTGGGTGTCATTCCCAAAAAGGAGAAAAGCAAATTTTGCCTTATTCTCTACCTATTGGGGTTGTCAGTCAATGACGACATCCATCAGATTGACAGTAGGGTGTATTGGAATTCCTTTGACCAGACTTTCACCCTGCTGCTTATTCATTGGCTGAAAGTGTCAGGTGACCAATTTCAAACCAATGAATGAATGTCCTTGCATTGAAATTTGCACAGAACTGACACTAGTCAGCTCAGAACTCGTGTTCAGGACTGATTGATTATTCCTCGTGATGTTGCTGGAGCCTGGATGTCAAGTTACACCTCCAGCAAAAAATAAATAAATAAATATATATATATATATATATATATATATACACACACGTTACAAATATAACTTTATTGGTGACTTGATTGTTCTGCTGCAAAATGTCCCTGGATATTTCTATGACTGGCTGTGAAAGGCCACTAGAGGGCAAGTATGCTTGTTTGTTTTTTTGTTTTGTTTTATGTTGTTGGTCCTAAACTGTTTCTTTTTTTTAAATAATCTTCTTTAGTTTGTTTGTTCTTTTGTGTATGAGTGAAAGTACAATAGTGAGGTCTATGGACATTTCCCACAAAATGACTCCTAACAATATATATCTGCCTACCATAGACTGTAAGCTTTTTTGAATGGGGTCTTTCTCACATTTTTCAATAATTGATAAGCACTGCGGAATATGTTGGCTAAATAGAAAATACCAAACTCTAAGAGCCTTCATAGACCAACTTGCTTAATAAGCGAGAAATTGTCACTTTCCCTCAACCATTGCTAAAAGCTCAATTTGATCAATTTCTCTAACACTCAGCCTTCACCGTGAGACAAAGTAGTCCTACTTTGTCATGACAGTTTGATTTCCACACAGTCCTCCTGATCACCCAACAGAACAGATGAAAAAATGGGGGAAACACCAAGAACGTGCATTTATCAGCAGTGGTGCTGCTATACAGACCAAATTATATCCAAAACACAGACTAAAGAAGGATGATACACATGCCAACTGCAATACTTACTGCTTAAATTGCTTCCAAAGACTGTTCTCAAGTTTATGCAGTCCTGTGATCATCTCCAAAGAGGCACCAAGAGAGGAGAAGCAGGATGCTTAACCCAAAAGGAATCTTGTCAGGAAAACATATATTTAAGGAGATTCTCTGAAAGCAGTTTAAACAGTAACGATTGTAGTTTGCTAATTTTAACAAGGAAGATAAAAATGCTAAGGATCCACATGACCACCTTCCAGTGCCACCCATCCCTTCGCACTCTCAATATCAGACCTGCCAAACTTGGCACTTCTGTCACTGTATTGACGATCAGACTGGGCATATATAACAAAAGCACGACTTTCAAATTCTGTTTAATGACACATTTTAATTTTCTGCATTCTTTTAAATTTGCGGTGTTTGAAGTCACTATTATCTTCAGGTTACCTTATTACTGGTCAATAATAATGAAAAAATGCTTGATATAAAGAGTAGCAGTTGGGGTATTACTCTTTTGGCTTTGTTTCAGAGAACACAAACTTATGCATGGCTTGAACATACTCCGAGCCACTTGCACAGGATAACTTCAGCTTTATTAGGGGCATGAAGAACTGTGTGGTGAAGTATCTCAGTGATGGGACTGGTGCTTCAATGGCTTCTAAGTACACCTGTAATAAATAGACAAAATAAATGGAGGCAAAGAAAGTCATAATCTTACCTCGTAATTAACTGTTATCATCAACCAATGGAGATCTGCATATAATTATCCTGTTTATAAAAGACCATGTGTATAAGCATGTATGGATGTTTTAGATCTTAATCCCTTTAATATACACCCCAGAATGCCAAAACGACAAATCCTTTATGTCTCCTAAATCTTTCTTTTAAGGTTGCAAAACAGGAGAGCTTCTACTTTTACATGATTTTCTTTATTCTTCAAATCACGATACATATTAAAAGTGAAACTGTTGTCTAGAAGTAAAATAACACTAATTGATGTATTAAAGGAAAACTATATTGTTGGGAATACAAAGCTATAGTGTATCACCAGTGGCTTACCTGTTTCCAACACCCATGGACTTTGGTGCTGGCTCCATCTCCTCCGACTTCTGTGTGAGGGTGAACCTAATGCGAATGTGTGGCAAATGTGTCGCACGCATTAGGTCTTCACCATAGGAGAGCACTGAATCAATGCATTCCTCTGGGGATTGGCAAACTTTGTGAAACAGCAGGATGCTCCTCAAGTAACTGTCTGGTAGACGGCCACTAGAGGGAGTCTTAACCCTGCAATGTCAATATTGCAGTTTCTCTAAAACTGCAATGTTTTCAGCTGCAGGGTTCACTGCACTGCACTGCACCCAGACCACTTCAACGAGATGACTTGATCTGGGTGCTTACAGCATACCACCCTACGCCCAATTTTGTTCCCTTAGTTCCCTGCGGTCGTGCTTTGACCTACTGTCTCCAGCATTCATAGCACGAGCGAATCATTAGGGCACTAGAACCCTGCACTGAAACAGTGCCTTCTGCAGGATCAGAGCTCAGTGGGCCGCCCTGAGTGATGGACTGGCAGCCTGGTTTGTTATCACACCAGTCTGACCTGCCATTAACTCGGGTGGATCCACTGTGCAAGGAGTGAAGCAGGGTAGACCGCAGAGACTATAGAGAGGTTTTCATCCACTGTCTGACAAAGGTCCATGTATATGACTGCAGGATACTGTCACATACTAAAGGTCGGGTTGAGTTTTTCTTTTTTACATTTACTTCATTTAACCCATAATCTATTTGCTTTCAAAGCTTGATGACATGGTCATATATTAAAAAAAAGTGTGTTGAGGTCACAGTTGTTCTTTAAGCAAAATTAAAGTAAGGGAATTTTGGAAGTCTCACCATAAACTTCACAAGGTCTTGCGATGTATTACAATGTGTTTAGATCCCCCATTGGATTATTTTCCCACAACATGTATTATGTATCGGTTTGACTGTGTTTTGTGTGTCAATGCATGGTTATAACATGTTCCAATAGACACAGACCTGTAAAATCTCATCCATGTCCTGTGCCACATCTTGGAATATGGTCTTGCAATGCTGGAGATACTGAGCATATAATGAGATGGTATCACTGTCCACACTTTGTAGGCTGCTGTCACTGGGGTCCAATCTCTGCAGGTTGTCCATGAAGTTGGTGCTTACTGGACCACATTCAATAAGGCTCACGCTTAATTAGAGGAAAGACATAATGTAAGGACAATTTGTATGAATACATTCTAATTATTCTGTAGCACATTAAAGGGACATTCTACGGAACATTATAATTTTAATTTGCTGTAGCAGTTATGCTGCTTAGAGTCCCCTGATGCTTAGTTTAATACTATAACCATTTTGGTTTGATATAAATCAGGGTCCTTCATCATGTCCAGGCTGAATTGATCATGTAAAATGAACACTTGCATATTATCAATGTCAGCTTTGTCTAACTTAACCCACCCATGGCACTATTAGCCAACCATGGGGAAGATCCCTCATTGCTTGGAAGACATTTGGTTTATAGAAGAACAATTTTAAACAGTTTGATTTTAATAGAGTGTAGCAGGACTATAGGCAGTTCTAGATAACCTCACCCATTCAGCATGCTGTAAAAATCAAAGTTATAATGGTCATTTTGTATTTGGCATGTGTTAAAAATGAACACTCCACCATAACCACTACAGCACGCTAAGTCAATGCATTATAAATGCACAGTTGGGTATAGCTCAATGCAAGAGCTTCTGGCTATCAACGTATGAGGAGACTGGTACCTAGTGGACACCAGGTATGTTGTCAACTACTTACATTAAAGGGGCACCAGGGCACTCCTGACACCATAACCACTACATGACTCTGTAGTGTATATGGTGCTTGAGCCCTTTAACAAGGGTGGAACTAATTAATTCCAGGCTGCATAGCTTATCTATCTAAATATTTACACCTGCGTACTTCACTGAACGTAGTACTGAGTAGTTACTTACTGTACATTAAAATGCTGAAGGACTATAGCCAGGCTCTCACAGAATCCTTCCACTGCAAACTTACTGGCACAGTACACATCATTGAATGGAACACCTAGCATGACACAAGAGATCACTTTAAAAAGGTACAAAATGGCTTTAAATTGTTCCTACACTTGCTATCAGAATAGCATTACTTTTTTATTTATTTTTTGTGCATTTCAAATTTTCGTGATAAAGGTTTAACAGCATAAGCCTCATCCCTCCATAACAGGACTGTTTCAGCAAAAAAAAATAATGCATTTTTTACGGGAAATATTCTTATGTTTACAGGAGTGTGTAAGGAGAGAGGAGCGTATTTCTATTTTTTTGTTTCTTTTTAAACATTCATTTTTTTTTTGTCCCCACAAATGCATTCAAATTTACCTATAAATAAAACATTTATTTTAATTGTAAAAATAGTTAAGTTATTATGCTTTCAGAAATGTGGGACAGTATTTCAAAAAATAAAACAATTTCCATGTTTCTCTAGAATTGTAGATTATAATAGCTTTAGTGTAACTATAATCTTAATTTTATTAATGACAGGAGGTGAATATTTGCTTTAGTCTCTCTTTACTAGAACTCCACAGCAGCACATTAACATAGACAGAAAAACACCAAAGACAAAAACATAAGGAATCCATAAAAGGCTCTTCCCAACCAACCATTTTCTCTTTCACGCTGCGACAAAATAAGGTACATAACAATGCCAATAAACTAATTAAAGGAAGAAAACATAAGATAACGATGAATGCCATCTGGAAGAAAACTTTGAAGAATGGATGGGATCTTGATCTTCATCCTGCAAGACCGTCGATTCTATGAACTGTAGTCGAACCATTAAACCGAAACGAAATAAACAGAGTCGAAAAACACTGATTAGTGAACGAAATGTACTGAGAAAAACATAAATCCCACGATCCAGTACTGATAGTACAAAAAACATGAAACCCATCATCAACTACCGGCAATACAATATACCAGACACCTCCCCCAGCTTCCCCAGACATCACCCCAGACTACCAAATCTAGCCTAGGCGACCAGACAAATCAACAGGAATTTAGTTAAAGCAATCAATCCAAACAAGGGGGGGGGGAAAGACTGGGCGGGAAATATTCGCCTCCTGTCATTAATAAAATTAAGATTATAGTTACACTAAAGCTAGTAAAATCTACAATTTTATAACATGACACGAGGCTTCATATTTGCTGTTTTAACGCTCCGACAGCAAAGCAAAAGCATGGTCCGACGGTCTGAAGTAGAATTGGCAAAAAGTATCTTCATGGGACCAGTCCACCGAATGTAAAATGTCCTGAAGGGAAGCGCCTGCCATGAAAGATCCAGAAGCTGCTGCGCCTCTAACCGAATGCGCTCCTAAGGTCGCATTCACCCCCGCCAGTGTCAATAACCATCTTATCCATCGAGCCAGGGTAGGAGACGAGACCGGCTTGTGGGGTCTGACATACGAGATCAACAACTGGCCAGAATGAGAAGAGCGAAGTGGAGCGGTAACCGCTACATAGCGAGCCAGTTCCTTCGCCACACAGAGTTTAGGCGAATCCCTGAAGTAAGGATACACAGCCGTCGAATCCGACTTGGTATGTCTAATCACCTTGAAGGTGACCCCCGCTGGAGAGAACGTGAAAGCGTCGACATCAAAGGCCCGGACATCAGAAACACGTCTGAACGAGACCAGACACAACAAGAGGGCAAATTTGGCCGAAAGCTGGCGAAGGGAAAAGGTTCTGGTAATCCGCCAATTCCCGAAGGAACGCTAAAACCATACGTACGTCCCAGAGGGAGGAGTACTTAGGCACCGGTGGACACGCCAGCCTCATCCCACTCAGAAGTCTGCAGACTAGCGGATCCTGGCCAATGGGAAAACCTCTAAGCGGGACATGCTCTGCCGAAATAGCTGACCTAGTCACGTTAACCGAGCGGTACGATCTTCCCAAGTCAAAGAGGTGAGACCAAAAATTCAGCACGCTGGTTACAGTGCCTGTAAAGGGATCGGTATCCCGTTCCAAGCACCAACGACACCAGGAATCCCATCTCCTCATCCCGGGAGCCCAGGAATCCCAGAGAAGGTCTCTAGCCAATTGCAATAATGCCTCGACATTCCATGTATCCCTGAAAGAGTCCAGGCCACCAAGTGCAGGTGACCGTCCCTCACTAGGGGGTGAGTCCGAGGAGTCCGAGAGTAGCATTCGAGAGGACGGTAAGAGAAGAGGATCCCGATAGGAGAGATCCAGGAGCTCTGGAAACCAGGCTTGACTCTGCCATAGCGGAGTCAGCAACACCAAGGACATGCGTTGACATTGAACTTGTAGCAATACCCTGGGAATCATAGCGAACGGAGGAAACGCATACGCTCCCTGCAAAGGCCACACCTGGAGAAAAGCGTCTACCACTGTGCACGCTGGATCTGGGAGCCAGCTGAAGTACGTCTGGATCTGGTGATTCGTCCTGGAGGTGAATAGATCCACCGTGAACGGACCCCTCTGATACGTGAGTTCGAGGAAGATAAGTCGAAGGAGTTTCCAATCGCTGGCATCCCTCCAATGTCTGGAGAACCAGTCCGCCATTAGGTTCAAATCCCCCGGAAGATATTCCGCTTGTAAGGTGATGTTGCGTTGGAAACAGAAGCTGTAAATCTCCTTCGTCACCTCCAATAGTGTTCGAGACCGAGCGCCCCCCAAGCGGTTGATGTACTGCACCGCTGAGACATTGTCCATCCGAAGGAGGACGCAGCAGTCCGACAGGTGGTTTGCCAAGCTCCGAATCATAAATGAACCCGCAATCAACTCCAGGCAGTTGATGTGGAATTCTGATTCCCCCCCGGACCCTGTCGTGCATGTGGCACCCCAGCCGTAAAGTCCTTCTTATCTCCTTCCGAATGGTCACTACCTTGGCCAAAGGCAGGCGAAGAACGCATTCTTTCGCATCAACTTCGAAACCCAAGAATTCCACCATCTGGGAAGGTTCTAAGGCCGATTTCTTCAGATTGACTACAAACCCCAGGTGTTCCAATAAGGAGATCACAGAGCATGTCTGGTACCTGAGCCTTGAGGGGTCCTCGCAGAAGATCAGAAAGTCATCTAGATATATTATGCAACGGACGTCCTCTGATCTGAATCGGGCAACCATCAGCTTCAGGAGCTTGGTGAAGCACCAAGGGGCCGAGCTGAGGCCG
Source organism: Pelobates cultripes (assembly GCA_933207985.1). Classification (NCBI taxonomy): domain Eukaryota; kingdom Metazoa; phylum Chordata; class Amphibia; order Anura; family Pelobatidae; genus Pelobates; species Pelobates cultripes. The sequence continues at coordinate 212,030,538 of OW240917.1, forward strand.
AAGGGAAGGCACGTGAATTGGCATGGATCGCCTTTCCATACGAAGCGGAGGAATCTGCGACAGTCCTCGTCCACCGGGACGGAGAGGTAAGCGTCCTTCAAGTCCAGCCTTGTGAACCAGTCTCCCGGCCGGAGAAGGTCCCGAAGAAGATGGATGCCCTCCATCTTGAAGTGGTGGTAGACCACGAAGGCGTTCAATTCCCGCAAATTGATTACTGGGCGGAACTCTCCTGACTTTTTCTTCACTAGAAAAATTGAGCTGAAGAAGCCCCCCAAATCCGGGGCCTGTTGGACTGCGCCTTTGGCGAACAGTGCCCGAACTTCCGCATCTATCAAGGACTGTTCTCTTGAGATGATGGGGACCCTTAGTGGTCCAACCTGTGTCAGAGGGGAGTGGAAATCTATGACGTAACCTCATATCGTCTGAAGGACCCATACATCTGAAGACACCTCCCGCCACCTGTCTCTGTAGTGAAACAGTCTGCCCACATGCAATAGTGGGGGATTGAAAGTGGCAGGAGTTGTACTCACCTGTAGGAAATCTTGCCCATCCTCTTGCACTCTACCCCCGCCCTCTAAGTGTAGGGGGGTCTGGATTGATACAATGGAAAGAAGGATGGACCACGGGATCTTTGGTGGCCCGAAGACCGGCCGCGGCTGGAGACACGACCCCGCTGTCGTCCAGCCCTTCCAAAAACCCGGGATGACTGTGGACGGAATACCTTCTTTATGGAGGACTGTGCTTTATCCAGGGAGGTAAACAGATTAACGTGCTTATGCAGCTCCCTAATGAAAGGTTCCCCGAACAGCAGGCCTTTAGCCAGGGGGCCCAATTCTTTGGACCCCAGCTCAGACAGTTTGTTGTCCATACAGAACAGTGCTGTCTTCCTGTGCTCTGTGCAGAAGGCCACATTGGCATTGCCCAGCAGGCATGGTGGCTGGGTCCAGGTTCGTACCCTCTGTGTAGGCCTCATCCGCCAGGGCCAACATCCTGCACAGGGGACCCAGCATATCCAGCTGTTTATCTTGCTCTGAACGGAGGCTACGCTCCACCCCTTTCTTGGGGTCCCAACCTGTACGAGTCAAATACGTGGCCACCAGGGGGTCAAAATCCGGGGTTCCTGCCACCTTGTCCGTCAGAACGGGTCTGGGGCATTCCGCCCGCAGCTTCTTGCGGACCTCCCCTTCAAGAGGTCTGCGGACCCAGTAGTGCACGAATTGTGCCAAGTGGTCGGGCAGTGACCATTCTGAGGATCTGGGGTGCCGGATAGACCGAGGGTCAAACAGAGGCTCTCCTGTAGCATCCAGGAAGGTGTCGACCTCTAGCACCGCCGTGGGGGCCTCTGTCGCCGGCGCGTCTTCATCCTCCCAGCGCCAATTGGGGCCATCCCCACGGTCCTCCTCCCAATCATCTTCTTCCTCTGAGAGAGACTGGTCTGCCCGCCACTCATCCAGCACGGCCATAGTAGGGGGGAGTAAGGAGGCCTCCTCCCCTGCACCCGATAGACGGCGGCGTTTGGCCGACGAGGTTGATATCCTCGAACCTTGTCGCTTCACCGGAGCCTTGCCTTTCCGGGAGCGTGGTTCAGGCCTTCACCCTTCCAATAGCGCATTTGCGCACTTGCCTGCTCTTGTTCTTGAGAGTCTGACTCAGCCGAGTCGTCTGCCAAGAGGGGGGTTCCTCTCGCACCCCTGTCCGGTTGTGATTGAGGGAGGGCCCTAGGCAGGGCTTTCTCCACAGAGGTGGTCACAGCCGCATTAATCAATGCCTGCAAATTCTGCTTCTGTGCAGAGGCTTCCATAATGTCTGAGACGATGGTACATGATACCTAAGGAGATAGAGAACAGGTATCACTAGCAGGCAGTAGGGGCCGCACCCCTAGTATTGGCAGAGGCAAGCAGTAAACGCATGCAGGCTCAACAAACAGAGGTCCAGGGTATGGAGCCACCAGGCCAGTAGCATGCGTAATATGGCACAGACAGAGCAGGCCAAATCATGGGGCACTGACAAAGCAGGCCAATCAAGGGGCACAGACAAAGCAGGCCAATCATAAGGGCACAGAAAAAGCAGGCCAGTACATGGGCACGGGTAGCACCGGCCCAGTGTTATATGTAGGCAGGAACGTAGATCCTTATTGTAGACATGCAGGTATATCTTGGCATAGAGGGCGTGCAGGGTAGAGATGTAACAGGGTCCCCAGACCAGTCCTAGGTCAATGAGAGGGCAGTGATGCCAAGCAGGGTCCCATGCAGGTGTCATGCACGTGTAATGCATAGAGCAACCTATATACCTACATAAAACATGCACTGAGAAAAATTGCAGGCAGTAGCAATGAACCCCAAAACATGCCCAGATAAATACTGTTAGAATGCAGTGATGTCCCCCCCACAGTGGGGACTGAGCAGTACGCCGAGCAGTTCAAAAGAAGAAATGGACACTGTGCCTTTATGGAATCAGTGTCACACGCGCGGCAGACTCGGGTTAGAGCCGCGCACCCCTGTGTCCGACCACGCGGTCGCAGGGGGAAAGGCGTTCGGGAGCGGAGGCTCCCGCGGTAATAGTGCAGCTCCCTGCTCCTTCCCCACGCCGCTCGGGCAGAAGCAAACAAGCGAGCAGGAACGTGGGCAGGACAGGGAGGCAAGGAGAGGATTCCCGCTCGGCGGATGAAGCCGGCGGGCGGGAATCAATACAAGGAACACGTGGGACCACCGGAATCTTACTCCGCGGCCCCGACGGTCGGCACGGGAGGCGGTCGGATGACCGCTTCTCGGCCAATGTCCACAGAAAACGAAAAACAAATGATGCAGACAAAACAAACAACAAGCCTAAGGAAAGAAAAAAATTAAGTAAAAAGGAAAATTAAGTAAAAAGACAGAAATCACTGTAAACTCCAATACACAAGTATAAAATAACAAGTTACATATAATAAAACACACAGCCACCCATATAAAACAGGAGGCAGTGGTACTCTGACCTGTACTGACTGCGGAGCAGCAAGTAAAGAGGAAATGGTTGGTTGGGAAGAGCCTTTTGTGGATTCCTTATGTTTTTGTCTTTGGTGTTTTCTCTCTATGTTAATGTGCTGCTGTGGAGTTCTAGTAAAGAGAGACTTAAGCAAATATGAAGCCTCCTGTCATGTTCTAAAACTGATTACTTTACACAGTTACTGCTCCAAGTTTCAAACGTTACTCCACTAATTCATTAGTGAACTCATGTATAACTTAAGTTTGAAGTGGAATTGTAAAATGTGTCTCTTGAAGGAGCACTTTAAACATCATCATATTGTTTGGTGCAATGTGTTAGTTTACGGTTACTTATTCTATAGGTGTTTTTGTTTTGTTTCATTTTTGCAGTCTTCGTTTGTTTTTTAGTTAACCCCTTAACCCCTTAAGGACCAAACTTCTGGAATAAAAGGGAATCATGACATGTCACACATGTCATGTGTCCTTAAGGGGTTAAGGACACATGACATGTGTGACATGTTATGATTCCCTTTTATTCCAGAAGTTTGGTCCTTAAGGGGTTAAATGCGTGTTAGAAAAGAGGGGTCAGAAAGTCAAATTTTTACTATTAGGCAGTTTTTCCTTTTTTCTCTAAATGTGCCGCTTTCTATGATTATACAAGGTCGGTGTGAGTTGTAGTTCAGTTACAACATTAAAACAAGCTGCCCAATATTTGCAGTGTGGTAGGGTGCATTATACTGCTGAACTTTGCTCTGGAATCAGGGAGCACCAATGCTATGAAGAGGTGTATGTAGTCGAGGTTCCCCAGCAGAACATGGCCCAAAGAAAAACACTGCCTCTGCTGGCTTGCTTTCTTCCCATAGTGCATCCTGCTGCCATTTCATAACCAGGTAATCTTTGCACACACATCTGACCTTCCACCTGATCTATAAAACAATGCAGTTCGTCAGATCAGGCAATCTTCTTCCTTTGCTTCATGATCCAGTTCTGAAGCTGACATCCCCATTGAAGGCGCCTTCGGCGGTGGACAGGGATCATCATCACTTTGCACTTTGACCGTAGCTCCCATATGCAGCAAACTGCGATGCTTTCAATCATGGCCAGCAAAATGTTTTTCAGCAATATGAGCTACAGTAGCTCTTCTGTGTGATCAGACCAATCTAGCTAGCCTGTGCTCCCCACGTGCATCAGTGAGCCTTTAATGCCCAAGTCCCTGTTGCCGGTTCAACGGTTATACTTCCTTGCACCATTTCTGGTAGGTACTAACCACTGCATACCGAGAATTCGCCACAAGACTTACCTTTTTGGAGATGCTCTGACACAGTCGTCTAATCATTACTATTTGGCTTTTGTCAATGCCACTCAGATATTTTTGCTTTCCTATTTTTCCTGCTTCCAACACATCAAACTTAAGAACTGACTGTTCACTTGCTGTCTAATTTACCGCACCCCTTGACAAATGCCATTGTAACAATATAACAATGGTCACTTCACCTGTCATTGGTTTTAACGCTCAGCGGTTCCCAAACTGTGTGCTTCGGCCCCTGGGGCTCCGCAATTTGCACACTGGGGTGCCGCAGAATATTTCCCCGGTGCTATGATTATAGCATTGGAGAAACATTACTGCTCAACAGGGACCCGGCCCAGTGACGCGGTCCTTTAAGACTGCTACCGGGCCCCTGTAATGTCGGCCGGGTGGGAGAAAGTGACAGCCTGTCACTTTATCCCAGCATCCTGCAGGGAGACAGCACGGGAGTGAGAGGAGGCAGTTGCAGCGTGAGGGGAGAGGAGCATAAAGAGCTCCAACCCCTCACTCCCACAGCAGCAGCAGAACTGGCACATAAGGTAAGCTGACAGGAGTAAGCCTGGAGATATAAAAAAAATCACTTGTGTGGGTATGTGTGTGAGTGTATGAGTATGTATGTGTATGTGTATGTGTGTGTGAGTATGAGTGTTTGTATGTGTATTAGTGTGAGTGTTTGTATGTGTATGAGTGTGTGTGTCAGGGTGCATGTGTGTCTATGTTGGTGTGTATCTATGTATGTGTCATTGTATATCTATATGTGTGTGTCGGTGTATTTATTTGCATCTGTGTTTTAATGTGCATGAATATCTTTGTAAATATGTATGTATGTGCATACATCCAAGCAAACACCAGCACAACATACAAGCACACTCCTGCAATCTAACACAAATATTACATACAAACACAAACCTGCATTCAAACACAAATACTTCACACAAATGTACATGCACTTTTAAAAGTGAACATTACATTCAGACACACCCCTGCAATGAAACGCAAACATCACATACAAACACACCCCTGTAATACAATAAATGTATATAAGCACACCTTCAAACATCAACACTGTACATTACACTATAGTGCCAGTAAATGCAGTAGCGCTGTACAGATAGACAACCTAGAAATTTTGACTTGGGGTGCCTTAGAAAAATACTGAAATATTAAGGGCGCCTTGAACCTAAAAAGTTTGGGAACCACTGCTGTGACTGATGAATGTATGTAATAATAGTAATATATGTTCAGAACATATTTTTTATAAAAAAAATAAAAATTAAAATAAATTGGCTAAATCAAGTAGTTTGTTGTGTTTTAAAGCTAGATTATGTGTCTATATTATTATCTATAAGGCTGAATATCAGTAGATATTACATTGTTATGTATTATATTATATTATAAACTGTTACTGTTTAGTGACTCTTACCTTGTAGACCTCCTACACTACTAGAAATGATGATTCTACCCTTCTTCCTTTTTTTCATCCCAGGCAGAAAGGCTTGGATAGTGCTAATGGTTCCAAAAAGGTTGACATCAAATATGTTCTTCATGGCATCATAGGTGTGACATTCCAAAGGCCCCATCAAACCAACACCAGCATTACATACTGTATATAAAAAAGTTAGGTTAGTAGCGGAGAGACCGGCCCGAGAGACCAAAACAGAGCTAACAGTAGGGGGTGCTGACAGAAAGGTTAAGACACAGACAAATGATTAATAGTAACCATTAAAAAAAATCTTGTTACCAAAGCTATTAAAACCAGAATCCAATGACACAATTTAAGTCACCACATTTGAACCCCCATCAGTACCAACCATCAACTTTCAATTACCCACATTGAACCTACTTAGCCAATAGAGGAAGCAAACTAGGGGGTACAATGAAACTCCAACTCGTTCATGCTAAAATTGTTCATGCTCAGTTACTAAAGAACTGAAGGAAAACTACTTATTATATATACGATTATATGCCAATGTTTTGCAATTATATGTTACACAACGTTTCTACATTGTAATTCTAGTTCTTGCACATTTTTTTCTTTGTCATATTGCATGTATATCTAAAGCCTTTTGTTGTAATACTCTTAAAAATAAAGTACAAGACTGTATTCCTAACACTATAGTACCCCTGTCCCTAGTTCTATACACCCATGTGCCATAAAACTTAAAAATAATATATATAATTTGTATTTATATTTATGTTTCTGTCTCCTTTGTTCCTCTCCCAACGTACATTTCCCTAATGGAAAAAGGCTAAAATATAATTAGTGTAACTCCCACTAATCTTGGGCTGGGATATTGGTAGCCCATTCTGCCCTGCGATTTGGGAATCACTGCACTTTGTCAGTAACCAATGATTATGACAAATATATATGATCGATCTATCTATCTATCTATCTACATTGTTTTTTTTCAACAGGCATATCATATTAAAACCCGGTTTTAAATCTGTAATGTATTGTACTAGGGCAAGATTACAAATACACAGACAACTTTAAGGCAAAAAATCCAACTCACTTAGAATATCTACTCGCTGTTCCTTTATCTTCTCAACAGTGGCCATCACAGATTGCTGGTCTGTTACATCCATCTGTAGGATCTCAAATGTGTCAATGTGGCAGTCCCGTACACACTCCAGAAGACGTTCTTTCTTAGACAGATCACGCATGGTAGCATAGACTGGAGGCCAAAGATCAAAAAATGAAGAGGCACTATTTAAAAAATCAAAAAGCACTGACGGTATATGTGAATAGAAGTTTGTGAATACACTGCTTTCTTGACATATTGAACTTACAATAAAACATTAGTTTCCCTGGAACAATGAAAACTGTTTTAGCAAGAATAATTATTTCAAATATTATCATAATTTTTCTTTGTCATCATTACAATTAATTATGTGAGAGCCTTACTGATTTGATTTAATTTCTGTATATGTCCTTATATTTAATTTTATTTGGAAGAAATATGATTATTTATTAAAGGCTGAGTATGCAGTAGCAAATGTAACAAAAATTATTTGAAGCAATTGAGTTAATACAGATAATTTGGGTAATTTACTAAATATGCTAATATTCATTTTGAGCAATCTGAACTCTGAAATTGAAGTGTATTGACTCTAGATGGGTCTCTCTAAATTGATCAGAATTCAGAAATTGATACATGGGAGCCATTAATTGAAAATCATCTAAATGTGTTAAAGGAACACTACAGTGAAATACAAAGTTGTATTTCTAAACTATAGTGTCCCTCTGCTCCCCCCCCCCTCCCTCTCACACCTCATGGCAATTAAAGGGTTAAAAATACCCTTTTCCACCAGGAGGAAACTAATGTGCATTCATGCAGCGTGGGCATTAGGCCTTCCCCATAAGAAAACATTAAATCAATTCTTTGAAGACGCTGGAAGCCCTCATGCACTTCCCTTTTACATTAGTACCACTTTCCAGAGCACAACACATTGATAAATCTCCCATATTATTTCTGTTTCCTCTCCTGTCTCTATGCGCTCTCTGTTCTGACTGACAAAGGCAAAGTTATTATTATAATTTTTATAATGACAGAAAATGGCAGAGTTTATAATTATAACAGAGAGGCAAAATGGAGGAGTTCAGTTCCAGTGCAGAGGTAAGCGCAACGTGCATTTCTACATTTAACTTTATTTCTCAGACCTCAACAACATATACAGAGCTATTGACTAAAGTGAGAATTCAAAGTAAATTCTGACTCTAAGGTAAAAATAGCCGATCTGGAAAGATTCTCAAAAGTCAGCAATGCTTTCAGTTCCGCTACTCTAGCCTTAAATTTGAAATTCCCTTTGAATTGTCACTTTCATGAAAAAACCCTGGTATTTGTAAAATAGAGGGGAAATTAGTTGGATAGATAACTGCATCTGTATCTGTTCTAAATGTATACAGCTATCTATTGCTCATAGATTAAGCAAGTCAGTAATATTCACTGGACACCCCATCATTTTCTACAGCTAGACCATAAATAAAGCTACAGCTGTCGACAAACTGCAACACCTATGATGCTTTTCCAGATTTAAGGCTAGCATAGCATGAAGGGAGCTGTAGTAAAACAAACTTAGATAAAAAAAATTTGGGGTCACCCCTGAACTAGAACAAAGTTTTTCAACCAGGAACCATAAGTAACAGAGTATTTCAGCCAAGTAGCTCACCAATGCCAACTTGTTAACTAACAAATACCCATAATATCTCTTACAGCAATTGCTTGATAGAAGATACCATTTACATTTAAAAGTGAACAGGTAGTGATGTACTCACAAGGCCCATTATATGCTATACCTACAATATTAACAAACTACAAATCAGGAAGAGGGGGCCAGGTCACTTTTTTAAATATTATGTTATGTCCAATTACATCACACCAAAGATCAAATGAGCTACTACAAATATTTAGAAAAAAATTCCTGGATGGTTTTAATTTTGTAAACTATGTACATAGTGGAATAGACGCACTTTGGGATTCAGGCTGCTGTAGACTACCCTTTACATTGAAGGAGTTGGCAACTTTCGGCACTTCAGATGTTGTGGACTACATCTACCAGGATGCTTTGCCACCATTACAGTTGTAATGGTATTATGGGCGATGTGTTCACAACATCTGGAGTGCCAAATATTGCCTACCGTGCCTTAGATGAAGCTCAGCAAAGCTGTAATATGTAGAGTCATAGTATTAAATTTTTTTTATAAACTCCCCATAATTGACTGGGTCCTAATGCAATCTATTTAAATAGTTATAAATTCTGTCCTTGCCGGGTATTTTAATGCACCTTCACAATGAAGAAATGTGATGGAGTTAATACAGGACAGGTGACGAACAAACAGTAGAGGTTCGACACAATGGACCATTGGTGTCTGATCTGGGTCCATTCACTAAACAAAACCGCAAGTAGTGATAAGATGATGACTGGCTTGCCAAATTTATGCTGAACAACATTTAATAGGAAACTATATTAAATATTATAAGCATATCTAAAAATACTGAAATTTGTCAGGCTTACTCAATGTGACTTTTTTGTATTAATTTTCTGCTCAACACATTGAAGCTATAATACTGGCATACTCTACTAGTGAAAGAATAAGAAAGACTGTTAAACTCATAAACATCTTAGAATATAATGCATAAAAATAGGATTACCTTTAAATCTTGAGCAGGTGTCAGAGGCAAGAAGTACTGCCAAGCCTAGCCCAATTCCGGAGGAACATCCTGTTATGAGAACCACTCTCTTCTCCATCTGAAACGCATGTGAATACACACAAGCTCAAAATTAAATCTTGGAACTGTGAGAACCCTTACTGTTTGTTGCAGCCAACCCATTCTAGTATCTCATATTTTGTCTTGGAGTAATTTCTCAAGGGTACCAGATGGTTTTCTCAAGGGTACACTTTCTGATTCTCCAACTAGATGAACATTTTCTAGTCTGACGTAAAGCACTTAAAAAACATGGTTTAAAAATTGCCAAATTTGCTAAAAAAATCTTTCATATACAACAAAAGCTGTCTCCAGAACCAAAACAATACAACAGAACAAAAACAAATACTAAATCTATTAGCCTTTAGGCAACAAATTACCTATTTTTCATGGGACACTCCTATGTCCCCCCATTTTTTTTTATCACTATTTAGTTGATACACTCCCAATTGCTATTTTTTTCATTATGGGTATGATTTGCCAATTTTCACATATTTCTATTATAAACAAAAATGTCTGTTCCTGAACATATTCTTTTGCTAGCAAAAGTCACTTCAATTAGGGCAGTTGTCTCAAAATATCAATATTTATTGTAACAGAAAATATGTTCATACAACAATGTGCTGTGATCTTCACAACTGGAAGACTCGCTTACACAAAATCTCATCATTAACTTGTTGGGACGAGGTATTTGTCATTTACAGTTTGTGTTTATGACAAGACAGTTTCATGGCTATTTTTGTTACCTGTAACAACTTGGTCGAGTTGTGTTCTGTCCTGGAACTCAGGTGCAGTAACAGCTCTCCCTTACAAGCACGATCCACAGAGATCCTGAGGCAGGGCCGTCTTTAATAACGAATGGACCCTGGGCAAGTGTTTGCTTGGGCCCCCTGGGCCCTGCCGCTCTCGCCCCTCACTCCCTGGTATGCAATCACGGCATCCATCCCAACGCAGTGGCGGTACTAAAGTAGAATGAATTTTATTGGGACCCCCAATTGCAAGGTTGGACTAAAGGTAGAACCCCATCTGTCGTGCAACTCCAACAATGCTTTGACAGCTGGGACTCTACCAATTTCCCATGCTTGCAGGGTTGTATTTAGCACTGAGCCATGTTTGTATGTTTGAATGTAAGCATGTGTTTGTATGGAGTATGTTTGTGTGAATGTGTTTGTATGTGGTACTGGAGTTTGAATGCAAGTGTGCATTTATGTGTAGTGTTTGTTTTTGAATGTAGGAGTGTGCTTGTATGTAGTGTTGACATTTCAATGCAGGAGTGTGTTTTATATGTAGTGATGAAGTTTGAATGGAGGGGTGTATTTGTATTTAAAGTTGCGGCTCAGATGCACAGGTACACACTCTGACGCACAAGCAGATACACAGATACATACACTGACTACATACAGATAAACAGGCACATACACTGACAGACACACTGACACAGGTACATATATTGACACACACACAGACACATACACTGGTAGACGTACTGACAGACATACTGACACAGGCACATATACAGACATACTGACACACAGACACATATACCGACATACTGACACACACACACAGACACATACACTGATCAACATACTGACACACATACACTGACAGAAATACTGACACCCACACACTGACAGATATACTGACACCCACATACACTGAGAAATACTGACACACACACACAGGCACATACACTGACACACACAGACTGATATACTGACACACACACACAGACATACTGGCACACAGACAGATATACTGACACATGCATACACATGCACTAACAGACATACTGACGCACTGACAGACATACTGACACACACAGATATACACACACACATATATACTGACACACAGACAGACAGACATACTGACACACACACACAGACATACTGACACACACACAGACAGGCATACTGACATGCACAGACAGACTGACACACACACAAAGACATACTGAAACACACACACACAGATATACTGACACACAGACAGACATACATACTGACAAAAACACACACAGACATACTGACACACAGACAGACATACATACTGACAAAAACACACACAGACATACTGACACACAGACACTAACACACAAACACACACACTAACACACATACACTAACACACACTAACACACATACACTAACACACTAACACACATACACTAACACACACACACTAACACAAACTAACACACATACACTAACACACACTAACACACATACACTAACACACTAACACACATACACTAACACAAACTAACACACATACACTAACACACACTAACACACAAACACACACTAACACACATTTTTTTTAAAATGTAATCCCCCCAGCCTCCTTACCTTTTGGAGTGCTGGGGGGATTCCCTGGGGTCCAGTGGCCCTGCTGACCCCGGCGGGCGGGCGGGTGGCCGGTCGGGCAGGAAGGCGGGCGCGCGAGGGAGCACTCACTGCTTCCTCTTCAGCTCCCTCGCGCGCCGCGTAGGGATGCCGGCGCCGGAAGATGGCGTCATCTTCCGGCTCCGGCATCAGTGCGGTGCGCGAGGGAGCTGAAGAGGAAGCAGTGAGTGCTCCCTCGCGCGCCCGCCTTCCTGCCCGACCGGCCACCCGCCCGCCCGCCGGGGTCAGCAGGGCCAGCCTCGGGGGGCCCTGGGGTGGCCGCCTCCTGGGCCCCCCCAGGGGAAGAGGCTGGCCCTGTGGCTACATACCAGGGTCGCAGCCGCGACCCTGGTATGTACGTCACTGCCCCAAGTGCATGGGCCACCCGGTGGGACGGGAAAAAAATTAATTGATGAGGGCAGCGGGGCCCACGGGGCAGGTGCCTCGGGCCCCCCAAGAGAAACTGGGCCCGGGGCAGCTGCCCCGTTTGCCCCGCGTTAAAGACGGCCCTGTCCTGAGGGTGAGAACAGGATTCTCTCGGTTCAGTGATGGCAAGGGGGCTTTAATATTCCCAGGCAAGGTATCCAAAGAAGGGTCAGGCAGAAATTGGAGTCAGATGGTCCAGAGGTCAGGGCAGGGGGCAATGAGCAAAGTTGGAGGGCAAGCAAAGTATTGAAACCGTCAAGAACAGGAAACACCTGGAAACAGTTGCTAGAAGTTCTGAGCAGGCAACAATAAAGCACTAAATGACAGGTGTGCTCTGCTTATAAAGGGCTTGCTAAATCACATAACCTGGTCTTACCTGCAAGCGGGATTACCAGAGGTCAAATATAAATGACTCTGGGACTCAAACAAGCCTCCCCACATTGACATACCTTTTCCTTGGTGGTCCAGTGGGATCTCTACCCTGTCTGGAGCTCTGCCAGGTGTGAGCTGCAGACCATGTGATTGATATCTTGCGAGCTCCGGTCAGAGCGTTGCCGTGGTAGCCTGCGGCAACACTCTGTGAGCTTGTGAGACCTCCATCACATGGTCTAAAGCTGCAGACCATAGGATCTCCCCGGACCAACTGAGCGGAGGACTCTGCACCCGGCAGCATACTGGTGTCGGGCCCTAGGTCATAGACCGAGGACCCGATTGATTAGTCTGCCCTAATGATTGGAGAGCAACCTCTGCTGAATAGATATATGCAGCAGGCGAGGCCTGGGCCCCTAACGATAGGAGCGGCAGAATCCCACTCCTGTTAAAGTGCCACCTGGGGCAGTGCGATCCCAGTCCTTCCTATGGACGGGGCTGGCCTTGGTACCAGCAGTTTTGTGACATTACCACAGGTTTACTCACACCCACCAGGGAGGACAGGGTTTCCACAACCGACAGAATCATGTTATCTCTCTCACATAGCAGCACAATTTACAGGTATATAAAAAACCAACTTGCAAAACCTGCAGATCTATTGCCTGAAGCCTTTGCATATCCTCCCCTTCTTCCCCAGCGTAAACCTTTTGTGGCTGTCCAATCACAGACTTTTCCAATGCAGCTTAATGAGAAGTCTTTGCAAGGCAGGTACTCTGAGCAATTGCTGTCTTTTGATTTAAGCTCAACTGAATTCATCAAACCAGGAAGTAACAGGACCATTTGGAAGAGGAGGGCTGCCTCTTTGGCAATATGTTTTAGATATACCACTTGTGAAAAAAATGCATAATTAAAAGCATATATGTTTTCATTGTGAGTACTCTATCAAATAATGCTTTTTTAATGTCATTTAATTTTTTGGAGATGGGCAGTGGAGGGACCCTAGAAAGAAACAAATGCCCAGTTTCCACTGAGTGGTATGGTTCAGGTCGGTATGGTCTGGTGCTCTATTTTGAGTGTTTCCATTATGAAAATGGCCCATACAACCAAACCAAACCACACCATTCCTGGGCCCCCTTCAGATATAGATCCATAGGAAATGGTACGGTACGGTTAGGGCAGAGCTACTGGCTTCACACTATACAATCTGTTGATTGGCGGACAGTAAAACGTCAATACTCACGACAAATGACACGCTAGGTATTTGGTCTAAACCCCGCATGCCCCCTGGCAGTCCGACTTGCAGTCTAAACGCTCACCTCAATAGGCTGGACTATTCTAACCATTCCGAATCGTACCAACCCGCACCACTCAGTGGAAACGAGGCGTTAGTATGCAATCAGCCGAAACAAAGAGAGATCTTATATATAAATCTGTTAACAACCTCATCTTAATATTAACTGCCTGTCTAGCAACTTGAAAGTCCCTAATTCACCCTGAAATCAGCAAACTATCTGAAACAACCTTTAAAGGGTTTATACAATTTACTTTCCCCTTATTTATTCAAAATACTCGATTAACAACAAAAAACAAAAAAAAAAATGACTAGTGCCGGATTTCCCCTGTGCGTGCTTTGCTAACTATATGTTAGTTTATTGGACAGATAGTGTGTGTGATTACAGCTGGCATTCAAACAGGAACAGCAAAAATCCAAATCTACTTTTTTATCAGCTTTATGCTTGGGAAAGGCAAATTTGCATATCTGAGCATTAGCTGGGCTAGCCTTTTTTCCAATTCCTGGGTCTTTTTAATAAATAAGCATAACGTCAAATATACCCTTTATAGGTTTCTTCAGATAGTTTGTTGATTTTAGAGGGAAGGGGGGACTCTGTCTGAGTTGTAGGACAGGCACCCCTGTGGGGGATAGGGGCTGTAAAGGGTATTGATAGGGTAGGAGCTGTGATGGGGCAGTAGTGAGGGAGAATATATACTTAAAAGCATAAGTAATAAAAAAACGATATATATTCCCCCTGGGCTTTATCTGTGGCCATGGAGGGAGGCAAGCTTATCCCTGGTTGTCTGGTAGGAGAATAAGCTTCAGCTTCTTCCAGCTGGTGCAGGGAAGTGTGACAGAGTGTTGCAGTGATAATGTGCGGCAACACTCTGATATGTTAGGAGGAGAGAGGCCAAGTTCTCCCTCCTTCCCCTTAGAAACCATGTGGCTGAAAATTCTCTTACCGGTCATGGGATTGGGGCGGTGTGGGGACATGCAGCCTGTAACACTGATCAGGAGAGCTCTGCGCTGCACAACCTGCAGAAAAAGCCGAACGGAGCTGCCCTGATCAGTGTTACAGGCAACGTGCACACTCCATATGGCTGGTACATCTCCTGGCAGAGACTATGCCAATTTCTTTCAGCCACATTCTAGAGACAGACACACTAAGAGGCAGCCTAATGGGTCTATAAAAAGGTCCTTCAGCTGTCCCTCAGGATGTTCTCTTTAGTGTGGCCAAGCAAGGGGGGGAGACGGTCTTTGCCTGAGGAGCCCACAGAAGGTTGTGAGGGCCCTTTACTGTGGGCAGGTTGGCTGGGGAGCCTGTTGAACTTAGCTGAACCATCACTTTACAGTCCATGACCGATTTGCCCAAGTTCTCAGTCCGCCCCTGGTGCCTAAACTGTCCCTTTAAAGTCTAGGTTGCTAAAAAGATTTATATATCAGGTCTCTCTTTCTTACTTATTCCTCTTTTGGCTTTTTGCATACTGAAGTAGCAGGGTATTTCAATAGAAATTGATACATATGTAAATGGGTGGAATGTCCCTTTTTATAATTGTAAACTTTCGCATATCATGCAGATTTTCAGGTTCTACTGGCATGACATGGCGGCCCCGTGGAGTAAGAGGTCTCAGGTTGCTGGTCATGCTTATTTCCTTGCTGTGAAGGTATAGTGTAGGTCCTTCTTTTCAAACACTCCAATTCTCACTCTGATTGGACGACAAAGCTATGGGAGCAGCTGAGGACACCTATGGGTCAACCCAATGGGTAGGGGCTTAGTCGGACAGAGGTAAAATTAAGTGTACCTTGCTAAACCCTTAAGGGAATGGTTTACCAGAACATGGCACCGCTTTAGGTTGTATAAGAGCACTTAATTGGTACAATATGCTATGTAATTGGTATGCGGACCTTGGCGTCCTTGTTTACCTTCACGTCTTATGCTTACTCAGCCCATCACAGTCTGATCTCAAATGTAATTTATGAAAAAGGGTTTTAATGTTGATGCTTGCATATCCTGCAATTGTGTTCGCTTTATGAACAGAGACCAATAAAAATCTTATTTAAATGTTTTTACTTTGTTTACACACCCTTGGTGTCAATCAGACAACTGGTCCTTTTAATTCTTTGTTTGTTAGCTCAGTGGAACTAAACTCAAAAAGCAGCAATTACCCAAAGCACCTGCCTTGCAGAGACATCTCATTGAGCTGAATTGGGAAGTCTATAACTGGACATCCACAAGAGGTCTGGGTGGGTTTAGAAGGGGAGGGGGTGCAGATATAGCCCTTAAATGTATGCATGTTTTTATTGGCAAAAAACAGCGATTTTAATTTTTATGTTGGTGGTGGAATGTCCCTTCATCGATTTTATAATTGTAAAAGTGATGCTAAAATGTATTGGAATGGTTGCAATGTAATTGCCTAAACATTGTTAAACATATCAGTATCAGGTTAGAGATTGTATTTTCCCTACTTATCTGGACGAATGATGGCCTGTGACATGTTGTGTGTCATAGTTTGTGTTTTATCACTGTTAGCTTTCTCTTTTCATTCTTTTATTCTTTTTGTTCACTCATCTGTCTGTCCTATGTAGATTAATGAATATGTGTTTTATTTTGTACCAACAACTCTAAGCATGTTAACATTTTCATATTTCGTATGCGAAACAGGAATAGTATTCGGTAACCGGGTCCACTCTTCACCACCAGGTTTGTCACTTTTCTTGTCGGGCAGTAAAATGAATGTAAACAAATCCAAACATATTTGATTGATGAGACTAAAACATTTGGAACTTTTAACATTTTCCCTTACATGTTACTGGAATTCTTATCATTTGTAAGCAAAGGGCATCCACTGAATGTTTTCATGTTTTGTCTGGAAACAGTCCAGGGTATCTTTTTTTTTTTACTAAAGACTGGAACATCCCAAGGCAACAAACAGATCCGACCTTGAGTCAAATCCTGTATATCCGATGTTAGACTACTAGTCCATCAATTGTGGATATTTTTCTTGCTTAACCCCTTACGGACCAAACTTCTGGAATAAAAGGGAATCATGACATGTCACACATGTCATGTGTCCTTAAGGGGTTAAATCTACACTACAAACCTACTGATTTACAGCTGTAGCCTAATTATTTTGGGGTCAGGCACATGGTTGAAAATAAAAGCACTTCAACCTGGATAATATTATTTCAAAGCCTCTTAAGGCTTTGAACAAAGTTGACATTTGAGCTTCAAAACAAGACTGTATCATTATCGAACTCAAGTGCTTTATTGTATTGGTTTTATGTTTGCAGCAAAATGAAAGTGGACATGTGGAGAGAGCTTTTATCAACATATTTAGCAAAATATAGATTGTGACAAACAAAAATAAAAATGCTGCAGGTTACCAGCATGTAGCATTTATGACCATCACATCACGAATGCACCCTCATTGCCCACATTTAGACCTCAAATCCAATTTTTAATACGATCTTTTAAGATCCATTATCTTTGTTGTCCAGAGCCCTCCTCCACAACCTACCTTCCCATTGTCACAAATCTCATTTATTTTTCCTGTATCAACTTACCTCTTCTCCATGTTTAACTACTTACTCTCATCTAACATCTATTCACAGTTTTATAATTGCAGTTTCTACACTTTTTCTATATAATATTTTATCCTTCCATCCTTAGTGTCAAACATTTTCTTTCTTCTGAGCATATTGATTAAATTTATCCGTGTATGCTTGCTTTTGTGGTGTGAATCCAATCACTATTTGTTGCAGGTACAGTAAAATTGTACACTAGACCAAGTATTACAAACAAAGGTTAACCCTTTATGAGTTTATCTATTTATTAAAGGGACATTATAGTCATCAAGACCACTTCAGCTCAATGAAGTGGTCTGGGTGCCAGGTCCCTCAGGTTTTAAACCTTCAGATGTAAACATAACAGTTTCAGAGAAACTGCTATGTTTACATTTGGGGTTAATCCAGCCTCTAGTGGCTGTCTTCCGGACAGCCACCAGAGGCGCATCTGAGACGCAGGAGGCGAATTTCGCCTCCATTGGAAAGCATTGAGAAATGCTCTCCTATGGACACTTTGAATGGGCGCGCGGCCATTGCTGTGCATGCGCATTCAGCTCCACTGACGTCGGACGGGGAGCTGACTTCGGATGGTGAGGAGAGGTCACCAGCGCTGAGGGAGCCCGGCGCTGGAATAAGGTAAGCTGCTGGAGGGGTTTTAACCCCTTCAGCGTCACAGGAGGGGGACCCTGAGTGTAGGGGCTCCCTCAGGGCACTATAGTGTCAGGAAAACCGCTTTGTTTTCCTGACACTATAGTGATCCTTTAATGTTGCAACTTATTCAAACTAAAAGCAAAAATGAGTATGAAGGAGTGATCTCCGAGCATTGTACAAAGACATAAACCTATTAAATATGCAGAAATATTGATACTATTGGTAACTGACCTGTGTTAAACAATTGGAGAAAGAATTGTGAGGAGGGGGGAGTAAGAAAGAGTGATATTGCAGGATATTTGTGAAACAATGAGAAACGTATCCGTCTGTGTGAGCAAGCAGTCAAAACGGTGATGAGGTAGTACACTACTCCTGTAAAGCTGTGTAGAATGGGGAAAATTACTACAGATGTGTGGTGGTAACAGTGCAAGTCTAAAGGTACTTATACACATATGTGGATATGAACCCTTTTGGGATAGTGTACGGGCTCTTTTGTCAAGGGTTTTTAGAAGGCCGTTCGACTTAGACCCATGGGTATTTCTCATGTCCAAACCACTGGAGGGGTTGCGGACATGCTCCCAGAAACTGTAATAGATTAACCCTAGTGGCATATAGAACCTTGGCAGCAGGGTGGTTGAAGGACGAAAACCCCTATATGATGGAAGATAAGGCAAAAATAAAAACAAATTATCTCATGCTGCATAATACTACACAGACATTTGAGAATGTGTGAGTCCCATGGGAGGAGCTGGATGGATAAAAGGAGAGCGAAGTTTAAATGGAGTGGGCACTGGTCTCGAGATGGGATACTTATTTTTTCCCCCCTTTTTTTTTTTCTCATTTAATTATTATTTTCAAAGTTTAAGCTTATTTGCTACATATACAGAAAACATTTACAGAGAACCTTGCAGATTTTGCAGTGTGTGTCTTTCTCCCTCCCCCAAAAGTCGCCCAGTTTATCTCTTTCTCCCCCTCTCAGCCCCCTAGTGTGTGTCTCTTTCTCTCCCAACAACCACTCTGTGTTTATTTTTCTTTCCACACCCTCTGTGTCTCACTTTCCCCTCACACACTATGTGTATATCTTCCTCCCCTCCTCTCATTTTGTGTTTGTCTTTTCTACTTATTCCCTCTGGGGTTTGTTCCACTCTCCCCCCTACCTTTGTGGTCTCTTCTCCCTTCCCACATTCTTCTTTTCTTGTTAAGTGACTTTGCGGTCCAAGGTAGAGGATCTTCTGTCTCCTGTCGGACTCTATGTCACAGTCTGCATGGACACCCTACATGTAGTGACTAGCAGGGTGGAGAGCACTTGATGTGTGCTCCCCTCCTCCTGGCCACCAGGAGAGGGTGTACCACAGACTGGTGCGGCATAGGTAGCCTCTTGTGCCACCTTATGGTTGCGCCAGGCCTTGCAGGGTACAGACCATGTCTCTCACGAACGCCGGTGGTCAGAATGTTGCCGCGGTTTACTATAGCAACTCTACGATAATATTGTAGCTCAAGAGAAGACGGAGATTGCCCTGCATGTTTCCTGGAGGTTTCCTGGCTCACTTACACCATACAAAAAAGTCCTGCGCTCAAACTCCCATCACTCCTGGGCAGCAGCAACGACCACAGTACACATACATACGTACACAGCCCCAATACATACAGTAAAAACCAAAGAAAAAGGTTACCGGCGCTCTTCCAAAATCCATATGCATATTTAAACAAATGAAGGTTATTTGGTTTCTCCAATGGCCATGAGAGAGTTTAACCCAGCTGCCACGTCAAGGCAAACCTCTCAGGTGTGACTAAAACTAACCTTTCACCTTGCTTCCTTGAGCTTCGGGCAAAGATTTCTATAATGAGACAGAAAGGGGTAAAAAAAAATAAAAATTTTTTTTTATATATACACCCCCTTACCAAGCTAAACTCCGCTCCGGCCCTTGAATGGTCAGAGCTCCCTATTAGGGCTTTTGCTCCTCTTTATGGGTTAGCAGGGGAGATACTTTGATTTCCCCTGTCAGCCTCAGCCATGGGCAGGACTGGCCCACCGGGATACCGGGAAATTTCCTGGTGGGCCGTCGGCAACTTGGGCCGGGGAGGGAGCTGTTCTGACGGCCGCAGGGGGAGCTGGCTGTTCTGTCTCTGCTCCCCCACCCCAGCGCGCCGCTTAATGAGACGGGGCCGGAATATGACGTCATATTCCGGCCCCGGTCTCAGTAAGCAGTGCGCTGGGGTGGGGGAGCAGAGACAGAACAGCCAGCTCCCCATGCGGCCGCCAGCACACAGGTAAAAATTATGTGTGTCAGTGTGAGTGTATGTGTGTGTCTGTCTGTCATGGTGTGTCTGTCTGTGTCATGGTGTGTCATTGTATGTGTGTGTGTCTGTCTGTCATGGTGTGTGTGTGTGTCTGTGTCATGCAATGTGTGTCTGTGTCATTGTGTGTGTCTGTCATGTAATGTGTGTCTGTCTGTGTCACGGTCTCTCTGTGTCATGGTGTGTGTGTCTGTCTGTGTCATGTAATGTGTGTTTGTGTCACGGTCTGTCTGTATTATGGTGTGTGTGTGTTTCATGGTGTGTGTGGCTGTCTGTGTCATGCAATGTGTGTGTGTCATTGTGTGTGTCTGCCTGTCATGCAATGTGTGTCTGTGTCATTGTGTGTGTCTGTCATGTAATATGTGTCTGTCTGTGTCATGGTGTGTCTGTGTCACGGTGTGTGTGTGTCTGTGTCACGGTCTCTCTGTGTCATGGTGTGTCTCTGTCATGGTATGTGTGTGTGTGTGTATTTGTTTTTACTCAGCTTCCTCCCACCCCCACCCACCACACGTCGCGCTGGTCTCCCCTCGACTGGCCCTGCCTCTACGGCTGAGATCATCAAACTTGATGATCTCAGCCAATCCGCACTGACACAGAAAGCACCTCTAGTGACCGTCTGAGTGTCTGGCACTAGGAAGCAATGTAAACACTGCCTTTTCTCTAAAAAGTCAGTGTTTACATTGAAAAGCGTGCAGGGGCAGACTATAGCCACCAGAGCCACTACATTAAGCTGTGTGTGTGTGTGTGCGCGCCTGCTAGTGAGTGGGCTTGCTTGTGTGTGTGTGTGTGTGTGCCTGCTACTGAGTGAGCTTGTGTTTTTATGTCAATGATCTTATGTATATCAGTGAGATTGTTTGTCTATGAGGCTGTGTATCAATCAACTTGTGTCAGTGAGATTGTCTGTGTTTGCATGTGAGTATGCTTACTGTATAATTAAAGATTTTACTCTAAAAAGGACCAATATTTTATATTGGAAAAAGCAATATATATATCTATCTATCTCAATCATCTCGGGGGCAAAACATAGCCTTACATATTACATGCGACAATATATGGCGCAATGACTTATGGGGCTGGCATAGATTTTTTTTCCAGGGCTGCTTTGGAATCCCCAGTCCGGCCCTGGCCATCGCCCACCGGGCATTTGCCTGGTTTGCCCAATGACCAGTCTGGGCTTGACTGCCATTTACCAAGAATCTACTACTGCCATAATATTTCTCATCTCAGTTACTATATACATATCATCAGTGAAAGAGAATTAAAAAAAATAAAACACAGAAAGGAATTTTATCTCGGCAGGCTTAACATACACTATCGTTTATATATTCTCCTAACATGAAAGTCAACTCTTCTAATTGGGAGGAAGGTAACTTCTCTTATTGGGTGTAGGACAACGCCTCACACACCTGCCGGCTCAACCTAAGCTACAATTAGTTTTGTTACAAAATAATTATACTGCTGATCATACACTTTTATAATATAATTTTTACTCCAAAAAGGGAGCAAACCGAAAAAGGTAGAGATCTTGAACTTAATCCAAGCAAGGGACTAAATGGTAAGGGAACCTCATCTGGAGGATAACCCACAAGAGTAAGTATAACTAAAAAATAAACACAATAATGTCTAGTGAGCTCTAAGGCCTATAAGACACAAAAAAAAATATTGAAGAGCACAATTTTATTGCAAAACAGAAAAAGAAAACGTCATATATAAAGAGACAAAGACGGGGGCGGGGCCTGACAGCCAAGATGGCCGGTCGTGCTTTCTGAGCGTGCAGAATTGGCGTTTTTGTGCCCTCTATTACAGAACTACTGGTGCTAGCAGCAAACAGAGTCCAGAGAGCAAAACAGAATCACATGGGGCACACAATGATACCCGACCCGCATTGAAACCACATAAACATAAATGGACTGGCCATGAGGCCTACTGCGGAGTGGGACCTGCAGTTTGGGGGAGGCGGCCGATCCCCCGACACAGGACACGCTCGCAAGCAAACAATCGACAGGGCCCTGCAACCCCCCCCCCCACTGGACCGGTGGGGGTTATCCCGGTCCTCGCCAGGGGCGACTAACCCCACACTACAGCCAAACACGCAACGGCTCCGGAATGCCCCGGAGACTGAGGCGAAGATGGCGCCCAAGCAACACGGAGGGAGCACAAAGGAGCCAAAAACAAGCCTCACTAACCCAGCTGACTACACAGCATGGCTAAACAAAATTTTCGCAGCATTCTGGCGCAGGCTGGCACAGCACCTACGCACTCAAGCCGAGATCAATCGGGAAACTCACCCCTCACTGCGACCACGAGAAGGGCACAAAATGGCCGACGCACAGCGGGCACAGCATGCAAACACTCCCGTCCGCCCCAAAAAGCCCGACAGCGATCCCACTTAACAGCTCGGAGCAACAAATCTCCTTCTGGGCAAGGGAGCATACCGGACCAAAATCCGAACCACCGTCCACACACCCAAAGGAGCATCAGGAGAGTGAGGCTCCGGAGGGCCCACGGTCCCCCCATGTGTGGGAGAGGGACCCGAGGACACAGGGAAGTGCTCTCCACTACAACCCGGGCTGGAGGATCCGAGCATGCCCAGCCCCACCATAACAGCCGGTCGGGACGGGACCGACCAAGGAGCACCCACATTACACCCACAGCACCCCGGAGATCACTTACTCAAGGGACTGTAACACCCTGCATGAAGCAGACCATAGCGGCTACCAGCCAGACACCTTCATCAACTGCAACACCCATGCACAAATGGGGTATCGGCTGAACAGGCCACACTGGGGATGCACCAGCCCTTCACTGCCGGGCGTGGGCAGGCCGGAAGACTGACACGCGAGCTATACATACTTGCATGCTGGGACTTTCTCCTGCAGACACCGTCGACCAGGTCTTACCTAGTGGGCACCCCTCGGATATATTTGATATACCTGAACTAATGTTACCTTGTGCTATTTCATTTTTTAAGTTTGCATATATTACTGACGCAGGGTGACCCTACCGCAACCCAACTCTGCAGATGGACGTTGCCGGCCAGCACCCAGAATGTTCCTGTACCTATAGTATGTTGTGAGCCTATGTTTTCCATGTCTACTAGCCTAACCACAGCATAAAGTGTCTACGCATAGTTGTGTAAACTTATGGTTATCACTGTTCAAGCCTGTTTCTAGCTTAACTTAATTGACGACAATGCTTAAAAGACAAATCTACTAATGTTGATACTTGCATGACATATACCACTAGATTGCCTCACTACGTTTTAAAAATGTGCTCTCACTTCAATGCCACATATGTATAAATCTATGTTATTGATGTGATTATGTTTGCTGTTGTGGCAATATCATACTGTCAAACCATGCTCAACAAAAATAAAAAATAAAAAAAATAAAAATAAAGAGACAAAGAAAAAAAGAAAAAGAAAAGGAAACCATTAAAAAGTCAAATTGGCTAAAAGGCAAGCAGGGATGGGGGAGGGAGGGGAAGAAAATCTAATTTGAATTTCAATACTGCTACCCATATACAAACAATATATTCCCAGGGAGAAAAAAACTATAATGGGAAATAATTCAAATAAACAAATCCCAGCAGCATGCTTATTCTTGAATTAAGTAGCAGAATGTAACAATAGTATGAGAGGAATTATCAAGGGATATATAGCAACGTTGTTGCAATGATTGAGTTATATTCCAAGGCATTCTTTTTGACCAGAGTCAAAGTTTGAGAATAGAAATATCGTTAAAGGATCACTATAGGGTCAGGAACAAAAACATGTATTCCTGACTCTCTAGTGCAGGGGTAGGCAACCTACGGCACTCGAGGTGCCTTTGCACAGCACTCAAGGCTGCTAGAGCCAAACAGACTCTGGCCTATCAGGAGTCCCAGTAAAACTTCAGATATCCTCTAATACGAAGAGGTGGTGAAGGACAATCCTCAATGTATGCATTGCAGCACGTAGAGGAAGTGCTCTCAGAGCACTTAATTCCAGCACTTGTGAATGAGAATCCACACAGTAGTAGAGCAGCTCGCAGTTGTTGTTGCAGCTCCGGTCCTTGACCTGTACCTGGCCAACATGGTCCCCACTGGAACCCAGGGAAGCCACCCACATTGCTAGATATACACAGAAATGCAGAAAGACCCTCCCCTCATACAAATAATACAGACAGCCCACACACAAACATACACACAATCCGCACAAACATACACACTGTTGAGGACAAAAATATTAACCCAATTCATGTTAGTAAAATGCCTATTTACTCAGCATAACTACAATCAGCATTATTCAACTTTCTATGTGATTTACCTAAAATGACCGCTAGGGAGTTTCCTTCTTAACATCAACTAACACCCTCACTAACAAGATGGTGTTGGAATCTGGGGGAGACCTCCAAGATACCAATGACATCACACCCGGTAGGAAGAGCACTAAACAAACCACTTAACACCTAACCAATTATTGATGTATTATTTCATGTTATCTCCGATAATGCATATGATGTAATTTTGCTTTATAAGGGACTTGCCGTCCCCTCAGAATAAACATTCCTCAAGTTTTTCATTAACCCGAAACTTGTGTCTGGTGCACGCATTACTTCTTTAATTTGGCCGGGGGCAGATACGTAAGAATCAATTTATTGATTGATTTCCACATCACACACAATCCGCACAAACGCAACACCACTAACAATCCACATACATGCACACAACCCCACATGCAGCATCTTACATGCAATACCCCAAACAGCCCCCACACACACACACTACTAAACACACAATGTGACATATCCATCCACACACACAATTCCACAAGCTGCCCCCATACACAGCCCACATTCATATGTATCATACATGATACCACAATCTGCTCATAAACATATACAATATAATAGCTCATTTACGCACAAATACAACGATACAAAGCAATTACAGTATAAATAACACAAGCAGAATACGGCAGCATACAAACATCAATTAAAATTTTTTTTTTTTTAAAATAGGACCGGCACAGTACAATCCTATATCGGCACAGTGCTGATAAAAGGTTGCCTACCCATGCTCTAGTGTATAACCCACCATTTAGGTGGCTTGCCCCCCTATAAGAGTTTAAAACTTACCTTATTTACAGCACCTCGCTGTCTGCCGGCACAGGCTCTGCTCCCTTTGTTACATCACCAAAATGGCCGATTTTTTGCCAATCCCATAGGGAAAGAATTGGATTGGCTAAAATCAGCCCAGGGACGGGGCCAAATGCCATTTTGGCCATTCAGGACCTCATCATAGAGCTGCACTGAATCAATGCATCTCTATGAGGAAAATTCAGCGTCTCCATGTAAAGCGTGGGTACGCTGAACGTCTGGGTTGCTTACTGTGCAGCCCGGAGCCAGGAAGCCCCTCCAGTGACCATCTGAGGAATGGCCACTTGGAGGTGTCCCAGGAGCAATGTAAACACAGCCTTTTCTCTGAAAAGGCAGTGTTTACATGAAAATGCCTGAAGGGAGCTATTATACTCACCAGAACAACTACATTAAACTGTAGTTGTTCTGGTAACTATAGTGTCCCTTTAAAAACAAAAAGTTCTGTCCCAAAAGCAACCTTACAAAAGGATAAAACATACAAGAACCCATCATTACAAACAGGGTATATGCTAGATGGAACCAGGTGACAATTTGCTTCTATTGCTCTGTGTTAAACTTGTTTAGGGCATTGTATAAATACACTCGTAACAAATTAGGACTCTTGGAACTCTATTAGTTGAGCCTCCCACTTCCCTAAAGTAAAAGTATAATAATTATGTTTCAGATTCAAGGAGGAGGTGTTTTAGATTAAGATATATGGAGGAAAATGGAGAGCAGGAAAATCTATATTTAGACTACATGCCCATTTTATTCATTAACTCATAACCTGCAAGAGCTTGCAAACTAAATGTGAGGTGCTTTGTAGATTATTATTGATATGCAATTATTGGTTTAGCCTACTGATTCCTTAAAGTAACAACACCATTAGCTTGGTCTCTTTAGACAGGAAAATATCTGCAATAAATTGAACATATTAACTTATTTCATTAGGCATGAAAGTGTTACAAAAACATAACGAGCCCCTACAGCAGTACAATGGAACCTCAGAACTTGTCGAACAAAAATTTTGAGTAAAAAATGTCTCTGTACACGAACGATCCTCTGTACCTGAACAAATCATGCTACAAACATGTT
The DNA here is from genome assembly GCA_933207985.1 of Pelobates cultripes. Lineage (NCBI taxonomy): Eukaryota > Metazoa > Chordata > Amphibia > Anura > Pelobatidae > Pelobates > Pelobates cultripes. Next base: position 212,057,194 of record OW240917.1, read on the forward strand.
CAATTAGATAAACTTGAGACACATTTTAAATGCTAGAAGAATAGTTACCTACCCCCAACCAAACAATAATATCTCTTCTCCTTTCCACTTATGCCATCAACTCCATTGTGTTTATTTATTTTTTCCTAAATGATTTTATGCATGTAAGGCATTATTAAAAATTTGTGTTATAATGCTGTAATTTTGGATGTCTGGAACAGATTAATCAAATGTACTTTAATTCTTATGGGAAATGTTGATCCGGTTCTCGATCAAGTCGGAACTCGAACAGCCTTCTGGAATGGATTAAGTTCAAGTTCCAAGGTTTTACTGTATAAGCAATACAATTTATTAATGTTTTTAAGGGTTACATTGTAGCATGATGCAACTATAACACTCTAGATTCAATTAGAGGGTAGAGTGTTTACATTACAGCCTAGGGACACCTCCAGGGGCCAACCCTTAGATGGCTGCTAGAGGTGCTTCCTGGGGCAGTGTTGTCATTCAGTATCTCCACCCTCTGCATGGGGACACTGAACTTTCCTCATAGAGATGCATTGATTCAAATCTCTGTGAGGAGATGCTGATTTTCCCAGGTTGGATGTTTGGCCCTCCTCCGTGACAATCTCAGCCAATCCAATGCTTTCCTATGGGAAAGCATTGTGATTGGCTGAGATAATCACTTCTGATCATGTCAGATATGTTTTTAACACTAGAAGATCAGAGATGTTTTTAACATTATAGGGTCAGGAATACATATTTCTGTTCCAGACCCTATAGTGTTCTTTTAAATCTCAGTAGAATAAATGGAAAGAAGAATCCATCTCAAATAAATAGTACATTAACCTTAAAGGAACACAATAGGCACCCAGAAAACCTTAGCTCATTGAAGTGGTCTGGGTGCCATGTCCCTGTCCCGCTTGGTCCAGCAATGTAAATCATTGCAGTTTTATAGAAACTACAACGATTGCATTGCAGGACTAACACTGTCTCTACTGGCTGACAGTCAGACACCCGGGCTAACTCAAGATCCAATCTAACCTTCCATATTCAGTCTGCCTGCTAGCTATGGTCACTATTGGGGACCTCCAGCTCATGTCAAACGGCCATAATTTCCATAACATCATTCAGTGCCCAAACGTGAAGTAAAATTAAATAAAGAAAGCAAAATGCCTGATGTGCAATTCAGAGATTAACTGTGTGCCTTCATCAGGGCCTACAATCAAAGCTGGAAGTGCACTCAGCTCCTCACTAGGGAATCCAGGGTGCTCTTGAAAAAGTCCCAGTACCCAAAAGGACCAACATGGATAAATTTGTAGAAAATGATCAAGGCACTCCAATAGTTTCCAATTCTTAAGGCAATTTATTTGGACCAGGAACTACAAAGCAACGTTTCAGCCCCAACAGGGCTTTTTTCAAGCTGAAAAAAGCCCTGTTGGGGCTGAAACGTTGCTTTGTAGTTCCTGGTCCAAATAAATTGCCTTAAGAATTGGAAACTATCGGAGTGCCTTGATCATTTTCTACAAATTCATCAGGGCCTACAACATAATGAGTCGCCATTCATCATTTATAAAGGAGAGAGGAATACTGGGCAACCTCCCATATAATGATATGGAACACCTATCTAACATGGGTCTAATCATGTGTCAGTGGTAATCTAATACAGAGGGAGGATGAACAGTAACTATGAGTGCTGTATTTCACTATGAGTATATACGATGCAAATGTTACATAAAAACATAGAATTTGACTAGTCTGTCCAATTTTCTAAATACTTTCATTAGTCCCTGGCCGTATCTTACATCTAGGAGAGCTTTATGCCTAAATTATAATTATGTCAAAGTCATGTAGGAAGAACAGTATATACTTTATTATTAGAAGCTCTAATGAGATAAAGCATTACATTGTTGCAATATTTTTGACTATTTCATTAGCCTGCTATTGGATTACTTATTGGAGTGTAGTGCGCCATCTAGTGGTAATTTGTAATAGGGTGGCATTGAAGAATTTTGGGATTTCTATGTGGAAAGTGGTATCAAGTATAGGGTGTAGGAATACTATGTTTATGGATTTTAATATAAGTTTTTAATAAAAGTTTAAGATTTTATTTTATTAATATATAAGATTTTAATAAAAGTTTTGTCAGTGTTAGCTACTTTTTTTAAAAAAAATTCTTTATTTTCTGTTGTGCATGGTATAACAGTAGGCTTACTCAGCCACAATAGCAGTCATAAGCTTATAACAGGCATCATAAACATAACGTGGCATATAATAGCACAGTTTTTGTTGTAGGGAATAGACTGCACATTTTTTTGTGATAACAACAGACATAGTACATTGTGGTAGCTTAGTAGTAATGTGATAGGGTAGGGTACAAGCAAGTGGTTGTGCCTCAAATTTCGGGAAGTTTTAGCCTACAGGCAGGTGAGGTGTATATGTAAGAACCATAGCACCTACATTTAGGTCCATATTGTACAGGCTGGAGATATGTAGGGAACTGTAACAGGCTGTAACAGGCTGACATATCTTCGGTGATATCAGGTGTTAGACTAGTGAGCGGGGAGGCTGACATGTAGGTGGATCAGCTGCGGTTCTAAGCTCTGTCGCTATGGTTAACCTATGCTTTAAAGGTGACTTGTGTGCATTTGCAAGTTAGGTGAGTTAAGACACATAGCACATCTCCGGTTTGGTTTGTATTCCATGGGTGCGTGTGTGTTGTGGTGGCTAGAGGCATTGTGGGGGTATGTCATGGTATTAAGGCTCCTTAACCACGGAACCTGGGGGCAGGAGAGTTTTGCTGCGGTAAGCTGACCAGGTGTCTGATCTACAGCACGGCATCAAGCAGAAAACGTAAGTGGCATAGAGATGTATAACTGGCATACAATTTAGGCATAAACTTAAATACAAAAAAAAAAACACACACACACACACAAAAGGAAAACAAGGGGGGAGGGGACATTGCATCAGTCAGTGTATTAGCACTTTGACCGGTGCCTTCCCAGGTTCCTGGTGATGAACGGTTGAATCATCACCTTAAGAATCGGGTAGGTGCATGATGCTGCTTCCAGCTGGGGCAGTCTGTCCCGATGGGGTGAATGGTGCTATGTTGGCTATATCCCACCGGTGTGGTGTTTTCGTCTTGGCACCTTCCGTGGGGCGAATACCCAGTGCTTGTAAGAGTTGTGGTGCTTCCGCTGGTGTTGTCAGTCGGTGGTTTTGACCTTCATGTGTGGCGATCAGCATTCGGGGTTACCCCATCTATATTGTATGTCCGCTGCTCTCAGTTGTGTTGTGATTACTTTCATGGAAGCCCGCCACTGCAATGTTTGGCGACTCAGGTTGTGGAAGAAGTGTAAGGTTAGATTCTCGAAAGCTTACGGGGTCTGGCCCCTGACAGCACGGAGGAATTCGTCTTTGTCTGAGTGGGATTTAAAGCTCATGATGACATCCCTTGCGGTGTCTGGGGCATTGCTTTGGGGCCCTGGTATGCAGAATAGGCTGTCTAAGGTCAGTCCTTTGGCCCGTTTAGGTGGTAGGGCAGTTTGCAGCAACCTCTTTATGAGGTGCGGCAATTCGTCTGCTGTCACTTAGTCAGTGATCCCCCTCACCTTTATATTTCTTTGTCTCACCATGTCTTCGAGCTGCCCCACTCAAGCGTTGAGTTGTAAGCATGTGGTTACTAGCTCTTGTGTTTGCTTCGCTGAGGCGTCGTGCTGGGCACTCAAGTCCTGAATTACCTCTTCCGTGGCTTGCATGTGGCCTGTGAGCGTGTTCAGTTCCGTCTTGAGGCCAGCTAATTCTGCCGTAAAGAAGGCCTTGAGGTCATTCACCATACCTGACGTCGGCCTTAGTGGCCAGTGGTGGTTCTGATTGCCTATTTGGAGCGATTTGTTGCTTCCTGTGGGGTTTCTGGGTCGGCACACCGTTAGCTACTTTTTAAAGTGTTTATTTTCTTTGCTTGTTTTCAAACCTTTAAATATATTTTAAAAGGTGCTTGATCCTGAAGAAAAGTGAAAACACAATTACTAGCATTTACACATTCTTGATGTTCTTCTGCTACTTATATTTACACTGTTAAATTGGCTGAAGATATTGGAAAACTGCTGTCAGCTGAAGAGTGTTCCTTTATCTTTCAGAACTAATAAAATAACCACTTGTCCCACTGTGATGGAACATCTTGCCCTGTACTGCAGGAGGGTTGGGATTGCCACTCCAGAAAGGAAAAGTTGCTGAGCTGGGCAGACATTGGCCCCTCTGCCAGTGCCTTCTTCAAGCAGGTATGGCCCCTCTGCCAGTGTCTTCTTCAAGCAGGTATGGCCCCTCTGCCTACACTGTCCTCAAGGCAGTGGGGCCACACCTGTCTACTCTGTTCCCCAGGTTGGTAAGGAACAAGACTTTTTCAGACACTGCCTTAAAAGAACACTATAGACACCAAGACCACTTAAGTTTATTGGTGCAGTGTCCATGTCCCTCTTAATCCCCAGTGGTCTGGTTGATTACTTTGCAGGACTAAGACTTTCTCTAGTAGCTGTCAATCAGACATTAGGCTCCCATGTTGGATGACATTGGAGGAGGCAGTGCCGACCCAGCACGAAGGGAAATCAGAGCTGGAATCGCTAAGTATTAAAAGTATTTTTTAACCCACAGGGAGGGGGGCTCTATAGTATAAGGAATGCACCAGTGTATTCCTTACACTATAGAATCCCTTTAATAAAGGTGCTAGAGTTTGACAGACCAAGTGATTAAGTTCTAATGACTACAGTACACATCAGCCCCAATATATAGTAAAAACCAAAGAAAAGAAAAAGTTACCTGCGCTCTCTCCTTAATCCCTATGTATATTTACCCCTCTCTGTCTCATTAGAGATATCTTTGCCAGAAGCTCAAGGAAGCAGGCTGAAGGGTCAGTGTAGGATCCGCTTTAGGGGGGTCTGCCTTGACGTTGGCAGGCGGGCATTCCCTCCAATGGCCATTTGAGCAAATAAATGACCTCCATTTGTCTAAATATACATAGGAGAGAGCGCAGGTAACTTTCTTTTCTATAGATTAGGGAACGACTATGGCTTATTTTCGGGGTAGGGCTTGATTAGGAGCATCCACCGAAAATAAGCTAGGGCATGTCTTATTTTCGGGGAAACAAGCTACTTGAAGTTAGCATTGAAGAAACAGCACCCATAATAACACACCAAATAAATAATACAATACCTACTACAAATACAACGTTTTGCATCAGTAAGTCTCTGATGTACATGCAAGGTACATAAACCACTAAAGTTAGTCTGTCTTCCAGTCAGGTGTGAAATTAATCTTGGGAAAGTTGGGGATTCAGACCAATTGGTTTGGTCATATGTGAAACAATTCTTATAGCAAGGCCATGCAGAGAATAATAATTTTGCTCCCCCCCCCCTTTTTTATTTTATTTATTATTCTTAGTTCCTAAATCAAAACTCCAAAGTTTAAAGAACCAGGTCATTTGCATATCAGACTGATTCCACCCAAAGGGATGGAACAGATATAAAATGCAGGCCGTCTCTGTCTGCCCTGGATATACACAGGGCCGGTGCTTGGATTTTTAGGTACATAGGCGAAGATGCATTTTTCCGCCCCCCCCCTCAAAAAAAAACATCTTCACCTATGTGCCTCTTAACCAGCCCCTCTCCCCTCCCTGACCATTAGTAGTCCCTTCCCTTCCCTGTCCCTTAGTGTTCTTCTCCCCCCCCCTTTTCCCTGTCTCTTGGTGTTTCTCTCCCATTCCCTCCCTGTCCCTTGGTGCACCCCACACCCCGTTAGTGGTCACACTCCCCTTCCTGGTGTGCCTCTATTGTTGCATTGCCGAGTGGAGCAGATTCCCTAAAGGAGCTTCAGTTTTCTGTACCCGGCCGGACTGACAGGGAGTGCTCTCTCTGTGAGCACCTCCTGTCAGTCTGGCCAGGTAGAGGAAACAGAAGTTCCTGTACCGCGCTCTGCTCCGCTACACTCTGTACACACTGACAGTCACACACTCAATGACAAACACACAGACTCATTGATCTGACACACACTCATACACTGACACTGACAGACCCACACTGATTGACACACACAGACTCAATGACAAACATACTCTCACTGATTTGACAGACACACACTCATACACTGACAAACACACTCATCATACACTGACAGACACACTCATACACTCACATGCACACACACTCATACAATCACTCACAGACACACACACTGTCACTCACAGACACACACTGTCGCTCACAGACACACAGTCGCTCACAGACACACACTGTCACTCACAGACACACACACTGTCACTCACAGACACACACACTGTCACTCACAGACACACACACACAGTCACTCACAGACACACACAGTCACTCACAGACACACACACACACAGTCACTCACAGACACACACACACAGTCACTCACAGACACACATCCACAGTCACTCACAGACACACATCACATACATTCACTAATTATTTTTATAACTACATATTTTCCACCCAGCCTCCCTACCTGGAGAGCTGGTGTGGATGATGGATCGGTCCCTGGGGCTGCTGGGCGGCGTGCGGCAGTGCTGTGATCAGGCGCGCGAGGGAGCTCTAATCTCCACCCTCTCTGCTCCCTCGCGGGCTGCCTACTGATGCTGCGGGATGACGTCATATTCTGGCTCCCGCGGCATCAGCAGACAGCGTGCGAGGGAGCAGAGAGGGTGGAGATTAGCGCTCCCTCGCGCGCCTGATCACAGCACTGCCGCGCCAGGGGTCGAGATGGTGGCCGGGCAGGAGGGAGAGCTTCCCTCCTGCCGGTCACTGAAATATTGCGCCCCCAGAGCCCGTGCGCCCTAAGGCGGCCGCCTGTGCCGCCTTATGGACGCGCCGGCCCTGGATATACAGCAACCCCAGACAATCGTTTCAACCTGGTTAGGCATCGTCAGTGAGGTTTAGCCAATATCCCTCTAGGCACTATGAGCAAGGGGTCCACGTCTGGATTACCCTTTAATCTTATGGAGAGCTAAAAACAGTGGAGACTACAAGGTGCACTGGGACAGGAGTATGGCCCCATTTCAGCCGAGGAAAAGCTGGCATTGAGAGAGGATATACAGTGAGATCTCTGGCACGAGGCCCTGGGGCAGACTCAAGCTCCAGGGGGAGAGAGCCTTCCCAATTCAGAACGGCGCAGATAAAAGCAAGCAATGCTGAGAATGCCTTTACTGGGAGTATCTGCCCGGGGAAGAATGGGTCATAGAACTCCAGCGTCTGATCAAGAAAGAATTATGGCTGAACGAGGCATACCGGACGCTACGGTGGTACTTTGTCCAAAGGTCTCTTTGGATGTCTGAGAATGAAAGATCAGGAGGGGGTGGGGGGTGAGAGACTACAATGGCCCTGGTCTGCTTTGGGAGGCATTAGAGGAGGACAGTGACTTCGGCAGCACAGAGGAGACTCGGTATTGGGACATCTGGGAATACCGTATGGACCCACTGGAGCTCCCTGATAATACAGGCCTGGGATCAGAAATCACCCATCTGGTTGCTATTGCTTAGAAACTGGAACAAGAATACCAGAACCTACAAGAATTGGTTCAGCAGAGGGACCTCGACGCAGAGCAAAGAATGAGCTGTGTAACTATGGGAGAGCAGATGATCGGTCCCTCTCCCCAGCGGCAGCCAGAGTTGCAGGGAGAGGAGATTATCAGTCACAACCCAGCACCAGGCAGCGTCACAGGGAGTGGAGACAGTCAGTCTCACTCCCCAGCGGCAGTGTACCATGCAGCAGCATGCATCATTGGGAGTGGAGACAACCGGTCTTACTCATTCAGCGGCAGTACGTACAACAGGGAGAGGATAGTTCCTTCCTCCCTTCCCAATGATTCTGTGTATCCCCAAGAGAGGAGATTTGCCCCCACCCCAGCGAAAAAAGTGGTGTCTCAGGAGTGGATTCTAGCAGCCCTTCCCAGAAACATCCTGGATGTAGAAACTGGAGCTTGTGGCAGAAGGCCTTCTAAATCACTGCACATTGTGTAAAAGGTCACCAGACTAACAGACCCAGAACGATTGGAGGTCTGGGGTCTGATTAGACTCCCCAGGAGGGGGACACATCATAGATAGGATCAGGAATCAGTAGCGCCGACCCCCATAGACAAAGTATAGGAAATACACTCTGCTTCCAAATAAGTTAAAAATGATGTACTAACAAATCAACAAGGCACGTAAGAACCAATATAAAAAAATAAAATAAAATCAGATACCCAGCTCTACTGGTTTTGTCTGATTGTTCTAACTTCTTCAGGAGGAATAAATGTCACATGTTTCAATATAACCATCATCATACATTCTCGGTCTTCTTTTAAATCCCATCAAAACCTTCAGCAGATAGCCTTTGGCTAATCCACTTCTATAATTATAACAGAAAAAAAGAAGGATAGTGCGTAGGCGCTTCACTGTAATTGTGACAGTTCTGTACATAATAAAAATATACAATAGATGGTGTAACCGGTACCCTAGTGCTTACCTTATACACCAGATTTACATAATACAATAAAAAGAGACAAATACCAGTATATACACCTCCCCAATGTGATCACAACAAAAATAAGTGATATTACCAATTTAGAACTGGACTTTAATGTAAACAGCGTAGAACTTGATTGGGGTACAAACTAAAATAGAAAAAACATAAAAAACATAGTGCAAACTGTATGATGAAAAATAAGTAATAGATAAATGTGTGACTCTCACTCACATTCTCCAGAGCCGTACCAGGCTCTGTATAACAGGCTCAGGGGTGCCAATAACTGGCTAGCGATCCAGGTGGTCCAAATAGATGAGACTCCAAATGTTAAATATAAAATATATTTATTTATAAAAATATATAAAAAAGTGTATACACTACTGGGCACTATGGGGGTGGAACCCAAAACGGACAAGGATATATATAAAACAACAATGGAATTCCACTTACCCCTATCTGTATAGTAGCCCAGAGTGACAGGAATACACATAAAATAACAAATACAAATGCAGAAGATTGAAGCAGACGCGTTTCGGCCAACAGCCTTCCTCCAGTGCTTGTCTTCATGTCCTATTGAGTCTTCTTTTATAAGTCCTATCTGTCCCATTCACCTGGATCCAATTTCGTACCGGCGTCGCGTCACTTCCGGTTTAGCGGGTGACGTCACTTCCGGTTTTTCGGCCGGCTGGAACGCACGCTGAAACGCGGCGTTCAGGATGTAGATTGTTATGATTAAGTCCCCATAGCAACCTTAGCCTCCATATTTGTAAAATATCATAACAGAATAAGAAAAAACACAAGTTAAAGATATAATCTATATATAGCATACACAATACAAATATTTGATAGCTATCATCAATCTCTTTATATCTAGAAAGAAATTTAAAGATGTATAAGATAATCTATTCTTAGAAAAATTATACAATGCAATATGTGGCCATAGAACTCCCCACATAAATACCAATTAGACAAGAAGCAAGTATAACCTTCTAAACCTAATAGTTCAAATAAAGTAAATACTATAAACAATATATAGATCCTATAAAAAATGTATGAACTCAAAATCTAAATTCAGTCCCTTCGGGGATAGGGTATTAACATCAAAAATCCACTTACCCTCGATCTTCGCTAGCTCTTTAACATTATTGTCTCCCCTCCAATTCTTAAATTTCTTAAAAATAACAATATATGACAGTAGGGAGGAATCCCCACCATGTTTCTCAGTGAAATGTGCCGATACACTATGTTTCATATACCCCCTCTGGATATTACCCACATGCTCCGCAACCCTGAAGGGACTGAATTTAGATTTTGAGTTCATACATTTTTTATAGGATCTATATATTGTTTATAGTATTTACTTTATTTGAACTATTAGGTTTAGAAGGTTATACTTGCTTCTTGTCTAATTGGTATTTATGTGGGGAGTTCTATGGCCATATATTGCATTGTATAATTTTTCTAAGAATAGATTATCTTATACATCTTTAAATTTCTTTCTAGATATAAAGAGATTGATGATAGCTATCAAATATTTGTATTGTGTATGCTATATATAGATTATATCTTTAACTTGTGTTTTTCTTATTCTGTTATGATATTTTACAAATATGGAGGCTAAGGTTGCTATGGGGACTTAATCATAACAATCTACATCCTGAACGCCGCGTTTTAGCGTGCGTTCCAGCCGGCCGAAAAACCGGAAGTGACGTCACCCGCTAAACCGGAAGTGACGCGACGCCGGTACGAAATTGGATCCAGGTGAATGGGACAGATAGGACTTATAAAAGAAGACTCAATAGGACATGAAGACAAGCACTGGAGGAAGGCTGTTGGCCGAAACGCGTCTGCTTCAATCTTCTGCATTTGTATTTGTTATTTTATGTGTATTCCTGTCACTCTGGGCTACTATACAGATAGGGGTAAGTGGAATTCCATGGTTGTTTTATATATATCCTTGTCCGTTTTGGGTTCCACCCCCATAGTGCCCAGTAGTGTATACACTTTTTTATATATTTTTATAAATAAATATATTTTATATTTAACCTTTGGAGTCTCATCTATTTGGACCACCTGGATCGCTAGCCAGTTATTGGCACCCCTGAGCCTGTTATACAGAGCCTGGTACGGCTCTGGAGAATGTGAGTGAGAGTCACACATTTATCTATTACTTATTTTTCATCATACAGTTTGCACTATGTTTTTTATGTTTTTTCTATTTTAGTTTGTACCCCAATCAAGTTCTACGCTGTTTACATTACAGTCCAGTTCTAAATTGGTAATATCACTTATTTTTGTTGTGATCACATTGGGGAGGTGTATATACTGGTATTTGCCACTTCTATAATTGTCCACCTGGGCTAAATAATCCTCACTTGCATTTCAATTCCACTTCTGGATCTGCTTGTGTTTCACACACCTGGATCCATCTGAGCCATATGTGCTCAAGTATAAACAAAATCATTAAATATATAATACCCAAACTAGACATAAGGAGAATTGTAGGCATATCAGACACAACATATAAACTCTAAATACCATGCATATATACATTTTTATTTTTTGTTTCCATTTTTTTGTCTTTTTTATTTTAAATAGCCACTTGGTTGATAAGTCCTCGTTGAAGTTTACATGTGTCCTAAATGGCCACCATTCTCCTTATGTCCAGTTTGGGTGTTATATATGTATTTATTGTGTCTGTTTTAACAAAACCAACAACAAATCAGAAAAGGCTGAATGTAGATTTTGATATGATTTGTTCTTTGTAATCATATATCTTGGGTGGGGGAGGAGAGAGAGACATACACAAAATTTGTCCCAAAATATTTGAATACAAAAACCAAATCATATCAAAATCTACATTCAGCCTTATATCACCTTGTAACACTTTTCTGATTGGTTGTTGGTTTTATGATTGGTATGTGCTGCTTGAGTAAAGAGTTAAATGCAAAATATTCACTTCCTGTCATTGCTAAAATTAAGATTATATGTACACTACGTTAGCATAATCAACAATTGCTTTTTAAAGCCATAGTATGACTTTTGGTGATGATTTTTCAGATCATCTGGAAATGTTTTATTTCCTACACAAAATTCTTGTAGTCCACAATTTGAGAAAACAATTGTCTTGAAAATAACCTATGCTTTACTCTAGTTGAATATACTTAATCCATATGCCATTAGCAATTTTAATTTTTAGTGGTTAATTCTGGAAGGCAAGTATGGTTGGCAATCTCTATCGAGTCTCTTTGGTAAGGTTAGGGTTCTAGGCCTCTTTAAGTCTGTTTCATTGAATTTATTTTAACTATCTGGCACTCGAGTTGCGAATCATGTATATATACACATGTAATTATTATACAATTGTGGACATATTGTAACATTTAGATATTAATTGTAGTTTAATTGTGAGTTTTGGTTTGCTCAAGTTTGCATTTATAACTTTTACATTTTTCTAATTAATTATTAATTCTTTAACATGTTTATCTGCACACTTCAGAGTTAGTGATAAAAATCCTCCTTCTGGCTCCTGCACTAAAATGATATAATATAGCTATAATATAGTGGCAAGAAACATACCCTTAGATTTTGAAGAGAATATACATTGGCAATACCAACCTTTTAAATTTGTTATATAAAATATGAACTTTTTGGAATGATAACAGTTCCCTTCAAATTCTGAACAAATGTTTTAATTATTAGTGGTTAATAACCGAGAGCATGCTTGATGGATCTTTTTGTCCCATTAAATGGTTCAAAAGGACCTTGAAATGGAAATGTTAAACTTTTTACTACAGTTTTATTTTCCTTGTCCATCTATCATGACCGGCTTTCATTAAATCCGGATAATACTTAAGAAAAATTTTCTTGGTAATCTCTATGGTGTCTCCTTTAGGACTGGAACTATAGTCCTTTTTATTGTATATGAAGTCTTGTTCCACACTAAAAACTGCTTCATTAAATTTCTTCTCACTAAATGGTATCCCTGTGTTGAGACTCTCAATGAGGCCCCATAGAAATAGGGTCCAGCGCTCCTTATAATAATCTTGAATTAGTCCACCATACTGCTTGTTGGCATAGTCCAGAATGTCACCATCCGGACCCCATAAAGTGAGTTGATTGCGAGCGTTCATGTTATACAACGCAGCTTCTTCTTTGGTGGATGCCATAGAATTTGCTGCTTCCAGCCAACGTCCAAGCAAGAACTGAGGTTGACTAGAAAGGAGAGCATCAAGTTCAGGCAGAAGATCGTAAACCAGGACACCACCTACACTCATTAGATTCTCCAATATTTCATTCTCATACGCAGACTTGATTTCAATATAGTATGCAGATACTAACTGCTGCATTGCCTCTCTAGTGACATCTACAAGGTCATAAAGAAATGTTCCACTGTTGGCCAGTGACAAGGATGCATCATACATAAGCCTCCAAGCTTCAAAGAGGTCATTCTGGTTATAGCAAATATCAGTCCTCATTTTCAAAGATGGCCTTCGAACCAGAGGGCTGTGGTTGTGGTCAACCCAAATTTGGGTACAGTTATATACACTCTTAAGAAGAATCTGCCATGCTTCCCTTGCATTAGAGTTTTTCTGGCCATAACGTCTGTCGGCATAGCTGGTGATCCATTGTGCCAGGTCAAAGGGTTTGGTTCGCCATCCAATTTCATTCATCAACTCGTATAGCATATCATTCTGCTCTATGCCTTCTGGTGTCAGCCCTGTGCCAACCATAGTAGAGTTTTGAAAGACCAGGGCATCAAATGGTCCACTATTGATACTTTCAACTTTGCCAAATAATCCATGATTTCCTCCAAAGTTATGGAGCATGCACCAGATGAATGGTTGCCCATAGAAAGACTCTGTGTCTTGGTAAACTGGTTTTGTTTCTGCAAACAGATCCAGAACGATCATCCTACCAATCGGTGCTCCTTGAAGCAAAGCTTGAACTTGTGCAGGCTTCCAGAATGATGGACTGTGAACAAACATCCAGCCCTGCATCAGCCAAATGGCATCTGGATCAACTATGGAATAAAACAAACACACAAAAGACACCAGATAAAGAAATTAAACATTTTATAGATATTTTTAGATTAATTCCGTTAATTGAAAGAAACAATGAAAATACATAAATAATAATATTGAATATTATCAGTGCACATAGCCTACATGTTTATCTTTCAGATTATACATTTCCAGGTAAAGATCCAGCTAATAAACCACATATCACATTATTCTCCACCAGTGTACAAAAATAAACCACAGAATTATGGGTATTTTATATAACAATGATCTGGATTACCTTTATTTAACTAATTCAAACCCTCTGCACAATTAGCCTTAATTTACTAGGCATAATGGTATTACTCATGAAAGATATCATGCCAAAGTAAACATGGCGCTACAGAGAATCATATTTTGAGAAAGTAAGTGAGTACAAGATGTATATTTTTGTCCCATTCTTTTTTTAGAAAAATATTCATGGAGTCTATGGGAGTCTTTGCGCCATGGTCTATTTGTACATTGAAGAATGTTTCTAAGTATATGGAAATAAAATGAATTGTTTAAAGCGAAGAAAACCATTTTGATGAGCATTGGCCACTTTATTATTGCTGTTCTTTACAGTTTTCTATGGTTAAGGCCACCCACGGAGTCATGTATGAGGGATGTTAAATTGTATTTTACAAGTTATAAACATAGCAAAAGGAGAGTTGATACACCTGTGAGTGAAGTTGCATAAACCTCACCATTTTTGCATGTGTAGAGAATAGACTCCACTAATTTAAAACTCTAGTTTTTATTTATATGATTACGTTTTACAAAAAGCAGTGGGAAATATCCTCGGCAAATATTGCATAAAAATAGAACATGTCTTGAGGTTACAATCAAGATTATATAGAACTAATTAATACTAACTGATGTTGTGACAAACTCCCCTTTTTAAGGGAGTTTGCCATGAGTTTTTGGAGGGGCCTGCTTGCCTGCCTCCTGCCCTGTGACTATGGCCCCCTGGGGGTATAGCCATTTAGAAACCCTATTTGGGCTTATGAGGTTTTAATACACTCTTTCTGCCCCTTTAAAATCCTGTGGGAAAGGATCTGCCCTTTTGAAATGGCATTTCGGATACAGCCGAAGTGCTGAAGTAGTTGAAGTGGCTGCCATTCGACATACGAACACGTTGCGGCGGACATCTTAATTCAGTCGAACGCGTTCAGCGGTGTTTGGTCGTCGAGTTCATGGAACTCAAATCGGATATGGGACGGCACGAACACCGCTGAACTATACCTTCTCCAGACTTCAACACTTCGACGGAAATCGAATGGCGTTCGAATATACGAATGCCACGTTAACAGTGGATATCTGCACGAACGGCTCCAGTTCGTGCATTCAAACGGAACTTAGCATTTGAAACTATTGGAAATAGACCGGCTGCACAGCCAAATTCTGTGGAACTATTTTGGGCATGAAAGCCATGCTTGCGGTCCGTCAAATGTGAATTCCATGGAGCTTTTGAACCCCTGCTCTGAACTGGGTGATTTTTGGATATGTTGTTCACCCAGATCATGGTTATCTATATAACATTTATGGGGATATGTTGTATTGGGGTACTTTTTGGGGTTTGTATAAATGTATTTTTTTTCTGCCTGTGGATAATTAAGTTATTCCATTAGCTAGCTTAATTATATCACAGGCAGAGAGGAGGGTTTGCCGAATGTATGTGGGAGTGTTTAGGTGTTATTGTTTCTATTGGCTTTTGTAACTTTGTGTCCTGTGCTCCACAAGGTCCACGTGGACGGTAACCTTGTGGGGAAAAACTGTATAAAAAAAAAAAAGCAGCTGTATCATTAAACCTTCAGTTCTACTTAACCCTCAATTTAGAGTCCTGTCTATTATTGGGGGAAACAGCTACCAGGGATTGCTATGCTCTTCATTCTCCCTTGGATAATCACTAAGCTCTTTCAAGAGCTTGTTCCTGCTTTACTCTCTGGGGAAAGAGGTTCACCCACTGGAACCTGGAGCCTTGTCGTAGGTCCAGGGTGGGTAGGAGACGGCGAGACCCCAACCAAGCTGCGGCGGTTCGTGGGGTCTGCGATGCTGATGGTGTCAAGTGGAGTGCTTGGAGCCCTCAGGAAGCGCTAGGAGCACCTTTCAACGGAGGTACCCAGTCGGAGTGCCAAGTGATCTGTTTAGGTTGTTCGTAGGTTAACAATCAAGTTTGCACTGCCAAACCAGCTGGTGCAATCAGAGTATTAGACAGAGGTATACACAAATGTGGCTTCAGATACATGGCACATTTTTGGTATAATAGGAGTAAATATTGAGCTAGAACTAGGTCTAGACTAGCAATGTCATACATTACTACATGAGGTTAACTAGCTAGACGGGAGTTTAGGAAAAATTTAAGATACAACAAGTGCGGATGTATGCTAATTATATATATATATATATATATAACAAGGGGGGGTTGGCTGCACTCACCTGAACATGCATAAATGGGGGTGCTGCTGGGGGCCAAATAATACAAATGGGGGCCCCCCCAGCAGCACCCCCATTTATGCATGTTCAGGTGAGTGCAGCCAACCCCCCCCTTGTTTCATATATATATATATATATATATATTTGAGAGTCTAGCCAACTCCCTGGTTTTGCAACCCTCCCTGTCACATTTGGTCAGAGCCAACACTGGAGGCAGACTCCAAGGCTCCCATTCGGCCTGTCAGACCATGTATGTCAACGAGGAGCAAGGCAACATCTGACTGGATGGTCTTCTGGAAGTCTGTGAGGAGCGACTTCAGGACTGCTGTTGTCACCAGTGAAGCGTCAGCTTTCTGGATTTACCGGTGCCGGTCTCTGCACTGGAGGGAAGTCGGTTGCCTCTTCCCCCAAGGAGAACTCGTCTGATTGCTCGGATTAGGTTTCTTGGTAGGTGACCATCTTGGGCCCAGTGGCTTTGCGTGTCTGCCGCAGGAGCTCTGCAATATTTGGTCAATGTTGCATGCCACTGCAGTGTGGACCAGCTAAGGTCTTAAAAAAAGCACAGCGAGTGCTGTTCAAAAATGAATAGTGATCCATGGATTGTTAAATTGCGCTGTCTTGCCATATCTTCCAGCTGTCCTACTTTTGCTGTCAACTCTGCACATGTAAGGTGAGCTACTGTGATGTCTTGTTTGACTCAGAGGCTGCGGACATTTTCCTCCGTGAAGTTCATCCTGCCTGCCAGAGTGCTGAGGTCTGTTTTCAGGACCGCCATTTCTGATGCAATGATTAGGCATTGATCTCCGTCATGGTGAGGTCTGTTTTTGTGGCCCATTGTGGGTCGGGCTGCTGTTGGGAAACTGCTCTGCCACTTTGAGGTTGTGGCTGAAGCTCTTTCGGTTCTGGGTTGTCTTTCTCTCAGGCCGATGTGGATCCAGGTGGTGTATCTGCCATTAGTTCCGCCATTTTAGGCCTTGATGACTGGGTAAGTATGAAGTTGATATCCCAGGTATGGCTCCCGCTCGTACCAAGAGATTTGTGTGAGTGCTTGGCCATGGTCTCCTGCTCCAGTTAGTGCTTTGTAAGTGCAAACCAGCTCACCCAAATGGGGCAATTTTAGGTTTCAAGACGACTTTGTATTGGTGCTCAGGATGCATGCCACCGCTCCACTAGCTGGTTTGCTCCGCTCCCACACATTTTATCAGTTTTTTTACATTCATGCATATTCAGGATTTTTGGATAGGGAGTACATGCCTTCTTGTTCTGTGTCATTAATAATTTAATTTTTTTTAAATTCTTTCTGTGCACAAGGTAACAAGAGCTTACGATGCCACGACAGCATAAGAAAGCAATAATATCAATGTAGTACATACACATGGCATTGAGAAAGTGGTACAATTTTGTAAGTACAGTAGAATGATAAGCAGGCTAGTCATACTTGTCTAGTTGGTAGTCAAGTGAGTAAAAGTTAAATCAGGCATAAAACAAGTACAACTGTGGAAACTTTGCTTGATAGGCATTTGTGTGGCAATGCTGTAAAAAGCAGGGATATTAATATATCAGTGGGGGCCTGCTCAGAGAGTGTACACTGACATAGTATAAGATGCCCTTATGTGTAAAATAAAAATGCTTTACTGAAAACAAGCTTCTATAGGATGGTTATAAGCTATGATTAAAGGGAACCATGGCAGTAGTTCTCAAGTAGTAAGAGACGTGGGGAGAAGCGGCCATAAGTAGCTAAATCTGTTACATAACCCTCCCACCCAGACATGGCTACGATTCACCCAACGCCAGAGTCACGTAAGTGGATAGTGTCCCGTATATCCAAGGCTGCACACCCCGCTGGCCTGAACTGCCTCAAGGGCCCATGTGCAGGTCCTACTGCTCAGGTCTGTCTTGTCACCACGAGCATGATCTCGGGAGGGTGCATTCACAGCTTGGGATCGCGGTTTCTTCTTCCGAGTGTGTGGGTTGAGCACCAGGGTCTTCCCCCTCAGCCCAGGAGGGCCGTAGCAAGCACTACCTGAGTAGGTATCTTTATGGGTGGGTCGTCTGTCTCTTCAGCAACTTCAAGTTAGGAGCCATGGGTAGTTTCTGACGCTCGTCCGCCGGGAGGGAAGGAGGGTCTGGAGGTACGTTCAGCTGCTTGCCATTCCTCTTTTGCTCTTTCAGCCTGCACCCCTCTGTCTCGCAGCTTCCACCAGAATTTGCAGAACAGATTATCCAGCCACTCCTCAAGTGTCTCTGGAGGGCCTCGTGCTGCTGTATCAGGTACATCAGCCACCATCTTGACATCAGCATAGTTGCTGGATGCAGGCCTCAGGAGCTGGTGATTCGCTCGGTTCCTCTTGTTGCTTGGAGGTAGAGCCTGTATTCTTATGCTGGGAAAACCCCCAACAACGTTCGAGGGGGTCCCAACCACTGAAGCATTTTGGACCGCTAGCAGGGAGATCGGCCACCTCTCCCATGCTCACCACCGGTAGGCCACAAATTGTCGTCCGTAATTAAGGCTCAAAACACTGTAAGCTTATATTCACCACAAGCTTACTTTCATGCAATTTTAGAACACTATTTATTTTATGGTTTTTGCTTCTCTTTCATGTTAATGAAAACTAATTACCCCATATCCATGGAGGGGTAAGTGTAAACTAGATATTTGAAGCGCTGCACTCGAACTTTGATGTTTTTTGTGGTGGTGGTATATCACTTAAGCATTGCGGTATTTGGTTTTAAATGTTTGTAGGTGGGATATTTTGGGGAATTCCCACAGAGTGCCACAACTGCTGATTGTTAAAAAAATTTCTTACACACAATATATACATATATATATATATATATACACACACATACACACACATACACATACACACATACACACATCTGTTTTTTTTCCCAACAAAAAAGGTAGTCCAAATTACCAATTTCATCTGTTATTTTACATTTGCATCACTGGACTAATATGGCAACAATCTCTACTCCAAAACAAGGCAACATTATGCATTATGAGCTAGTAAGGTGCTTTCATGAATAAAAAGGTAATGATTTACATAATCAAAATATAATTTTAACTCTTTATAATACATGGTAAGACTACCTTGAATACGTGGTACAATTTTTGGCACCAGTTTTAAAGAAGGAGTTTACAGAACTAGGAAAAGTGCAGAGGAGAGATACATAGTTAATAAAGGGGATGGGAAACCGTTATGAGGAAAGGCTTTTGATTACTTTTGGGAAAAAAAGGCACCTTAAAGGGCATGTGATATGAAGCACTATACATATATATATATATAGGGTCAGTACAAACCACTATGTACTAACCTGTTCATTAGTAGGAATATACAACAGACAA
This sequence comes from Pelobates cultripes, assembly GCA_933207985.1. NCBI lineage: Eukaryota > Metazoa > Chordata > Amphibia > Anura > Pelobatidae > Pelobates > Pelobates cultripes. The sequence continues at coordinate 212,076,510 of OW240917.1, forward strand.
GAGATAACCGATTGAGCCTGGAAGAAAGTTTTTTTACAGCAATAACAAATGTGGAGTTCTCCTAAAGAGGTTGTCTTATCAGATGCTTCTGTGGATGTTAGACGTCATATTTTTGGCAACCACGCAGATCCGCAAAGTATATATCCTAAATATATTTTCTCAATTTCAATAAGAAGACTATGTATATGTCAAACCATGTCATATTGTATATGATCATCCCAAAACGATTTTTGAAGGATTACATACTTCTGGTTCATTGTACATTAGACTTTAGAGATTTTGTACAACAGAAAACTATTAATTCTGTCAGCAATTCAAATATTTTTTTTTACATTTTGAAAAGGTGTAGTGAGTATATATCATACATATACAGTGTATCAAAGTGAGTACAGACTGAAAAATATTCCAAAGTTAGCATTCAACTGAGTATCTTTCTCAAGAGAATATTTGTACAACTTTGGTATATCTTCCAGTCTGTACTCACTTGCTGTGTGTGTTTTTGCATTTACGGTTTTACATTTATGTCCTTATTCGTAAAGTAAATAAAGTATTGGCTATTTTTATATTGGTTGAGATGTGCAACTTGGTTTTTAGAGTGATAGAATAAAAACACAGAAACTGTTGCTGAAATGTTACTGAATAAATTTTTTTTTAATTTTTTCCCACAGTTAGCAAAATCCAAATCAACATGAGAATACATAATCGAAAATACAGAGACGTTATAAGCAACCCAACATCCAGATTTAAAACCCTGCAATTAGATTCAATCAAAAGGACCATCACTTCTATAAAAAAAAAAAAAATTATACTATTGCATTGTGATACACTGTATCACATAGAACTTATGCTTCTATTTTTCCAAATGCTATTACAGATAAGTAATTGACATCACAACACAAATCAGTCATGACACACTGTGCATTTGAAAAGGAAAAACAAACATTGACTATGCTAATTTCCCGGCACAAAGCAGAGGTTATAAGTAGTCTCTTTAACCCCTTAAGGACACATGACATGTGTGACATGTCATGATTCCCTTTTATTCCAGAAGTTTGGTCCTTAAGGGGTTAAGTAAGAGTTTAAAAAAGCTGGAGTAAAGTGAACAAGATAAATATTGTTTTACTGTCCTGTTTTTGGTGAATGAGGTTAATGAGCGTTAGCAAGATTGCTGGTCTGGCTCAGTGCACATCTTGTTGCATGTAAGCATGCCTGGATGCATCTGTTCAGGATCCATACGTTTGTAAAAGGTGTGTGCGAGTGACTTGTCTGGAAGCTCAGATTGGAGATCGACAATTTTGAGAGGGGTCTGCTGCTCACGGAGCAAAGTTTAGGGAGGGCAGGTATTAGAGTTGGAGGAGATAAGACAGCTGGGAAAGAGACTAGTAGCTGTTGGGTTGGGCAAGGTAGCAGGGGGTAGCAAAGAGGAGTGGGTTAGCTAGTCCTGACTTTGTGCGACCTATCAGGTTTGCCTGTTGAGTGAAGATGTTGGAAGCATCAGCTCAGGACTAGCAGTACTAAAGGCAGCTGTTTCTTAGAACAGCCCCTCTAGTATGGGTGGGGATGAGAACATAAAAGCTAGACAAGTTGTGGTGGTAGGGAACTATAATATTTAAAGAGCAGATCGAGTAATCTGCCGCTCTGATCGGCACAGTTTGCGGTATCCCGGGTGCTTGGGTCTGGCATATTGCTGATAGAGGGGATGGATTATTGTGAGTGGCTGGGTAAGACCCGGCTGTCATGGTCCATATTGGTACCAATGACAAAATTAGAGTAAGATAGAGTACCTTAAAGAAGGAGTTCAGGGAAATAGGCAGCAAACTTAAGAAAAGGACCCCCAAGGTAGTATTTTCTGAGATATTACCAATATATCTTAGTGGGAAAGTAAATCAAGAAATTAAAAATAAGAAAAGGGCTTTTAAATAGGATAAATCAGAGGCATCCTATTAAAGATATAAGGAAGCCAATAAGACCTGCAAAAAGGCAATTAGATTCGCTAAATTACAAAATGAGGGAGAAATAGAAAAATATGAAAATGTAGGTACACTGAAAACCGGGATGGGGTGTTAGTTAATGAAGATCAAGAAAATGCTGAAATTTTAAATAACTATTTCTCCTCCGTACATATTAAGGAAGAACCTATGGCTATAGACATGCAAATGATTTCTGCAAAAAAAATTGCAGACCAATTGTGATGGGATGACTCAAGACAAGGTGCTGCAGCAAATAAAGAACGTTAATATAAACAAAGCACCAGGGCCTGACGGTATTCACCCACAAGTACTTAAGCAACTGTGGAAATAAGTGAACCTCTGTTCTTAATCTTTCAAGATTCTTTTCTTTCAGGAATTTTACCGGAGTACAAGAGGAAGGCAGATGTGGTTCCTATATTCAAAAAGGATTCAAAATCCTTGTCTGAAAATTATAGACCTGTGAGCTTAACTTCTGTTAGGGATAATATTTAGGAATTCATTAAGAGCATGGCTATCAGCAAAAATCAGCATGGTTTTATAAAAACACAGGTCACGTCAAACTAACTTAATTGCATTCTGTGAAGAAGTAAATAGAAGTATAGATCAAGGGTGTTGCAGTGGATGTGATCTACTTGGATTTTGCCAAGGCGTTTGATGTGGTTACACACTGGTTACAGACAGAAATTGGTCTACATGAAAATTCTTGTTCTTGGGTAGAACATTGGCTTAAAAATAGAGTACAGAGTGGTCATTAATGGTAAATTTTCAAGCTTGACAAAAATGGTAAGTGGTGTCCCTCAGGGTTCTGCTTGAAGTAAGCATTGAAAGTCACGTTTCAGCGTTTGCAGATGACGCAAAACTCTGTTAAGTAATACAATGTAAGCAGGATATTACTTTACTTTGCTGCAGAGGGATTTAAATAGACTGGGCACTCAAATGGCAGATGAAATTTAAATGTAGAAAAATACAAAGTTATGCACTTGAGCTAATGAATGCACAAGCAACTTATACCCAAATGGTAGTGAATTAAGGATTGCAACACACGAGAAGGATTTGGGAATTGTTATAGAAAAACAAACTAGGCAACAATGTGCAATGTTGATCAGCAGTGATTTAGGCTAGTAAGTTATTGGCATGTATAAAAAGGGGCATTCATTCTCGGGATGAGAGTGTAATTTTGCCTCTATATAAATCACTGGTAAGACCAAATCTTGAATATGCTGTGTAATTCTGGGCACCTGTTCTAAAGAAAGACATTATGGCACTAGAAAAAGTGCCGAGACGAGCTACAAAATTAATAAAAGGAATGTATAACTCTTTTACACCTCTGAGGGGATATGATAACATTATACAAATATATCCAGGGCCAATGCAGACCATTGTCTGGAAATGTATTCACAAACAGGACTGTACATAGGACACGAGGTCATGCATTTAGACTGGAAAAAAGTAAATGTAGTCTAAGGCAAAGAAAAGTTTTTCTTCTTTTTTATAGTAAAAACAATAAGGATGTGGAATTCCCTGCCTGAAGAAGTGGTTTTATCAGAGTCCATACAGATGTTTAAACAGCAACTAGATGCATACTTGCAAAAACATAATATTCAAGGATATCATTTTTCAACTGTAACGTATTAGTGTCTTGATCCAGGGATAACCGACTGCCATTCTGGGATCAAGAAGAATTTTTTCCTAGTTTGTTTCAAAATTGTAAGTTCTTCAAACAGTTTTTTTTTGTTTTTTACCTTCTTTTGGATCAACAGCAAAATACAGATGTGAGGAAGGCTGTACTTGATGGACATGTCTCTTTTCAGCCCAAGTAACCATGTAACTATAACAATGTTTGACAGGGAACCAAGATCAAGGTGCTCAGTTCTAGAGGTAAATACAGCAGTGTGCATTTCTATTATCAAATGTTTCCAACATCAGAAATATTTATTCATTAAATATACATAATATGAAAAACCCTGAGATTTTATAGTTCCACTTTAACAAGAATTAAAAATAAAATTAACTTATTATAGGTCAGTATTTCTTTAAGGTGCCCAAAAACGCAAATACGGTCAATATATCAAAAAGCAGATTTCCAGTAATTCCCAAATATTTAACATTAACGTATATGTCATGTTGATTACAAATACAATTCAAGCCCCTAGTGCAACTGTATACGCTCAAAGAGCAAAAAGAGCTTAAAAGGGTTTTAGTGCAAACCATCAAATAATATTAAAAATAACATCTACTGCTATTGATTGGTGAGATGTGCTTCATCTGCATCTTTGAAAGAATTAGCATAGCAAAGAACTAAGAAAAAGCCAAGTTTAATGTTTTACAGCAGCTTTATTTTCTTACTCCATCTACCATGACCTGCTTTCATGAAATGCGGGAAATACTTGAGAAAAATGTTGTTGGCAATTTCTATGGTGTCTCCTTTGGGGCTCGAGCTATAGATCTTTTTATTGTATATGAATTCTTTTTCCACCATAAAGACGGCTTCATTGTATTTCAGATCACTAATTGGAATCCCTGTGTTGAGACTCTCTATGAGGAACCACAGAAAGAGGGTCCAGCGCTCCTTATAATAATCTTGAATCAGTCCACCGTACTGCTTGTTGGCGTAATCCAGGATGTCAGCATCCGGACCCCATAAAGTGAGTTGATTGCGAGCGTTCATGTTATACAACGCAGCTTCTTCTTTGGTGGATGCCATAGAATTTGCTGCTTCCAGCCAACGTCCAAGCAAGAACTGAGGTTGACTAGAAAGGAGAGCATCCAGTTCAGGCAGAAGATCGTAAACCAGGACACCACCAGCACTCATTAGATTCTCCAATATTTCATTCTCATACGCAGACTTGATTTCAATATAGTATGCAGATACTAACTGCTGCATTGCCTCTCTAGTGACATCTACAAGATCATACAGAAAGGTTTCACTGTTTGCCAGTGATGATGATGCTTCGTGCATCAGTCGCCAAGCTTCAAACAGATCATTTTCCTTATAGCAAATATCAGTGTTCATATCCAAACATGGCCTTCGAACCAGTGGGCTATGGTTTTGGTCAACAAAATACCTGGTACAATTATAAACACTCTTAAGAAGAATCTGCCATGCTTCTCTTGCATTAGCGTTTTGCTGGCCGTAACGTCTGTCGGCATAACTGGTGATCCACTGTGCCAAGTCAAGGGGTTTGGAACTCCACCCAATGTCATTCATTAGCTCATAAAGCATATCATTCTGCTCTATGCCTTCTGGGGCCAGTCCTGTTCCAACCATGGTAGAGTTTTTGAAGGACATGGCATCAAATGGTCCTTTATTGATACTTTCAACTTTGCCAAATAAACCATGATTTCCTCCAAAATTATGGAGCATGCACCAGATAAATGGTTGCCCATAGAAAGACTCTGTGTTTTGGTAAACTGGTAAGGTTTCCGCATATAAATCCAATACGATGAGCCTACCAATAGGTGCGCCATGGAGCAAAGCTCGAATCTGTGTCGGCTTCCAAAATGATGGACAGTTAGCAAACAGCCAGCCCTGCATCAGCCAAATGGCATCAGGATCCACTAGGGTGTAAAAGATAAAAAAAAGTTAGACATGTTAATGAATGGTAATCAAGTTTTAGATTTTTTTTTCCTTTAACCTTTTATAGTTGACTACATGCAGATATGTTAGAGGGCATTATGATTACAGCTGCATTGAAGAACATGGTATAAGGTAGGGTAGTACAACTAGTTTTGTCCCTAATCCAAATTTGCATGAATTTGGCCAAATTCAGTAATTTTGGACAACACAAATATCTAAACGGAAAAACAAAATCAAACCAAAACTTTTTTTTGATCTATTAGTTTTGATAATGATACCAAATTAGTGAGTTATCTACTAAACAACTAAAAAAAAAAAAAAAAGATACAAATAAATGGGCTTTTATTAATTTAAAAAAAGGATTCAAAATATTTGCCTAGAAATTAAAGACCTGTGAGCCTAAACGGACACTATGGGCAGCCAGACCACTTCACATTATTACTTTACCTCTGTAAAGTAATAATGTGAGCAGGATATTATGTTGCTGCAGAGGGATTTAGATAGATTGGGGAATTGGACACTCAAATGGCATACATAATGGGAGTTGTAGTTCAGCAACATCTGGAGGGCCGGAGTTTGGTGAGGATTTGGGAATTGTTATAGAACAAACTACGCAACAATATTCAATGTCAATCGGTAGCTGCCAAGGTATTGTCATGTATAAATAAGGGCATTAATACTGGGGATTAAAATAAAATGTTGCCTCTTTATAAATCATTGGTAATATCATGATGTGTAATTTTGGGCACCTGTTCTAAAGAAAAGTAGCAAAAGTACAGAGACGAGCTACAAAATTCATAAAAGGAAAAAAAATCATTTTAGTTACAAAGAAAGTTAACAAATTTAAATATCTTTAGTTTGGAAAAACAGCTCCTCAGAGGAGATGTAATAGCATTTTACAAATAGAAATGGGGGCCAATACAAATTATTGTCTGGAAATCTATTCATAAACAGCACTATCCATAGGACACAAGGTCAAGCATTTAGACTGGAAGAAAGGAGATTTAGTCTAAGGCAAATGAAAGGGTCTTTTACAGTAAGAACAAGATGGGACGTGGAGTTCTCTGCCTGAAGAGATGGTTTCATCAGAGCCTATACAGATGTTAAAACTGCAATTGGGTACATCCTTGCCAAAACAGAATATAAAGGGGTATAATTTTTAATTAATGGGTTCATAGCTTCTTGATCCAAGAAGATACCTGACTGCCTTTCTTGGGTCAAGGATTCTTTTCTAGTTAACTGCAAAATTGGAAGTGCTTCCAACTTTTTTTTTTACCTTCTTTTGGATTAACAGCAAAAACAAATGTGAGAAAGGGTGAACTTGATGGATGCAGATCTCTTTTCCCCTATGTAACTATGATCTTTCAGCTGTTTAGTAGTCATCCTAATGTGGAATTGCCATATTTACCAATTAATGGAGATATATAGAATGTATGTGCTGCATGTATATAGCATTCATGTGATATACAAATGTAGCATATTAGGGAGCCATCTTCTAAACAGCTGAAAGATCAAATTTAAGAAAGGTCCTTTTCTTAATTTTGGTCTTTCAGCTGATTAGTAGATCGCTATCTAATTTGGTAAACTTATGTAGGATTGACATATTTATAGGTTACCAAACTAGGGTGCAGATAGCTCCCTTATTTGGTAACCCTTAATAAGGCAATCCCACGCAAGGATACCAGAGTAAGGAGTTATCTACTAAACAGCCGTAAGATAGTTGAAAGCCCTTTTCATTTTGCTCTTTCAGCATTTTAGCTGATAGCTACCTAATTTGGTGTCCTTACATGTAATTACCGAACTAAAGGATAACAGCTGTGTAGCAGATAGCTCCCTTATTTGATAATTGGCATCCTTGTGCTATCCCATGTAAGGATATAAAATTATGGAGTCATCAACTAAACAGCTGAAAAGTCAAAATTAAGAAAAGGGCTTTTCTTAAAGGGACACTCCAGTGCCAGGAAAACAATCGGTTTTCCTGGCACTGCAGGTCCCCTCTCCCTCCCACCCCCCATCCCCGGTTGCTGAAGGGGTGAAAACCCCTTCAGTCACTTATCTGAGACACCCGATGTCCCTAGGCGGTGGTTTCTGCTCGCCGCCGCTCCTCCTTCTCCTCTTCCTTACGTCAGCTGGTGGGCGAGACTGATCCCAGCCGCCGGCTGAGGAGACGTAATGTGCATTAGAGTTCTCCATAGGAAAGCATTGAAAATACTTTCAATGCTTTCCTTTGGGGAATTGAGCGACGCTGGAGGTCCTCACACTGCATGAGGACGTCCAGCGACGCTACAGGCACAGGTTTTCTGTGCTATGGAGCAGGAAGTGCCCTCTAGTGGCTGTCTAGTAGACAGCCACTAGGGGAGGACTTAACCCTGCAAGGTAATTATTGCAGATTTAAAAAAAAAAGTGGGAGTTGGCACCCAGACCACTCCAATGAGCAGAAGTGGTCTGGGTGTCTACAGTGTCCCTTTAATTTAGATATTTCAGCAGTTTAGCAGATAACCCCGTAAATTGGTAATTTCCTTGGTCATTTTGTGATTGCCACCTTCATTCTTTGTTCATAGGGAATAATGGTCTTAAGAAATAAGAAAAATGAATTTCCAAAATTTCAGATGCACCAAAGTTTGAATAATAATCATAATAATAATAAAGAATCGATCCGAAAGAAAAAATAAATAATTTTTCCCTGGTAAATATATGTAGTAAAAGTAATCAGGTATAAACAAACATATTAAACATTTCGACCAATCAGAGAACAGGAAAGTTTATTTCCATATATTGTGTATAAACGTAGGAAAACTGTTACATTTTGTGGTTTCATTAACTAGTCTACATGATGAAGAAGTAAAAGGATATAGACAGTAACACAGTAGGGCAGGGAGACAGAGGGAAAGCATGGATAATCTTACAAGGAGCAATTTTAGGAGAGTATAAAGGGGAGCAAGGGGGTAGAGGTTAGGAAAGGCCACTCAGACAGAGGGACAGAATAGATGTTGAAGGTAAGCATATAAATGGCACATGCCTTTTGAAGAAATACCATCAAACGTTTGACCTTTAACATGCATACACATATAACATTTAACTGTTGACATTTTAACATGCATACACATGCAACACATACATAAGCCACTTTGTCCACACAGGGATACACAGTTTCATTCTGCCAATACATGGGACACTTTCAAATCTCCAATACAGAAGATCATGTCTGTGTTGTAAGGTATATAGCAGGCCAAAGATAGGGAACAGGTGTGCCTGTAGACTAACTCCAAATTTCATGTCGGCTGGCCACGAGAGAGAAAGTTACACCAGTAATAAATAGTTCCAGGGACACCCTCAATATTAGGACGTAGAAGTAGTTTGTATCACAAAACTGAATGCCCAATGTCCTGTGCATAGACATATGAGAAGGACAACTTTGGCAAAGACATCAGAAATAACATCATTAGTGTGACTTGTCGGGAATTCAAAGTGAATATTACATTTTTGGCCAAAAAGTTGACCTAAAAGCGTAGCTGACATAGATAATTTTTCCAGTTTGTTTATTTTGTCCTAAAAATTGCTTTTAATTCCTTACAGTTCACACTTTAGTAAATAATACTGTGTAGATTGTTGGCCAGATTTGGTATTCATTTATGAAACTGGGAGTTCTACATTGAGTTCATTCCCAATTCAGGAGGAGAGACCTAGCAAGCTAAATGAACTAAAAGTCTATATAAAATCGAATGACACCTAGGACTTTTAGAACTCAAAGTTGCATTGAATTATCACTGCCTTACTCAATCAAATACACTCTAGGGATGGAACATGGTGTTGCCTTACTAGGATAGTAAGTTTCCCTTTTTTATTTCATCTGTTTGCTTGGTGCAATGTGTAACAATTTTGTTCAGAATTAATGTTATTTTTAAGTCAAGTCCCACCTTTGGTAGAAGAATATACCACATGTTACTGAAGAGACATTTATATTGGTATTGTGTTATCATATAGATTTCTGTTAAATTGTTTTTAATAGGTGTTGGTGACTATCATCCTTTTGGGCCTACTGCAGGCGAAAAGTGATTTTTAACCATTGCACCCACTAAAGGTCACATGCATGGCTGAAGTGTTTATGACACCCCTATTCTTATTTTCTCACTCTCCGATTTACATTTTAAAGCGGAGTTGAGATTTTATTTAGTCAAAGGCTTTGATTTAATATATTTAATATTTCTGGATAAACTTTTCAAATGTTAATATACCCAAAAGTGCTAAGGCGCTATAAATTTACAAAGTGCTTAAATTATTAAAGTGCATATAAATGCAATTACAGCTGCAACAAGTTATAAATACAGTGTTCCCAACAACAACAAAAAACCAAAAACATAAAAAGTGATGCACTTAAAATTTGGACAATATAAGAAATACATAAAAATACCAAGCTCTACTGTGCAAACAATTTTCATACAGATCTAAAAAATAAAAAGTTTAAAGTGCAGGATATCGGATATTATCGAATGCCCTATTGAATAACTGAAAGTATTGCACTCACAATTCCCAGAGCCTCTTCAAACCGGTTCTGGGTAGAACAACTGAATTTTCCAGGTAATCGGTTTATTTATATTTTTCCGATACACAGAAATCTGAGGATTTGGACCCAAGTACAGAACACAAAAGGCCCCAATAGTGTGAGATTAACAAAGTGTTAATTTGCAATATTCAATTAAAACTTTTAATTAGTAAAATAGTAAAAAAAATAAAGTAAAATAAAAGATCCTTGTATAAAGTCTTTGTGTCAAGGCTGGCTGGCTCCTGCTCTGCTCTCCCTCCATGTCTCAATATCCATGGGAATTCTTCCAAATAAAACCCTTTTTACCATAAAACAATTAAAAACATGTATTTACTACATTTACCCTTTTTACCATAAAACAATTAAAAACATGTATTTACTACATTTTAATACTTTAGTCACACATTCATGTTATTATGATCACTTATGTATGCATGCAACATAACATAAGGGCATAATTACTAAACGTTATTTAATCCATACTTATCGTACAATGCATATTTCTCTTTGTTGTGGCTTTTCTTATAAATTACAAATATTGTATATTTAAAAAGTTTATTTACATAAATAATTTTTATTTATCCATCCACATAAAATAGTTCTTTCAAATCTACATAATTATATACATAATGATACTAGTTTATACCATTTATTAATACGCCACATACATTTATAAAATTAATTTATAGATATTATAGTTTGTTAACAAGCTTATTTTACAAAAACTTAAAGGAAAAAAAAAAGGCATACTTTTAACTCAAACATTCAAACCCAAGGGGCAAAGTGTCTTCAATTTTCTCAAATGAGATGGGTATTTAAATTGAAGTATGAGTTAGAAGTATTAAAAAAAATGTAATAGATTTTTTTTGTATTATATGTAGAAATATTGCTATTTTATTTCATTTTATGATACTAAGTTTTTTTCCTTCCTTATTACAAGTATATATAAGTGATCATAATAACAAATGTGTGAATTAAGTATTAAAAATTTAGGAAATATAATTTTTCTTCATTGTATTATGAAGGGTTTTATTTTAAAAGAAATCCTACTTATATTGAGATATTATTTGCTTTTAATGGACACTAACACAAACATTAGTTAAATAAGCTTTGGGAAATGGACAAATCAATGAACACCAAAGAGAGATGAGGACCCTGTATAAAGTGGGAGAGAACCAGGGTTTTTTTGTTAGAGGAAGCCCAAATTCGTTGGGCGAAACGCGTCAGTGATGTCAAGAGTATGCTGACCTGGAACTTCTTGGTGAACCAGAGCGCTACGGATCGCACATAGAGGGAGAGCAGGGGTTAGCCAGCCTTGATGCAAGGACTATAAAAACAAGAATTATTTTTTTTTAAATTATTCTAACAAAACAATTGCAAGAGGTTTTTATGTGAATATAACCAATTCAAATTGTGTCTAGATCACACTGTGGGGGCCTTTTGGGTTTTCACCTTGTATCCAAATCACTACAGATTTCTGTGTCTGGGAAGGAGATAAAAATTCTGCATCCTTCGAATATTCAGCTGTTATACCCAGACCCATTTTGAAGAGGCTCTGGAAATTGTGAGTGCTAGCTATAGATCTTTAATAAGGTATTCATTATTATCAGATATTATGCACTATAAAGCACTTTTTAAATATTTAGATCTGTATGAAAATTGCTTGCACAGCTGAGCTTGATAGAAGTATAAATATTCATTGTACTTTGCACATTTGAAGCACAGCACTTTTCAAATGATTTAATATTTTTAAAAATGTTTTACTATTTTAATATTTGATATACTGATTTTTTTATATAGGATATATTTTTACTATTTTTGCTATTTTACTATCCTGAAAATAATCTTTGTAAGCTGAAAATATGAAATCACTTAACAAGCTTAAACAAAAGATATTAAATCGATGCCAAAGTGTGTGAACGCCTATTCCACATGTCGACTTTGCCCAACTCAAGGATTCCATGCAGGAGACGGATTATGTAACATGCACTAAATCTTTCTAGAATGTAGGAGCTCGGCGCAAGTTAGAAGCAACAAAGTGTTAGTTTATTGGACTTTTATTTATTTATTTATTTTTGTGTGAACTATAACTGCATTTATAAAGAACACTATTTATACAGTATATTTTCATGTAGCGTTACCTATGCATTAGTGTTATAGAGCAGCATAGCATTTAGCCTTAACCGTTACATTAAAAGCTAACATTAACTTTAACAGCGTTACATATAGGCTTACTGTTACATTAAGGGCTTAGCATTACATTTTGGGTTAATAATAGCATTACAATTATAGTTAGAGTTACATTTAGGGTTAGCTAAACATACATTCATCCTATTTCTCTCCCTTATACCTCTTCCTCCTCCCTCTCCCCCCATACAGTTTTTCCAGGGCCCTGGAAAAATCAGGAACATTTAAAGTATCTACATACAGGCATGTACAATCACACGTGCAAGAATTGATAGACTAGACAATACATTTACTTGGGACACAAACAAATGAGTAATGACTTGTTATGGGGTAACAGTAGATTTACATGAACGGAAGCAAAACATGTGGGTATAAATAATAATTTTGGACATTGGCAAATCGTTTATACACTGCTTTACACATACACTTAATTTCAGCCTTAATAATTTTGATGTGGAGAATCTTCATACGAACACAATGGCACATCATAGATGGGGATATGGTTCCCCATGTCATGCATTAATATGTTAAAATACATTCTTCAGCATGCATGGTGTTATATGGATCATCTCCAGTATACTTACAAGTTAAATATTCTTAAGAATGTCTGTGTCCACTCAACATCTTCTCCTCATGTCACTCTGGCAAAGGGATCGCCTCAAGGGTCCTGGTTCTGTGTCTTCTGGAGTTCTGTCTTCTAATGCAGTAATGCTGCCTTGACTACAACATTCTATCATAATATCACAGACTTTTATCTGGTTCATAGTGCCGGCCTAGTCAATCATATCCAGACAAATATTTGGGTTCGCAAAATGACAAAGGAGCGCTCAGTTGCATTCCACACAGCACTGAGCTGGGCTGGTTTTTATGGGTCGACTAGAAGGGCAAGTATCCAGCTCAGACATTTAAAGACATATTTGTCAAATCGAAGAAGGGGCATAACAGAATGTACCATGTGTCATTTAGTTAAGGTTGCAAAATAACCTTTAAAAAAAGGATAATCTGCATCACTTAATCTGCAGACAGATGGAGAACATGGAGCTCTGGCGGAGGATATTGCCACTGACTTTCACCCAGAAACACTTGCATTAGCATCATGTAGGTATCAGAGGCAATCTTGGTTTCGAAGGAATAGAAAGTCTTATGCATATAAAGTGGTAGTCCAATTAAATTGGAAGAACTCTTACAATGTCAAGTGGTGAAACTTATTTCTAAGGTTCACAATAAAGCACTGGTGATACAGAGTTTTGGTTGATGGATAAATGGTTACCGCTCCGTTGATATTCAGTCCTGTGCACTCGGGTCGGTCCTCACGAAACGCCAAATAACCGGTACTGCTATACACACTCCAAATTCAAAAACAAAAACATTGTAAGAGTTCTTCTTATGGGGGGTCTTTTGTACGGGAAATAAATATTGTAACTTTATTACGCTATGTCAGTATCCTCTTTATTGAAGGTTGGACACATATAAGGACAAAGTTTATTTATATAGTTTATTACAACTATCAAAAACCGTCACGGACATCTGAAAACTCCCATATTAAGACTGAAATTAGAACTCTTCTGTCCGATATATTTCAACAGTTGACCCCTATATGTAAGATAGGGGTATATTAACTAAGCGCTGATACTGTTTTTATTTTTATGCTTGTTATATAGTCAAACTTTTAATCAAAACGTAATCTGCAGACTGTCAGAGAAGAGCAGAGAGGTAGTGATAGTCTTACTATGTGTTTGCCTGGGTGTTCTCTCCTTCGAATGCAGGCTGATTTGCAGCACTCTGGAATGAGGGTATGTGACTAAAGAGGCTAAATGCTTATGGTGCAGCAATATGCATAGCAATTTGTGTGTAAAAACTAGAAAGATTTGAGCATGCAAAAAACAAAACAAAAAAAAAAACAGCACAAAATAATTGATAAGAAATCCATCACAAGTAATGGTGACCGAAATGTCCCTTTAAATCAAACCTATCACCTAACAGCTTCACCTAAGCATTTAACAGTTACTAAACCAACAAATATATAATTAATTAAAAAAATTAATATATTTAATTGCATTAGAAGCAGATGGGGCCTATGGGTGTTACAGTTCCATAACACCCACCCCAGTCCTCCTTTTTGTCATTTTACTAAGCTCTGGGTCTTGGATTATCATAAAAGTATATTGATAATCTCAAAGAAAACAAGCAAACCTCAAAATCCATAGCAAAAGGGCGTGGCCAGCTGCTCAGCTAGACAGATGGGTTTCTGAGGAGCGCCGTACCAGCGGCTGAAAAAAAATAGGCAAAAACCCTGATAATCAGCGACCAACGGTGGCCACAAGCACACCTTACACACAGAGACATCAATGGGGCGCAAAAATAAAAAGATCCGCCTGCCAGAGACACCCAGAATGTTGGATATTCGACTCTCGTTTGCGAGGCCTACTCTGCCGGCTTCCGCCAAAATGGCACCCGAGGCACCCAGCGATGAAGAAGCCTCTGAGAACTCAGGGAGAGTCTCACCCCATCTCCTGATGAAATAATGGCCCAATACCAAGACTCCGAATCGGAGGAGGACTTATCCCCAGCGACTAAACAAGATATCAGAGACCTCTTGGCAGAAATGAGGGAGGTGTGGAAGGCTGACTTGCTGAACACTCAGAGGTAGGGAACCTCCAACAGAGGCTCACAGCAGTGGAGTCCAGAGAAAGCGCAAGGGAGTACCAAATACTCCCAGGACTCGATGACAGTTCTCACCTTACAAGTCCAAAAGTTCATGTGGACTGTCACTACAATGGAAGCACGGCATAGACGTCAAAATGTCCGCCTCGGGGGGATCCCAGAGAGCACTGAAGGGGCACCCTACTACCCTACATTCATTGCCTATTATCTATAATGAGCATTAAAGGGGGCGCTGAGCCCAGTTTGATACTCTCCATGTTCAGAATCTGCAAGGCTGCAACAGCTCCTGGCGAAGCACCCAGAGACACAATAGCCATCACGAAGGATATGACAACCCACACCGCTATCATGTCCCGCTCCAGAGACCTGGGCACAGTGCAAATGGAGTGTAGCACTGTGCCCACTACAGGGACAGCTGGCACCAACAGCCAAATGGCTAAGGGAGGCGGGGTTTAGATACCGGTGGGGGGAAGGGGGCGGATGGATCCCTGGTGGTACCACGGGGAAACCAGACACTTACCATGTCCTCTTCAGACGACCAACAGCTATTTCTCCTACAGCTGAACCTGCAAGATGAAGATAAGAGAGACACCAGGGCCGAAGCCAATCGGACACAACAGTCTAAAACCAACCAAGGGCCGAAGAGGGGCTTACTCGCTCCGCAATTTTCAAAGAGACATTCCTAGGCTACACAACTTCGCTACATTCCTTCTTTGGGCCTCCTATGGCTGTAACGCCCCTGAGGGGAAAGCTGACATGATACATTCATAACAGATGACTGACCCTCCCGACTCCATCTAGTTACTGAATAAATATTCATAGCTCCTGCAGATTGTCCTGTTGACATTGGCACAGTCTTTACACACTACCGTATGACATATAGCCGTCCTAACAGTTCCTAAATGTTATCTGATAATGATGTCCGAGATTGATGTCAAAATATTCTTACATGCACACTATTGAGCAAAGTCCCAGAGAGCGCCATGCATGGCCCTCACCACACATGGATATGCATTTATCGCTACCTACCTATACATTGATATATGTTGTTGTATATGTTATATACCTACTCTTGTACCTTATACCTTGACGCAGATGCTTTTTGGAATTGGAAACTTCAATAAAATACAGTTTAAATCTATAACAAAGCTTCACTAATGAACAAAGCCCACTTTCATAGTGAGATGGGAAAAGGGGGAATATTATTACAATGAATATTTTGCCTTTTTTACAGTAAATACTGTTCACTCGATAATTCTCTTACCGTTTGTCATCGATTTAAATATTGCACTACTGATTGCCGACAAGTAGGCTGGGTCAGAAGAGGTGGGATTCATCTCATTGAAGGTGTCTGCATTGTAGATGTGGTCTGTCCCAAATTCCTGAATCATCTCCTTTATGAAGAGTCCTCCTACATTCTGGAAAACTGGATCTTCAGGATCCAGAACATAGCTGCAGGAATATGTACAATTGAAACGGCTCCATGCTCCAAGTTTAGTGTAGTTTACTTTAGGGAATACTCTACGGAACAATGCAGATAATATAATTAATAAAATGACTTTCTGAAAACATGTAATGATATTGTAGCTTTAAAAATAGGCTGGTACATCTTCCTTATAGGAAACCACCTTCATAACCACAATGTACATAAAGCTCTCTAAAATGCACTGAACCGAACGTGATGTGTGCAGGAAGCAATGTAGTGTAAAAGGTACTCTCTGCACTCTGTGACAAGAGATCGCAAACTGGTTGGACTTCTCTTCTATTTTTACTCATCAATCATATTTGGTTCCTGGTACTGGGACTGGTCTGGTTGCACCCGGCTACATTTCAAATGGGATTGAGCGCAGTTCCACTTTCCTGCTATATTATATCCAAAGTGTCGAAAATAGACACATTGCCAAAGTAGTTTTATCAACCCAAAGAGCAATAGTGTACCTTTGGGGGAGCTCCCCACTAGACCTACCATATTCACAGTGCTAAGAAAATAAAATCAAACTGATGTAGCTTTGTGATCAACCTGTCATTCACATCAAATACAGAGACAGAGCTCTGCTATCAGCATCTGATCTGGCAGCGGGGGGCAGATAGTGAGACCAGATTAGGGTCTTCATCGCATACATGAATAGCTGGTGACGTCACATGTGATCTCCCTTGCTGTGGACACAGAGTGCGGTACACAACTCATCCACTGGCTTTCTGTATCCTATAGGAGTCAATTCAAAGTGATAACTCATACCTATAAAGTACTGAACAATTCTAGCCCCTCTTATCTCTTCACAGATCCATAGATATCCCCCCTCTCGATCTCTCCACTCTGCCCGTGACCACCTCCTGTCTGCTGCTCACACCCATATGGCCAACTCACACGCGGCTCCCTTGCAGCCTGCCTACCACCATCAGACTCTCCCCTAGTCTTCAATCATTTAAGAAGTGCCTTAAAACCTCTCTCTTTAGGAAAGCTTATGGCCTCCCAGAGTAAACTCTACCTCACATACCTGTCTCTTGCTCTCTCCTAAAGTGCAGCACTTTACGCTCTCCTCCAGCTCTGCTTCACTCCCACCTTATTGGATTATTTCCTGTCCTAATGTGTTTTATACCCCACCTCCTATAGACTGTAAGCTCATTTGAGCATGGTCCTCTTCAACCCATGGTTCCTGTAAGTTTTCTTGTAATTGTCCTATTTATAGTTAAATCCCCCCTCTCATAATAGTGTAAAGCGCTACGGAATCTGTTGGCGCTATATAAATGGCAGTAATAATAATAATAATCCATCAGATAGGACTTACTATTAAATTGCAAGGTTTTTTTAAGAGCCAATTTCTGTCGAATAATATTGCATCGAATTGACCAAAGAGTTTAATTTACATTTAATGTGCCCTGTAAAAGGGATAGACCATAGGCCAGGCATCAAAAGTGTTAATATAACATTTAATTTTTGTTTGTTTTTTGTAAATACACTTCAATTAATATAATAAACAATACAATAAAATGAATGAGGTAAGGTAAAATTCACAGTTATTTCCTTACCTTACAATACCCTGTGGCACATGACCAGCAAATGCTGGTAATACTGCGATCATTCCTAGGGACCTCATTCTGTCTAGAATCTTGTGCTGAGATTAAATGAAACAAAATAAATGATATATTTGCGAGCCTCTTTAATTTAAATGAATCCAAAAAAAAAAAAACAACAACAACAACAACCTACTTACTTCCTCTAAAGCATTTTCTTAAATGTTGGTTTAAGTTTCTTAAGTGGCGTATTGCAACTTTAAATGTTGCTATTTCTATCGGAACTGTGTTAAACGGCCATATTGTATACTTATGTTATATCTAAATATTCACTGTAACACGCATGTTACATAAATTGTCACAAATTATATTTGTATAATTAGTTTGTGATTAATGTGTGAAATACAAAACCTCTAATAAAAACATACTCCAGGGTCTATAAGAGTTAAAAATAGTGGGTAGCTCATAGCTTTAAATTAAATTATTCAAGGGGAACAGTGCCAATATATATTAATTTCTGATATAATAAAATTATTAAATACACTTTTGCTAATTTTTATAAAAATATTATTTTTAGATCCTCACAGAAAAAAGGAAAAATTACTTCTCACCAACAGTAGCATACAAATGGAGGGGCACTACAACGTTGGGGACCACATGAGTGAGTTAAACAATGCACCCCTTGATCCTGTAATTATTGGTAACGAGGCCATGTTATTGACATTGGCCCAGCCTGACAGGGAGCTGGATGAGAGGGGGCCAGGAACTCTGCTGCACATCTTTTGGGCAAATTTATGTCCCATGATACCGCAGGTGTGCACATGCATGCTTGGGCATTTAATGAACAAATATATTGGGGTGGAAGACTAGTTGTGCCCACTGTCTTTTTATTTTTTTTAAGAATTATAATTCTACAAAACTGCAATTGTTTACATTGCAAAGTTAAAACTAAAGGGCCACTGCATTGCAATGAAGTGGTCTAGGTGACTTTAGTTGTCCTTTAAGCTGTGGCATAGTGATAGCTACTGATGAGGTTAAAGGTACACTCCAGACTCCTAAGGCACTTTAACTTGCTGAAGTGCTTTATGTTTGAGGGTGTCCTCAAAGTGCAGATTTCAATATAAATTGGGACTTCTCTAAATTAACCTTGTTACACCCCCTTGTTTTAAGCAAGCAACCTGTCCTGCTACTTCCTGATTTGTTTGTTATTTGAATTGTCCAGAGAACCTGCCTGCCTTGGCGTGGAAGAAAGGAAGGGAGTGCCCCTTTAACATTGTTACACCCCTGGCTGACAATCAGACAACCGGTCCTTTTTATTTCTAGTTGTTTATCTCAAATGGAGTTAAACTGAAGAGACAGCGATTGCCCAGAGCACCTGCCTTGCAAAGACATCTCATTGAGCTGCATTGGGAAGTTTGTAAATGAACAGCCACAGAAAGTCTGTGTAGACAAGAGAACTGCAGGTTTTGCAATTTGTTTTTAAATATATCCCCAATTAAATTACATTTTGCAGTTGGGCAGCGAGCATGTCCCTTTAAGTGCTATGAAACTTTTGCACCCAAACACCATTTAAGAAAGTCAGATTACCTTCTTTATCACACAGCATAGAGGATGGTGAAGAAGAAACAGCATTTAATAATGAACTCATTAATAAAACTCATAACGTAGAGTGCAGGTACGGACTGGTCATCGGGCAAATGCCCGGTGGGCCGCGATGGCCATGGGCAGAGGCCGGCAGGGGAGATCACGTGTTCTCCCCTGTTGGTCCATGCAGAGCCGGCACCATCCAAGCGCTATCCCTGCTGTGTGCCTTCATGGGCCGGTGGCGAGATCAAAGATCTCCCTCACCAGCCCACAGGCACAGTCAAGCGGCCGATGGCTGGGGAGGGAGGGAGAGGAGGACTCAGGGGAGCTCTTACTTGCAGCTCTGCCGGGTTCCTCTCTCAAGGTCGGAGCGTTGACGCGGTTACCACGGCAATGCTCAGATCTCGCGAGAGTGAACTCTAGCCCATCAGGCTAGTGTTCACTCACCACTAGGGCCTCCAGGGACTGTGGCACAGGGGATATAAAGTTTTTAATTAAAAAACAAACAAAAACATTTAAATATGTCCCGTCCCCCCTCCCCTCCAAACATATTCACCCAACACACTGTGCCCCTCACACAGACAATACTTCCAAACATATACTACAGCACCCCTCAAGCTCAATATACACGCTAGATCCCTTAACCAACTCTGGACACACTCTCGCTCTCTCTCCTTTATACACTAGAACACACACACACTACATTCTTTGTAAGAAAAAAAACCACATACTACAATCCCTACACACACACACACATTCTACAATCCCTACACACACACACACACTACAGCCCGTATGCACACACTCGCTACATCCCCTATAACACTATGCCCCCTATACACACACTCTCTCCAGCCCCTAGCCACACATATTACACCACAAACATGAATGAAATTGATCTATTTACACAATACCACACCACAATCAGCTCACTCTACACACACACAATCCCACAAGCAGGCTCCAAACACATGCATGATATGCTTTCCTGGCCCTTTTGTCCTCTGGTATCCCACTAATGGAGACACCAGAGACAAGTTACGAGCTAACACAGTGCAAGCATGTTATTAGATCTGCTGCGCAGAACAAATACAGGGCCTTTTTCTCATGCTAAAGCTCTTCAGCAGGGCTCTGCGCATTGAATCAACATGTTCACTTTAAGAGGGGGCGTGCTTGTCATTAGTGATGACAAAACATACCCTCTCTGGCCCCACCCCTTTCTTAGGGGGCCGCAGTGATTGAAAAATGCCCGGGCCGAATTTTTCTTCCCAGTGCGGCCCTGGTAGAGTGCGTTCAGCAGAACACAAAACACAAAGGTCTTAACATTCTAAGATTGTATTTATGTGTAATGTTTCAGTTGAGAAGGGATTGCATGGATTCATTTTACCTGCAAGGACAACTGGTTGCTCATCCAGGAAGAAGATAGAGGTCCTGCCCAAGTGTGAATATTTCCCATTCGTCCCCAAGCCAGAAAAGCTGGTCCAGTGAAGAAGTCATCAATTTCTGACTGGGTCAGACCCAAAGTCAAATACACCTGAAATAAAGGAATATAATAATCGTGTTTCATACATAAAAGCAATAATGTATAACATATTATAAAGGGATACTTAAAGCACTATAACAAGTCATCGTCCAGAGAGAGTGTTTGACACTGTCCGATAGTTTGTGGCAAACTGTTTTCAGGCAGTTAGCCCGGAAATATTACTGCTCTGCTAAAGTTATGATGATCCAAAAGATTATCTGATCAAAGCACTCCAAGCCTCAAAGGCAGTGATAAGCTGTGAGTTCTGGGATAACCAGCCCAAAACCAATATTAACACCCAAGGATGGTAACACATTATCCAAGACTCTTTAGGTATCAGTAAGTAAAACTGGTTTGACCCAAATTGAATGCAGGGCCAGATTTACCCTTTAGGCAGAGTAAGCACCTACCTACATGGTAGTGCCTGAGGGGGTACATAACCTGTCTGTTAACTGTCTGTTTTTTGTTTGCTGGACAGAACATAGGTTCCAGAACTCTGGGATCACTGTATTTAGTCTAATGGGAGCCTGACCAGCACATGAACCTGCCCCATCAGGCTATACACAGGATCTCCTGTACATGAGAAGAGAGAGCATAGACTCAAGTGCCAGGTCCCACTAATGTTTTATCACAGACTGGGCTGGAATAGTTTCCCAGTCACTAGTGTGTTATTACAGTAAGCAGCCAGCAACATGGTAAGTGGTGGCATATTTACTAACTTTGATGGTCATATTAACCCCATAGGGTTTTCTTGAAGGTTGCTTCTATGAAGGTCCCTCTCATAAAAGCTTTACGTGTGACCCAGAGAAGTCTTCCAAGTTGTTGCAGAGATCTGTATCTCTTGTAATTGCTTTGCAGGTGTCTATGTCAGATAGAGGATTAAATCTCCACTGTCCCCATTGTCAAGTGAACATACATCCTTTAAACACAAAAAGGCAAGGAGTTGTGTCAATATAAATTCACCCTGATAAGATGCATCTTCCAACGAAGAGCTGCTGCCACGAGTCTTGAATAACTTCCAGATCGCTGAGCCACCGCCACTGGCATCAGCATCGTTGGTTGAAGGGAAAAATTATGACACCATAGGCCACTGCTGAGAGACCATCATACACCACGCAGCGTACACTCAACCAGGGGACGTGTGCACCTCACACTATTTTTTTATTAACAATATCCCTCCCCTATTTTTTGGGTGATAATAGGTATCATGGTCACATTAGCTGCAGGTAAATCTATCTTTGGGTTAACCTTACAATGTAGCTTTAATAAACAGGCCACTAGAGGGAGATCATATATATTTATCCAGAGAACATTTATTTTACAGAAATGCAAAGTCAAAGAAAAAGAAATCTGTCTACCTTACACAACTCTCTTTTTATTAATAATCACTCTTGTAAATCAGAACAAATGCAGCTGATTGTATTTGTTCTGGTGAGTATGATCATTCCCTTCAGGCGTTTTGCAGTAATCACAGTCTTTTCTGAGAAAATGCACTGTTTACATTACAGCCTACGGATATCTCCACTGGCTACTCCTCCGATAGCTGTTAGAAGTACTTCCTGGGGCAGTGCTGCTTACTGTGCAGCACTGCCATTCAGTGTCTCCACCCTCTGCATAGAGACAACTTTCTTCATAGAGATGCATTAATTAAATGCATCTCTATAAGGAGATGCTGTTTGGCCAGGGCTGTGTTTGGCTTGTGCTGGCTCTGCTCGTGATTTGCCTCACTGACAGTCTCAGCCAAGCATTGGGAAGCATTGTGATTGGATCAGACCACCACTTCTGATGATGTCAGAGCAAGGACAGAGGCAACAGCTGCAGCCTTGAAAACAAGTAAGATTTTACTATATTTAGGGTGGCAAAGGGGGCATGAGGGCTAGATGGTGGTTTTAACGCTATAGGTTTGTGTTCCTGATCCTATGATGATCCTTTAAATTAAATGTGTTACATTAGGCTGTAAAAGTAGGATAACAGTGGAGAAGATTACAATCCTAAAGCTAGTCTGCTACACTGACAGAAAAAAAAGTTTAAAAAAATGAAATAAAACATCTGTTCGCATCAAAATTATGTCAACAGATAATTTGGCTTAAAGTTTTATGTACTTTAGTAAATGTTTGTACAAATGAGAATGAATAAAAAATTATATATATAAAAGAATAAAATAATGGTTTTAAAAAAAAAAATATGCACATCAAAATGTTGTGTAAGACATACACCCTTTCACTCACCTCCTTTTTCTAATACAATCAACACACACCCTTAGAGAGTTCATATAATACATACAAACAATGTGGGAGATCCAGGTTGATCGTTAGCTCACACACAGCAGTGTATGTACAATGAATAATGTCAATCAAGCCTCGATTTGCACCAACCTATGCTCAGTAGTAGTAAAAACATTACTAAACGTGCAGAAAATGGTATATAAATTATTAGGCGCAAACAAAGTGGTATTAAATTGTGCCACCACACAACACAACCTTAATGTGCAAGGTATATATAGGTTTGTTTGTTACCTGGAGTAGATGTGTTCGATGACATATGTGACGAACTGAACCTCGCCACTGGTTCTTGGAGGGGCCTGCTGGCCAGCCTCTTGCCTCAGGACTATGGCCCCTGCAATAGACCTTGGCTAATATACTTTAAAAAGGCTCTGTTCGTGCAATTGGGATTATGTTGCTCGGCAACCGAAAAGCTGCACGAACCAGAGACCACCTGGGAGCTTGTTAAACCCTATTAACACTTGGTAACGATTCTAACCGCAGTGTTCTAATTGTTTGTCTGGGTGGCCGCTGTTCGCATGAAAGCAGACAGCGGTGTTTGGTCGTCGAGTTCCTGGAACAAAAAATTGGACATAGTTACTCCCGAACACCGCTAGACTGCCATCATCGCCTGCGTTCGGTTCAACACAACTTAGAAGGACACGGTTCGGTGGAAGTGTTCGTCTGGATGAGGGGAACAAGCTCCAGGGTAAGACGACTGACTATGATCGGTAGTTTGTTCGGTTTTTAAACAGCCAAACTAGACTGACCACAAGCCCTGATTCTCTGGAACTCTTTTGGGCAGGAGCCATGTGTGCAGTCGGTCAAATTATGACTTTCATGGAAATCCCGAACACCTGAACCAATCTAGGTGATTTTTGGATAGGTTTGTCCCCCAGATCGGGGCTATCAGGGGATATGACTTTTGTAATAAATGCCTTCCTGTTGTATCATTCATGTAGTTTAGGCTGATGTTTGGGTATACGTCTGATTGCTTGGAGAATTTACTTGGATACTGCATTTTCTTCTTCGAATCAACAACCGAACTGCGAGCTATAATCACTCAGCCTTTAGCTGTTCGGGAGGAACTAAAACTGAACGGGTATCTGAAATACAAGCGTTCCCAACAACAGATATCTGGATACTTCGTTATATGGCAACAGTATAAAAGGAAGTAAAACTGAAAAAGAGAAAAAAAAACTTATAGTGTAGTATTTAAAGGAACACTACAGTCACCTAAATTACTTTAGCTAAATAAAGCAGTTTTAGTGTATAGATCATTCCTCTGCAATTTCATTGCTCAATTCTCTGCCATTTAGGAGTTAAATCACTTTGTCTGTTTATGCAGCCCTAGCCACACCTACCCTGGCTATGATTGACAGAGCCTGCATGAAAAAAAAACTGGTTTCACTTTCAAACAGATGTAATTTACCTTAAATATTTGTATCTCAATCTCTAAATTGAACTTTAATCACATACAGGAGGTTCTTGCAGGGTCTAGCAAACTATTAACATAGCAGGGGATAATAAAATCTTAATTAAACAGAACTTGCAATAAAGAAAGCCTAAATAGGGCTCTCTTTACAGGAAGTGTTTATGGAAGGCTGTGCAAGTCACATGCAGGGAGGTGTGACTAGGGTTAATAAACAAAGGGATTTAACTCCTAAATGGCAGAGGATTGAGCAGTGAGAATGCAGGGATATGATAAATATACCAATACTGCTTCATTAAGTTAAAGTTGCTCAGGTGACTATAGTGTCCCTTTAATACAACAAAGAAAAAGGTATACAATTAAATATGCCTGTAATTTGCTTTACAGCAATATTTGCTGTAATATTCGGTAAAGTACGATTGTATTTAATAACACAAATCGGGAATGAAAGCTAGGTGTGTCATGAGGTAAGAGTTTATTTAGGGTGTCTCGTATTTTCTAATTTTGTTGCAGATCCAGATTGCCATCAGATCACTCCTGTTTTGCAATGGTTTTTACCATTGCAAACCTGTAAACCATAAACCTTTATGATCATATCATCTAAATGTGCAACAGCTTCTAAAGCAATGAAGATTTGTAATTGATCATAAATTACATATTAAAGTTAGACACCAAGCCCCATAACCACTACAGCATGCTGTTTATGGTGCCAGGAGTCAAACCGTTTTAGAATGTTTGCTAGTGTTACCTGGGGACAGCCAGGCATCGTTTGCCACCTCCACTACTGCTCAGTGAGTTCCAGAAACTCTCTTTACCGAACCAAGCCTAGTGGTCAGGGTGCTCATTGGCCCAACTTATGCTCTCAGCCAATAAGCTAGCAGTGCGTTGCCGTTTTTAGCTCAGAAGAGGCAATTAAATTTCCTGAGCAGTAGTGGAGGTAGGGAACCGCACCCTGCAGATCACCGGTAAGGGGGAGGAGTTGGGGTAGTAGGGCCCTCTTGCCACAATAACTACTACAACAAGCTATAGTGCTTGAAGTGTTTCTTTAAGTTGTTTTAGGAAATGTGTAAGGAGATGGTTAGGTAGTACCAAATCAGCAATATCCTTATCTGACACCTTTTACTCTTATTTCTCCCTATCACAATCGAACAAAAAGATTTTTAAATTGCAGGCGAAATAGGCCACTTGTTTTGTGGTAAAAAAAAAAAAAAAAAGCGGTTTTGATGGAAGATGGCTTATATCTTAAGAATGCCTGTGTGATTCCACCGAAGCCATAGCAAATCTTGTTCACAATGTAAAACTGAACTAATAAAGATTTTCACATCCTGAAAAAACAAAAACTGGTTTCATGAAAGATAATGCATACCTTAAGGTAAATGTTCAATTTCACAGAAGCAATAGCAAATCTTGTTCAGCATGGAAAACTGAACAAACTAATAAGACACATACATTGTGTGTGCGCGCCATTCCACCTAAACAGACACTACAGGCACCAAAACAACTTTAGCTTAATGAAGCAGTTTTGGTGTGCAGTGATGAAACTCCTAAATTGCAGAGAATTGAGAAGTGAGAGTGCAGCAGCGTGATCTATACACAACAAACGATTTAATAAGCTAAAGATGTTTTGATGTCTATAGTATCCCTTAACCCCTTAAGGACACATGACATGTGTGACATGTCATGATTCCCTTTTATTACAGAAGTTTGGTCCTTAAGGGGTTAAGCAACACCAGATCTAGTTTAGTAGAAGACTGATCAAATGCGTAAATACATTTTTAAATTGTACATGAATTTAAAAAAAAAAAAAAGATTAATGATAAACAAAGGATTAAGTAATGCTCAGTGAGAAGAACTAATGAAATGTGGATGTCTTGTTATAACCGGAAGAAAAATATTTATTTGCTTACCCGTTGCCAAATTGCCTCTTGACCAGTAAATGCAAGGGGCATGTTGATGCCATTGAGGGCCATCCAGTCGATCTCCTTCTCCCATCGAGTCCAGTTCCACCACACAAAGGAATAACTTGAGGTACAGACATTTTGATAGTAGCGAAACCTAAAAACAGAAGACTCTGTGAGGACTTAGATTTATGTAGTTCTCAACTCAACTTATTCCATCAGCCATGCAATGTGTAAATTAGTCTGATAACTATTTCTAGTTATGCCACAATGTAAACATTCAATAATGTTAATAAATTAAACTTACTTTGGGGTTGGGTATCGGGGGTCGTCTTAGAATTTTGGGCCTACAGGCACCTGACAAGTAAATTCGGTCATGCATGTAAATGCGGTTCACTCTGCATGATTAAAGTACAGTGCCAGTGGGGGGCGGGGCCTGACTATCATGGCGACTGGATGTGTCTCTCGAGGTCACACTGAGCAAAACTAATTTTTTTGGTTGATAGAGCGGCAATTGTGCAACGTGCTACATAATCTTGGCTACACAAACCGATTGACCTTCTGGAGGCACATCCAGCGGTCTACTAAGCCGTTCCAGAAGCAGAGTTCCAGTGCGGCCTAGCAGGCGGCATGGAGGGAGGATGGGGCCCAACATCCCATTCTGTCGTGGGCAAGTCTCCAAACAAGCACCGGTTTAAAAAAGCATAAGCTTTTTCCTGTTTATGCTTTAATTTACTAGTAAATAATGAACAGTTTAGTGAATAAACCTCCTCAAGAAATATTAAAAACATGACTGACCTGTTTAAACAACACATGTTAGCTTTGTGGGGGATTCCTTCTACTTGGGGGTCAAAAAACATCATTCAGCTCCGGTTACAGGATGCAGTTAGAAATCTTTAGAGATTTATTTAAAATGGCATTCATTTTGCAAGAGAAGATTTATTGGGCCCATTTGTACTAAACTCTGAGAAAACAAGTTACTGGTACCAAAGCTAGCAGCTTTATTATAAAAGAAATGTGTTACTTAATGTTGTACCATGAGCATTAAAAGTTACTGCATTAAAATGGAAATTTCAGTTTTAGGGGAACGAGATGAAGAACATATGTCTTGTTTCATAAGTACCTTAAAATATAATTGCACAGTTTTATGTTTAAAAGGTTACCTACGTGTCATGTCATGTACAACCTACCGTAAGCTCTTTTTAAAGAGGCTAAAACTGCCATCAATACATTGTGTTAACAGTTTTGCTAGGGAATCTATCGTTTGGGAGAAAACTATATAATTTCTAACATCTGTCCCTCAATTCCTCAATATAGACTATGTCAAACAATTGGCCGATAGAAAGAGCAGAATAGACCTTCTGCTTTCCACACACTGACACCACAACGCATGTGATGTAGTTGCTTTGATAGCTCCCTAGTCACCTGTGCTAGCGCTGGCTAGGGAGTATGGGAATGGAGTGACTGACGTAAGTACGCTAGGAAGCCAGCATGCATGCAAATAAAATGCTGGTAGCAAAAGCGCCACCGAATTCTGACAGGTATATCTCTATATTTTAAACTAAATATTTAATGCATCTCTTGCATGATATATGTTGTATTCAATGTATTTGGCGGAGATTTAGTCAAATGTCTACAATGGATGACTGGTTCATTTTAAATATGCTTTAGGCATATAGATTCTGTAATAATAAAATATATATATACACATGCAGATAGACGCAGATTAAATGCACAGGACTATTTACTAAAGTGAAAATTCAAAATAAAATTCAAATATAAGGCAACAACAGCCGAACTGAATACATAGCTGGCTTAGAGATTATTTTCTAGTTTGGCTATTTTAACCTTAAATTTGAATCTGGCAGTTCTAAATACAAAGCAACAAAAAGTGCTGAACTTAGGACAATGTGCAAAAGTAAGGAAACAAAAACGTGGAGGGCCATGTGTGGGTTAACAAATGAAGAGAAAATGAGGAAGTGAAAACATATGTTACAAAAGGACAAAAACCGCTATAAAAGTGTCCTTACTGATCAGTGGTCAAGTTCAGGGATTCAGATGAAGTGGTCTCAGTGCTTAGATTGTTGTTATGTTGCCCAGTGATCTCCCTTTCAAACTGCCCAGGCATCAAAGATAACCCAAAAATACTGTTCCATAGGACAACTTAAATGAACACTACAGGGTCAGGAACACAAACATGAATTCCTGACCCTATAGTGTTAGAAAACACTATCTAGTCCCCCTGACCCACACTTTCCCACCTAAATTTAGTCTTACCTTTATTCCAGTCTGCTGGCTCTGTCTCCTTGGCAGACATCATCAAAAGTGATGATCTCAGCCAATCACAATGCTTTCTCATAGGAAAACATTGGATTGACTGATATTGCCAAGGGGGTGTGCCAGGGGCGAGGCCAGACACTGCTCTGGCCAATTGGCATCTCCTTATAGAGGGTGGACACAATGTGCAGCACTGCCCCAAGTAGTACCTCTAACAGCCATCTGAGGAGTGGCCAGTGAAGTTATCACTAGGCTGTAAATGTAAACACTGCATTTTCTCTGAAAAGACAGTGTTTATTGCAAAAAGGCTACAGGGACTGACTGTACTCAGCGGAACAAATACATTAAGTTGTAGTTGTTTTGGTGACTATAGTGAATTGTTAGCATAAGAGGTTTTGCCTTGACGTGGCAGGTGAGCTTGCACTTGAATGGCTATTGGAGTGACACTAAACAACTTCCAGTATTTGTATTTGTTCTGGTGAGTAGAATATTTCCATTCAGGCTTTTTTGCTGTAAACACGGTCTTTTCAGAGAAAATGCAATGTTTACATTACAGCCTAGTGATAACTCCACTGGCCACTCCTCAGATGGCTGCTCGAGGTGCTTCCTGGGGCAGTCCTGCCTTGTGTGCAGCATTGCCATTCAGTGTCTCCATCCTCTGCATGCAGACACTGAACTTTCCTCATAGAGATGCATTGATTCAGTGCATCTCTAGGAGGAGATGCTAAATGGGCAGTGCTGTATTCGACGTGTGCTGGCTCTGCCGTTGATCTGCCTCTTGACAGCCTCAGCCAATTCTATGGGGAAGCACTGTGATTAGCTCAGACCACCACTTCTGATGATGTCAGCAGACAGAGGCAGTTCAGGGGCAGACTTTAATACAGGTAAGATTTTACTATATTTAGGGTAGCAAGAAGGGCCGGGGTGCTAGATGGTGGTTTTAACACTATAGGGTCAGGAATACATGGTTGTGCTCCTGACCCTATAGTGTTCCTTTAAATGTGCATAAGGATTAGGGATTAGTGTGCAAGTAATTTCGTTTTGTTTTTGTAACCAATGATATGTTTGTCACGACAACTGGACTGATACTTCTTCCCTGCTCCCTTGCCCACTTGACAGCAAATCTGGATTGCTAAATGTATTACTGAATTCGTACAGTGGTGAAACCTCCCCTTGTCCAATTCTCCAGAAAATTACGGATCTATGGAAAGAATCACTGCAGTGTTCCAGCTTTCTTACTCACAGATGCACCAGGCTGAAAAAAGTGACAGAGTCCCACGCTATACTCACACCAAGACGAGTATATGTTACCCAGCAAGCCCCTCTCACAACTCGAAGCTTTACTGCCTTCCCATATATAGGCTTCAAAATAATTTGCTGACCACAGATTAATAATGCATAGGCATACTGCTGATGTGCTTTTTTTCAAATAAATGCAAGAAGACAAATTAACCATTATGCTTCACCTACAGGTTTATTCAAAGTGTGAAGTTTTGTGATCTGAAGTGAATTTTAAATATAAATTCAGTGCCGTAGTTGTTAAATATTATGTAAAATCAGAAAATAAGGAACAAGCTTTGTAGAAAATAAGTCACATGCTATGATAAAAACGTTGATACAGAAATAAAACCACACCTTAAAAGGTGTAATCATGTTGAAAAATAGGCACAGTTCCAATTTTATTTGCATTAAAATTGGTGAACTAAAAACTATTACAAAACTGTACACCTAACACTATAATGTCCTCCTGCCTTCCCCCAGTCATGAAATTGTTAAAACCCCTCTTTCACTTATCGTATTCCAGCGACAAGGTCTCTCAACGCTGGCTTGGTCTCCCCCCCCCCCGAAGACACGGTAAATGGGGAACCCCAATGCTTGTTCTTGGTTTGCCCTAATTTCACTTTTTTTTCTATTTAGATTTAGAATCCAGATCAGATTACTATTGGGCTGAGCACCTCACCCATCCACTATGGGTGCCTCAGGGCCGCCATCAGGGGATGACAACCATAACAGTTGTCACGGGCCCGGCCGCCCAGGCCACATTGATTTCCCATTTTAAATCAGTGTAGAACTCACGGATATTACAGATATAATGCACATGTGTGTATATTATATATACACACACACATATATACATACACACACACACACACACACACACACACTTATGTGCTTTTTTTTCAAATAAATGCAAGAAGACAGATTTACTAGTATGCTTGACCTACAGGTTTATTCACCAAAGTGTGACGTTTTGTGAATCAGAAGTGAATTTTAAATGTAATTTGTAAAATATTATGTGCAATAAAAATAAGGAACAGGCTTTGTAGAAAATAAGTCACATGCTATGATAAATGCGTGATACACCTGACACATGCCTAATTGCTACAAACCACCTGAGTGGGAACCCCTTATACCACTCTAAAGAATTATAAAAAATACATACAGTAGGTGGAACACACATCTGGTGATTCTATAAGGAAAAACTAAATTAACATAGTGCAATATTGCCAATATGAATAGTGTAAAGGTCTTTTAGGTTGCAGGTACTCACAAGCATGGAGCCAAATCTTAGGGTAATGCAGAGGGACCCTTAATAGGATGTCCCCATCCTTCTTTTAGCTGGTCCTTGTGTAGCCTTTAAAAATTATTGAATAATGATGATATGAGAGATCTCTAATAAAAAAGGCTTTATTTAGTGAAAGAAAGTAAAACAAAATGCACAGTGTGCAATAACGTAAAATACTTAATTGGTAAAAGTCCAAATATGTCCAATATTGGCACAACCCGATGGCTAGTAGGTCCGATACGTGTTTCGCCCTGTGGTGGGGGCTTCCCCAGTCGGTATCTGTTATTATCTTATTATCCACTATGTCTAGCCCACATAATGAATCTCCACCTACTTATAGTGCTGATAACACCGTCTACTCCAGTGGTTCCCAAACTTTTTAGGTTCAAGGCACCCTTAAATATTCCTGTATTTTTCCAAGGCACCCCAAGTCAAAATTTCTAGGTTGTATATCTGTAGAGAGCTGAAGCATTTACTGGCGCTATAGTGTAATGTACAGTGTTGGTGTTTGAAGGGGTGCTTGTATATAGTTGTGTTTTAACCCCTTCCCGACCAAAGATGGAAATTTTCCATCAAGCTTGTCCTTGCGTTAAAGACCCGTGGCAGAAAATTACTAAAGTTAACGCCAGATCGCCACAATGGCGGGGTTAACGCTCACCTGGTCTGCCTCTGTATTTGAGGCAGACCGGGATCACACGATCGAGCTGCCCCTGCAGCAGTGATCGCTCTGACAGGCTGTCAGCGCGAGCACATGTGCTGCAGGGACTCACGATCCGCATCCCTGCTCTTTCACGGTCAGTGTGAAGTGCAGAGAGACGAATCAGCAGTGATCCTCTTCATCTTGTGTAAAAAAAGAAAAAAAAAAAATTCAATCCCACCCACCCTTTACCCTGCTTTAATAAAATTAACCCCTTCCCCGCCTGTGGCGAAACCAACCTCGCCACTGTGCACTGGAGAAGCCTGGTTGCCAGCCTCCTGCCATCTGACTATGGCCCCCTTTTAAAAGACTTTATTTTTGCCTGCAGAAAAGCTGTATTCGTGCTTTTCTGCCTGGGGTTCGGTAGATGTGTTTGAATGTGTTATACCCCAGATAGGAATCCCATGGAGCCCATTTGTATGAAACTGACTGTAAAGACTTTGGCTCCATGGTGATTACACTGTATTCGTGTGGTCTGAGCGCCATTCACTTAATAATGTGCGCTCAGACCTGAGCTATCTGGGGATATGTGAAATGTCTGTGTTTTATGTATAAAATGTGACTTTATGTATTTTAAAGTGTTTTGTGTCTTTTGCAACCATGTGCTTAATGGAGTCTTGTGTCTGTCCTGGGAGATAATTGAATTACTTATCTCCAGGATAGAAGACTCTGAAACAGGTTTGGGCCAGAAAGCCATGCTTCATTTAGTCACAAAGGACTTTTTACTAACTTTTGAACCCCTTACCTGATTTGTGCCATTTTTGAATATGTTGTTCCCCTGAATGGATTGATTGTGCATATGTAATTTTATGTGAATGTGATGTATGGTTTTAGAGTTATGAAAGTTGGGTAGAGAGTATGTTTTAACTGTATGTATAATTGAGTTTCCTCTCAGGATAAGGGGAGGGAATATGTGGGATGTAACTGTGATGTTATTGGTTGTTTTATACCTCCCTGTGGGCGGTCCTGTATTTGAAAACACTGTAATAAAAACCAGGCTGGGTGTGCCAGGACCTCAGATTCTGCTTAACCCTCAAAACGAAGTGTCGTCTCGTTATTGGGGGAATTGGATTGTGTGCTGACTGCCAGGAGTGTAAGCCGTTTGTATTGCTTTTCCTGTTCGGCTGCTTCCAGAGTTCGTGTATTTCTTGTTCGTGAGTTGGGGATTCGTACAGTTTGGAGTTCGGGAAGTTGGTGATTGCAATAGCTGCTGGTCTATGGGAAAGGGGATTATCGCCTAAACCGATTTTATCCCCTTGTGAGAGAAACGGTCCGTTACAATTGGTGGCAGCGGCGGGATCGTTCCTACAACCAGAAGGACAGCTACAAGACAACACCAGTGCCTGGATTACAATTGAGGGCAACGTTAGTACCCGTACAGCGACCCTATCTACAAAGGAACCAACTTCAGCAGAGGAAGCATGGCGCCTGGCTACACTCAAGAGCAGTTTGACAGAGAGGTTAATGCGGTGCTGTCGCTCTGTGGACCCAACCCCGCGGAGAGTACAGTGCGGATCGCCAAGAAAACAATAGGAGAGTACCTGCAAGCCCTAGCAGAGTCGGCCAGGGGGGAGACACCCCAGCTGCTGAGTAAGTTCCAGAGAGCCAAAGGTGTTGTCCTTCCTCCCCAGCGGCCATGTGAGTTACAGGGAGCCAAAGGTGCCGTCCTTCCTCCCCAGCGGCAGTGGGTATCCCAGGGAGCTGAAGGTGTCGTCCTTCCTCCCCAGCGGCAGTGTGTGTCCCAGGGAGCCGAAGGTGTCGTCCTTCCTCCCCAGCGGCAGTGTGTATTACAGGGAGCTGAAGGTGTCGTCCTTCCTCCCCAGCGGCAGTGTGTATCCCAGGGAGCTGAAGGTGCAGTCCTTACCCCCCAGCGGCAGTGTGTGTCCCAGGGAGCCAAGGGTGCCGTCCTTCCTCCCCAGCGGCAGTGTGTATCCCAGGGAGCCAAAGGTGTCGTCCTTCCTCCCCAGCGGCAGTGTGAGTCCCAGGGAGCAGAAGGTGCCGTCCTTCCTCCCCAGTGGCAGTGTGTACCCCAGGGAGCCAAAGGTGCCGTCCTTCCTCCCCAGCGGCAGTGTGTATCCCAGGGAGCTGAAGGTGTTGTCCTTCCTCCCCAGCGGCACTGTGTATCCCAGGGAGCTGAAGGTGTCGTCCTTCCTCCCCAGCGGCAGTGTGTATACCAGGGAGCTGAAGGTGCAGTCCTTCCTCCCCAGCGGCAGTGTGTACCCCAGGGAGCTGAAGGTGCAGTCCTTCCTCCCCAGCGGCAGTGTGTACCCCAGGGAGCTGAAGGTGCCGTCCTTCCTCCCCAGCGGCAGTGTGTACCCCAGGGAGCTGAAGGTGTCGTCCTTCCTCCCCAGCGGCAGTGTGTGTCCCAGGGAGCCAAAGGTGTTGTCCTTCCTCCCCAGCGGCAGTGTGTACCCCAGGGAGCAGAAGGTGCCGTCCTTCCTCCTCAGCGGCAGTGTGAGTCCCAGGGAGCCAAAGGTGTCGTCCTTCCTCCCCAGCGGCAGTGTGTGTCCCAGGGAGCAGAAGGTGCCGTCCTTCCTCCCCAGCGGCAGTGGGTATCCCAGGGAGCTGAAGGTACCGTCCTTCCTCCCCAGCGGCAGTGTGTATCCCAGGGAGCTGAAGGTGCAATCCTTGCTCCCCAGCGGCAGTGTGTACCCCAGGGAGCTGAAGGTGCCGTCCTTCCTCCCCAGCGGCAGTGTGTACCCCAGGGAGCTGAAGGTGTCGTCCTCCCTCCCCAGCGGCAGTGTGTTCTGCAGGAAGCGGAGACAGTCGGTCTCGCTCCCCAGCAGCAGGGCAATATATTAAAAGGGGAGACAGTTGGTCCCCCCCCTCCAACAGCAGAGAGTGTTCCAGGGAGAGGAACCAGCTATCACCTCTCCCCAGCAACAGGACAAATTATTGAAAGGGGAGACAGTCGGTCTCCCCCTTCAACAGCAGAGAGAGTGTCAGGGAGAGGAGCTTGTTATCCCCTCCCCCCAGCGGCTGAAAGTATGTATGGGAGAGGAGCTTGTTACCCCCTCTCCCCAGCGGCAGCTTAGCCCACCAAGGGGAGACAGTAATCTCCACAACAGTGCAGAGGGGACAGTGGTCTCTGCACATGCACCACCGGGGGTAGGAACAGTCGGTCCTGTCCCCCGGCAGCAGGACTGTTTAGGCAAAGGGGAGACAGTCTGTCCCCCCCTCCAGCAACCAGGCTCCAACCAGACTACTCCCGTGGTAGTGCTGGCACCAGGACCGAGTACCGCTGGTCTCTGCCCACTCAGCAACCCACCCAGTACGCTGACCAGTCACCCACACAGCCATGGTGAGGCACCTGGACACGGACAAAGTTCTCCTTTACCCAGGTGTAGTAGCCAGTTATTGTGGGTGGGCTGTATTACTGATTGTGTTTTGTGGGTGGGCTGCTGGACTAACAAGGGCACTGACCGGCAGGAGGTCAGATACCCTGTTAGTCTGATTGGTAAAGGGGAGAAGTGTGGCGAAACCAACCTCGCCACTGTGCACTGGAGAAGCCTGGTTGCCAGCCTCCTGCCATCTGCCTATGGCCCCCTTTTAAAAGACTTTATTTTTGCCTGCAGAAAAGCTGTATTCGTGCTTTTCTGCCTGGGGTTCGGTAGATGTGTTTGAATGTGTTATACCCCAGATAGGAATCCTATGGAGCCCATTTGTATGAAACTGACTGTAAAGACTTTGGCTCCATGGCGATTAAACTGTATTCGTGTGGTCTGAGCGTCATTCACTTAATAATGTGCGCTCAGACCTGAGCTATCTGGGGATATGTGAAATGTCTGTGTTTTATGTATAAATGTGACTTTATGTATTTTAAAGTGTTTGGTGTCTCTTTGCAACCATGTGCTTAATGGAGTCTTGTGTCTATCCTGGGAGATAATTGAATTACTTATCTCCAGGATAGAAGACTCTGAAACTGGTTTGGGCCAGAAAGCCATGCTTCATTTAGTCACAAAGGACTTTTTACTAACTTTTGAACCCCTTGTCTGATTTGTGCCATTTTTTGAATATGTTGTTCCCCTGAATGGATTGATTGTGCATATGTAATTTTATGTGAATGTGATGTATGGTTTTAGAGTTATGAAAGTTGGGTAGAAAGTATGTTTTAACTGTATGTATAATTGAGTTTCCTCTCAGGATAAGGGGAGGGAATATGTGGGATGTAACTGTGATATGATTGGTTGTTTTATACCTCCCTGTGGGCGGTCCTGTATTTGCAAGACTGTAATAAAAACCAGGCTGGGTGTGCCAGCACCAGAGATTCTGCTTAACCCTCAAAACGAAGTGTCGTCTCGTTATTGGGGGAATTGGATTGTGTGCTGACTGCCAGGAGTGTAAGCCGTTCGTATTGCTTTTCCTGTTCGGCTGCTTCCAGAGTTCGTGTATTTCTTGTTCGTGAGTTGGGGATTCGTACAGTTTGGAGTTCGGGAAGTTGGTGATTGCAATAGCTGCTGGTCTATGGGAAAGGGGATTATCGCCTAAACCGATTTTATCCCCTTGTGAGAGAAACGGTCCGTTACACCGCCAAATTATCACTGACTACAGTGATCACTTGGCAGGGGCTAGATTTTAGTCATCTGATTTTTTTTACACCCTCAGGGGTTAAAATTAGTTTTTAAATTAATGTAAATATTTTTAAGTTAAATATTTAGCTAGCTGGGGTGGGTGGAAATTAGTGGGGAATTGGTGGATTTGTTGTTAGGCTAGCTAGGAGTTAACGTTAAAAAAAGTTTTAAAATAAGCTTTAAAAAAGCATTGATCTCATTTGGTGGCAGACCGCTAGGGGGAATCCGACCTTGATATTGTCACTCGATGCCGAGAATTCCTTTGATAGGGTAAAGTGGCCTTATCTATTTGAGGTACTCTGACACTTTGGCTTCCCGACTCAGTTTACCACCACGATTTGCGCTATGTACGCAGACGTCAAGGCCTGGGTCCAGACATCGGGAGCAAAAATGGTGCCTTTCAGTTTGGGGAACAGAACCAGGCAGGGCTGCCCTCTATCGCCCCTAATGTTCGCTCTCTCTTTGGAACCCCTCCTACAAACAATTCGAAGTAACACGGATATTAAGAGAATTACGGTCAGGGGCCAGCAGTATGTGGTGTCGGGATCCGTTGACCATCCAAAGGAGTCAATGGCAGCGCTAACGAACGTTAGATATGTAAGCCGCGGTCCGGGTACAGGGTGAACTTTACTAAATCAAGCGCGCTCTATAAACATAAGAGAAACGGAAATGGCCCTTATAGACATACTTTATAAAATACGTATAGTGCGAGACCATATAAAAAGTACTTAGTCATCGCCATCCTCCCCATCGTATCCCTATTCCTATAAATGACCTATGAAAACATTGAAATCACCCAACTCGCTCTCCTATATAGATGGTCGACTGAAAGCCCGCATGGTATGGCCCGCCCCATGAACGATATGATACGTCTAAACATTATGTAGCCACACTGTAACTAGGCCGCCTGGACCTACGATCGCCATAACCGGTAACTCCCTGTAACACTCCCTCCCGTAACTCCCCTCCTTTCTTTTTCTCTTTCCTATTTAAGTTTTCATCTACTTCTTTCACATCTATCACTACATTCTCCTTCACTCTGACTGACATTTACACCTCGACCACAAATATTGCGAGAGCATCACCTCTACTGAGATGAGACACGGGATGTAATAAGTTTTAATATTGCTAAAATGGTAATGCAACACTGGTGAAACTGAAAGACGGGTTAGCTATCCTAATCACTAAGATCTCAATAGCGCATTGTATAGGTTGACAAACCTAGGCACTGGATGGAGATATACTCACAATGGTTGGTAAGCTTTCACTGTTTTATTCTTTTTCAAAAAACCTGGTGAGACACCACTGATGTACAGACTTCAGCAGCTGACACGCAACATTCTGCTGCACGTACTTAGTTTGTTTCTATGAGCTTACACATATGTCTGCCTCGTATTCATATTGACGTGTCTTTGTAATGGTGTTTATAAACATGTTGTAATGTATGCTTTATTATGGGGTTTTACCTTGGAATAAATAAAGAATTAAAAAAAAACAAAAAAACCTTAACTTGTGATGTCTCTTTTACAGCACTGTAACTTCACAAAATAGAGTCTGGGTCATACATTGGGCATATTATTTTACTCAGAAGATGTAACTGAGCATAATTTGGGGAGGTTTATGACAGTGGTGCATATAAAGTGTAAGAAATAGTCAGCAAAAATGCAACATGCATGTAAAAATGCCGTTCTCCCCTCCCCCTCCCCCACCACAAACATTGACATAAATTGGTGAAATAATAGTGACAATTTAAGGCACAATTTAAACCACATAAGATACCCTGGGGTGTCTGCTTTGTCAAATGAAAGCCCTTTGTGGGGTTATTTGAACAGTCACACTGTTATAATACCCTAATATGTGACATAGGCCCGTCAAATCCATCTACGAAAATTCTAACTATAGAAACTAAAATAGCCTTGTCTATTTTATAGCATTGTAGCTTCACAGAATAGTGTCAAAGGCATAAAATGGGGATAGCGTTCTACTCAGCAGATGTAGCTGACCACAATATGGGGTTCTGGGCAGGAATAGCACACACCAGCTTTACGAAATACACATTACAAAAACCTTATTATATGTGTATATGCCAAAATAGAGAAAAAACACAATTTTACTCCAATATTTAGCAGAGATTGGTGATGAAATGGTTACGTAAAAAAAGTGTCAAATTAACCTTAGGTAAATAGCCTGTGATGTCTTCTTTATAAATATATACTTTTGTGTGGCAATGTTGTTTTCTGTGGTGGCTACTAAACCTACAAGACAAACATACCAACTTCTAAAATTGTTTCACATTAAAATTTTATTTTAGTGCTTGTATTTTGTGACCTGTAACTTTCAAAATAAGCTGAAATCCTACACATATTATGTACTCTATAAACCAAGACACAAATTAATTTGTTCTGAATTACTTTTTCTAAGCGGCACATATTATGCACATGCTATTATTGCCAAAACTGAAGAAAAAACTTTTATATAATTAATGAGAATGTATCTATGTATATGTGACATAAAATTAAAGCCGTTTGCCCTCTGAAAAACGGTATATAATATGTGTTGGTGCAATATATGACAAAGATGCAAATTGCGTTTGAACACAAACAGCAACAAATGCAAAAATGGCTTGTGTCCTTATGAGTAAGACAAGCTTTTGAAGCTGTATCCTTAAGGGGTTAATATAGGGGTGTGTTTGTATGTAATGTTTGCGTTTGATTGCAGGGGTGTGTCTGAATGTAATGTTCATTTTTAAATGCGGATGAACATTTGTGTAAAGTATTTGTGATTGAGTAAAGTAGTGTGTTTACATGTTTTTTTTGTTTGAATGCAGAGGTGTGTTTGTATGTAATTTTTGTGTTCGATTGCAGGAGTGTGCTTGTATGTTGTGCTGGAGTTTGACTGCTTGGATGTATGCACATACACTACCACATACATACTTACACAGATTCATGCACATTAACACACATGCATATAAATACACCGACATACGCACACATAGATGCACACATTCATTGATACATGCCACACCATGGCACAGATACACACACTGACATAAAAACACACACCCTGACACACATATGCTCATACACAGAAGCACACATTATATATATATATATATATATATATATATATATATATATATATATATATATATATACACACACACACACACACATATACACATACATTAATGAAGAGGTTGAAGTCATTTGAATATAAAATCTAGTATACAATAGACTTTACTAATTTAATTACCTCAGAAGATACTGAAGCATAGGGAATGGACGAAGACAAGATATCTCCTAGGGTGCTACCAAAAATATATATAAATATTCACTAAACCAATAAGGAAAGGATGGAATAATAAAGTGTTAAAAATCCCCCCCTTGCAAAAAATAAAAAATACAATAAAAAATTAATATTAAGGTGAAAAAGGAGTAAAATATACACTCCAAAACAAAGATTTTTTCCAATCTCATTTGTGTATCTGAACAGAGATATGTTCAGAAAAAAGGATTTTATAAGTTTAGTGAATAAAAAAAAGGTAAAACAACAGAGTAACTGAAATGGAACGTTGGTAGCCAATCAACATCCAGCATAGTCCATATAGTGAATGATCCTCCAATATTCTCCCTCTTTCTTTGCTGCTCCAGTAGAGATAAGTATCGTATATATTCACTTATCCTACTGTTTTTCTACACATACCTTCTAGTTTGGTTATATGTTGACATATGTGTTTATTCCTTTGGAATATATACTTTTCTGAAGTAATTCTAGGTCTTCTATTGTTTTAATATATATATTAAAACAATATATATATATATTTCATGTATTCTGTCTGGAAATGAAGTCGCGGTTCGTCCGCGTTCGGTAGTTTTGTCTTTGAATTGTTAGGTCAGTATTTCTATGAATCGCATTCGTTAGTTTTTTTACACAAATTGCACCCATTTATTTTTCGTATTACTTTATTATTCACGCGTTCGCTGTTTTTTTGTATACGAACGGTCAATTCACTGTTCAGTCATTTCGGCAGTTTTATGCGAACCGTTGCAAGCGCGTTTTTCTGTCATTTAGTCCCCATACATTGATGATGTTTTATGGGCGGGAATACCAGTTAGTTGGTCCTCAGCTAACTTTCCTGCCCACTTTACCTCAGGACAGTGTTTTTCTTCACATCTTGTTACTCTTTACTGGTAATTATTATTATAATTTGAACCATTTGATTTTCCAATCAGGATTTCCCTCATAATTGGCAACATTTTATTATTTAACTATTCTACGAATAGTAGATACAATTGCTATTTGTTGCAATTTTGTAAATTATGAATCCTAAAGAGATTAGACAAATTGAATCACCAAAACCTGGTGTTTCTCATGACTGAAATCCTCACTGAGGATTCTTTACAAAATATTGTGGATTTATCCGTTCAAAAGTCAGTTTCCTCTGCAATTTATACTGCAATGTCTTCTATGCAAGAAGCAATTGCAAAGTCTGTGGCTCAAGCCATAAGTAACTCAAAACCCAGTGAGAAGACTAATTTAATTAATACTGCTTCAGACCAGTTCTGGTCATCTGTGGAGTCTGAACGGAACCTAGCTCAAGGTTTTAGGAGGTCTGGGAAGGCCACCCAGAAACGCAAACATTGCTTTGATGGTCCTGCAAAATCCCCTAGCGGCTCTAAGCCACTTAAGATAGGGAAGGACCAAGACAAGAACACAATGCGTGTCTCACGCAAAACTGAAGAGTGTAATCACTCACTCAAAAGACCATCTGCTCGTGAGGAAGATAAACGAGCTCGGAAGGCCATTCACAGGAGCAAACCTGATTCCTATAAAAACTCCTCAGATAGTGAATCATCTTCAATCTCAAGGGATGAAAAATCTGACTCTGATTCTGACTCAAATTATTCATATATCTGAGACACCTGCGCTTATCTCTAAATCTGATGATTTAGGCAAGTTGTATTTTTGAGGATTAATTTTATTATTGAACAACAACCATGTTCTCAATGAACCCAAAAAACTCATTAATATCAAAGCTGAATATTTTTCGAAGTAGTTTTTAGTTATAGCTATGTTAGGGGGATATCTGTGTGTGCAGGTGACTATTACTGTGCATAATTATTAGGCAACTTAACAAAAAACAAATATATACCCATTTCAATTATTTATTATTACCAGTGAAACCAATATAACATCTCAACATTCACAAATATACATTTCTGACATTCAAAAACAAAACAAAAAAAAAATCAGTGACCAATATAGCCACCTTTCTTTGCAAGGACACTCAAAAGCCTGCCATCCATGGATTCTGTCAGTGTTTTGATCTGTTCACCATCAACATTGCGTGCAGCAGCAACCACAGCCTCCCAGACACTGTTCAGAGAGGTGTACTGTTTTCCCTCCTTGTAAATCTCACATTTGATGATGGACCACAGGTTCTCAATGGGGTTCAGATCAGGTGAACAAGGAGGCCATGTCATTAGATTTTCTTCTTTTATACCCTTTCTTGCCAGCCACGCTGTGGAGTACTTGGACGCGTGTGATGGAGCATTGTCCTGCATGAAAATCATGTTTTTCTTGAAGGATGCAGACTTCTTCCTGTACCACTGCTTGAAGAAGGTGTCTTCCAGGAACTGGCAGTAGGACTGGGAGTTGAGCTTGACTCCATCCTCAACCCGAAAAGGCCCCACAAGCTCATCTTTGATGATACCAGCCCAAACCAGTACTCCACCTCCACCTTGCTGGCGTCTGAGTCGGACTGGAGCTCTCTGCCCTTTACCAATCCAGCCACGGGCCCATCCATCTGGCCCATCAAGACTCACTCTCATTTCATCAGTCCATAAAACCTTAGAAAAATCAGTCTTGAGATATTTCTTGGCCCAGTCTTGGCGTTTCAGCTTGTGTGTCTTGTTCAGTGGTGGTCGTCTTTCAGCCTTTCTTACCTTGGCCATGTCTCTGAGTATTGCACACCTTGTGCTTTTGGGCACTCCAGTGATGTTGCAGCTCTGAAAT
Source organism: Pelobates cultripes (assembly GCA_933207985.1). NCBI lineage: Eukaryota > Metazoa > Chordata > Amphibia > Anura > Pelobatidae > Pelobates > Pelobates cultripes. The sequence continues at coordinate 212,119,289 of OW240917.1, forward strand.
ATGGCCAAACTGGTGGCAAGTGGCATCGTGGCAGCTGCACGCTTGACTTTTCTCAGTTCAAGGGCAGTTATTTTGCGCCTTGGTTTTTCCACACGCTTCTTGCGACCCTGTTGACTATTTTGAATGAAACACTTGATTGTTCGATGATCACGCTTCAGAAGCTTTGCAATTTTAAGAGTGCTGCATCCCTCTGCAAGATATCTCACTATTTTTTGACTTTTCTGAGCCTGTCAAGTCCTTCTTTTGACCCATTTTGCCAAAGGAAAGGAAGTTGCCTAATAATTATGCACACCTGATATAAGGTGTTGATGTCATTAGACCACACCCCTTCTCATTACAGAGATGCACATCACCTAATATGCTTAATTGGTAGTAGGCTTTCGAGCCTATACAGCTTGGAGTAAGACAACATGCATAAAGAGGATGATGTGGTCAAAATACTCATTTGCCTTATAATTCTGCACTCCCTGTATTATTTTGGATTTTAATGGTAAACCATTATTCGACCCAGACCATATTAAACACCCCAGGTCAGCCGAATGGGTCCCTATGGCTCATGTAGCCAAATATCTTGAATACTGGTTGAGGAAACCCCTTGATCAAGCAGCTAGAAATAAGAGCTGAATGCCCTAGACCGACCTTGTCAAAGAAAGTCGCACAGACCCCTGATCTAGATCCTACTATTGTGCAATTTTTAACAGAATCAGGGAAGAACCCAAATAAATGTCTTGACAGATCACTAAAATCTTGTCAAGATAAAATAATAGACATTTCTGGTCCTGTGGCTAAAATGTTTGAAACATGCGGCAGCTTCTGGGAATTGATACTTTGAAAGGCTGGACCCAACGCATTATAAGCTTTTTGGGGAATGCTAACAGCGCTGACCAGCGAATGCCGCAGGTCTATTTTAATGAAAATTGACCCTCAACTGTCAAATTTAGCCACTTCCGAACCTGGTCCAGCTGGTGAAGGTCTCCTATTTGGAGAATCCTTTATTAAAGACATTAATAAATATGTCAATCTATTTAGTTCCCTTGATAAGGCTCAGTCATCCCTGAAGAAAGTTTTCAACCCTAAGGTTTTCGGAATGGCTGGAAGAGGAAGGAACCGTTCCTTTCAGCATAGACAGGTTACAAGGAACACCTTTCAACCCACCAGGCCCTAATATGACTCCCAACAATCAACTCCTTTCTTTCCATCAAGATCAAGAGGCCATCGAGGAATGTCTGGCTTCAGATCTTCATCCGGTGAGTACGACAACCCCCCTTTCTTCCCTGGTAGGATTAGGGGGCAGACTCACTTGTTTTTTCCATGTCTGGAGTCAGATTACAAATGATTCTTGGATACTAGACACGGTTCTAGGTTACAAAATAGATTTTATATCATGCCCCGTCCAAAGAAACATGCCTTTCCCAATAAATTTTTCGACCCAAGACCATCATACAGGTGCCCATGAGCAGCCCAGGCTTCATAAGCAATTTATTCTTGGTGAAAAAGAAAGGATTCTGGTCACAGACCAGTCGTAAACTTGAAATACTTAAACAATTTTGTCAGATACCACCATTTCAAAATGGAGGGAATTTATTACCTCAAAGACCTATTGATGTTCAACTACTGGTTGATAAAAATAGATTTGAAGGATGCATACCTCACGGTACCTATCCGCCACTCATTTCAGAAATATTTACAGTTTCTATGGCAAGGGAAGAAATGGCAATTCAAATCATTGCCATTTAGTTTATCCTCTGCACCTTGGTGTTTCACCAAATTACTCAAACCAGTAAATATCCCTACTTCGAAGCAGGGGAGTAGGAATGATAGTCTATCTAGATGACATATTGATTATGTCACAGAGTGTGCAAACTCTTCAACTACATTCTCAATGGACATTGAATCTGTTAACAAGCCTTGGCTTTGTAATAAATTACGAAAAAACGATTTTAACTTCCTTTCAGGAGATAGAATTTTTAGGATTTTTAGTGAATTCCAATTTGGCCACTCAGCCTTCCATCACGGAAATTGAAAAACAATTTGAAAAGAGATCAGGTCAGTTCTAAAGAAGGAATTCATTTCCATCAGGTCTTTAACACGGATTGTAGGACTTTTATCAGCCTCGATCCAGGCTAATCGGGCTCTTCAAAGATTGAAAAGAGAACATTTACGCAACGGTCTCCTCTATTCAGACGAGATTTCTCTAACTTCAGAGACAAGAACAGAACTATCCTGGTGGTTAGATCATGTTCAAATTTGGAACGGGAAATCCATTTTCACGTTATTCCCAGACCTAACTATAGAATCCGACGCAAGTCGATTAGGCTGGGGAACCCATTGTGGAGGCAATTCCACAGGAGGCAAATGGTCTCTAGAAGAGACGAATATAAACTGCCTGGAACTCATGGCAGGGTTTTTCGCTCTACCCAGTTTTGCGAAACACAAATCCCATTGTTGTATCCTTCTCAAGATGGACAACATATCAGCAGTCCAATATATAAATCGCTTAGTAGGTACAAAATCCAAGCAACTGGCCGACATTGCCAAAGAATTATGGCATTTGTGCCTCGATCGAAACATAATGTTACGAGCAGAATACCTTCCCGGCCTTTCCAATACAGTAGCAGATTGGAATTCCCGCTTCCTACTGGATTACAGCGACTGGATGTTGGATCCCAACATCTTCCAACGACTACTTGCTTTGTGGGGTCCATTTCAATACGACCTCTTTGCATCACAGCTCAATCGCCAACTAGAAACATTTTTCAGTTGGCGTCCGGATCCAGAAGCAGTAGATCAAGATGCTTTCCTCCAATGTTGGAAAGACTGAATCAATTATGCTTATCCCCCGTTTACGATGATATCACGGGTACTTCTGAAAGTATGGTCCCAGAAATCGACCTTAGTAGTTATAACCCCTCTCTGGCCATCACAACCATCAACTACTCAGCATTCTGATAGACTACCCACGACCCATACAGATGGGTCAGGATTCTCTTTGCGATCCAGAGGGAAATTTTCATCCTCTAGTGCTGTCGGCCAACTACCCTTGATTGCATCTCATTTTGGGTCATTCGAATCTCATAGTAAATTTTCAAACACTACTAGAGACATTCTCTCAGAAGCATGGGCACCGGGAACCCATGCAAATTACAGATCAGCCTGGAAAATTTGGCTTAATTGGTGCATGGGACGGGCAGTGGATCCCATACATTCAGATTTAACAAACATTCTAAATTTTTTGGTCAGCCTCTTTTGACTCAGGGAAAGCTTATCGCACCATTAATGTCTATAGATCTGCTATCTCAGCAAATCACGACCCTATTGAATTTTTCCCTGTGGGTAAACATCCTCTAGTCTGCAGACTTATGAAGGGTATCAGATTTAAACGTCCTCCATGCTGTTGACAATCTGTCTGTTTTGTCAGAAGCACTAGGCCAGGGGTAGGCAACCTTTTAGCAGCACTGTGCCGATAAGATTGTGATGTCCCGTAGCGTGCCGGTCCTATATTTTTAAATTGAGGCGTCTATGTTGCAGTCTTCTGCTTGTGTTATTTTTACTGCAATTACTTTGTATCGTTGTATTTGTGTGTATATGAGCTATTATATTGTATATGTTCATTAGTAGTTTATGGTATTGTGTATGATACATATGAATGTGGGCTGTGTATGGGGGCTGCTTGTGTAATTGTGTGTGGATGGATATGTCACATTGTGTGTTTGTTAGTATGTGGGGGCTGTTTGGGGTATTACATGTGAGAGGCTGCATGTGGGGTTGTGTGCATGTATGTGGATTGTTAGCGGGTTACGTTTGTGCGGATTGTGTGTATGTTTGTTTGTGGGCTGTTTGTATTATTTGTATGAGGGGAGGGTTATTCTGCATTTCTGTGTATATCTAGAAGTGTGGGTGGCTTCCCTGGTACAGGTCAAAGACAGGAGCTGCAGGCTGCTCTACTGCAGATCCGAGATCACTTCCTTTACGTGCTGCAATGCATAAATTGAGGATTGTCCTTCACCATCTTTTCGTATTAGCAGATATCTGAAGTTTGAATGGGACTCCTAAGGAAACAATTCTCCCCTCCTTGCCGTTCACTTTCTCAACCACATGTAAATCTTGCTTTCCCTACCCTCCAGACTTTCTACCCAGCTACTGAACAAGAGGTGGCTGCGCTTCTCCGTTCCTCTCACCCCACCACTTGCCCGCTCGATCCTGTCCCATCTCACCTCATCAGATCTCTCTCCCCTTGTCTTGTGCCTACCCTAACACACATCTTTAACTGCTCTCTCTCTTCTGGCACCGTTCCTGCTGACCTTAAACATGCCACTGTAATACCTATCCTGAAAAAAACATCTCTTGACCCATCCTCCCTTTCTAACTATCGTCCCATATCCCTGCTCCCTTTCTCATCAAAGCTTTTGGAAAGACTTGTCTTTACCCGTGTGTCTCGCTTCCTTAATTCCAACTCTCTCCTTGACCCTCTTCAGTCTGGCTTCTGCCCTCTCCACTCTACTGAGACTGCTCTTATCAAAGTGACTAATGACCTAATCTCCGCTAAATCCAAAGGTCACTACTCCATATTAATTCTCCTTGACCTCTCTGCTGCCTTTGACACCGTTGATCATGCTCTCCTCCTTCAAACTCTTCAATCGCTCGGTCTCTGTGACTCTGTCCTCTCTTGGTTTTCCTCCTATCTCTCCCAACGCTCATTCAGTGTCTCCTTTTCCAAGGATACCTCCTCCCCTCGTCCTGTCTCGGTTGGAGTTCCCCAAGGGTCTGTCCTTGGTCCCCTCCTATTTTCTCTTTATACTGCCTCTCTTGGTAAACTTATTGCCTCTTTTGGATTCCACTACCACCTGTATGCTGATGACACTCAGATATACCTCTCCTCCCCGGACCTCTCCCCTGCCGTCCTGCAACGTGTCACTGCTTGCCTTTCTTCCATCTCTGACTGGATGTCCTCACGCTTTCTGAAACTTAACCTCTCTAAAACTGAACTCCTTGTCTTTCCTCCTCCTAATACTGATCCTCCTCTCTCACTCTCCCTTCAACTCAATGATATCCTCATAAGTCCATCCCTGCAAGCGCGCTGTCTTGGCGTCATACTTGACTCTGGTCTCACCTTTGAGCCTCACATCCAGTTTGTTGCCAAGTCCTGTAGGTTCCAACTCAAAAACATAGCCCGCATTCGCCCCTTTCTTACGCAAGATGCTACCAAGGAACTTGTCCATGCTCTAGTAAATTCCCGCATGGATTACTGTAACCCTCTCCTGATTGGTCTCCCCAAAAGCCGTATTGCCCCGCTACAGTCTGTCATGAATGCTGCAGCTAGACTGATCTTCCTCTCTAGTCTGTCCTCTCACACATCACCCCTCTGCCGATCCTTACATTGGCTCACTGTATGCTATAGGAGTCAATTCAAAGTGCTAACCCACACATTTAAAGCACTGAACAATTCTAGCCCCGCTTATATCTCTTCACTGATCCATAGATATGCCCCTCCTCGTACCCTCCGCTCTGCCCGTGACCACCTCCTGACCGCTGCTCGCACCGGTACGGCCAACTCGCGCTTGCAGGACCTCTCGCGGGTGGCTCCTCTCCTATGGAATAGCTTGCCTACTGCCATCAGACTCTCCCCTAGTCTTCAATCATTTAAGAAGGGCCTTAATCTCTACCTTACATACCTGTCTCCTGCTCTCTCCTATGGGACAGTGCTTTGCTCTCTCCTCCAGCTCTGCTTCACTCCTACTTGATATTTCTTGTCCTAATGTTTCCAATACCCCACCTCCTATAGTCTGTAAGCTCATTTGAGCAGGGTCCTCTTCAACCTATTGTTCCTGTAAGTTTTCTTGTAATTGTCCTATTTATTGTTACATCCCCCCCTCTCAAAATATTGTAAAGCGCTACGGAATCTGTTGGCGCTATATAAATGATAATAATAATAATACTAGATTTTATATTGAAATCATAATAAAAGTAAATTTTTAATTTCCAACTAGGACTTCAACCTCTTTATTAATAATTATAAATTGGGTAAATGCCTTGTCCTCCTAGGACCCACTATATTCCTCCCATTCTCTACTATTTCACACTCACACTCACCTCACACACATACACATGCCCAAAATTTAGTAGGCCTAAAATCTCCATGTGGCATATACAAGTACAGGTATCTGTTAGTTACGTGTAGCTAAGATACTGTCATCAATGAACTGAGCATGTGCTGGATTTGAAAAACCATATTCCATTCTCCTCAAGTGCCATACTGCCTATCTATATAAGGTAATGCTGTAAATACTGTTTGCTGCCAGGTGTAAGGGTGGGCGATGAATAACTATAAAAAGTCTGTACTCCATGTGCTCAGACATTTTGAACATGAGTTCAGATGAGACCTGATCGGTGAGAATAAAGACCTTTGCTTCCTGAACTGACCTGTGTCCGGACTCTCCGTGCGTTGCTTCTTCAGAGTTCCCCTATAACACCTGTTCCCTTCAGCTTACCTTATGTGCCAGGAGGGTGGCTTGGAGCCCTGCTGCTGTGGGATTAAGGGATCTGGCACTCTTCATGCTCCTCTCCCCTCATGCTGCAGCTGCCTCCGACATTACAGGGGCCGTATTAAAGGACCATGGCACCCGACCGGACCCCTGTTCAGTAGTAATGTTTCCCTGGTGCTATATTCATAGCACCAGGGAAACATTCCACGGCACCACAGGGAATTGAGATGGTAATTTTAAACCTTGAGAAAATTCTTCCATATAGCTGCACTATTTCGACCTAAAGTCGGTATATATATGCCAAGCAGTCATCCACCCAGTTTCATCACATCCCCGACTCACCTTCCGACCAGGGAACAGGAATTCATGCCAGTCATCTGGAACTGTTTGCTGGATCTGAAGTAAGCAATGGCTGGCTAGATCTTTAAATTGGTGGTGATCGGACACCAGGCAGCCTACCTGGGTGCTAATCGGACTGAAGGACAGGGAGGTGAGAAGGCATCTGAGAGTGCCCAGGACTTTATGGCACTCCTGTCACCAGAGCTCTAGGAACCCCTTTTTCAAAATTGGGACCAAGTAGCCACACGCATGGAACGGCGAAGGGCTGGGACCTGTTCAAACTTTAAAAGGTTGTCACTAGGGCTGGGTGCCTCTGATCTGAGCACTTAAACTGTGCATGGTTGAGGTTACGAGCTATCTGGAGATCTATAATGTCATGAGGCTTACACCTTGGGAAAATGTCTTTTAAAGGGTTTGAACACCCTGGCCCCCCCATCTGGTGAAAACAACTAGAGGATAATGTCATGAACCTGAGCTGAACTAATTAACTGTTAGCAGCCCATACTTACTGTGTGTCACTCTTACTGTTCAAATACAAATTATGTTTATAAATATGTACAAGCTGTTCCAATAAGGTGTACTTGTTGTACCCACACTATGTCTTGACTAGTGTATGGGGTGAAGGGCTATACTCTCACTACATTACTATAGGGCTAGAAGGCACCTGCCTTAAGAACCTAAGCTCTGCAACAAGACCCTGAATCTTCTAAATAGCTCAACACTGAACTTATTAAGCTTAGCTAGGACGACTCTAGTCTAGTGGTAGGTTTAATTGAACTTCTGTACAGGAGTATTGTAGCGTAAGACAGCAGTTTTCAATTGAACAATCATATCAAAGAGATAGAGCTGATTGCTGACCTAACCACCTTGTATGGTACAGGCAGGTCAGGAATTTTGAGGAGGTGGTTAAATGATCTCTAAAAAGGCACCTAGACCACCTCATCTCAAGCAAGTAGTCTGGATGCAGCAGCCCTTTAGTTTTACACCTGAAATCTAAAACATTGCATTGAGACTATATGGCAAAGCTGTAATTGCAGGGTTAAACACCCTTGTATTGGCAGTTTTCTTGATAGCCACTACAGGTGCTTCTGCTTTAATGACCTTTGACGTCATTAACTGCAGCTCATTTGATTGGACGTGTACATGGTGCTCACCGCACACAAACATATTCTCCCCAGTGCTTCTCTATGAGAAGCATTGGATTGGAGGTCATTGAGGAAGCAAAACGCCTCCAGGATGACGTTGCAGGAGGAGGAGCGGGTGTCGACGCTGGGAAAAAAAGTAAATTAAAAGCTTACCCCCCCTCTATATTTTACATTTCAAAAGGACACTATAGCAGTACAAATACATGAACATTCCCCATAGAGATGCATTGACTCAACAGATCTCTAAGGAGAAATGCGGAGTGGTCTCAGCAAGGTGATTGCTGCGCATGCACACTTGCCCTAAATGCTTCCCTTTTGGATTGGTTGACATAAATAGTAATGAGGACATGAGCCAACAGGGGTGTTGCGGTCGAATTAAGATCGGTGCATCTGAGGAGTAAAAAGGTGGGTTTTTTGTTTTGTTTTTTTAATACACCCACGGGGTTCAAGATAATCTAAATAGTTATTATAAAGCTTTAGAGTTCGGAATACATGTTTTTTTGCTGTACAGAGAGTTCAGTGTGTGCACTCTTGAGAAAAGAAAGTGAAAGGGAAAAAAAATCCAGAAAAACAGACTAGGTTGGTAAAGGAACACTATCGCATTCGGTTAAACACACAGGTTATTTTTAACCTGCAATGTAAACATTGGCATTTCTATAAAACTATTTAAAAAAAATAAAAATACAAAAAAAAAAAATTATTTTATTTTATAAACTCCAGAGTTAAAAGCACAGGACCACTGCTCCCATACAACTTCATTGAGATGACTTGACTGTAGTGGTCCCTTAGTAATTGAAACAATTGCATGAACATACAAAACGGTAGTTAAAAGGAACACTTTAGTGCTGTATTCCTAACATTAAAGTGTCCCTCAGCCCATGCATCCCCCACGGCCACGAAATGGTAAAAAATCGCAACAACTTTTACTTACCCAATCCCACGCCATGTGTGCATTAGGCCTTCCCCATAGTAAAGTATTGCCTCAATGCCTTTCTATGGGGATTTAGAAGATGCTGGACCAAGCATGTCAAGCCTGCGGTCTACAGTGAATATATTTGCGGCCCGCCTGCCCTGGGGCCGCTTTATACTGTGGCTGCGACCAGCCACAAGACAGGCGCCCTACCACGGTTGATCGCGTGCTTTGGGGTCATAAGGCCGCTAAGCATTAGTCCACACCGGTTGCTGCAATGCACAGAGTGGCTGGCAGTCAGAAAAACGGGCCACCTACTCCCCTTCCCTCCTCCTCGCAGTGTCAGTGGACTGTCTAGCCTGCTTGAGCAGAGAAGAGCTGGAACTGGAGGACTGACGGCTTATCTTAAGGTAGGGGAAGAGACGCTTAGGGGACCTTCCTGTGTACGGTGCTGAATAGGGGACAGGGGTGCAGTGTATTAAATGGACACTCCAGTGCCAGAAAAACAAATCCTCTTAAGTGACTTACCTGAGACCACCGCCGATGTCCTTCGGTGGTGGTTTAGGGTCTGCCCACGCTCCTCCCCCACCAACGTCAGCCGGCGGGGGAGACTGAATGCGCATGCGCGGCCACCAGGATGAGACCTAATGCGCATGTGCGGCAATGCCGCGCACGCGCATTAGACCTCCCCATAGGAAATCATTGAAAATGCTTTCAGTGCTTTCTTATGGGGATTTTAGAGATGCTGGAGGTCCTCACATAGCGTGAGGACGTCCAGCGACGCTCTAGCACAGAAAACCTGTGCTAGAAACCAGGAAGTGCCCTCTAGTGGCTGTCTAGTAGACAGCCACTAGAGGAGGAGTTAACCCTGCAAGGTAATTATTGCCGTTTATAAAAACGGCAATAATTACACTTGCAGGGTTAAAAGTAGTGGGAGTTGGCACCCAGACCACTCCAATGGGCAGAAGTAGGTGCCTAGAGTGTCCCTTTAAATTGGGGAAGGTAGCAGTATATTAATTTGGAGGAGGACAGTATACTAGAGTGGTGGGAAGGGGGCAGTGTATTATTACATTAGAATGGTGGGAGTGGGTGCAGTGTATTAGATTGGAGTAAGTGTGTAAGAGTGGATGGAGGGGGTGTTCTATCAGTCTGGTATACTCCGTCAGATTGCTATACCCACGTCACTTCCGGGGAGGGGAATCAGCTGTCTCCTGTGCTGCACATGCGTGCTAGCACTCCTGCTACTCCTCCACAGCAAGGTCCTGGAAGGTAAGTAAAACTAGTTTTACACTTTCATTATAGTTAGTGCATTCACTAAGCTTAGGCACACGGGACATTTAGGGTTAAGTGAGGGTACAAATTAGGGTTAGGTAAGTGATTCTAACCTCTCTCACACTCTATTCTTACCCTAACCCTTGGGGTAAGGGTTAAAATAAAGTGTGAGAAATCACTATTTAGTGATATTCCCCTAATGTGAAATATCACTAAATAGGAACAAGTCCCTAATCCTAACCCTAATTTGAACCCTAACATTAACCCTAAATGTCCCATGTCCTAAGCTTAGTGAATGCACTAACTATAATGAAAGTGTAAAACTAGTTTTACTTACCTTCCAGGACCTTGCTGTGGAGGAGTAGCAGGAGTGCTAGCACGTATAGCAATCTGACGGGGTATACCAAACTGATAGAACAGGGGCAGTGTATTAGATTTGTGAGCACTGAATGCTCCCCATGGAGATGTTGATTGGCTGCGCAGCTTTTTGCCACACATGCACAATAGCCTCCCAATACTTTCCTAAATTGAAGCTAATTATCAGCTCCATACAGTGTAAGTGCATTTCTTCACTCAAATTACATTCTACACTATATCTCCCTCCTTGTCCTTTCTTCTCATTGCATATTGGCCTGTATCTGAGGATTTTCCCAAAGCGCTACTTCCTCCTTCTTGCATATAACTTACTCAGGAACGGAAAGGAGAGACTCTAGATTCGGTTGTTCGAGCTGCTTCTCTTATCGCACAACAAGCGCTAGAAGAATCTTATGCCTTGTTACCTTTACAGTTGTTTTGGTAACTATAATGCTCCTCTAAATTTAACCCCCCACAGTGCTACATAAATGAATATGGTACTGCGGGCATACAGACAAGTTGGTAATGTCACTGTGAACTCAGAAGTGTTGCAGAGGAGGTTTGTTTTGTGTTTTAACATACCTCTTCTGCTTTACTTACCCCAGTAAGCTTCAATACAGTTTACTGGAGAGAGGGAATGAGGAAGTTCTTATTTCAGAAAAAGTAAATATATAACTAAAAACAACAACAACAAAAAAACAGGGAAGTTGAGTGGAACATCATAAATTAAATATCAGAGGGATTTTTTTTTTCCTTTTAAACATTAAATATTGAAATGAGGGTTCCTCTTCCATGAAATCTTAACACACAAAAACATCTGTATTAGGTCATTTAAAGTAACAACCATGTTTAGAGGGCAATGCTTGCAATGCCATCATAAAGTTAAAAAAAATAAATAAACTGCAGGACCTCACAAACAAGTGACCACAATCTAAAAAAGAAAAAAGTTTAAATCAAGTTTCTCCCAGAATTTTTTTTTTTTTTTTATATGAAATTATTCTTTCATTCATTGCAGACATTCTCATGCAGTTCTAGTTGGTATGCCATGCTCAAGAGCCTTACCTGTTTGGTGTTTTGACAGTAACTGGTGAAGATATTGGAGGAAGGACAGGTGGTAAGTTCAGCTGAACTCCAGACCAAGAGATGTGGCACCCACAGTAATATTTCAAGTAATTGTAGCACCCTGTGGCTGCTGCCACCCCACTGCTTCCCACAACTGAAATTTGGCCACTTGGCAGTGAACTCAGCTGGTAGGTGTCCAGTCCATCAGCAGCCAAGTAGCTGTTCACCTTCACAACAAATCCATTAGCCCTGTCCCCGATCAAACGTTTCAGCAGATCAGTCACTGCTTGAGCCTGCACAGCATCACTTTTCTGTGGCTTTAAATGGGACAAGGTTTGGAATGTCTGTGCTGGACAAACGACCCCAAAAGAAGCATGAAGTATACAGATTGCCACCAAAATCTTCATTGTGGAATTTCTGCAAAGAGATCTTCTCTAGAACCTGGTACTGGCTGCTGCAATCACCAATATCAATCTTCTGTAAACATCTTAATATTCGGTGAAAATAAAAATAAAAATATGACTTTAAGGGATACAAAGTATCTTGTTCTGTATATCTTTCTGACCAGTGGAGCAGAGTTAGCACACCCCAAAAAACATGCAGGGTTACAAAAGAATCTTTTTTGAAAAGCGCAAGTTTCAGAGGTTTCTGTGCATTTTTGACACAATCACAGCAGTCCGGACTCTAGAACTGATGTAGGTCACGTTAACAGGATTTACATATACTTTTTGACTTCCTGATTGCTATGAAATACAATCTCGACTCTTATTGGTGGGCCGGGCTGTCATTTAAATGTAATGTTAGCTGATACATTGTGCTCTAGATCTGATTGGCTGTTGCTGCCCGTGCATGAAAGGGCGTTTGAAAAATAAGTCTAGTCAGTTGAATTTTTGAGCACAGTATTTATTTGTTTCTTTTTGGTTTTCTTTTTAAGTAAAATTCTAGAAGAAATATCTGAAAGTGGAGCATTGACCTCCTTGATGATTGTTTTGTATTTTTCTGTATTTTTTTTTTTTTTAAATCGTGCTCTTAAAAAAAAAAGTTACAAAAATATCTATGTGCATATAACCAATTGTACTATCAAATAAAAATGTTGTGGAATGTTTATAACAAGCCTGGGATTTGATCATGCACTATTTAAAATGCACTTTTTATTTTTAAATAAGGGAGGCTTCCACCTTCCCTCTACTTCATTTCTTTCATTTAACCCTCTGAGTGCCAGAAAACTTTCTAATAACAAGGGTTGGTTTAACCCCTTTAAGGACACATGACATGTGTGACATGTCTTGATTCCCTTTTATTTCAGAAGTTTGGTCCTTAAGGGGAGGAAGTTCTCACTTTTTTTTAACCAGAGGATCAGCTTAAAACCAAACCAGCAGACTTGTGCTCAGCAAGAAATGTAAGTTCTGCTGAATTATTTATTTCTGAAGACAGAAATTGTCCAATCAGTAATTCGGGTACAATTTCCGGATTTGTTGCGGAATTCAGCAGATCACCTGATTGGCCCAATTCGAAAAAATTGCAGAAACCGCACATGCACATCAATCCACTCGCCTTCTTAATTTTATATAAAAATACAGGCTATGAATTGCATTGATGTATGTTAACCATGCTGAAAGGACTAGTTTATAAAAATGATAAAATTACAAACATATGTTCGTTTTGTTCTTTGAGGTAGCAGCCCACAATCAGCTCTATACCAGTGGCCTTAGGAGAAATTGCCATCCTGCTTTCCCTCCCATTCCCCACTGCACTCTCTTTTAAGGAACACGAAAAGCATCCAGACTTAATTTAAAGGGATACTGCAATGCTAAGAATTCAAATCTGTATTCATAGCACTATATTTCCCTCCAGAGGCGTGAGCACGTGGTGTGCCGGGTGTGCCTGGGCATTCCCTAATGCCTGCGGCCTGCGCTATGTGCCTCCCTGGGCCGGTGAGGGAGATCAAAGATTTCCCTCACCGGCCCACGGGCAGGAGAGGACCCGGGGAGCTCTAGCCAGCAGTCCAGCTGGGTTCCTCTCATGAGATCGGAGCTCAGATCTCGCGAAAGTGAATTCTAGCCCCGCAGGTTCACTTACCACTGGACCACCAGGGATGGCAGCAGCATGGTCCCCCCTCCCTACAAAAAATAAGAAGGGAGGAGGGCTATTTCCTAAACGGTCCCACCCACCCCCATAGTCCCTCCAAACAAATACACACATACAGCACCCTCACACACACATCAACAGCACCCTCACACACACACATCACCCTTACACACACGCACACACAGCACCCTCACACATACAGCCCCCTTTAACACACACAGCGACCACGTGTGTGTGTGTATATATATATATACGCGGTGTATGTGTGTTTGTGCTTTAGGGTGCACACCCTTATGCCATAGACTGCGCATGCCTATGCTTCCCTCATCTCCCCCCCTCAGCAGAGTAAAGGTTAATAAACCCTTACTCTACTTACCTGATCCCAGCACTAATGTCCCTCGCACTGGGTCAGCCACCCGCCTCCTCACCTGACGTCACTCCCATCTCCCCTAACACTATAGCCTGTCTACCCCAAAACACACAAGAGCCCCCATGTCCCCAAGTAAATGGCCAGGAATGATAAATAGTTAAAATATAACAAACATAATAACCCCTATCCCTCCACAAACACACTACAGCCCCTATTCATCTGCACAAACACATACCACACTGCAAACAGCCTCATCCACACAAATGCAACCCCACAATCATCCTTTCACCCACACCTGAAACAACCGAACAAGCAGACTACCCCCATCCACACAAACCCAAAGCAGCCTCCTCACAAACATGAACCACCACAAGCAGCCTCCACAAACAACCCCACAAGTGGCATAGAAACACATAAATTGCCACATGCAGGTTCCAGACTCACATTTACACATATGCACATAACACTATGTCCCAGCTTTGTCCTAAATGTGTCCTCTGAAACACTTCCTCCCAATCGTCCTGAATTCTGTGGGACAGTCACAATTTTTATGTCCTCTCCTACCGTCCCACCTAAGAGGCTGAGTTAATGGCATGATCACTTGACTGGCTCACCCACTTTACCTTCCTTTCACTGGCGTCCCGACATGCACGACGCTGGAGTTGGAAGGAATGGACACAGGTCACCAGCAAACACAAAACAAGCGAATCATTTTATTCACTGGCACAATGTGAAAATTTTCCCTATGCAACAGCTCTGTAATTAAACTTGGAGTTCGTGACTTTGGTGAGCACAACGTGCCCCTCTCTGTCCCCACCCCTCCTATTGGGCTGTACCAAAAATGGGAAACTATTGACAAATGTTGTGAACTGATAGAAAATCAGGGTTGAAGGCAGTGAATTGAGGAATAGACATAAGAACAATATATCAAGGAAATATGGCCAGATATGATGAATTTAAACATATTCTGACAATTATTCCAATGACAGTGAATGAGAGGAATTTTGCTGGGTATGATGATCAGGGCATGTTGCTGGGACAATAAATTAGGTGACTATGAGTTTGGGTGATAAATTGAGTGGATATGGTAAGCGGATTATTTTAAGACATGGGAATGTAAAGGTGGGGCTGTGCTAGGAATGTGGAACAAGGGGGCTATATTCTGTTTTTCAACTGTGTTTTTTAATAGAAACTAAAATATCCTGTGGGGAGACAATGGATACCATCTGGGCATGCAGAGGTGTAATGAAATATATAGAGTAGAGGAGTAGTGGAAGAAGATATTCAGATGTGGGAATGGGTTGGAAAGGAAATTAAATATGACTTGGCCTCGGTAGGTAGGGGTTTTATAAACAGAGCATAGCCAGGACAGTATGGAGTCCCAACTCACAAATATAGGACAGAGCAAAGAACAATATGTATTACCAGTTTTTAGAGATGGCCAGGCTTAACATACTATAACGAAAGAATAGTCAAAGAGCAAGCAGAGTTCAATGGGATACAGAATAGAGACTATACGAGTAAACAATCCAAAATCAGGGTAACAGAATCAGAATAGTGAAAAGAAGCCAAAAAAAACTGAAAATCAGAAAATAATAAGAAAGCACTCTGGGGCTATTAGAAACATTGAAAAAACACAGTTCCAATAGTGGTCTGAGATTATTATTAGGCCTAGAGTCTGATGTCATCAGAGTGGGTCCAGAATGTTCTAGATGGGTGTTACAAAAGTTATATCATATTTGCAACAGTTTGACTACATAAGGAACTATGGCCATAGCGAGATATGTTACATTTGATAATGGAAACACATACAGTGGCATGACTCTGGTGCAGGGTCGATTAACCACCACTCACATAACTTTTGCTGCAGGAATGATTAGCGGAAGGTAGCCTGGCAGCCAGGGGCGGACTGACCACTAGGGCACATCGGTCATTTACCGAGGGCCCGAGACAGCCAGGGGCCCGACCGCACAGCCATGCTTCAGCTGGAGAGATCAGAGATCTCTCCAACTGGAACGGCAAAAAATATAAAAAAAGATCTTTTCCTTTAATAGGTTGAGGGGATCCTGGTGGAGCGCAGGGCCCCAGCAACCTACCGCTCTGCACATTAACCCTCCCCCCATCCTCAAATGACACCTGGCAGCTTCACCTGCTCTCTGCCAGGTCTCCTTTTTCCTGTCCCACACGGCGCTCTGTGTGATGGGGAGAGGCAGGGCTATGAAGTGGCATTACTTTATGTACTCTCCTCTCACACAGACCTCTCACAGCCAGACCTCTCACACATATGCATTCACACTGACACTATGTACAAAAAAGCACATGTTGTCATCCGGACATGCACAAGTGCATTCACACAGACTCAAATACAAACATGCATTGCTACACAGGTCTTCACAATATCCACATCCAAAGGAATGCCATATTATATGAGAGTTATATTTAACCTTTATTTAGTGCACATATATTTGGCCTTCAAGGGGCCTGGGATCTAATTTTGGCCGGGGGCCCCAATGGCTCTCAGTCCACCCTTGCTGACAGCAGAGTTCTCTGGGGCATTTGGTCGATGGACGCAGGCAGGAAATGTCTAGGGCCAGCCCTGTATATATATTCATACATGTGTGTTAATATATACTTTGCACCTTTTCAGTTATTTGTGGGCTTTTAGACATTAATATTTGCTAAACTTATTTGATTTGCTGTATTAAAAATTTTAAAAACACAACTGGCCTGAAAGGTATCTAAACTAAAAAAAATACCCAGCCTGCAATGTATTTCACTAGATATTATTCTAGTGCTTAAATAGTTAAAAATTCTCCTGCTCTTTCCATTAAAATGTTTCCCCCCCCAGGCTGGATAACTGTGTTTCCTAAGAAATCTTTACTACACTCTGGGATACTTCAAAGGCCATCAAAAGGACTGACTTTGAGCTAAATCTGCTTTATGTTAAGAAAGTGTAAAAGGTTGGTGTTTTTTAGCCTTTTTTTTTTTTTTTTAAATGCCTTTACCCCCTCTGAAAGCAAACTGCAGCTTCCCAATGTTCTAGCAGATGTCATGAAGTAAGACTTTCCATCCATCAAACATATATATAGGGTGGCCGTAAGTCCCTACCCATCCATATATCATATGTATCCAGTGTATCCAGGGCTGGATTAACATAGGGGCTGATGGAGCTGCAGCTCCAGGCCCAGGCCCATGGAATAGGCCCATTAAAATATTTTTTTGTAAAAATGTATTTATTATTATTTATTTTTTTACACACTTCTCTTAGGTTTGCCACCTGACTGGCATTTTAAAGCACATGCGGTATTTGTGGCTGCCTGGCCGTGACGGTATTGCAGTAATACCGGGAATACAAATGCAAATATTTTTCTCAGTATAAACGGAGATTACTCTGCAATACCAGCACCGGCAAGTAGGGGGTCACTGTGTATGGAGAGAGGCAGGGATAGGAAGTTACAGCAAATCCCTCTCTGCCTCTCTCTACTCACTGATCCGTGGGGGAGCAGCTACACAGCACGGAGTGTCCAGACAGCAGCTCACAGCCTGCAGAGACAGACTACAGGTCAGGGAAGTGAGGGATGGGGGGGAAGGCAGCAGGGAGACATGGGGACACTGGGAGATGTGGGGACACTGGAAAACATGGGGACACAGACACTAGGGGACACTGAGACATGGGGACTCTGAGACACATGTGATGCTGTGAGACATAAGGAGACACATTGGGACATGGAGACACTAGGGACACAGTGTCTCTATGTCTCCCAGTGTCCCCATGTCTCCAAGCCAGTGTCCCTAGTGTCTGTGTCCCCATGACTCCCAGTGTCCCCTAGTCTCCCAGTCCCCAAGTGTCTGTGTCCCCATGTCTCCCAGCCAGTGTCCCTAGTGTTTGTGTCCCCATGACTCCCAGTGTCCCCTAGTCTCCCAGTCCCCAAGTGTCTGTGTCCCCATGCCTCCCAGCTAGTGTCCCTAGTGTTTGTTTCCCCATGACTCCCAGTGTCCCCTAGTCTTCCAGTGTCTGTGTTCCCATGTCTCTGTGTCCCCATTTCCCTCAGTGTCCCCATGTCTGTATCCACAAGTGCCCCATGTATCGAAGTGTCCCCAAGTGTCTCAGTGCCCCCATGTCTCCCAGTATCCCCAAGTGTCTCAGTGTCCCCGGGTCTCTCAGTGTCCCCATGTCTCACTGTGTCCCCAAGTATCCTAGTGACACCAGACATACTGAGACATGGGAACATTGGGAGAAATTGGGACACAGACACTGGGAGACTAAGGGACTGGGCGACATGGGGACACTGACACTGTGATACATTGGGACAGTGATGCCAGGCTGGCCTTCCAATTCTTTGGACAGACATGGCCCCTTTTGGCAGTTCTGGTCACGTGATTCTTGTCCGTGGCCCACCCTTTTACCCTGCCCATTGACTTCCTGGTTCACTGGACAGTGCTGTTGGGGGGTATGGATTTACTTGAAATATGAAAGCATAAATTAGAAAGAGATTAGCATAGAGTATGTGTTTTCCTATAGCTACATCCTTTGAGTTTCCGTCCAACACCATCTCCATCAGATACATGACACTTGAGAGGTATGTCTGTTTTAGTGTTTTTGGTCGATAAGATTCTGTAATTAGGCCCATCATAATTGTCAGCACCAGGCCCACTGGGCTCTTAATCTGGCCCTGCGTGTATCTGTGTGCTGGATGGGTAGCGACTTATGGGCCACCCTGTACACATGTTGCAGAATATCAATATTGTGTCTACCTTGACTAAAATAAAATATTGTCTTATGTCTCTAGCGTCAGAACCCCTGCAAACTTATAAGTCCATTCCTATGGTGGTAAAATTCAAAGGATACTATAGGCACCAATATCACGTCATTAAGCAGAGACTGGCTGGGAGGATGAGTGACCTGGGGTATGTTAGTTGATGGGGGTCTGATGATCAAAGGAGGTGTGGGAGCCACAGATGTGTCAGCACCTGTAAATAGAGGTTCCACCCGGAGATAAGTGAAGATACTGTGCTATATAAGAAAAGAAAGAATGTGATAAAGACTGCTGGCATTTTTGTGGGGATCAACTTGAAAATTTACATTAACACCTTAATGACACAGCTTCAGCTTGCTAGTTGTTTACTTGGTGTCACGAGCAATTTTGGCATTTTTGCTATTTCCATCCTCATTTACTGCAGTAGCACATATCAAATACCATTTTTAAAGGAGAAAGGGGGATTTGATTCGATGTGATATATACATTTATACATTTTCATTAATTATAATTAAAAAAAATGAGAAAAACTAATTTTTTTCACAGTTTTGGTATTAAAGGACCACTATAGTGCCAGGAAAACATACTCGTTTTCCTGGCACTATAGTGCCCTGAGGGTGCCCCCACCCTCAGGGTCCCACTCCCGCCGGGCTCTGGGGAGAGGAAAGGGGTTAAACTTACCTTTTCTCCGGCACCGGGTGGGGAGTTCTCCTCCTCCTCTCCGCCTCCGATCCTCCTCTTTGGCTGAATGCGCATGCGCGGCAGAAGCAGAGCGCGCATTCAGCCTGTCTCATAGGAAAGCATTTACAATGCTTTCCTATGGACGCTGGCGTCTTCTCACTGTGACAGCCTCTAGCGGCTGTCAATGAGACAGCCACTAGAGGCTTTGGAGGCTGGATTAACCCTATTATAAACATGTTTATAAAAAATGGGTTAATCCTAGAGGGACCTGGCAGCCAGACCACTTCATTAAGCTGAAGTGGTCTGGGTGCCTAGAGTGGTCCTTTAATAATGTTTACATAGTTAGTGCATCTAAATAAAAGTAATTCATAATAAACAAATGTATTTGCCCTGAATTATAGAGTACATCATATTTCTAGGATTTCTGTTTATTTTGATAGTTCCAGATCATAAAATACATAATTTAATATGGAAAGATTTCAGATTTTGGTATGTTTCTCATCTAACTTTAATAGCCACCACACAAAAAAATTGCCATACAAAACTATTATAAAGTAGAAGTCACAGGCTATAACCTATTTTGACACTTTTTATGTAGCCATTTTACTGCCAATCTCTTTGAAAAGGTGTAGTAAAAATATGTTTTGTTTATACAAACACACATATAACAAGATTGTTTTATACCCGGAGTTTCAGTGAAGAGAGGAATATCTGAGGAAAAATTAATCTTTGTGACCAGGCCCGGACTGGCCATCGGGCACACCGGGCAAATGCCCGGTGGGCGGCGGTGGCCATGGGCCGAGGCCGGCAGGGGAGGTCCCAGGATATCTCCTGCCAGTCTATGCAGGGCCGGCACTATCCGAGCGCCGGCCTTGCAGCAGTCCACGGTGGCCTACATGCAGGATAGTGCGGCCGCTGGCGAGGAAAGAGGGAGGGAGCCAGCCAGCAGAGGAACCCGGAGGAGCTCTATCTTGCAGCTCCGCCGGGTTCCTCTCGCGGGATCTGGAGTGTTGCCATGGCTAGAGTTCACTCACCACTAGGACCACCGGGGATGGATGGCGGCCCCAGCAGCAGGATCCCCCCTCCCAGGCATAAGGTATGCAGGGAGGGGAGAAATAATCACCTAACTCACAGCCTCACAGACACCCCTAACACTCACAGCACCCTCACTCACATACATACACACTGCACCCCTAACACTCACAGCACCCTCACTCACATACACACACTGCACCCCTAACACTTACAGCACCCTCACACACTCCCACTCGAGCTGCACCCCTGACACTCCACAGCACACACACCTGCACCCCTAACACTTACAGCACCCTCACACACACACACACCTGCACCCCTGACACTCACAGCACACACACACTGCACCCCTGACACTCACAGCCCAGCAGACACACCGCCACTGCTTGCCACGGCATCCCTCACTCCCACACACACACTGCACCCCTGACACTCACAGCACCCTCACTCACACACACACACACTGCACCCCTGACACTCACAGCACACACACACTGCACCCCTAACACTTACAGCACCCTCACACACACACACACACACTGCACCCCTGACACGCACAGCACACACTCACTGCACCCCTGACACGCACAGCACACACTCACTGCAGCCCTAACACTTACAACACCAACACACACACACACACACACTGCACCCCTGACACACACAGCTTCCTCATACGCACATGGCACCCTCACGCAAACACAGCACCCAATCACACACAGCACACACACACAGCACCCTTACCCACATAGCACCCTCACGCAAACACAGCACCCATCACTAACACACTACACACCTCACACACACTGCACCCCTCACATACACACACAACACCCTCACACACAGTGGCGTACACATGACCCATGGGGCCCCGGTGCGAAAATTGATCCGTGGGCCCC